>OY997270.1:435426741-436626741 GCA_963921465.1 Triticum timopheevii
TACGGCGGCTGCGGAGGGAAGATTTCCACGGCCGGCGCGAGTACGACGGCGACGAGGTCGATGCAGTGAAGCTCTTCCTCACCGACAAGGATGGAGGTAGCAGTGATGCTAGGGCTTGAGAAGCTCGAGTGAGGGAGTGGGGTCGAGTGGAGTAAAAGTGAAATGAGGAAGCGAAGGGGGTATTTATAGCTGAGGTGAAAAACTGTTCGCCCGAATAATTTGGACGAACGTGCCCCCGTCCCTTCTCATGTGCCACCCACGTACTGAGAGGTGGAGATCGTGTGAGATCTTGGGTGAATAGATAAGTATATCGTGGAATGCGTAATGATTTGGGCGGCAAAAGCTGACAATTCGGATAAGAATATCTTAAAGTTTCGTTCACAATTTCTTCAACTGACAAGGACACAACGAAGAATTTGAAAGAGTTTCAAATAGAACGCACATGAATAATTTGTGAACAGACTGGGTTGAGTTTAGCATAGAGGGGGAAGGGTCTGATCACACTCACTTAGCAGAAAATTCAAATTGAAGAATTATCAATAAGTGAATGATGTAGAGGACATAAACTAATATATATATATATATATATATATATATATATATATATATATATATATATATATATATATATATATATATATAGTCAAATGAAGAACAACGACGGAAAGAGTGAAGACAATGCAAAGTTGAAGAATTTGAAAAACTGAGGAATTTCAAAAATGAAGAAAAACTCAAATTGAAGATTTTCAATTTTGGTTGATGGCGTAACCCACTGAATAAAAAAACTGATTTCAGACACCGTGTACAACTCTCGTAGGGTTCTGAGAATCAATTTCTTCATTAATTTCTTCACACTTAGAGGGTTAGTCTTCATTGATTGAAGAAAAACATTACTTCATGTGTTGCACATCTAAGTCATCAAGTCAGCATAAGTGTTAGGATGTGTGTCCTTTTCAAAGAACATTCGAAGATTCTAGGATATTTAGCTCACACCGCAACTTGCTAAATCTCTTCTCATCCAAGGGCTTTGTGAAGATATCGTCCAGCTAGTCTTCAGTACTTTCATGGTCGATGGAGATGTCGCCCTTCAACACATGGTCACGAAGAAAATGATGACGAATCTGGATGTGCTTTGTCTTCGAGTGCTGAACTGGGTTGTGTGCAATCTTGATAGCACTCTCGTTGCCGTAGTAGAATGCCACATTCTTTGATGCCACAGACCTTGAGTGTTTGTCTCATCCATAGTAGTTGAGCATAGCAAGATCTACCAACAATATACTTAGCTTCTGCAGTGGAGAGTGATATGCAGTTCTGTTTCTTCGAGGACCAACATACCAAGGATCGTCCGAGGAAATGGCATGTGCCTGATGTTGACTTGCGGTCCACCCGATCGCCAGCATAGTCAAAGTCTGAATATCCAATGAGATCAAAAGAAGAGCCCTTGGGATACCATAATCCAAGTGTTGGTGTGTGAGCTAGATATCAAAGAATATGCTTCACAACCTTATGGTGTGATTCCTTCGTGTAGCTTGAAATCGGGCACACATGCAAACACTAAGCATGATATTCGGCCTAGATGCACATAGGTACAATAAAGAGCCAATCATGGAGCGGTATACCTTTTGATCGAAGTCTTTACCATTTTCATCGGTGCATAGATGACCATTTGTGGGCATAGGAATTTTGACGCCTTTGCAATCTTGCATGCCGAATTTCCTCAACACATCCTTGAGGTATTTCTCCTGAGATATGAATATGCCATTGTATTGTTGACGAAACTGAAGACCTAAGAATAATTTCAATTCTCCCATCATAGACATGTGATATTCTTCACTCATCATATAGGCAAATTCATCACTTTAATGTTGGTTAGTACAGCCAAAGATAATATCATCAACATATATTTGGCACACGAATAATTCATCATCATATGTTTTGGTGAAAAAAGTTGGGTCAAGTGAACCGGGTTTGTAGCCTTTCTTCATGAGGAATTCCTTCAGTGTGTCATACCAAGCCCGAGGTGCTTGCTTGAGGCCATAGAGGGCTTTGTTGAGTGTGTAGACATGATCTGGAAATTTTGGATCCTCAAAACCTGGTGGTTGAGCAATATATACTTCTTCCTCAAGCTTACCATTGAGGAATGCACTTTTCACATCCATTTGTTGTAAGATGATATTATGATGGTTAGCATAAGCAAGCAATATGCGAATAACCTCAAGTCTAGCAATAGGTGCAAAAGTTTCATCGAAATCAATTCCTTCAACCTATGTGTAGCCATGAGCTACAAGACGAGCCTTATTCCTCACCACGAGGCCATTTTCATCTTGTTTGTTGCGGTACATCCATTTGGTACCGATGATGTTGTGCTTGTGTGGGTCTGGTCACATGACAAGCTCCCACACATTGTTGAGCTCGAATTGATGCAATTCATCTTGCATGGCTTGAATCCACTCGGATTCCATGAATACTTCATCTACTTTAGTGGGCTCTATGATAGAGACAAATGCAAAATGCCCACAAAAGTTAGATAAATGTGAAGCTTTTGAGCGCGTGAGGGGACCTGGTGCACGAATCTCATCGATGATCTTCTCGATCTGCACTTTGTTTGCTATGCGAGGATGTGCGGGTTGATGACTTTGCTTAGGTGTCGTGGTCCTAAGACTGACAGTAGAAAGGTGGGTAGGTATGGAGAGGCAAGATCTCAGCTATGGTGAAGGTGTACACACAAGATTTACGAGTTCAGGCCCTTCGTGGAGGAAGTAAAAGCCCTACGTCTCGGTGCTCGGAGGCGGTCGACTGGATTATATGTGTGTGGTGTTACAGGGGGTGCGAACCCTTCACTACAAAAAAAAGACACATCCGTGAAATTTTGGGTCGAACGGAAATTTTTTTTGTCATACATATGACACTTCTATGACGATAATTGTGACAAAACCCGATATCATCATAGATGTGGTGGGCTCCTACTTCTATGACAAAAAATCATGACAGAAAATGGGCTTTTCATCCTGGGCAGGACGGAGACGCAGTTGCATGACATTCTTTGGGCCGTCCATGACGGAAAAAACCATGGTAGAAGCAAGGGCGAGGAAACTTTCTAGAGTTCCCGGTTATGGTGGGAGGTCGGGGGCCGAGCGATGCGCGTTTCTCTCGTACACGTACGCGCATGTGTGCGAGGCGTTGGCTCTAACTGAACCCGAGCAAGGCATTGGGCTCTAACTGAACCCGAGCGATTGCACTGCAGGCTACGCGTTACTGAACCCGAGCGATCAATCAATGGCTGTTAACTGAACCCGATCGAGCAATTCCTTCGCTACTGCTGCTAACTGAAGCCGATCGATGCTGCCTCTTGGATGAACAGTGAGCATTGCAGGGGGGTTTGGATGAACAGTGAGGGCGGCGTTGCCTCTGGATGAACAGGACCCCGTGGTGTGGAGGGCTGTATGAACAATAGACGGTGGAGGGGTGACCATGGAGGGGTGGTTGAACAGTAGCCAGTGGAGTGGCGCGCGGTGGAGGCTGGATGAATAGGAGCCCGTGGAGGCTGGAGGAGGTCGACGGTAGCCCGTGGAGGCTGGAGGAGGTCGACGGTGGAGATGAACAGTATCCCGTGGAGTCCCGTTTTGCGGTACGCCACACCCCTCCCGATGAATAGGACCCCCGTTTCGACCGTAGCGCTCCAACACAAGTCCGTTTCGTCTGTTTTGCAGTACGCCACACCCCTCCCGATCAACAGGACCCCCGTTTCGACCGTAGGAGCTCCGTTTCGTCCGTTTTGCGGTACGCCACACCCCTCTCAATCAACAGGACTCCCGTTTCGACCGTAGGAGGTCCGTTTCCTCCGTTTTGCGATATGCCACATCCCTCCCGATGAACAGGATCCCGTTTCGAACGTGGCTGGTCGAACACAAGGCTGTTTCCTCCGTTCTGCGGTACGCCAGGCCTCCTTTCCATCACCTGTTCCATCCAAGCCCTCCCGATGAACACGACCATGCATTCCGTTTCGACCCAGCCGGTTGGCTCCCACGCTTTCTGTTGCCTCCCGATGAACACGACGCATTCCGTTGCCTCCCCATGAACACGATGCATTCCGTTGCCTCCCCATGAACACGACGACGACGATGTTTCTCCGTTCTGACCCGGCCATGTACACGAGCCCTGGCCGTACATCTGTGCGAGTAGGCGTTCGAGACCCCGCCCGTTTGTACACATACGTGGCTGTATTTTCTTACTTGCACACTGGCCATTGTACGTACGTGTACATGCTACGTGCGCGCCTCTACATCGACACGTGCGCGCTTCTACATCCACCAGTATATATGTACAATACACGTTCTCGACCAGAATGACAATGCTATGTACGCTTCGACCAGGTGGGTACCGACTGTCAGGCACTTCCTTGCGTGCGTAGATGTAGCTGGTGGGTCCCAGCAGTCAGGGGGGCGAATCGTTTTTTGCCTGGACGCACTTCCTTGCGTGCGAAGGTGTAGCTGGTGGGTCCCAACAGTCAGGGGGAAACATTTTTTCGCGAAATATGGTGGCACGTCTGGTGGGTCCCTGCTGTCAGGTGGAGGAATAATTATTTTGCACGTAATAAGGAGGCACTTCCTTGCGGCTGCCGTGGACCCAGCTATCAGCCTCTCCACGCACAGTACTCTTTCGATGGAAGTCGGTCGTTGACCACATTGACCACACCGCGCCGAGAGCACCACTGTGGTGGACGATGGTGAGGCCTAGGAAGGGGACGACGCGGAGAGGAGAAGAAGAAGAAAGAGGAGAAGAAGAAGAAGAAAGAGGAGAAGAAGAAAGAGGAGAGGAGGAGAAGAAGAAGAAGAAAGAGGAGAGGAGGAGAAGAAGAAGAAGAGAAGAAGACAAGGAAAAAAGAGACCCCGACCCCCGATCCCCGACACCCCGGCACCCCGGCACGACACCACGACCCCGACCCCCGACACCCTGACGCCACACCCCGACCCCGACGCCGACCCCCGACAAACCGACACCCCGACACGACACCCTGACACCCTGACACCACACAACAACCCCGATGCCGACCCCCGACCAACCGACACCCTGACACCACACCCCGACCCACACCCCGACCCCGACCCCGACACCCTGACACCCCGACCCCGACACGACACCCCGACCCCGACCCCGACACACTGACACCCTTACCCCCGACCCCCAACACCCTGACACCACACCCCGACCCCGACCCCGACACCCCGACACCTGGACACCCGGACACCACACCCCGACCCGACCACCGACCATCGACACCCCCATACCTGACACCCCGACCACCGACACCCCGACCCCGACCCCGACCACCGACACCCCGACCCCGACCCCGACACCCCGAGACCCTGAGACCCCGACAATCGACACCCCGACCCCCCCCCCCCCACCCCGACCCAGACCCCCGACACCCTGACACCACACCCTGACACCCTGACAGCACACCCCGACCCCGACACCCCGATCTACCCCGGACATGATGATGATACAAAAATATCATATATATTTGTGTTGATCGGGTGTATTTTTATTATGTTCATGATGATGATACACTTAAATTATATACATATTATTATCTTCATGTCAGGTATCCAATTTTTTTATGCTGTACTAATTTCGTTTACTTTTTTTCATTGCAAGTGTTGACATGATGGTGGGCAAGGGTCCAGAGCGCCTCGAGCCTCCTGCGAGCGCTATTGTGAGGGGTGGTTCCATTATTGCACCCCAGCCCCTCCGGAGAGTGCTGCTAGATAGTATGGAGACAACTGCGGCGGGCGCTTCTACTTTGGCTGGGAGAGGTCCGGGGGGGGGGGGGACGAAGAAGGCTGGTAGAGGTGGACGTGGCCCCAGGAGAGTTAGCAAGGCTGCTACGCTTTCCTCGCCGCCACCCTTAACTGATTCACCTGACCACATGACTGCTCCGTCTGACATGGACCCATCTCGGACTCCGGTCGCTGATCCTTTGCCCCACCAGACTCGGGTCGCCGATCCTTCGGCCCACGTGAGTACGGTCCTAGAGTCTTCGTCCCATAAGACTCTGGTCATGGGGCTTTCGTCCCAGAAGACTTCGGTCACAAGGTCTTCATCCCAGAAGACTCTGGTCCCGCCGTCTTCTTCCCAGAGACTCCGGTCCCACCGTCTTCTTCCCACGAGACTCCGGTCCCGCCGTCTTCTTCCCACGAGACTCCGGAGGCTAGTGGCCCGGAGGATGGTAGCGAGGACACCTTTTCAGATGATAGGTAAAGCGAGGACGAGATGGTTGAGAAGGGCAAGAAGTTCTACAAGCATGGCGGTACAACGCTCCCGCCCGTGCCAATGACCCCCGACTAGAGGTGTTGATTGCGCCTAAAGGGTTCGAAGTAAGTGCATTTACTATTTTTTAACCTTTTGCCTTCATGTTCCTTCAAATTAATATCTAATGTGTTGGCCTTGTCATACTGCAGGGGCTGGGTATACCCCCGTGACCGTGGTGTTCGCAGGTCCAACCAGGTCCTTGGCACGCTTTGCCAGCAGCACTTCCCTAGTGAGGGTCAGGTTCCACAACTAGCACTGAGCTGGGAGCTGTACTCTGTTGCCTCGGCCCCTCCAGGGGAGATGGTCGCCGGTGTCGCATATGAGACGGTGGCCGACATTGTGTTCCATCGGTTTTGGGTAATATCTCCTTTAGAGAATTAAAAATGAACACTACCTACCTAGTGATTTTACTAATCATTGTTGTCTTCTTTGATTGCAGACCTTCTACAGGGTTTCAGAGGGAGAACAGGAGACCGCGGCTATGGTTGTCGAAGCCGAGTGCAAGCGCCTACTTTAGAACTTACGGCACGAGGCTCGGGTGTAGGCCGTTCGAGACTACTACGCCTCGCAGGGTATTAGGAGGGCCAAGAAGAAGTGTCACAACAAGTTTCTGAGTAGGGAGAAGTACTTGCCGGTAATTATAGCTATACTTAAGGCCTTGAACATTGTTTTCTTGATTTGATTCGTAGCGCTGAAATTTATCTTGACTCACTTAGGTGCCCCCGAGATGGTGTGTCGATAAGATGGACTGTTGGGAGGAGCTGGTGGATGTGTGGTGCTCTCCCGCATGGCGGCTCGAACACCAAAGGGCCAAGGATAAGAGTGACCAAATAGAAGGTGTGCCACACCATCAAGGGAGCTCCAACCTGTTTTAGTACGGGGATAACTGGGTATGTGGTTTGCCACATGATTCATGCAATTTCATTCTTCATGGTAGCATTTATCCTTTCCAAAATGACTTAATATGCTTAGTTAGTTAAAATGACATAATAACTACCTTGGATAGTTCATTTATGACATATTTAGCTCTAAAATGACATAATAACCTTTAGATAGCTCTATAAAATGACTTAATATGCTTTAGTTAGTTAAAAAATGGCATAACTACCTTCGATAGCTCAATAATGACTTAATATGCTCTAGTTAGCTAAAAATAGCATAACTACCTTGGATAGCTCAATAATGACATAATTAGCATACTTTGGTAAAAAGTGGCATAATAATCTTTCTTAGCTCCAAAATGACCTAAACTTAGCTTATTTTCCTCGAAAATGACATAATAACCTTTCTTAGCTCCAAAATGACCTATTTACATAGTAATATCATTCTTAATGCTAGCTTGAGCCCTAATTAACTAATATTTTGTTCCTCTCTCTCAGGCGCACTACCACAAGAAGCCTGTGCCTACTCTGTTCGACCTCTATGGCATGGCCCATATGGCCCCGTACAAGAAGGCCAAGGCATTCACGGAGTCGGACCTAGATCATCCATAGAACTTCACCAACATCTCCTCCCACCACAAGCTTGTGAGGTACAGAGACGAGGGGAAGACGAGGAAAGGGGAGGACTTTAACCCAAGCCAGTATCCTTTTGATACAGAGCTGGTGATGATATCTAGTGGCGGGAGGTCCCATGGCTCTCAAGCCATTAGTGATGGACTAATACGTTGTCCTAAGACTCCCCCGCAGATCAAGAAGCACCTGAGTAGCTCTAATCCTGAGATAACACCTCGTGCACGGCTAGCGCAGCTCGCCGTGGCGGTTAGTTATACGGACTCTCTGACCTTTCCTCCATTACATTGTGTGTGCGTCCATCGATGGTTACAATGCTAACGAGGAGTGTTGTGTTGCAGGCAGCGGTTCAGAGAGAGAGATTGAAGACCCAGGAGCTTTTGGAGGAGGCAGAAAGGGAGGCGGCGGAGAGGTTGAGGGAGAGGAAGGAGAAGACAACTAAGCTGTTGGAGGAGGAGAGGAACTGGAACGAGGCGTCTCACCGGGCCCTATACGAGCTCATCGTGGTACGTTTCTTCTGCATATTAGCCCAATCATGCATGTAATGTTCGCATTACTAACTAATATGACTGACTCGTGAGAACAAAATGTGCAGACCATGTGCGAGAAAAATGGTCAGGCCCCTCCGCCGATGCCCCAGATTGCTCCGGCGGGCATGGTGAGTTTGATTTGAATGGTCCTTAGTTACTACTATTCACATTTCGGTTTGCATCATGCTAATGAGACATTATTGGAAATGATCTTTGGTTCAGCATGGCTCCCGACAAGCATCGACCAATCCTTCCGCGTCTGCCAATGCCGGAACCCCGATCGGTCCTTCACCTCCGTCTGCCAATGGCGCATCCCCGACCATTCCTACACCTTCGTGATAACGGTATTTTTCTTCTTATTTAGCCTGTTTAGTCCATTTATGACATAATTTAGCCTATTTAGACCACAAATGACATAATAAGATGAAGAAAATCAAGGAAGAGGAAGGAAAGAAGGAATAGGAAGAAAAGAAGAAGAAGAAGTTCTACTTTTTCTTCTAGTCTTCTTCTTCTTCTTCTTCTTCTTCTTCTTTTCCTCCTCTTACTTGTTTTTATTCGTAAATGGCATCATAACCTTGCTAACCTCATAAATGGCATATACATAGCTTGTTGTCCCTCTAAAATGACACAATAAGCTTAGTTAGGCCAAAAATGGCATAATTTGCTACGTTAGCTCAAAAATGGCATTTTTCTTCTTATTTAGCCTATTTAGTCCATTTATGACATAATTTAGCCTATTTAGTCCATAATCACATATAAGATGAAGAAAAACAAGGAAGAGGAAGAAAAGAAGGAATAGGAAGAAAAGAAGAAGAAGAAGAAGTTCTACTTTTTCTTCTAGTCTTCTTTGCCTTCTTCTAGTCTTCTTCTCCTTCTTCTCCTCCTTCTCCTCCTCCTCCTCCTCCTTCTTCTTCTTATAGTTTTCTTCCTCTTCTTCTTCTAACTTTCTTGTTTCCCATTTTGCAGATTTAATTCACTATATGTAAGCTTGCATGGATGGAGTGCTTGTTTCTCCGTTCTTCTTTTTGTTTTTATCAAAGAATAATGTGGAACTTGTTATATGGATGCATGTGTTGGATGAACATTGGGATAGTAGTGTTGGATGAACATTGTGATAGTTGTGTAAGATGTATCGATGAAACTTTGTTTCTTATGTATGTATATATGTTGTCATGGATGGAGCTATGTGTTGCATAGATCATATGTCTGCTGTGCCTGTGAAAAAAATATGTATATCTGTGTGTGAATTCCAGTGAAATTAAATGGATATAAATGAAAACAGGGGATATATAGCCTCTTTGCCGTCAGCTAGCGGACGACAAAGAGCTTGGCCGTCTGCTAGCAGACAGCAAAGAGTACACGTGGCAGCTTCCTGTAGACACTGGGAACACTGGCTGCCTATTTGGTCAGCTATGTCGTCGGCTAGCGGACGACAAAGACCTTTGTATCTTTGTCGTCAGCTGGCGGACGACATAGCTGGCCAAGTGACAGCTACCTAGTGCTGGCCTAACTGAGCTCTTTGCCGTCTGCTGGCGGACGACAAAGACCTTTGAATCTTTGCCGTCTGCTAGCGGATGGCAAAGAGCACCGTTAACGCCCTAATGACTCTGACGCCACCCCACTGTCGTTTGTTGTCTTTGCCGTCTGTTGGCCTCAGTCGACGGATGGCACAATCGTTTGCCATCCGTTTCATGGAAGCGCATGGCAAAGAAGGCCTTTGCTGGCACCTGTTCAGACGGATAGTTTGCCGTCTGCTGGCGGACGGCAAAGATGTTTGCCATCCAGGAACTATGCCTTTTCCGTCTGCCATGGCAGACGGCAAAGAAGTTGTTTCCAGTAGTGTTAACTTCAAGCTTCTTTCCTCCTTTCTAAGGCCTTTTTCCATCTGCCATTTTCTTCAGCTGAGGAATTTGCACAATCAAGTTCTTTGAAGAAGTATGCAACTTTTCTTCGAGGAACGCTGCAAATGAGTTAAGTTGATGAGAACCTAGTGATTCAGCAGCAGACATGTGTACCCGTGAACAGAGTATAGGTGCGAAGAATTTGGAGAGTTCATATGCATTCTCAGAAGTTTTTGCAAAGCTGAACAAGTTTGAGGAAATTGACCCAATGTGTCTTGAAGAATTTCACTAAGCATTCTTTGACTTAGGTTCCAGAGTTGTGCGGATCGTGAGATTCACACAATTGAGGAATCATGAAGAAAAACATCACTTAGAGAAACAGATCAAGAACTGAAGATTTGTGCTAGGTGTTTAGAGTGTGGAGGTTGAAGAATAAACACCTTTCGAAGATTTGATGAAAATCATCAGTAGAATAAATGCGGTAAAAGTAACTTTTAATTACCCTTGATGGAGAACATTACGAACAAGAGGTGTAGATTTAGAAGTTCGTCGGCTCGGATCTTCCATGCCCTAACTTGGCGGAGGAAGACGTCTACGGCGGCGGCGGAGGGAAGATTTCCGCGGCCGGCACATTCTTTGATGCCATAGACCTTGAGTGTTTGCTTCATCCATAGTAGTTGAGCATAGCAAGGTCTAGCAGCAATATACTCAGCTTCTGCAGTGGAGAGTGATACGCAGTTCTGTTTCTTCGAGGACCAACATACCAAGGATCGTCCGAGGAAATGTCATGTGCCTGACATTGACTTGCGGTCCACCCGATCGTCAGCATAGTCAATGTCTGAATATCCAATGAGATCAAAAGAAGAGCCCTTGGGATACCATAATCCAAGTGTTGGTGTGTGAGCTAGATATCAAAGAATATGCTTCACAACCTTATGGTGTGATTCCTTCGGTGTAGCTTGAAATCGGGCACACATGCAAACACTAAGCATGATATTCGGCCTAGATGCACATAGGTACAATAAAGAGCCAATCATGGAGTGGTATACCTTTTGATCGAAGTCTTTACCATTTTCATCGGTGCATAGATGACCATTTGTGGGCATAGGAATTTTGACGCCTTTGCAATCTTGCATGCCGAATTTCCTCAACACATCCTTGAGGTATTTCTCCTGAGATATGAATATGCCATTGTATTGTTGACGAATCTGAAGACCTAAGAAGAATTTCAATTCTCCCATCATAGACATGTGATATTCTTCACTCATCATATAGGCAAATTCATCACTTTAATGTTGGTTAGTACAGCCAAAGATAATATCATCAACATATATTTGGCACACGAATAATTCATCATCATATGTTTTGGTGAAAAAAGTTGTGTCAAGTGAACCGGGTTTGAAGCCTTTCTTCATGAGGAATTCCTTCAGTGTGTCATACCAAGCCCGAGGTGCTTGCTTGAGGCCATAGAGGGCCTTGTTGAGTCTGTAGACGTGATCTGGAAATTTTGGATCCTCAAAACCTGGTGGTTGAGCAACATATACTTCTTCCTCAAGCTTACCATTGAGGAATGCACTTTTCACATCCATTTGTTGTAAGATGATATTATGATGGTTAGCATAATCAAGCAATATGCGAATAGCCTCAAGTCTAGCAATAGGTGCAAAAGTTTCATCGAAATCAATTCCTTCAACCTATGTGTAGCCATGAGCTACAAGACGAGCCTTATTCCTCACCACGAGGCCATTTTCATCTTGTTTGTTGCGGTACATCCATTTGGTACCGATGATGTTGTGCTTCTGTGGGTCTGGTCGCATGACAAGCTCCCACACATTGTTGAGCTCGAATTGATGCAATTCATCTTACATGGCTTGAATCCACTCGGATTCCATGAATACTTCATCTACTTTAGTGGGCTCTATGATAGAGACAAATGCAAAATTCCCACAAAAGTTAGATAAATATGAAGCTTTTGAGCGCATGAGGGGACCTGGTGCACGAATGTCATCGATGATCTTCTCGATCTGCACTTTGTTTGCTATGCGAGGATGTGCGGGTTGATGACTTTGCTTAGGTGTCGTGGTCCTAAGACTGGCAGTAGAAAGGGGGGTAGGTATGGAGAGGCAAGATCTCAGCTATGGTGAAGGTGTACACACAAGATTTACGAGTTCAGGCCCTTCGTGGAGGAAGTAAAAGCCCTACGTCTCGGTGCCCGGAGGCGGTCGACTGGATTATATGTGTGTGGTGTTACAGGGGGTGCGAACCCTTCACTACGAAAAAAAGACACATCCGTGACATTTTGGGCCGAACGGAACTTTTTTCTGTCATACATATGACACTTCTATGACGATAATTGTGACAAAACCTGATATCATCATAGATGTGGTGGGCTCCTACTTCTATGACAAAAAATCATGACAGAAAATGGGCTTTTCGTCCTGGGCGGGCTGGAGACGCAGTTGCATGACATTCTTTGGGCCGTCCATGATGGAAAAAACCATGGTAGAAGCGAGGGCGAGGAAAATTTTGAGGAGTTCCCGGTTACGGTGGGAGGTTGGGGGCCGAGCGATGCGTGTTTCTCTCGTACACGTACGCGCATGTGTGCGAGGCATTGGCTCTAACTAAACCCGAGCAAGGCATTGGGCTCTAACTGAACCTGAGCGATCGCACTGCAGGCTACGCGTTACTGAACCCGAGCGATCAATCAACGGCTGTTAACTAAACCCGATCGAGCGATTCCTTCGCTACTGCTGCTAACTGAAGCCGATCGATGCTGCCTCTTGGATGAACAGTGAGCCTTGCAGGGCGGTTTGGATGAACAGTGAGCGACGGCGTTGCCTCTAGATGAACAGGACTCCGTGGTGTGGAGGGCTGTATGAAGAGTAGACGGTGGAGGGGTGCCCATGGAGGGGTGGTTGAACAGTAGCCGGTGGAGTGGCGTGCGGTGGAGGCTGGATGAATAGGAGCCCGTGGAGGCTGGAGGAGGTCGACGGTGGAGATGAATAGTATCCCGTGGAGTCCCGTTTTGCGGTACGCCACACCCCTCCCGATGAACAGGACCCCCGTTTCGACCATAGTGCTCCAGTCCGTTTCGTCTGTTTTGCGGTACGCCACACCCCTCCCGATCAACAGGACACCCGTTTCGACCGTAGGAGGTCCGTTTCATCCGTTTTGCGGTACGCCACACCCCTCCCGATCAACATGACCCCCGTTTCGACCGTAGGAGGTCTGTTTCCTCCGTTTTGCGGTACGCCACACCCCTCCTGATGAACAGGATCCCGTTTCGAACGTGGCCGGTTGAACACAATGCCATTTCCTCCGTTCTGCGGTACGCCAGGCCTCGTTTCCATCGCCTGTTCCGTCCAAGCCCTCCCGATGAACACGACCACGCATTCCATTCTGACCCAGCCGGTTGGCTCCCATGCATTCTGTTGCCTCCCGATGAACACGACGCATTCCGTTGCCTCCCCATGAACACGATGCATTCCGTTGCCTCCCCATGAACACGACGACGAAGTTGTTTCTCCGTTCCGTCCCGGCCATGTACAGGAGCCCTGGCCGTACGTATGCGCGAGTAGGCGTTTGAGACCCCGCTCGTATGTACATATACGTGGCCGTATTTTCTTTCTTGCACACTGGTTGTTGTACGTACGTGTACATGCTACGTGTGCGCCTCTACATCGACCAGTATATATGTACATACACGTTCACGACCAGAATGACAACGCTACGTACGCTTTGACCAGGTGGGTCCCGACTGTCAGGCACTTCCTTGCGTGCGAAGATGTAGCTGGTGGGTCCTAGCAGTCAGGGGGGCGAATCGTTTTTTTGCCTGAACGCACTTCCTTGCATGCGAAGGTATAGCTGGTGGGTCCCAACAGTCAGGGGGAAACATTTTTTTCGCGAAATATGGTGGCCCGTCTGGTGGGTCCCTGCTGTCAGCCTCTCACGTTCAGTCATCTTCTGATGACTCTCGCGAAATATGGTGGCCCGTCTGGTGGAGGAATAATTATTTTGCACGTAATAAGTAGGCACTTCCTTGCGGCTGCCGTGGACCCAGCTATCAGCCTCTCCACGTACAATACTCTTTCGATGGAAGTCGGTCGTTGACCACATTGACCACACCGCGCCGAGAGCACCACGGCGGTGGACGATGGCGAGGCCTAGGAAGGGGACGACGCGGAGCCGGGGAAGACGCGGCAGTGGATGCCCATGCGTAGAGGAGTATGAGGGTTCACTCGTTCAGCTGTGGTGTGAGGCTGCCATCGCCGTAGAATAACAGGGGGTGTCGGTTAGTGGAGGGATGGCCTGGCCAGCGGCAGGAGTAGTAGGGGGCGGTGAGGCCTCCGCGGCATCACAGCCGGCCACGAGAGGCAGGAGCAGGCGGCACGATCGGCGCTGCTTTGGGCGGCTGGAACAAGAAGACTAGAGGTTGAAGAAGCACGATGGCCGTTAGATGGACATTGTACGGTCACTGCAGCTAGAATCGTTCATATTGACTAAGTTGACAAAGCCCTCCGTCCCCGTCAACTTAGTGGGCCCACAAGTTAGCCTCCCACCAAGGTGGGTCCCAGTTAGCAGGGGGAGTATTCATTTTTTCTTCTTAATAAGGAGGCACTTCCGGTGGGTCCGAGCTGACAGCGGGGGGAACATTTTTTTCGCGAAATACAGTGGCCCGTCAGGTGGGTCCCACCAGTCAGGGGGCAAACGTTTTTTTGCAAAGTACGGTGGCCCGTCCAGTGGGTCCCTGCTGTCAGTTGGAGGAATCATTATTTTCCGCGTAATAAGGAGGCACTTCCTTGCTGCGGCCGTGGACCTAGCTGTCAGACTCTCCACGTACAGTATACTTCCGATGGAAGTCATTCCTTGACCACGTTGACCACGCCGCGTTCTGTTGCATGCATGCGTCCATGGGCGTGGTGCGTTCCCACTGTCAGCCTCTCACGTTCAGTCATCTTCTGATGACTCTCGGTTGTTGACCATGTTGACCACACCATGCCGAGCGCACCCAGACTGGAACGACCCGGAGATGGGGAAGACGGGGCAGTGGAGTCGCAGATGGAGAGGAGTGGGAAACTTCACTGCTTCGGGTGCGCGGCAGCACAGCCGCGGTGCCGCCCACGAGAGACACGAGCAAAGAACAGAAGTTGAAGAAGGAGCACGGCTGTTGGATTAACATCCAACAGTCCAGCTGCTAGAATCATTTGTTGATTAAGTTGACAAAGCCGTGCGTACACGTCCTCTTAGTAGGCCCACAAGTCAGCCACCAAATCTAACGGGTCCCAGCGTCAACGGGATGAATAATTTTTTCGCAAAACAAGGAGGCACTTCCTTCCATGCGAAGATACAACTGGTGGGTCCCAGCTGTCAGGTGGAGGAAACATTTTTTTAGCTTAATAAGGAGGAACTTTCCTTGCGTGCGACCATGGACCTCGTGGGTCCCAGTCGTCAGGCTCTCCACGTACAGTCCTCTTCCGATGACTCTCGTTTGTTGACCACGCCTCACCGAGCGCAGCGAGGCGGTGGACGACGGCGAGGCCCCAGACGGGAACGACTCGGAGATGGGAAGACGCGGCAGTGGAGTCACAGATTGAGAGGAGGAGAAGGTTTATAACTGGTTCTGTTGCGGCGTGGGGCTGCAGCCTGTGGAGAATAACAGGAGGTGGTGAGGGGTGGAGGGATAGCCTGGCCGGCGGTGGGGTAGCACTTCACAGCGATGCGTGCTAAGCAGAGCCGCTAGCCACCGGAGGCCGGACCAGGCAGTCCCGGCGACGCTGGAGGAAGAAGACGAGAGATTGAAGGTGCATGCCGGCCATTGGATATAAATCCAATGACTGTGGATGGCACAATCATTTGTTGACCATGTTGACAACGCCCTGCGTAGGCTTCGACCTATTGGCCCACATGTCAGCCTGCAAAAATGTGGCATATATTTAACCCATGTTTTCTAGAATGTATAGTCCATTTGCTGGGTTGGGTGAATAAATAATTTCGCGTCAATCAGGCCCATTTATAGTTTCTAAGAAATCCCAGCCCATTTGCACTTCCTGGAAATACATGTATTAGGTGGGCTCGTTATATATATATAATGTTATGTTAAAGGAGCAATTAATATCAAAGAATAAACCAGAGAGGCACATTTTTTATATATATAACTAACAAATTAGCGAGTTATTGCTCAAAATAAAAATGAGCGCGTTATTATGAAATTGGTCCTTAAAATCTTCGCAAGCTTTTGTACGCAATCACCAGGATTTTCCTTGCTTGTGAGTCAAAAACAACCAGGATTTTCCTTGCCAACTTCCATTAAACATTTACTTTTATAAGTTAATAACACGTGGGATATTTTTAAAATGTATATATAAGTCTCTATAAAATATACGATAATAGTAATAATATAATATATATAATGTGGATAGAAGGGAAAACATAAATTGGACACAACATTATTGTTCTTATATATAGATAAATAGAACAGAGACCTGCGTTTTATTAAAAAATACATTGGGCTGCTGATCTTTTAGAAAAATCCCATAGGCCGGTATGGACCTCAAAAAATAAGTTGAAACCATTGTCTCCATATTTCGTGGGCTACACATGTTAAAATACAAAACCTAGGCCTAGCTGATACTTGTTCGCCCTATGAAAAAAATGATACCAGATCCTCGAGCAAACTGGATTAAAGAGGGGGCCGGCGGCACGACTTAAGAAGGACATCAGGAGCGATTTTTTCTTCTTCAGTGGATGGCTCTCGATAGTGTTTTTTTACTTGCATCTGCACCATACAACTTGTATTTTTAGCCTCCCAGTCCGTCATGCTGGTCCAGCAGCCCATTTGCTGGGCGGGCCAACCTACAGAAACCAGCACTCGATTTTTCATCAAGCCCCCAAAACAACTCAATACTATGTTTGTTTTGAGGCCGAAAACATTACGGCAGGGGTTGAGCGGGGGAGAGGGGAAGACAGAGTAATAAAAAGATTAAAAAGAGCTGATGCACCGTTGCTACCCTAACAAAGCAGGTGCAATTCTTCTCGGGGAGAAGGTGTGCCGTTGACACCCACACGTCACATACCCCACAGTAGGCATACTAACAAGTTCACACACAAATACAACAGAAAAGGTAAACATTCGTATCAAACTCAGGTTCACAACCAGGTCAAAAAAAACTCAGGTTCACAGGACACGTTCATATTCATAGCCAACATTCACTATCAAGAACTCAAAATATTCATATATACACAAGCTCAGCATATCTGTGCATCCAAATGATTGATAGATCACACGTCAATATTCATACATAATTCACAAAAAGATTCAGATATACACATGTTCAGTATGTTTATGCATCCAAATGATTGAGATCACAACCAATATTATCCATGGACGAACTTTAATTACCTAGGGTACAGACTGGTAAATGGTGTTCAATCGGAGGTACTTCTTGCTAAAATTAGTTCTTGTACGAGTAAACTTTCGAGTACATAAGAGGCAGCACAGACAATCTGAACTTTGCTTGTAGGTTTATCCTCAAATAGTGGCCTCTTGCCGAGGGAGTTTTGAGCAACTTGGCCACTACTTTCATCCAACTAGTTTACTGGCTCATCTTGGTCCTGTATCTCGCCAAAATTCTACATTGCAGACGAGAAAGGAGGCGGTCGAGAAAATGAACCACCCAAATTTTTTGTGCAGTTCAACTGAAATGGAGCATCCTTGGCGTGCAAACTGATTAAGTGCCAGCTGAATATACGCGTCAACCAACTTGTCTGTAATCTTTAGACTCCATGCCATATAGTTTGCTACCATATGTGCCGATAACCAAAAGGCACAAGTTAGGACCAAAGACTGGATTGTGTTTTTCTGGTCTATGCACCAAGCAATATTTTTGGCGTTCACTCTCCTAATACTTGGAGATTGACAATTGGTTGATGCCGGTTGATACTCAAATGAATATAGGCACTTCTTCTTGTCAGCATCGATGCTTGTCTGAGTGAACTTTGGAGTACATAGCAGCAACATAAGTACCTGTCCATCTGATCATTTTGTGCAGTTCTACTGAAATCACCCGATGTAATGATTTGCCTGCAAGTTCAGGCTCCAAATTACTCCTTTATGAAATCGGCAAATAGTAGCACAATACCAAATTACCAATACATATGACAAGCACAATAATCAGGATAAAGACCAGTACCAACCTTGGTGAGGTAGCATATCAATTACTATTTCCTTTGACTGGAAGCCGAGATAAGCGAAGCGACTGACAGCGAAGGAAGAAAGCAAGCCAGATTAGCGACTGACAGGAAAGGACGGAAGCTGTCGAGGCAATGAAGCACCCAAAGTTTTTGTGCAGTTCCACCAAAATCGAGCATCCCTGTTGGCACATATATTGAGAGAGTGAGATTATTGTAATAGTGGGACTGGTTGATGAAACATACACTAACACATAGAAGCACCATCATTATCTTAATGGGTAAAATTAGCAACATAATAGTCTTGCTTAAAGAGAGGTATTAGTTTATTTAATCAGTGCCAATTAGCTCAACACTCAAAGCATTGCCATTTATCATAGGTTGCAAAACTTTAACGTGCAAAGATAAAGGAGTTTCTCATGATAGTAGCACGATACAAATAGAGATGACAACAAACTAATATGGATGAAGGCCTTAGGCCCGTACCAACCTGAGAAAAAAAGCTTATTCATGTAGTCCCATAAGAGATGATAAAGCACTCACTGGAATCACACAATACTATATATTTTTGTGCACTTCAAATGTATGGTTGAAATCACTCTTGTTTACAAGTGCTGAGATTATATCGAAAGATTTTCAAGAACTTCCAGCAGAGTTAAAGCACTGGCTGGGATACAGTTCATTGTATTGTCTTGTGTAGTTCCACTAAAACGTATGATTGGCACAACATGATCCCTGTTTGCACAAGTAGGAACAAGGTGAAACCTTCATTAGCATAGTGAGAAAGGATAGGAAGACATTAGCATATTACTCAAACAGTAGCATCAAATTCATGATGGACAATACACAAAACATTGCCTCATTGAACCAATGGCAATAAATTGGCATGCAAACAATAGCACTATTATGTCATGACACTAATAATATTCGCTCCCTGCTCCACCACATGATTCACCTCCATAGACAAACATACACATGTACATGATTCAGCATAGGGTCCTACTAAAGATTTGTTTAACTCCGACAGGAAAATTAGGCAGTAATAAATTAGTGGTACTTAAGTACTCCTAATTAATTAAGTGAGATAGTAGAAGTGGAAGGGCTCCCTGGAAGATCGTCTCACATGTAAGGTAGTCGTTGCCGGAGCCCTTGAATGGACTCGACTGAGGCCTCTGGCTTCAGCAAGATCGCCTTGGCATTGCTTATTCTTCTTCTTCTTCTTCCTCTTCATGCCTTGTTTCTCTTTCTCCTCACCAGTTGGTGAAACCAAGTACATGATTGGCCTTCTAATTCAGAATTGGTTTTGTCAGTGAGGGAGTACAAGTGTACTAGTAAAAAATAGCATTATTTTCTCATGGCAGTCGGAAAATAGAGATGAACACATGCATTAAATATGATTCTTACCTAAAGGAAGGTTATGGCGCCAATATGGATGATGAGGATTGGAACACATATCTCCCTTTTTGCAGTTACATCGAAATGAACCAACTATTCCATTCTGACATTCCAGTTAAATAGCACAAAAGTCACTTATTTTAAGAAGAGTTTTGTGCAGTGCACCAAAAGGTCACAACAGCAACCAGGTGAATTGGATATCCCTGTTTGCACAAAAAGGTACAGAGGAAACAGTCAGAGTCTCAAACAATTAGAGGCAAAAACATTTGGCTAAACTTGTCATGGCTTATAACAGTGGCATGGCTTCATTTTTACCAGGGACATTAGATTAAGAACAGCTAAATATTTGGTAAAAGGGCATGGGACAGTGGGTGCACCAGCAGTCCAGCACCATGTACGTAAACAGGGGCATAAAGTGGTGATTCATAGTTTGTTGCCCCGAGAAACAAACATCCAAGAAACATATCCGGGTTGGTCCCATTTTTGTTCACTCTAGCCACCTACTCCTATGTGTGGATAGCAAATCTAGTCTTGGTCATACCACTGTGTATAGCGTTACCCCTATATTTCCCTTTTCGACCAAGAAACCGGTTGGATGACTAGTCTGTACTACTTTCACCCCCTTTCCTTCCTGTTTGTATCAAGTCCGATGTACATACTAAATTCCCCCACCCCCACTTTATTTCTTGTTTGAACCAAGTACTCCCTCTGTCCGGAATTACTTGTCATCAAAATGGATGTGTCTAGAACTAAAATACATCTAGATACATCCATTTCAATGACAAGCATTTTCGGACGGAGGGAGTACAAGATTCGACTCCATGAAGTAGCTTTACCTCTAACAATAGAAGAAAACAAATAGGTGATGTTGGACCATCCGATCGAGAGGGGCTGAGAGGTAGAAAATGATGCACATGCAGCGACGTAGCGAGCTGGGGAAGTAGAGCTAAGGCAGTTTCGAATGAAGATATACCTGAAGGTCGTCGGGGTGTGGATAGGTGGGCGGCGGGAGGCCGGATCCGCCCACAGGCAACGACGAAGGGATCGGAGGACCTCCCGCGCCGGCGCTCGGCCAAAGATAATCGTGCGGCCGGCAGTGGGACTCCTCCCTCACTGTCGACGATGGCCTAAACGCTGCCGCTCCTCCCCTTCACCGGTGGAGGGGGATACGTCCGGTTCTGTAACCAGTGGTGAGGATAGAAAGCCAGTGTTTTTTGAAGGGAGAAAGACTGTGTTACTACCCCTATCTTATTTAGATCTGGAGAGGATGAGAGTGTGTGAATAGAGCAACCCTAGCAAACAAGCGCAGAGGCTCCGGCCTATATATACGTAGTGGGGTAGTTTTCCTTTTTCACTCCATCAAAACAATCGTTTAAAATTCTGTACTACTACATGCCAGGTCGCAGTTTTTTTAGTTGTTGATTGTTTTTTGAGATAGCTACCCGCTTGTTCCAAGTGGTGTTACGGTGTGCCAGATCGCACTTTGCATCGTTCAAGTCTGGTACTACAAGTCCCTTCATTAAATGAACAACCACCCCCTCGTAAAAATTGTGAACAATCCCACGGCTAAAATTAGCGGAAACGTGGGTTGCCCCAACATGCATATATTTTCTACTCCACATGTCAGACACAAAAATAATGTGTCATAGACACAAAAATTGTGGCAAGATTCCATTAGGCAAGCCAAAGTGTGTCTAACAATTTGAGCAACTCAGGTTAGCCAAGTGTGGTAAGTGTGGGAAAAATAATGTGGCAACATAAGACAAACATAGTCACAATCCAAACAGCTCCGTAATTTTTTGTGACATGCATGAAAATTTGGTTAGTTAAATTTATAGTCAAAATTTGGCAAGGTGCATCAAATCAACACATGCAAGTATCAAAAAGAAAGTCACGGCATGCATGCATATGTTGTACTCCCTCCGTTTCCAAATATAAGTCTTTTTAGAGATTGCAACAAGTGACTACATACGAAGCAGAATATGTCTACAAACGAAGTAGTCCATTTGAAATGTGTAAAAAGACTTATATCGAGTGCAGTGCTTTGATGTGTCGCGTCAACTCGTACAAGACCGAGAAATTTGATTACTACAACGCCCTCTCCCTCGCGGACTGAGCTCCGGTGCCTTAACTGCACCTGCATTTGGCTGCATGACAGGAGGGCCAACCACCTATTGGGCCCACCTGTCATAGACGCAAAGGTAGGAGCAGTAAGTAGAAGCTTTCGCTACACGTTATCCCTCCCGCACGAGGTGGACGGACATGCAGCAGTGGATTCGATACTGTAGAAGTAGGAGTAACATCATTATCCATCTTCTCGAAGATGCGAAGAGCCAAGCACAACCCGAACGTGGCAGTTGTGAACGCTCGCGTGGTGCGGTGCCTTGGAGCATGCATATATACTAGCCAGGCTCTTGCATGAGACAAAATTGCTATTGTTTAAAAATTAAACTCCATCATCCATTGGTTGATACTCATTCTGCATAGGTCCACGCGCTTAGCACTGTTTCCTCCTGGGGTCACCAATGTTTATTTGCTAATTAATAGCATTGCTTGCAATGAACTAGCCATTGCAAGTCATTAAAAGCATGCACACCTCTTATCTCTTATTGGTTGATATGTTAAGAAACAAGAAACAAGGTACTCCCTCCTTTTCGGTTTATAGTGCTCAATTCAAAAATCTCACCAATCAAGGTAGATGGTGAGTTGTGGAATACTTTTTGTAGTTTTGCAAAAGCACCTAATTAATGCTCTTGTTATCCTCAAAAAAATATGTTTATCAATGCATTAATTGCAATGCATGCATGCATAAAGTACATGCATTGGTCAATTTTCTCTTAATACTTGCATGCAATGATTTAATGCACCTTGGAATCTGAACATGTGATGGAAAACAACCAAATTGAGCCTTATAAAATGGAAAAACTAAAATTTTGAGATAAGCCCTATAAACCGGAAAGGAGGGAGCCTCCATTCTGGTTTATAGGGCTCAAATCTCAAATCTCATGAACCAAGGCATTTTGCGATTGGAGGAATGTATCTCATACTACTTTACAAAACTACCCTAATTAAACTCTTGCATTAATTACGTAGTTCTCTCGTTTTCCTCTCCACCTTGGTCGTGGTGCACAATATTGAGCACTCCTATATGACTAGATGCTCTATCTACATGTGGAACATTTCAAAGCATCCGAGCCCGCGTGCCATCCACCAAATCACAGCGAAGTGCTACAGTCGAGACTCACCTGTCACCTCGGTGTGGCCGTCATGACCCGTCATATCACAAAACCCACACATTTACCAGCAATGATAAGGTGGCCTCCAAGTTGGACTGGACGAAGCAACCATCATTTCACTGGAACGCTTGTTCAAGCCCTTTCTTCCCTTTCTTGAAGAAAACCTCACTCCAGGCTACTCACTTCTGCCATTTTTCTTTTGTACCGACGAAGGAAAGGTGGGCGAATCAGTTATGCTGCTATATTTTCATTCCAAGAATCTTCTTTTTGCGAAGCGCCGACCGATTCTCACATCCTATTCTTTTCCCGTTTTCATTGCGATTGTGGTTTCCTTTCGATTGCTTTTTGTTTGTCAGTTCATTGATGGATCCTGGAGCACTAGGCAAAGAGTTGCCGGCGGACAACCCACTGGAGACAACGATCCAGGAAGCAAGCACCGACCAACGAGTTGACCATGTTGGCGGGCCAACCCATGGAGACAAAGAACTCCAAGAAACAAGCACTGGCCAAAGAGTTAACGACGTTGGTGGACGAACTCTGCAAAGAAAGTTGGAAGAACAGCAAGGGCCCCACCGTGCCTACCCCAGGAACTTTGATTACCACCTATGTGAGGCTCAAGACCGAGTTTGAGGAGATAGTCGCTATTGAGAAGCAGTATTCCCCTAGCAAGGTGATGGCCCCCATCGAGGACGAGGAGATGGCCCCCGGAGGGATGAGATGCCCTGATGAGCTGCACAAGGTAAAAAATAATGGCTTATTACCATAGTTGTGGTTTTTGATTATTTGCAATGTGCTTGCTAATATGTTAGGGTTGTGCAGGTGCCGGTGGACGTCCTTGATGATTCCGATGTCGTGGCCTGTCCAGTTGGCATCGCCCTGGAGATCGATTCCGATGCCGCTGTCCATCCGATGGACATCGCCCTAGAGATTGATTCCAATGTCGCGGTCAGTCCTGTGGATATCGCCCAAGAAATCGATTCCCATGCCGTTGTCCGCGCTATGGTCATTGCCCGAGAGATCGATGACAAGAAATAGTTGGTCGCGCTAATCCTTCAGGGTAGTTTGCATTGCCCTGTGTTTAATTACCAGAACGATGCGTGTTATCAAACCATCTTAGGGCTAGTGCACTGTCTTGTGTGGGCGGATCTTGCTACTTTTGTTTGATAGTGAATCATGCGATGAATCCTGTGAACCCTCTCTGAGTTATGGAACAGATGTATCCTCACCAGCTTTTGATGTAATATATGGCATGCTTAGATGTAAGTTTGAACTATTTATCATATCAGCAGGGCTTGTTTGATGATTCTTGGTGTTAGTAGGCTATCTATTGTGCGAGTTATAGTACTTACAAAACACTCACCGAAGAGAAACGTTGGGGCTGATGAGCTTGTAGTATGCTTATACTTATCCCTTGTTCATCGACCAATAGCCCTAGCTCCTAAAATTGTAGGCTTAGCGATCGATTAGACAATAGTCGACATGGATACATTCAGGCCTCATTTGGTTCATAGGGTAGGAAAATCGTAGCAAAAGTACAGAGAACATGCAACACAAAATCATAGCAGCGCAGAGACGTACTCCCTCCGTTCCAAAATAGATGACCTAGGCGGTCTAGTTTGGCCTAGTGGGTTTTAGTGATATGACATGGTACAGTGTCGTCCAGTCTTCGCGTGTGGTAGCAGTATTGCTGGTACAGTAAGTTTTCTTGAAGAAGCGGAATTCAACGAAGTCATGATGGTTCCTTCGTCCGAACAACTTACAGTGGGAAAGGTTGGGCCTGCGATACGATCGGGGTAGACCAGGATAATTTTGTGCATGGCAGGTGGACCAGGATGGTCGACGTCCCACATGTCGGTGAATGAAAGTATTCTTTCTAATATAGAGGACAAGCAACGAGTATTCATTGTTTATTTTTTATGAAAGCTATTGTCTCCACTGTTACTCCTTGACTTTGTCAATGCCTCTCTCTCCTCCACATAAGCGGGGACTACTTGCTATGCATGCAATGGGCAGCAGGCGTCTTGAGGGGCTAGGGCGGTCAAAGCGGGCTCCAGAAGCGGTCTGGACTCCAACACGGCCCACCTCACATTATCACCATATATTTCTTGGAGTCTGTGCGTGGCGGGCGGGCGATCTCTTCTCCCTCCCCCGTTTCTCTCTTCTCGGCCGACACCCGCCGAGCGATTAGATTTTGGCTATCGACGGTTTATTCAATTACAGTCCCACATGTCAGTGAAATTGCAAGACAACCCGTGTCCCCTCTGGTGATCGGCGTGCAAGCCGGACTGTCGGGGGTGTGACTCGTACGAGTCGTAAGTGTGCCGCCTTTTCCTTTAGAACTTGCGAAGCGTAACATTTTCGCGCGATCGATCGATAGAAATCCAGAACAAAATGACGAGGGTGGTGCTTTCCCGCTCGTTAGGCGGGCTAGTTCGAGTGATATGATGTGCTACAGTGTCGTCCACTTGCTCCATTTTTATGTAAGCAAGAGTTTACACTCTGATGCGGGAGGAGTGCGAAACACCGCGGATCTGATTTTGATCGAGGGATAACTGTTCCCTGCCAAATAATGGAGGACTATTAGCGATTATAGCATGATAGTTAGGGCATCTCCAGTGTTGGCCCACAAATTTACACCGGCATCTGTCCGAGGACACTGATGGATGCCATTCGATGCTGCCCTCATACCTTTCGACAACTATATGAACTAACCGGATGAAATTCGTGCAAACACAGTAAATTTCAAATTAACCGGATGAAATTCATTACATTTCGAAAACTTTTCCTACAAACTGGACGAAATTCATTACATATTTCGAACAAACCATACTAAAACCTACTATAAACCTAATCTAAACGATCGCCGGCGCCCGACCACCATGTCTGGCCATGAACCCGAGAAAGCCGGCCATTGCCTTTGCCTCCTCCTCATCCACCTCGATAACCTCCTCCTCCGAAGCACAAGGTTTTGAAGAGTTCCGCCTCCACGTCGCTGTCAAGCGGCTAATCGGCCGCTGATGTTTACCCCACCAAGCTTGGCATTGACTGAGTGGAGTAGCGGTGGCCTTCCTGGGACCAGAGCGGCGGCGACCTACCGTGTACTACTCTTCCACGCAGCTGGCTGCGCCCGCGCACGCACGCCGGCTTCGTGGTCGTGGCTGTGGAGGGCGGCCGGGGGTGTCGCGATCTTCTTCGTTTGCTCCTGTGACAGTAGATCGAAGAGAGCTTTGGAGTGCGCCCAGAGCGGAGCCGCCGATGTCCCTCGTCTGCTCCTGCGAGTCTGTGACAGTACGTCCAAGAGAGCTTCGGAGCGCCAGGAGGCCATGGTTGGAGTGGTGCCGACAGAAGGAAGGGACCGGAGGAGAATAAGTGTGGGTCTTTGGCTATGCTGGGAGCTGGGGCTCAAGTTAATATAGCGGGCGAATGGCAATGAGCCGCGGCAGATGGATGGACAACTGGCACCGGAGTAGGTTCATCGGGCGTGAATGCGGACGCTGCTTCAGTGACTTAACTGTACATGCGTTGGGTTACTGACATGTGGGCCCAACAGGCATCTGGCCCGCATGTCAGTGAAACACCAATTACACCTGCAGTTAAGCCCGGTGAATGCGGCATTGACATTCTGGAGACACGATGACTGTTTCAGGCGGGAAACGTGCACTAGCGATGGAAGGGGTTTCGGTGTGCAGTGGCACTAAGATCGGTCGCTCATGATAGTACATATTCCGTACCATACTACCATAGTACCCTCTCTAGCTAGGTTGTTTTATAGATTGTCGTTGTGATGGACGATATACATGAGCAAGGCGCTCCGCGTATGACCGTTGGTGTTGAGCCAGGTGAATACATGCCCGGCGTTCGCGTAGGCCTCCATCAAACGTCTAAACAGTAATGTCAGGCACCGCCGGGGCGCGCAGGTGATGGGCTTGCCATTTGCATTGCGCCATGAGCAGGACTTTGATTTAGAGGGCGACGTGCCTGCATTAGCATGCTTTGACAGCGTGAGCGTGAGTGTCTGACACAAAGTATTTCATTTTCATTTGGCTGACGAGGGTGCGTTGCAGCGACGAGTCTGTGGTTTGATTCCCCAGATACGCATAATTTTGGTTTATACAGTATTTCTTTCTCCATTGACAGGTAGGCCCGCGTAGATATATAAAGAACACGAGCTGATGAGGCGCATGCGGACTATTTGAATGGTCAACCAGACAAATATAGAGCTATACGCTGAGCCAGTGACCGTATAATCACCATATCTCGTATACAATGATCAATGAGCTATCAAGACAAGTTCGATGACCGCCAATGCATTTTACTCGGTAATAAATGACCAGGATTGAAGGGGAATCCAAATTTCCTTCGTCTTCTGTCCTTGAGCTCTTGACAAACCAATGCACTATACGGTTGTCCGGCCACTCCACCCCAGAGCTCTCACCAAGCGTCGTTCATGCCACCGCGCCGCAAACTAACTGGTAAGGCAGCAATGGCATCCCGCCGCGCCGAGTGCCTCGCCGCCCACGACCGCACACAAAATGGTAGGGAAGCGATGGCATCCTGCCGTGCCGAGTTCATCGCCGCTCGCGACCTCACAACTATGTGGGAGGAATTTGAAGATGCCAAGGCCGAATGGGCGGTAGAGCAAGAGGCGGCCAAAGCCGCACAGAGGGAGCAAAAAAGTCAGAAAGCACTCAAGAAAAGAGAAGCCCACCACCGCAAGAAAGAAAAGGACGCACGCGCTGCTGCGGAGAGGTCGGCGGAGATCCAAGCACGGTGGGGTGTCACCGACAAAGCCGGGAAGGAGAACGACGGCGTCTGGCCAGCATGTGAGAAGTAGTAGTACTAGTAGTTAGTGTGTGTGTGTGTGTGTGTCTGAGTACGAGCATGTACCAGTACTACTAGTTACTACTATAGTTTTTAGAGCATATTACCAGTACATTAGCCTAGACTAAATGGAAAAATTCCTATCCTATGCATCAAATGGCATCTCTTTCTCTATAGGAATTGAGATGCATGTCATCTCACTTCCTACGATTTTCATATTCCTATAAAATTCCTATCCTATGAACGAAAGGAGGCCTCTGTTGGAGTAACTACTGTAGCTAGCAGTACTGCTGGTACAATAGTTTTCTTCAAGAAGCGGAATTCAACGAAGTCATGATGGTTCCTTCGTCCGAGCAACTTCAAATTGGGAAGTGGGCATGTTATAATTATTTTTTATTTCTGATGAATGCTAGCATTTCAACTCTTACGACGAAGGGTGCCAAACACGGCACGTGCTGGATGTCCCACACGTCAGCGAAAGGAGTGGGACATAAACAGCGTGGTAGAGCCCAGCGTAAAAAAACAGCGTGGTAGAGTGTCTCCACTTCTTCCACTTCTGGGTTGGAGACCACACGTAGTAGTACTTAGTGGTATGAACGATACAAAGTGCGACCTGGAGAGAAAGACACGTCTAGTTGGAAGGTCTCGGGGCATACACATAAACAAATATAGAAGTTAATATGTGCCTCCAACTAATATAGTAGTAGTAGAGTACTTAGGCATGTACTCCATAACATCACCGTGCATTGCACATACAACATTTAGTGGTAGTACGTAGTAAGAGACAAATGCCGCCCAAGAGTTCCCTTCTCGACCTACTTTTGGGTGTTTGGTAGAGTGCATGGAGGGTGCATGAGTCCACACTAGTTTAGCACAAATACACTAGAAGCATGCATGAAGAGAGCATGCATGAACAGGGGTGTTGAGTTGAGCATGCATGAAGAGGGAACAACTATGCTGAGACGAGAATGCAACCAAACACACCCTATATTTTTTTCCTTCAAAAAGGGGGTACACCCCGGCCTATATGCCACGCATGTTCATACCATTTGTTCCTTTCTACTTCACTTACTGCGCTACATTACTCAGGTTTGTACATCCACTCCTGGGTACATGTCGGTCTCGTAGTTCTAGTCCCACGTGTTCTTCATATAGATGGAACGATCCTTGCATAACACGTGCACCTTCAAGATGTCTCGCGTGTTGGCAAAAGGATGAACAAAGCTCACGTAAAAAAATAGAGTGGAAGAACATAGATTCCCGACGACCGAGAAGGAGCAAGGAACCTCGTGGTGGAGCGTCTGCACTCATAATATTTAATATTATTCAGCGATATAAAATCAACCAATCATCTCCAGAGTGGACTGGAAAAGTACGAAACACGGCAGCCTAGTGTAGTTAAATCATACTAGTGCATGGCTAACCCATGCTATCACCATATTTCTTGGCTTCCGTGCGACACCTATCTCTAGTAATCCAACAGCCTGTATCGCTTCTCCCTCCTCGTCTCTACTGATGGAGTATCAAAGTGCGGAGGGCTGGCGTTTTTGCCGTCTATTGAGGTCGGTTAACTCATCACATGTTAGCAACATGCCAAGAGCATTCTAAAAAAATTTCCTTTCACGTTCCGTTTTCAAAAAGAAAAAATCCTTTCACGTACGAATTTGACTGTATGCTTTGAGCAACTTGCATGTCCTATACTGCTCCTGTTTGATACTCTAACCTAGCTAGAGGTTAGACTAACTCATGAATAACCCTGAACTAACTGTAGCCAAAGAGGTGTTTGGGTGACAGGGTTAGATTGACAATAAATGCACTTGATGGAGAGAGAAAAGTGATTTTTCAGTGGTCCCAATGAGAACTATCTCTAGTTAGCACCTCTTGGGTGGGATAGTTTTTTTTGGTGGGTTCGGTGCAACTTGCTCCAATTTAAACCCTCATGCTTGGCTACTTTAGGGCTATTTGAGCCCCAACTAGCTCAAACTAACTCTAACCCATGGATCCAAACAGGGCCTATGGCCAGTCTCGACGCGGAGCAGTCGCGTGCACCGGGAAGCGGCGCTCTCTCGGCCGTCGCGCCACTTCAAAGCCGGCGCCAATGAGAGATCACCTCCGCTCTGGACAGGCATTAATGTGGCACTAACGCTCCAGGGTGACGTTGACCATTTCACGCGGGAAGCGCGCGCTGGCAAGGGAGTATAGGTTTTGAATCGTTTCAGGTGTAGTACTGGTAGTTTGCAAAACTACTCAATTATTGCACTCAGTTTCCTAAGAAATTGTGGTAAAAGATGGTACTCCACAGCCCTCTTCCCTTCTCCTTCCTATTCCACCGCCCGCGCACGTCCGCGGGAAGCGAGCGACCAACCCTAATATAGGAGTGCTAGCACAAAAAGATGCATGCATGACCACTAAAATTTCTATATTAAAGCGCCGCTCCGGCGGGAGTATGGCGTATGTTGTTACCTTCGGCCGGGCCATGGCTACCGGGCGACGGCGACCAGGGAAGAGGCGACGGGAGGGGAATGAATGCAGCTACTGTTTGGGTTCACCTTCCGGCTTAAATAAATGCGCAGCATCACGTGTACCCGCGGGTGCACAAATTGTAACATACGTGTCTGCTTAAGTGGGCATCACGTAACTGGTGTGTGTGAGAGAGAGAGATTCTGATAGACAGAGTGCGTGTGTGCAACTCTACTCTTCGGACATGTACTCAACCTTTTGCATCGGGATATAAGTATAATTGTATTTACTTTAGCTAGTGATTTACGTGGCCATGTTAACGTGGTTGTGTCAAAAAATGTCACTTCCTGCTCGTGATTTGTGTTATATAATTACAAACAAGATTCTCGTGCATTGCACGGAACATCAATATGCATTTTTTTACGAAACACCTGTTGTGATTGACCCATGCAGGAGTAATCCCTTGTGTAAAAACTAATGATATCTCGAGTATTTTATCGGAAAACTGGTATCTCGAGAATGTCATCGAAAAAATGAAAGATGAGAGATAAGGTGAGGAGGAGTGGAGCGTGGTGGTGACTGGTGGTCGGAATGGGCGGAGGCATGGGGATGGACGGCGCTGGCAGGCGACAGCGGCCACCATGCATGCTAGATTGTTCCAGAGACTTATTCCTTTTTTAATTGCTGAGCAATGAGGTTGTGGGAGATAATTATGTGGAGACAGGTGCGGGTATCTTTTGTAAAATTATCATAGTTTGCTATCTATCCATCAGATATAGATCATACGGTATGTATTACAAGATGGCAGGCACACCATCATCGCCAACTCGTTTTTTTATAAGGGTACAGATGATAAGTTTGCTGACTACTAAAGTAAAGTGGAATTTGTCCATGTTATGCAAGTAAATAAAGGTGATTGTTTATCATACGGGTAAGGTTGGATGAAGGGTGGTAGGAACAAATGCTTCGCCTAGAGCATGTGTGTGTGAGATGGAGTCTTAGTGTGTGTGTGTGTGAGTGTGAGAGAGAGAGAGAGAGAGATGGAGTCTTAGTTTGTGTGTGTGTGTGTGAGAGAGAGATATGGAGTCTTAGTGTGTGTGGGGGGCGGTTGGGTGGGTGGGTGTGCATGCGTGTGTGTGTGTGTGTTTGTATGTGTGTGTGAGAGAGAGAGATTGAGTCTTAGTGTGTGTGTGTGTGTGTGTGTTGTGGGGTCCTCTGTGGAGGATGTAATTTAAGTGTGTGTGGCTTCATCATAGAGAGATGATGTGTATGGCAGAGGCCACCAACGATGGGGTGCGAGAGAGAAAATGCCCATAGAGAGGGAAGAGAAGGTGTGTGCGCATGAGAGGAGTCGACATCGAGAGAACGTGTTTGTTCGAGAGACACCGAGGAATACTACTATATATCGATGGTGCATGTAGGCGGGGATTAAACAAAGGGATGGTCTTATTGGTTTCGGGGATATAGGGGAAGAGTGAGAGGCGGGAGGGGGGGGGGTACATAGAGACCTTGAACGTGCATGTGTGAGAGGTATACATGTATACGTGGGATGTGTGTGTGTGCGTGATATGGCTCCCACGTATCTATAATTTTTTATTGTTCCATGCTATTATATTACCTGTTTTGGATGTCCATGGGCTTTATTTTACACATTTATATCATTTTTGGGACTAACCTCCTAACCGGAGGCCCAACCAGTATTGCTGTTTTTTTGCCTATTTCAGTATTTCGAAGAAAAGGAATATCAAACGGAGTCCAAACGGATTGAAACCTTCGGGAGCGTGCTTTTTGGAACGACCGTGATCCGGCGAACTTGGAGTGCAAGCCAAGAAGCAGCCGAGGCGGCCAAGATATAGGAGGGCGCACGCACCCCTCCTAGGCGCGCCCCCAGTCTCGTGGGCCCCTCAGACGTCCACCGACGTACTTCTTCCTCCTATATAAGCCTACATACCCCGAAAACATCCAGAGAGCCACCGAAGAAATATTTCCACCACCGTAACCTTCTGTATCCACGAGATCCCATCTTGGAGCCGTCGTCGGTGTTCTGCCGGAGGGGGAATCCACCACGGAGGGCTTCTACATCAACACCTTAGCCCCTCCGATGAGTTGTGAGTAGTTTACCTCAGACCTTCGGGTCCATAGTTATTAGCTAGATGGATCTCAATACAATGTTCTCCCCCTCTCTTGTGGATATCTATTCGATGTAAACTCTTTTTGTGGTGTGTTTGTCGAGATCCGATGAATTGTGGGTTTATAATCAAGTTTATCTATGAATAATATTTGAATCTTCTCTGAATTCTTTTATGTATGATTGAGTTATCTCTGCAAGTCTCTTCGAATTATCAGTTTGGTTTGGCCTACTAGATTGATATTTCTTGCCATGGGAGAAGTGCTTAGCTTTGGGTTCAATCTTGCGGTGTCCTTGCCCAGTGACATAAAGGGTTGCAAGGCACATATTTTATTGTTGCCATCGAGGATAAAAAGATGGGGTTTATATCATATTGCTTGAGTTTATCCCTCTACATCATGTCATCTTGCTTAAAGCATTACTCTGTTCTTATAAACTTAATACTCTAGATGCATCCTAGATAGCGGTCGATGTGTGGAGTAATAGTAGTAGATGCAAGCAGGCGTCGGTCTACTTGTTGCGGACGTGATGCCTATATACATGATCATGCCTAGATAATCTCATAATTATTCGCTTTTCTATCAATTGCTCAATAGTAATTTGTTCACCCACTGTAATACTTATGTTATCTTGAGAGAAGCCACTAGTGAAACCTATGGCCCCTGGGTCTATCCTTTATCATATAAGATTTCAATCTACTTTTATTTGCATCTTTATTTTCTGCATCTATATTATAAAATACCAAAAATATATTTATCTTATCATACTGTCTCTATCGGATCTCACTTTCGCAAGTGGCCGCGAAGGGATTGACAACCCCTTTATCGCATTGGTTGCGAGTTATTTGTTTGTTTGTGTAGGTTTGTGGGACTTGTGAGGAGCCTCCTACTGAACTGATAGCTTGGTTCTCAAAACTAAGGGAAATACTTACGCTACTGTGTTGCATCACCCTTTTCTCTTCAAGGAAAACCAACGCAAGCTCGAGACGTAGCAAGAAGGATTTCTGGCGCTGTTGCCGGGGAGGTCTTCGCTAAATTTAGCCCTTTTGATTGTTTTTGCTTGCCTCAAAGAAAACTTGCGGCCAAACATAGAGAATATGAGATGAGTTTTCAGGATCTATCTTATTATTATGACACTAGTTAGATCTATCTTCGCTTTTATGCCTAGCTAGGGGCGTTAAACGATAGCGCTAGTTGGGAGGCAACCCAATTTTCTTTGTGTTTTTTGTTTTTGTTTCTGTTTAGTAATAAATTTTGCATCTACTTTCTGTTTAGATGTGTCTTCATGTTTTATTTAGTGTTTGTGCCAAGTAGAACCTATAGGATAACCTATGATTATAGTTGATTTGATTCTGCTGAAAAACACAAACTTTACGCTCACGAGAAAAAATTAAATAAATCACAGAAACGTGATTTTGCATTTATTCTTTTTGCTTCTGATCAATAAACAAAGTTTCCAGTACTTCCTATTTTGGTAGGATTTTTAGAGTTCCAGAAGTTTGCGTTAGTTACAGATTGCTACAGACTGTTCTGTTTTTGACAGATTCTGTTTTTCGCGTGTTGTTTGCTTGTTTTGATGCATCTATGGCTAGTATGTAAGGGTATGAACCATAGATAAATTGGAATACAGTAGGTTTAACACCAAAATAAATAAAGAATGAGTTCATTACAGTACCTTATGTGGTGGTTTTGTTTTCTTTCACTAATGGAGCTTATAAGATTTCCTCTTGAGTTTTGTGTTGTGAAGTTTTCAAGTTTTGGGTAAAGCTTTTATGGACTATGGAATAAAGAGTGGTAAGAGCCTAAGATTGGGGATTCTTATGGCACCCCAAAATATTCAAGAATATCCAAAAGCCTAAGCTTGGGGATGCCCCGGGAAGGCATCCCCTCTTTCGTCTTCGTTCATTGGTAACTTTACTTGGAGCTATATTTTTATTCGCCACATGATATGTGTTTTGCTTGGAGCGTCGTGTATTATATTAGTCTTTGCTTTTTAGTCTACCACAATCATCCTTGCTGTACACACCTTTTTGGAGAAACCTATTTGATTGAAATTTATTAGAATATGCTATGTGCTTCGCTTATATCTTTTGAGCTTGATAGTTTTTGCTCTAGTGCTTCACTTATATCTTTTAGAGCATGGCGGTGGATTAATTTTGAAGAAATTGCTAGTCTCCCATGATTCACTTATATTATTTTGAGAGTCTTTTAGAACAGCATGGTATTGTCGATGGTTTCAAATTTGGTCCTAGAATGATGCGCATCCAAGTTGGGTATAATAAAAACTATCATAGAAGTGAATTGGATGCTATGATCAATTTGTTGCTTGATAATTGTTTTGAGATATAAAGGTAGTAATGTTAGGGTCATTCTAGTGGATAATTATGAAATTGAGAAATACTTTTGTTGAAGTTGGCAAGTCCCGTAGCATGCACGTATGGTAAAAGTTGTGTGACAAATTTGTTGCATGAGGTGCTCTTTTGGTTGTCTTCCTTATGAGTCGCAGTCGGGGACGAGCGATGGTCTTTTCCTACCAATCTATCCCTCTAGGGGCATGCGTAGTAGTACTTTGCTTCGAGGGATAAGTAGACTTTTGCAATAAGTATATGAGTTCTTTATGACTAATGTGAGTCCATGGATATATGCACACTCATCCTTCCACTTTGCTAGCCTCTATTATGCCGCGCAACTTTCGCCGGTATCATGCACCCATTATTTACCTTCCTCAAAACAGCCACCATACCTACCTATTATGGCATTTCCATAGCCATTCCGAGAAATATTGCCATGCAACTTTCCACCGTTCCGTTTATTATGACACGTTTCATCATTGTCATATTGCTCTTTGCATGATCATGTAGTTGACATCGTATTTGTGGCAAGCCACCTTCATAATTTTCATACATGTTGCTCTTGATTCATTGCATATCCCGGTACACCGCCAGAGGCATTCATATAGAGTCATATTTTGTTCTAGCTTTGAGTTGTAATTCTTGAGTTGTAAATCAATAAAAGTGTGATGATCTTCATTATTAGAGCATTGTCCCAGTGAGGAAAGGAGGATGAAGACTATGATTCCCCCACAAGTCGGGATGAGACTTTGGACTTTATAAAAATAAAAGAGGCCAAAGAAGCCCACCAAAAAGAAAAGAAAGAAAAAAAGAAAAAAAGGAAAAAAAGAAAAAGGTAAAAAAATGAGAGAAAAAGAGAGAAGGGACAATTGCTACTATCTCTTTTTCCACACTTGTGCTTCAAAAATAGCACCATGATCTTCATGATAGAGAGTCTCCTATGTTGTCACTTTCATATGCTAATAGGAATTTTTCATTATAGAACTTGGCTTGTATATTCCAATGATGGGCTTCCTCAAAATGCCCTAGGTCTTCGTGAGCAAGCGAGTTGGATGCACACCCACTTAGTGCTTTTTGTTGAGCTTTCATATATTTATAGCTCTAGTGCATCCGTTGCATGGCAATCCCTACTCACTCACATTGATATCTATTGATGGGCATCTCCATAGCCCATTGATACGCCTAGTTGATGTGAGACTATCTTCTCCCTCTTTTTGTCCTCACAACCACCACCATATGCCACCATAGTGCTATGTCCATGGCTTGCGCTCATGTATTGCGTAAGAGTTGAAAAAAGCTGAAGCGCGTTAAAAAGTATGAAACTATTGCTCGGCTCGTCATCGGGGTTGTGCATGATGGGAGTATTTTGTGTAATGAAAATGAAGCATGGCCTAACTATATGATTTTGTAGGGATAAGCTTTCTTTGGCTATGCTATTTTGATAGGACATGATTATTTGTTAGTATGCTTTGAAGCATTATTATTTTTATGTTTTGTAAGCTTTTATTTTGAATCATTTGGATCTGAACATTCATGCCCCAATAAAGAAAATTACATTGAGAATTATGCTAGGTAGCTTTCCACATGAAAAATTCTGTTTTTATCATTTACCTACTCGAGGACGAGCAGGAATTAAGCTTGGGGATGCTTGATACGTCTCCAACGTATCTATAATTTCTTATTGTTCCATGCTATTATATTACCTGTTTTGGATGTCCATGGGCTTTATTTTACACATTTATATCATTTTTGGGACTAACCTACTAACCGGAGGCCTAGCCTGTATTGCTGTTTTTTTGCCTATTTCAGTATTTCAAAGAAAAGGAATATCAAACGGAGGCCAAACGGAATGAAACCTTCGGGAGCGTGATTTTTGGAACGAACGTGATCCGGAGAACTTGGAGTGCAAGCCAAGAAGCAGCCGAGGCAGCCACGAGATAGGAAGGCGCGCCCCTGTCTCGTGGGCCCCTTGGGTGTCCACCGACGTACTTCTTCCTCCTATATAAGCCTACATACCCCGAAAACATCCAAAGAGCCACCAAAGAAATATTTCCGCCACTGTAACCTTCTGTATCCACGAGATCCCATCTTGGAGCCATTGCCGACGTTCGGCCGGAGGGGAATCCACAATGGAGGGCTTCTACATCAACACCTTAGCCCCTCCGATGAGTTGTGAGTAGTTTACCATAGACCTTCGGGTCCATAGTTATTAGCTAGATGGCTTCTTCTCTCTTTTGGGATCTCGATACAATGTTATCCCCCTCTTTTGTGGAGATCTACTTGATGTAAACTCTTTTTGCGGTGTGTTTGTTGAGATCCGATGAATTATGGGTTTATGATCAAGTTTATCTATGAATAATATTGAATCTTCTCTGAATTCTTTTATGTATGATTGAGTTATCTTTGCAAGTCTCTTCAAATTATCGGTTTGGTTTGGCCTACTAGATTGATCTTTCTTGCCATGGGAAAAGTGCTTAGCTTTGTTCAATCTTGCGGTGTCCTTACCAAGTGACAGAAAGGGTTGCAAGGCATGTATTGTATTGTTGCCATCGAGGATAAAAAGATGGGGTTTATATCATATTGCTTGAGTTTATCCCTCTACATCATGTCATCTTGCTTAAAGCGTTACTCTGTTCTTATGAACTTAATACTCTAGATGCATGCTGGATAGCGGTCGATGTGTGGAGTAATAGTAGTAGATGCAGGCAGGAGTCGGTCTACTTGTTGCAGACGTGATGCCTATATACATGATCATTCCTAGATAATCTCATAATTATTCGCTTTTCTATCAATTGCTCGATAGTAATTTATTCACCCACCGTAATACTTATGCTATCTTGAGAGAAGCCACTAGTGAAACATATGGCCCCCGGTTCTATCCTTTATCATATAAGCTTTCAATCTACTTTTATTTGCATCTTTATTTTCTGCATCTATATTATAAAATACCAAAAATATATTTATCTTATCATACTATCTCTATCAGATCTCACTTTCGCAAGTGGCCGTGAAGGGATTGACAACCCCTTTATCGTGTTGGTTGCGAGTTCTTTGTTTGTTTGTGTAGGTTCGTGGGACTTGTGAGGAGCCTCCTACTGGATTGATACCTTGGTTCTCAAAATTGAGGGAAATACTTACGCTACTGTGCTGCATCACCCTTTCCTCTTCAAGGAAAACCAATGCAAGCTCGAGACGTAGCAGTGCGCGCGCGCATGATCGAGATAAAAGAAACAAGACATAAGTCATAAGATCAATGACATGGGAGAGACGGGTCGGTATGACAATATGCATGCATGTGAGAATGCAGGGAAGGAGGACCGACAATTGAGCATGTGTTTTTATATTTAAGAGATAGTGGTGTGTGTCGGATTTCGGGTTCCAGCCGACCCTTAAGGTTCGAACTCTGGGGTGCACGCGGAGATCACCCCCCTACTGGCTCACATCTCGTCGCCTCGGAAAGGATCTAGGCTACACGAAGAACAACACAAGGAACGCAAGGTTTATACTGGTTCAGGCCACCATTGTGGTGTAATACCCTACTCCAGTGTGTGGTGTGTGCATTGCCTCAGGGGCTGGTGATGAACAATACAAGGGAAGAACAGCCTCGCATGGGGAGGAGTTCTTGTGTTGGTGTGGTGGTTCTGGCTAGGGTTCGAATGGTCGATCTTCCCCCTGTCTGTGTGTCCCCCGATCCATTTGTTTGTTTTTCTGCCTTGAGGGTGGATAGTCCTATTTATAGAGCAAGGCCCTGGCCCTCTTCCCAAATATTGAGCGGGAAGGGTGCCAACAATTGACCATTTTGAAGGGGAACATCTAGTACACTTATCCTGACTAAAGTTGGTCCTCGCCTGCCAAAGGCTCTGACGATGACACCTTCCTGGGCTCCACGATGACCTCCATCCTGCCGTTCTGCTGGTCTTGGTCTTGTTGCACCGAAACGGTAACCTTTGCCTGATGCCTTGGCCTGTGCTTGCCTCCTTTGCACCGAAGGGGAAACAAGTACACTTCCCAGGCCGGCGCCCGCCTGGCGCCCGCCTGGCTTCGGTCGTCATGGCTTGCGTCACGGGCACCTCGTGAGGTACCCCGCCTTGATCTCTCCGCCTCCTCGCGAGCCAGCCTGACGAGGCTGCGCCTGAGGAAGCTTCATGCCGTCCGCCCCACGAGGCTTGGACCCTCCTGAGGGTCTTGAGCTTGTGTTGACGAAGATGGGCCGTACTGGGCCACTCCTTGAGCTACGCTGCAGGCCGCAGGCAGGCAAGTCTGGGTACCCCCGTTCCCAGAACACCGATAGTAGCCCCTGGACCCAAGGTGCGCCCGGACTTGGCTTAGCGGAGAAGCGAAGGGGCAAGCGCGAAGCACCATGGGCCCCAACAGCGTGCGGCCTTGGGCGCCGCATGGCGGTTGATTGGACGTGGGCGTCCCTGCTTCCCCACGACTCCTCAACAACTGCATGACCTAACAAAAGGGCGGCCCCGGGCCAGGCTTACCTTCTTTGCCTTCACCAGTCATTCGTCCCAGATCCCCTTTCTCGCTCTCCTCCTTCTTGCTTCCGAAATCCTCCAAATCTGCTTCAATCCCGCACCTTCGGCAAGCCATGGTGCCTTGCCAGACTCCAGCCGAGGCCTGGTACTCACCCGGTCTGGGTCCTCCTAACGTGTCGGAGAAGAACCTCGCCCTCACACGCCAGATGATGGTGGCGCAGGGCAACGAGGAAGCGGCCATTCTCAAGGTCGGCTCCGCCCTGCCAGAAGACAAGGGGAGCACCTTCTACCCGCTCTTCGTGAGCGCCATCGTCGCCGGGCTGGTGCCTCCCTTTTTAGAGTTCTTCCTTGCTGTTCTTCACCAATACAACTTGCAAGCTCTGCACCTCCACCCCAACTCTGTTCTCCTTCTGGCGATTTTCGCCTATTATTGTGAGGCTCATGTTGGGGTAAAGCCTTCGGTGGCTTTGCTACGCCATTACTTTTACCTTCGGGTTTCTCGTGGCCCCATCTCCACATGCGCGAGCTTTGTCGCATACTCCAGCTCCAATGCCATCTCGAAGCCTGGGAAGAGGATCGAAGGCTTCCGGAGCAAGTGGGTCATGGTGGATGTTGGGCGCATCCACCCTCGGATGGTGCTGCCTACGGGGCAGCCTAAGGCCGTTGACGCTTGGTCCCACGCGGAGCTCGTCGATCCCCGTGCAACGCCGGTGCTGAAGAGGATGGACGCGGACCTGAGGCCGGACAACTTGGTGGCGACGAAGCTGACCGGGGCGACACTCCTGAGGGAGTTCCTGGAGCACCGGGTGGCTCCGCTTCGGGAACACTCGCTCCCACTATGGACGCTCAGGGAAGCCGATGCCGCCCTCTGCCTGAGCTCCACAGCCCTGACCGACGAAGATCTGGCCGCGGTCCTCCATTCCTTGGTTGGAGGAGATGTGGTGAGACTGGAGGGTGCTCCTGTACCCCTGTTCCTTCATGGTGACTGGGACCAGGTGGTGAACTCCATGCCCACCTTCAATGGGGAAGGGCTAGTGCCTGCGGAAGTTCCCGAGGATCTGGCGGTTCTAGCGACGGTGAACGTATCTTCCAGCGACTCCGGCAGGGAGGAGGAAGAGGAGTCCGAATCTAAGGCGACCGACGGAGAGTCGGGGAAGTCCTTCCCTCAGCGCAGGTCCCGCGCCCTCCGCCTCATGCCGGACAACGACGAGGGCGGCGATGAGCGAGGCGGGGAGAGCTCGCCCCCGGTCCCGAGGAAGGACAGGATGGGGCTGGTTCCCCGCGGGTCTGCTCCGGCTCCAAGGCGGCCTGAAGCCAGCTTCAACTCCTTTGACGTGCCTCCTGCTTTCGAGTCTCCTCAAGTTGACCCCAGCAGTCGGCTCTCGGGCTTCAAGTTCGGCCAGAGGCTGCTTGAGTCCGCAAACGATGACCAGTAAGTGCTTGATTTTTGATTTGCTTCCTGCTTCTATTACTGAGGCTTGATGTCCGAATCCTTTGGCTAGGCCGGTGCCTGCAGCGAAGAGGCTGAAAGGGGCCTTAGAGGCCTCGCCTGGGGCAATGCCTCCATCCGCGGGGGAAAGAGGTGGCGAGGCTCGAGCCTCCCCTGCCCGTTCATACTCGCGAGGCTAGGTGGGGCGCGCTGGCATGGCCCCAGCCCCCGTGGCCCAGGCGACTCTCGAGGCGTCTATGCCCGATGCCATGGCTGCGGCCACCGGGGCTCAAAAGGCCCCGACGCCTGATGTTGTGATCACGCTGTCGTCTTCTCCTCCTACTCCGCCAACCGCCGTTTCCCGGACTCCTTCCGCGATCTTGGATCGTGCTGCTGCTGAGCTGGACCGGCTGCGAGAAGATCTCTAGGGCGCCGACCCCCGCCTGGTGGCCGGGCGCCTGGAGTTGGCCTCTGGCTGGGTCCGCTCTGATGCCTCCGTTCGAGCGGTGCTGGTCCAGGCCGTGACGGCCTGCGATGAGGAGAAGCAGGCCATCCTCCAAGCCAAGGCCGCTCGCGATGCCGCCTTGGGTGAGGCTGCGGATGTCCGGGGCCACTGCAAGGCGCTGCAGAGCGAGCTGCAAGGCCTGCGCGACAAGCTCGCCAAGGAGGTCCGTGACCGCCAGGAGAAGGAGAAGGAGATGAAGACTCGAGAAGGTGCTGTCAGGGACCAGGACGCCGAGCTTGATGAACGTCGCGGTCGGTTGGAGACGCTGTTGCAGGCATTGGAGGCGGAGAGGATCAAGCTGGACGACAAAGCGCGGGTCCTGGCCGAGGACCGTCTGGCCTTCGCGCAGCTGGAGGAGAGGGCTCGTGCCTCGCTGAAGATACTTTATGATGGCGGCCTGGAAAAGCCGCTAGCTGGCGCCGAGGATGGCCCCGCCAAGTTGCTTCCCTTCCTGGTCCGCGCACTTGAAGATGTCGCGGATGGCCTTGGCCCCATGGCCGAGGCCGAGGCGCGTGTCCTTTCTTCTGCAGCGCTGGCGGGTGTCTTCACCCACGTCTATCTTCGCGACCCCAATGTCGATCTTGACAGCCTGCTGGAGCCTGCGAGTGGCGAGCTTGCAGCTGCCGCTGCTGAGGCAGTGAAGGGTCGAGCGGAAGCCCTGCTGGCGAGGTTCCGCGCCTTCAGCACCAAGCCAAGGCGATATGCTGCCAACCCTGGGGCTTCGGGAGGTGGAGGCGCCCAGCGCAACTCCACCACCAGCAATGGCACCGCCAGAAAGTGACCCCTCCGCGGCTTCTGTCCTGTTTTAGTTCCTGCAACATGCATCATGCCTCGTGGAGGCGTTTAAACTTGTGTTTGGCATTGTGAAAACAACCTATGGACTGTAATATTTGCTTTTGAATTCCTTGAGATTTGCGCTTTTCTTTCCTACTTGCATGTGTTCTACGTCGGCAGGGCCCGGCTCTGCGCATACCTCAGCCGCCGTTAGCCCCAACCGGAAACCAGGACGGGACCAAGGAGTGAGGGGCTACGTGACTAGTTAGGCTCATGTGTCGCGATGCTCAGGAGTCCCCCTTGACGCACGAACAACATGTAGGGAGGGGAGGCATAGGAGTGGATCTACCGTTCTACGTCGGCAGGGCCCGGGCCCGCGCATACCTCAACCGCCATTAGCCCCGACCAGAAACCAGGACGGGACCAAGGAGTGAGGGGCTACGTGACCAGTTAGGCTCCTGAGTCGCGATGCTCAGTAGTCCCACTTGACGTTCAAATGGCCTTCGTACCTTGGCTCCGCTCAGGGAGGGGCGCGCGACGAACCAGGCCCGTGGGGCCTGGCTGGGTGGCGTGCGCCCGGGCATGGCCTGGGTGTAGCCCCCGTGCCTAGCCCCCTCGCGTGGCGCTCCCGATGGGAGGCGTTACGATAGGGCCGGACACTGAGCTCTGGGCTCCCTGAGGTTGATGCGGCCGTGGGCCACCCTCATTTGTTTATCACCAGCACGGAGCATGGCGCTTCCGTATGTGTACGGGCATAGCCGCTCCTCGGCAGTGTTGTCAGCCAGCGCGGAGCATGGTGCTTCCACTGGTGCGTGGGAGGGGGCTCCCCTCCGGGAGGAACCCCCAGGGCATGTACAGCCCCGCCTTGACACGTGGCTGGCACGGTAGGGATTGACGAGGTGTATCTGGGCACCCGTGAGCCAGCGCGGGACTCACAGGGCCCTACCTCAAGGCGGGTTGCGCCTGGCTCTGGGCCTTTGTTTGTAATGTGCTCCTGCAAAATTGGTTAGATGCCAATGCTCTACATCCTCAGGTCCCGTCGCTGGTATGCCAGGTCGCGATGCCGTGGACAAGACCAGGAGGTGAGGGCTGGAGAGCCAGTAAGAGTCCATGAGTCGCGATGCTCAGGTACCCCCCCTTTTAACGTGCAAGCGGTTGGCATGAGGGAAGAAGGGCGCCGTCACAGGCATCAAGCAATAATCATGGCGGGTCAAATGCACGACCTGAATAGATGCGAGAAAGATACATGCCGCTGGGTCAGGCCCGAGTGGCTTGGGGATAATGCAGCCCGAGGGGCGCCCCCAACAAAGTAACCTAAAGGCATGAAGAAAAGAGATACATGCCGCAGGGACGGACCCACGCGTCCTGAGAATGATGCAGCCCTGGGGGCGCTCCCAGCTGAAATTGAAACTCGAAGGATGTCACCTGATGATGTTGGAGACGAAGGAATGATGAAGTAGCAGACCACGTGCGCTGCGGAAACCGACCCTAACGAGCCCCCAGGCCCAGGAGCCCCGGGAGGCTCCAGGGGCACAGGCGGCTCTTCAACGGCCATCTCCATCTCTGCCAGGACTGCAGAATGCCTGACCTCCTAAGCCTCCAGAATGCTCCTTCGCAGGCGCTGGTGAGCGGCAACTGCGTTCGGCAGGCCGAAAGGCATGCGAACATAGCTGTGAGGTGGACCCTCACAACGCCCCATGCGCGAAGGCCAGATGCGCTCTTGAGATGCGGCTCGGTTGAGCCCTGGTACGTCGATGCAAACGCACAGCCCACCATCCTCGCCTGGATGGGGAGCTACGACGGGTAAGCGGCGGCTGCCACTCATGACTCTTGACTCCTACAGCTCCTGAATGCTTCTCGCGATGAACTCCCGAGGGCTTGGCCCTCCTTGCCTCGTTCCTTTCTGAGGAAACGTGCTTTGAAGCATGCCTCCAAGTGGTGCCCGAGCGCCTCCCTCGTGACCTTGGCAAAGTCGGTGGCCCTCCAGGAGAGAGCCCTCGAGCCTTGCCCGAGGAGGGCGCCGGGCGTGCCTTCCTATGAGACAGAAGGAGGCGCCCCTTGAGCGGGCGCGGATCCTGACGCAACGCCATTGGAGGGGCCTGCCTCCCGAGGGTTCAGACCGGGTGATACCTTCTTCTTCTTAGGGACTGCCTCGGGAAGTCTTCCGCTCCTGTGATCTGGGTCTTCGATTGCTGCGGCTTGAAAAGCACGCTCAAGAGAACACTCTGCATCCCTCTCCTCACAAGGCACCATGATGACTCCACCGCTTCCTGGCATCTTGAGGACATTGTAGCCGTGATGAGTCACTGCCATGAAATTGGCCAGAGCTGGGTATCCGAGGATGGCATTGTATGGCAGGCAAATATGGGCGACGTCAAAGTCAATGAGCTTGGTGCGGTAGTTGTTGCGCTGTCCAAAGGTGACAGGAAGGTGAACTTGCCCTATTGGAACGGTGGAACCATCAGTGACTCCTGAGAAAGTCTTGGTTGGCTGAAGCTGATCGTATGGCACTTGGAGATTGTCGAATGTCTTGACGGACAGTACGTTGAGTCCTGCTCCGCCATCGATGAGGGTCCTGGTGACTTGCACATTGCTGATGACTGGGGAGCAAAGCATCGGGAGGACTCCGGCTGCGGCTGCGCACTTGAGCTGATCCGCTGAGCTGAACGTGATAGCGCACGCTGACCACCTGAGAGGGTGCGTGCCCTCAAGATTGGGGAGGACTGCATTCACCTCGCGAGCAAACTGTTGGAAGATGCGCTGAGAGGCTGGGACTGAGCGCCGCCCAGGATGCCCCCAGCCCCTTCGTCCCGATGATGATCTTCATTCCTCCTCGGCGGTGGTGGCAGAGGAGGGAGGCCTGCGTTGCCCTGAGGGCGATCCTCACGAGGCTGATCCCTCCATCCTCCCTCACAAGGCTGGTCCTGCCAGTGGTCCTCGTGAGGTCGGTCACGCCACCCCTGACGAGGGCCATGGTCTTCCCATCGTCCTCCACCTCTTTCTCCTCCTCGGCCATAGCCCCGGTCGTTGCGCTCGGGGCGTCGGCTGATACGCCCATCTTGCACAACCCTGAGCTCTTGGCATTCGTTGGTGTTGTGGGTGTGGATGTCGTGGTACATGCAATACCGGCTGCCCTTGGATGAGTCAGGCTGATCCCTGCCTCGCTTGGTGTCTGGCTCTGCTGCAAGCACAGCAGCCCCCTTGCGCTTCACGTCCTTGGCCTTGGGCTTCTTCTCTTCTGGATCGGCAGCCAGAAGCTCGAGGAGGGAGAGGCGCCCTTCCTCAGCCCTGGCGCACTTGGTCGCCAAGTTGAATAGCTCCAGGGATGTGCACAGGTCTTCATGGATTGCTAGCTCCTCCTTCATCTTGATGTCACACACGCCGTCAGAGAAGGCTGAGATGATGGCTTCCTCAGTCACCCTGGCGATCTTGAGGCGAGCGTTGTTGAAACGCTGGATGTACATCTGCAGGGTCTCTCCTGGCTGTTGCTTGATGCGGCGCAGGTCGCTCATGGCCGGGGGCCGGTCGCGAGTGCCTTGGAAGTTGGTGATGAAGTGAGTGCGCATCTCGTCCCAGGAGGAAATCGTGCCAGGAGCTAGGTTCATGAGCCAGGTGCGGGCACCGTCTTTGAGAGCCATGGGAAACCAGTTCGCCATGACCTTCTCGTCCCCGTTGGCGGCTTCGATGCCCAGCTCGTAGAGCTGGAGGAACTCCGCAGGGTCAGCCGTGCCATCATAGCGTGGAGGCAGATCGGGCTTGAACTTGCCCGGCCAAGCTACACTGCGCAGCTCGGCGGTGAAGGCACGGTAGCCCGCAGTGGCCACAGGAGGCCTTTGGTGACGAAGGGCTTGATCTTGGAGGTCTCCGCGCGCTGCCGCCAGGAGCAGCGCGGGGTCTTGGCGCGCTGGAGCAGGAGCGCGGTCATGACGTGCCGGTGCAGGGAGCACGCGAGCAGCTTCTTGGGGACAAGGGACCTCTTGGCAGCTCTTCTCTTGCTGCGCGAGCGCTGGGCGGAGTGGGTCCCGTCCAGGGGCCGCGCGCCTTGGGTACAGGGCGCCTTCTTGGTGAGGAGGTGGCGGAGGCACCTCCTGATCCGCGCCTCCTGCGCAAGGTGGAGGGCGAGGCAGCGAGAGAGAGGGCATAGGAGAGCCCCATGCAGCGCTGACGAGCTCGGTGATGCGGGCGAGCCAGTCCTCGTAGAGGTCATCGACGGGGCGGTAGTGGAGGAGCTCTCGCGCCAGGAGCAGCGCGGCATGCGCGTCTGCGGGGGTGCGACGGGTGTGGGATGACGAACCGGCTGGAGTCAGCGACGGGGTGGCGGTGCGGCCTTCTCGCTGCACCAAAGGATGCAGGGATGAGACATGCTGCTCGTTCCCCGCCAGGCCGGTGGCAGCGTTGGCGGCAGGCGACGGGGAACGACGGGGGCATCCGCCGACGGGTGCTGTCTGGGCGACGCGGGTGGCGAGAGCAGCCCGGCGCTCGGCGCGGGCTCGACAAGCGTCAGACATGGATGCGACAGACGGCGAAACGCAAGACGGCAAAAGGCGTGATTCCGGCGCACCCCTACCTGGCGCGCCAAATGTCAGATCTCGGGTTCCGGCAGACCCTTAAGGTTCGAACTTTGGGGTGTGCACGGAGATCACCCCCCTACCAGCTCACGTCTCGTCGCCTCAGAAAGGATCTAGGCTACACGAAGAACAACACAAGGGACGCAAGGTTTATACTGGTTCAGGCCACCATTGTGGTGTAATACCCTACTCCAGTGTGTGGTGTGTGGATTGCCTCAGGGGTTGGTGATGAACAATACAAGGGAAAAATAGCCTCGCGAGGGGAGGAGTTCTTGTGTTGGTGTGGTGGTTCTGGCTAGGGTTCGAATGGTCGATCTTCCCCCTGTTTGTGTGTCCCCCCGATCCGTTTGTTCGTTTTTCTGCCTTGAGGGCGGCTAGTCCTATTTATAGAGCAAGGCCGTGGTCCTCTTCCCAAATATTGAGCAGGAAGGGCGCCAACAATTGGCCATTTTGAAGGGGAACATCTAGTACACTTATCTTGACTAAAGTTGGTCCTCGCCTACCAAAGGCTCTGATGATGACGCCTTCCTGGGCTCCATGATGACCTCCATCCTGTCGTTCTGCCGGTCTTTGTCTTGTTGCACCAAAATAGTAACCTCTGCCTGATGCCTTGGCCTGTGCTTGCCTCCTTTGCACCGAAGGGGAAACAAGGACACTGCCCAGGCCGACGCCCGCCTGGCGCTCGCCTGGCTTCGGTTGTCATGGCTTGCGTCACGGGCACCTCGTGCGGTACCCCGCCTTGATCTCTCCGCCTCCTCGTGAGCCAGCCTGATGAGGCTGCACCTGAGGAAGCTTCCTGTCGTCCGCCCCGCGAGGCTTGGCCCCTCGCGAGGGTATTGAGCTTATGTTGACGAAGATGGGCCGTACTGGGCCACTCCTTGAGCCACGCTGCAGGCTGCAGGCAGGCAAGTCTAGGTACCCCCATTCCTAGAACACCGACAGTGTGGGCTGGAGCATGCATCTATGGCGAGCAGAGGGAGTGAGGCACAAAGATTGTGCAAAAGAGATCAACCTATAAATGCATATGTATGGAGAGACATATATAGTGTGGGTGATAGGAAGAAAGACTCCGTGCGAGAAAGAAATGTTGACGGAGAAACTACAGATAGATACAGAGATGGAGATGCTAGCTAGAGGGACATCCGCTAGTTTGGGCGTTGGAGATGACCGCCAGGTGGTTCAGAGGGTGAAGTTATATATGTGTGTGAGAGGGCACTTGACTGCATGTAGAGAGAAACATATGTAGTGTGCGTGATAGGAATCAAGAGTGATGGCGAGAAAGAAGGTTGATGGAGAAACAGATAAATAGAAAGATAAAGATGCTAGCTAGTGTGCGTTAGAGATAGGAGTCGAGTGGATCAGAAGGCTGAGTTATGTGTGTGGGTGTGAGAAAGATAGAGAGAGGGTGCATGTGAGTCGCATACAAACAGATATCAGAGAGAAATGAGATCCCGAGAGACGGAGTTTTGTGTCTGCGAGAGAGAAAGATATTTCACAACGAGAGTGATAGCTAGAGAGACATATGAGGGAACGCAAAATATATCTAGGGAGAGAGAGTGTGTGTGCGTGACATACAAGAGAACAATGGAGAAATATGAGACCCTGGGAGATAGAGTTTGTGGTTGAGTGTGAGAAAGAGATATTTAAGAGGAAGAGTCGTAGGTTCTCATATCTAAGGAGCAAAAGACATCTCTGTATGAGGGGTGTGCGAGTGGCACACATGGGAATAGTAGAGAGAAATGAGACCCCGTGAGACAAAGTTTTGTGTTTGTGTGAGAGAAAGAGATTCCACATGGAGAATCATAGTTAGAGACACATTGCAGGGAGCGAGATATACTTAGAGAGAGATAGAGTGATGAAGGTTGAGGAAGAGAGTACCGTCAGTGTGTTACGAAGATAAAAGATCATTGTCGACATACAGGTAGCACGAGAGATACCTGAGAGACGATGAACGCGTATAGGTCCAGAGAGATAGTCCTATATAAGCATGAGTGATAGCTATATGAGACGAATATCTAGATTAAAGGGGATCCAAATATTTAAACTAGAGATCACGACATCGATAATACCATAACGCAAATTGGTGTATCAAACATGCATATTCATTTGAATTTGGGCACATGTGTAATGTTATATAGTTTATCTATATTGGTGATCCATAGATTCTTTAATTATAAACAATGCATGGTTTATATGCAATTAATGTCTAAACGGGATTACACTATATGTTGTGTGTGTGAAACACATCATACATGTTTGAGAAGTAAAAAAACCGCATAAAACACACATTAATTGGAGACACTTAGCGAGGAATGCATACATTGGATTTCAACATAAAGTGGTTTCAAATATTTGAAAATCCAAACTGATGGATACAACCTTATGAATCGAGATCATGCCATTTGTAAACCATATTTATGTATAAATGGTGGTGTGCTTTTGAAAGTATATATAAAAAATGATGTATATAGAATGTAATTCCAATTGAAAATGGATCCCGCCCGAAAAAAAAAGAATACAAACGGGATTCGAATAGAGTTGGCACGGTAAACATGCATTGTGCAAAATTTTAACAAAGCAGGGTAAGTCGCAGTAACCGCCCGAAACCAAAATCTGCGAGATGGAAATTACTACTGCCTATCCCTGCCACGCAAAGCCTATCTGCTGGATTTCTATAGGTTTGGATAGGGGTAGGTTTGTAATTTCACCCAAACATGACGTAACCACCTCTCACCCGAATTCATACACGGTGGGCGCCAAAACATAGTGTGTCCTCGGCCGAAATCGACTCCCTCCCCGATTCATATTCATACACGGTGGGCGCCAAAAACAAACTCTCGTCGGCAAATATTCGGTGCATGCGAGATTACCGTCCTATCCCCAATCGACTAATGTTGCTGTGATGTAGTAGAAATTTGAAACGGGGGCTAAGTTTGTAAATTTCCTCGCATTTGAGACAAGCGTGCCCTGAATACCTGGTCCCCCCTTTCCTCTCTACCTCCCTTTACCCCATTTGTATTCCATGGGCGCCAAAACACCCTCTCCACCCCACCCTCCTCCGTCCGCCGTCGTCCGCCACCCCATCCACCGCCATCCTCCTCCACCATGTCGGAGCTGATACAACGACGCCTCCGTCCATTACAAGAGATCGACCTCTCTCATCCACGACTTCGGACCATGATCCTTGCATCCCGTCCTCTCGCTTCATCCCCGCCATTGTCCACCTTGCCAGCGCTGCTCTCCGCTGCACCCTGCCGCCATCGTCTACCCTCCTAGATCTGCTTCCATGCCGCGGACAGCCATCGCTACCGTAGCACCGTCAAATTCTAAGCAGATGCGTACACGGCGCCGCACCAAAGGCGGTACTCTTTCATATCTGCTCAACTTATTTATCGCAGCAAGAAAATAGATCGCCCCTGCTTTACTCCGATTCCTTGTCTTGGTTGCGAAGTTGCCTTTGTACGGTTTGCACCTTCAGATCCGCCATGGCACGCTCAACACTATACTCCCAATGCTTATGGTTTTCCCCTTTTATATTCCATCCTAGTTAAATCACAGTAGACTAAATTTTTCAGAGCTCGCCGGAGTTCGCCGGTGCGAACGAAGGAGATAGGGTGGTTGTGGGGCCTCGCCGAATGAAGAAAACTCGACGCGGGTGGGGGTTGGGGCGGGGTGGGGGTGGGGGCCGGTGGTCCGGCCGGCGGCCCGTGCGGTGTTCTGTATGGGAAGAATCAGAGACGAGGAAGAAGATGGGTTAGGAGACGTAGGATCTTCATCCAACCGCCTGAAATGGTCGAGAGATAGCTGGGATTTGCATTCTTAATGCGCTCTGGTTCATCATGTGTGGGCACTGCGCAACCAACATTTTATTATCCAAAATCTGCTTGCTCTTCTTTACCATGTTCCTCTTCCGTTCTTATTTAATATGTACTCTCTCCGTTCCTAAATACAAGTCTTTGTATAGATTCCACCATGGACTACATATGGAGCAAAATGAGTGAATCTACACTCTAAAATGTATCTGGATACATCTGTATGTGATCCATAGTGGAAATCTCTACCAAGACTTATATTTTGGAACGGAGGGAGTATGATAGTAGTACAGTATGTTCCTTGTACTGAAGATGAGCAGGGACATTTGCAGTGTAGAGGTCTATATGGTCAGTTGTGATGGATACTTTGAGCCTCTTTGATTTGTAGGATTTTGTAAACATAGGAATAGGATTTGTATTCACATGCCCACTTGAATCCTATAAGAATAGCAAGGAAATGCGGGGAGCTGTGTCGCCTTTGAGAGTTACACTGATATTAACAGTACCGCACCTTCAGTTGAAGAGAACTGGTATCCAAAGCCTTTCTAGCCGTACCGGAAGTACTAGCACATATATTCCAGCAAGTTCCACTTTGCTGATTTTACTCTGATGCTTAAGGTTTTCCCATTATATCTACACTATGATATGTGTAGCTGCTTTGTGTCGCACTAGCAGCAGTCCACTCTTGAAGCTAAACACTGCAATGACTTATACAAAATTGGCACCAAGGCATTGAGTGCCATTTTGGATGAAATGAAACTCATACGCTCCCCACCTGTTGATTCTTGTTCAGAATATGATCCTAATGACTCTTGTTCAAAATTGCCACATATAGAGAGTCAGCATGGAATTGCATTTCTTTGGGCGTTGTGATTCATCATGACTGGGCAACCAAAATTGTATGCAATGAAGCGGAACCTCAAGAATATGCTTCCTCTTCTGTTCTTTAACATGTTCCTATTTGTTTATTCTGTATTTAGTACGTACAGTATGTTCCTTGTCAGGAAGGGGCGCAGGGACATCTGCAGTCTACAGCTGATAGAGCTGGCCTATACGTGATCGATAGGCTTTCAATTACTAGCGACAATACAACATCGTATTATCAAGCCAGTTCCACTTTCCCGATTTATATATCGTGGTTATGGTGTACCCCTGTTATGTACACTATGATATGCCTAGTTGTTGTGTGCTCTTGTTATCATGGTTTGGCAATAAACTCTCTATACAGTATATTATGAACCTATCATCTTCCAACTATCCTTACTTCTGGAGCCTATTTTTTTGTGTACTTGTGCCATATTATATAAATGCACGCACCATATTATAGCACACATGAGCTCTCTCATCAGAATCCAGTGATAGCACACAAGTGTTTACAGGGGCGCCCCTATATTAGAATATCATCTGCATTACAAAGATAATCTCACAACTATTTATGTTTTCATGGTTCTCAGATATTATACGCAATTACAGTGAATATCAGAATCCGCGCATCAGAAGAATAACACTGCAATGACTTACAAAATTGGCACCAAGGCATTGAGTGCCATTCTGGATGCAATGAAACTCATACGCTCCCCACCTGTTGATTCTTGTTCAGAACATCATCCTAATGACTATTCTAACCTCGAGGAGTCAAAGGCAGATGGCCTGTCCTGTTCACCCATCAAGGTGCCTGTTCTAATTTGGCAAGGTTTTATTGATTGCGCGTATCTTGCATATGTTGTCTTGCATTTCTTCTACTTTGTTGCACCGCCATCTGCTTAGTTTACTCATCATATAACTCGAGATGCCATGCCCATCCATTATCAATACATATTTCATCTGTCATCATACCATGTTTTTTCACTCAAATGCTATTCTTGTGCATCAGACATCAAAAAGGAAGAGGGTGATTGCCGAACCTGAAGGAGCACCAGCAAAGTCCTTGAAAAACATGGTGGTGCCGGAGAAATCAGACAGCGCCCCACTTATATTGGTTGTACAACCAGTGACACAAAACGTAGGACCAACTCCAGCAGACTGTACCCATACTTCACTGGCCACACCACTAGCCCCACCACACAGGACCTGCACTCCAGCAAAAGGTATACCGATTTCATTTGCCATAGCACCAGCCGTACCACAGAAAAATCCCACTCCAGCAAAAAGTACAGCAAGTCCACCGGCCGAAGACCTATCCCAACTGCAGAGACGGTCAATTCCTGTAGATTGGAACCCCATTCCATTTATTCCCAGTTTAAAAGACAGTGCTTTCAATGTTGTTAGGGACTACGTGCATATATTGCCATCATGGGAAGATTATAGTGAAGACAAACACCATTTTCACATCTTCCTGTCCAACTTATGTGTAAGTGCTATTATTCATGGTTATTATTTTCATGTTTTCTGCTGATTGAACACATCAATGATTTACATTACATTGTTGTAACTAGGCGAGGGTCAATCTGGATAGTCATGACGAGCAAAGCTTGCTTGTGCTTTTCAAGGAAGCATTGCAGCAGTATCGGTGTTACCTAAGGAAATCACTCTTTGATGGCAAGTCTATAAACGAATTTCCGGTGAAGTCTCTTGTGCTATATTTAGAAGACATTGAATGGAAAAACCTTGTTATGCACTGGTCTCGTTCCCAGGATGAGGTACTGTCTATGAAATCACATGAGAATTTGAACTTCTACTTTTCTGCTGCCTTATGGATCTTTTTTGCAGGAAATCTGCTCGAAGAAGAATTCCGGTTTGAAAAGAGCGACAGGATATCGCAAATATGATGCCCGCTGCTTTGCTCTTGTTAGTACCTGTTGTCCTGTATCGCTCTACTTGCATACATACCTGGTTCATTATGTGACAGCAGTATGCATGATAGCTTGCTTATCAATTGTTCGCTCCAAATTATCTGATCTGTATGAATGGTTACATTAGTGTAGAATATATCCAATGTCAATGAATTTTTTTAGCTCTGCATTGTTCTTGTAAGTACATATTGTCCTTTATCAGTGTACTTATATTGACAGGTTGTTGTTCATGTACCATCACTCTGCAGCTTATTTTCCTTTTCCCTCCATTTTCTGCACATCAGATCTATATTTACTCTTACCATAAGGTTGGTACTGAAGAAGTTTAGTTGTGCATTACTCTTGGCTATGCCTTTTGCCTATATTGCTGCACATACATTTATAGCTACTTGGTTATGTAGCATCACTTTTCATCTTATCTTAAATATTCTCCATTTTTTCGTATATTATCACATCTATATTTACTCTTAACAAAATGTAGAATAAAGGCAATGCTTATGAAGAAGATTCTATGGTAAACTTCTTGAATTCCCCCCCCCCCCCATCAGCATGGACAAGGTCTTTATAGAGCCTGTCTTCACCAGTAATGTAAGTTTGTCCTTCTCAAGCCTTCAAACTTTGTTGTGTATATTTGGTTAGGCATGACTGCAACCGCTGTTCATTTTTGGTGTTTGCATCAAATTGCATGTTTAAAGTTTATTATGTATTTCATAAACAAAACTTTGTCCTTCTCAATTTAAGTTTTCAGTTGTACAACCAAGTTCCTTCCTCATACCATGTAAATTAAAGTATACAGAGCAAGTGATCTTCCTTTGCATGTATGCTTCTGTTCTTCATCCGTAATCCAGTGGTGTGGTGAACCTACCCACTACAACACAATGTCATATTCTGCAATGTCTTAACTATGAACAATGTCATATCATTCTACTATTATTTAAACCGTCTCTTTATTTGCCAATCGGAAATGGGATAAATTGACAGCACACTAACCATTGATACTTATGAGTTCTTGATCTATAATCCAGTGGTGTCGTCAAGCTACCAACTCCTTCACAATGTCATTTCCAGCCATGTCTTGACTTGAACAATACCATATTGTGTTAAGGCAATTTTAAACTGTGTCACTCTATTCGCCAGTAAGAAATGTGATGAATTGTCAGCACTGATACTTTTATGTGCAAAACCTATCATCTGTCTGCTTGTTTATCTTTTAGAGTGAGGAAGATATAAGTGTTGAACAAGCGCAGTCTCATCATCTTGCTCAGCTGCTTGCGCTGCAGCTCCCCAGCAGGGCTAACCTTTCTTGAACTCTATTGAAGTGTTGTCGGTTTTGTATATTATTTTGTCGGCGTGTTTATTTGCACTGGTGGCGATCTTTGATGCCCAGTGTATGTAATCTGTTGTCTGCTCGTGCTTTATTATCGTAGTTGCAAACTTTGATGCCCAGTGGATGTAATATGTCATAATTTCTTTATTGTATAGTCTACGTTTTTTCTTATTCACGATGATGCAGTTATTTTACTGTATATATATCCTGTCTTCGCAGTAAACTGGCCAAACCGTAAAATTACGGTACATAATCGGGCCATCATGCAATCACGATGTATGATCCGCATCATGGGCCCTGTCATCTTGGTCCGTTAAAAGGCCAAAACTAAACTGGCCAACTAGTAGATTCGGGCCTTTAATAGGCCGAGTAACCCCCGACCCTCTTTTCGCAAGAAAACTCAATGGGCTTTTAGGAGGCTGAGAAGTAGGTTGTGCCTGAAACATGTCGAACAGCTCACGGGTCGGCAGCAGCCCGAAATGGACCCCGGCCCATGATTGTGTGAATCAAATCACGGGCTTTTAACAGGCCAAAATTGTCTCGGTCCTTGTTTGGCCCAATCAGATATAGGTTGCGAGCAGGCCGGATGCAAACCGGGCCGTAGTTAGACCCAACTATATGACGGGCTTTTAACAGGACAAAATTAATTTAGGGCCGGAATGTTAAACGGGCCCTTAACAGGCCAAAACTAATATCAGGCCGAATTACTAAATGGGGCCTTTAGCAAGTGGGCCCAAAAGCATAGCATCAAGTTGACGGGCTGAATCTGATATGGGCCATAATCGAGCCCAAAGCCTCTTAAAGGGCCGGACCTGATCTGGGCCGTAATTTGGCCCAAAACATGGTAGGCTTTTAACGGGCCGGATCTCATATGGGCCATTATTAGGCCCGGAACGTGGCAGGCCATTAATGGATCGGATCAAATATGGGCCGGCATTTGGCCCAAAACATGGCACCCAGTTAATGGGCCGGCCTACTAGGGTCCTCAAAATCTTGTGGGCCTACAGCTAGGTCGGCCCGTTAATGTCGGTGAAATCTCGTGGGCCTTTAGCTGGGCCGGCCCATTATCCGCAAGAATCTTGTGGGCCTTTACCTGGGCAGGCCCATTATGGAACACAAAAATCTTGTCGGCCTTTACCTGGGCCGGCCCATTATGGCCCGCAAAATCTTGTGGGCCTTTAGCTGGCCCAGCCCATTATGGTCCGCAAAATCTCGTGGGCCTTTAGCTGGGCCGGCGCATTATGGTCCGCAAAATCTTGTGGGCCTTTAGTTGGGCTGGCCCATTTAAACTTGATGGGCCGGTCCACATGTCAACATATCATAGGCGCGTCTTGCCCATTGGATGAGTGACACCTGCGCTAACGCGGACCTGACATGTGTCTCCTCCAGCCAATGATGATTTTACATGTGGAAAATCCCCATTGGTCGGGGCTGTTAATGGGTTATCGGATCCAAAACCTGATCCGATAGCTTAACGATGTTCCGTTATGGTGGATGCCACGTGTGGGTCACCCTTGACGAAAGCACTTCTTTGACACGCGATTTATCGTCATGGAAGTGGACACTTCCATAATGATAATTTTGGTAATGTCATGGAACACTTCTATGACAGCACAGGTATGACTATCTTGATTCTGTCATAAAATCATCATGGATGTACATGCATGACAAAAAACGCGACCTACTGTGACAAACATGTATCATCACGGAAGTGTATTTTTTTGTAGTGCTTGTGCCAGAGGAGGGGGGTGGCTTATATAGAGTGCGCCAGGACCCCAGCCATCCACCGTTACAAGGAGTTCAATGTACATAAAGACGGGGCGTTACTGATAATGCCAGCCATAAGTGCTATTAATGACCTTAAAGACTACGGAGTGAACGCCAGACCGTTGCAGTGCTGAGTGACTCCTGGTCTTTAGTAGGTCGAGTGGTTCCTTGTATGGTCGAGTGACATCAGGTAAGAAGGGTATCCGAGTGATATGATTGGTCGAGTGGATTGCACTCGACACCTTTGACTGGGGGTTCTTTGTTGTCTCTTGGACTTCTTTGCTTCTAGGGTAGTGACCTTGGGTAGGGCGTGTAGGTCAGGTCTATGACCCTACCCTGGGTCTGTATCCTCATCAGTAGCCCCCGAATGGATTAAGGTCCGATGGAAAGTAGGTTGAAGTTGAACTTGCTCCGAGCTTTACGTTTTGCATGTGTTTTGCGCAGGACGGAAGGCTCACGTTGGAACTTCAGCTTTGATTCAGTCGCCTTGATTGATTCAGAAAGTCGCCGAGTGAACTTGTAACATCATTTGCCGAGTGTTGTTTTAGGGCGCGGAATCTTTGGCGCGATTGATTGCAGAGTATCCCAGATTTCACGGGATTCAAAATTTCGAGGAAGCACGCGGGACGGAGCGTGCCAAAGTAAGCGGGGTGGATAAAGAGGAGCGCCTTGATCCCTGCACCACCTTTTACGCCATGTACGTCATGTGCGACTGCTGCGGGATTTGACAAGATCGTCTGGTCCCACGTGTCAGCCACTCTAAAGCGGCCCTTTATAAGGCGACAGAGCCAAGGCGCCTGTACCGTGCGCGTCTGTTTTCTCTCTTCTTTCTCTACTTCTCCACCGCATCGGCTCCTCCACTCTCGACGGCGCCGCTCCGCCACTATGGTGAAGGACAAGACGGTGGCGCTGGAACACGTGAAGAAGGCGACGGGGGCGGCGAAGGGCAAGAAGCAGAATCGTGGGTCGTCGTCGCGCTCGGGCTGCTGCCAGGTTGGATCCAAGGCGATTGGATCCGGTCTTCGCTCCGCCTGGAAGATCTGGACGAGCTGGTGGAGTCTGGGCAGATCGCCAAGGGTGCAACAAGGCTGAGGGGGAGACGGAGCCGCAGCCTCGACGGGGTGAGTGTGTACTGCTCGCTACCCACGTCGACCGGGGCTTCTCGCTTCCTCCGCACCCCTTCTTCCGGGGCTTCTTGAATTTCTTCGGTGCCCAACTCCATCACTTTTCTCCCAATACCATCACGTACCTCGCTGCATTCGTGTCTATGTGCAAAAACTTTCTTGGGTGTCGACTGCACTGGGGTCTTTTCAAGCATATTTTCACCATCCGTTCTCAGTCGGTAAAGAAAGCAAAAACGAGTGATGAGAAACCCCATGTCATTCAGATGTGTGGGGGTTTGGGTATCCAAAAGAGGCAGAGGAGTTCTTTCCCTTCCATGACTCTTCCTGAATCGATTAGAGGCTGGCAGTCGACCTGGTTCTACTGACACGACCTTGCAACCCCAGGTCAGTCGACCGGACTTCCCCACTTCACCTTTGACTATGTCCAGACTCCTTCCTCGCTGAAAGTGACTGCTACTGAGAACGTGGAGACAAACATGCTAGTTGAGAGGGTGGTCCAACTGATCAACGAGGGTGTCACTGGTATGGATCTCCTGGAAGTGTTCCTCAGTCGACGCATCCAGCCCCTCCAAGCCCGTGACCATCCCATGTGGATGTACTCTAGGGTTGGCGACACTTCTCGGGTTCATTTAGAGGAAGTGCCAGCCAAGACACTGGTCATGTGGTTGAAGAGCATTACAGGAAACAAGGACAACCCTAGAGGAGCCAAGAGAGTCGTCCCCTTCAGTGATGACAATCAGCCCGACAAGGTATGTTCTTCATTCCGACTGTTTTTGTGTACTCATTCCGAATGCTCCTGAGCCCGACTGACTTTCACTCGACTTCTTATTTTTGTAGGTTTTTACGGACATGTATTCGATGCCCAATGGTGAACAAGATCTGGAGCAAGGCCAGGAGGGAGAGGCCAGTGCGGAGGAGAGCGTGAATGGAAATCTTTAGACGATGATGACGAGGAGGAGAGCGAGGAGTCAGACAACAAGGAGGCGGTCGACTCACCGCCCCGCTCTGAACGCCGATCCAAGCAACACCATGACCCGGCAGGCGGGCGTGGAAAGAACGTGGCCCCAAGCACCCAAACGCGGAAGCGCACCCGGACGTCGACTCCGGAGCCAACAGAGAAAGTCGCTAAGCAGCCCGAGGTGGCTCCTCCAAAGGCTCAGAAGACTCTGCCGAGGATCAAGATGGACGTCCATGTTGCCTCAGGGTGAGCATCTTTCTTGTGCTTTTCTCTGCCGACTGATTCTTCTATTCTGACCGAATGGATCGTGTACCTTTCCAACCCAACCTCTGCTGCAACTGACATGGATGTTGACAAGGCTCCAGGAGATGAGGAAACTGATGACGCGGCCACCTCCCGAGCTGGTAAGTCCGCTCGACCAAAATTTATTTTGTCGATTGAGTTGTTGGTCGGTTGAATTTCTGTTGTTTTTCTTTTCGCTGCAGCTCCACGAGACATCGTCGTGCTTCCAGATGATGAAGAAGATGAAGCGCCTCTACACGAGAGGAGGAGGAGAGGCAGGGGCTCAAGTAGGAGAGGGCTTGAAGTTCAAGTCCCCCAGTCGACGCCGGTGCTTGAAGCGGTGGTCGAGCGATCCGGAGATCTGGTTCGGACCAACGTCACATTCTTCGACCCGCTGACAACTAATCGTCCATCAGGTTCGACTGCTCCGGTGCAACTCCACGCCTCCGACCCAGTGGCTACTTCAGCTGCCTTGGCGCCATCACTCTTTGTTGCATACAAACTCCAGACGATTCGCCAAGTGCAGCCAGGGAGGCTCTTCGCTAGGTGAATCTTGTCATGGAGCAGGTGAAGGTGATGCACGAGGCCAATCAGGTGGCCTACAATGCCAGTACCGCTCTGCAGACCAATGTTAAGGTCAGTTATCTCCCGACTGACTTTTGAACGTTGTCTATATGAGCATACGTTTCATATCTGATCGCCCACTGGGGTGTGCCTATTTTAGAGTTTAAGAGGTCTTCCACTCCACTCGACTCGTGCTGAGTCTTAGTGTTCTGTCTGAACTAGTGGGGGCACGCTGAGTGCACCCACTGGGTGTAGTCCCCGAGACCACGGTCGACTGCTGGCAGTCGACTGAGGTCTTAGAATCTACTTCTTTTGACTCACACTGGGCAGACCATGCTGAGTGTTGATCTAAACTAGTGGGGGCACGCCGAGTGCACCCACTGGGTGTAGTCCCCAAGACTATTGTTGAATGTTTGATTCGGCAGTAGTCTTAGAGTAACTTTCGCTATCATTGTCTTTTGTTTCTGTCGAGTGACATATCTCTCTTGTTGACTGCAGAGGTCTTGTGATCTTGGAGGTCAACTTTCTGAGTTGAACAAGAAGCACATGAGCCTCGAACTTGATCTTGAACTGGCGAAGAAGAACCTCAAGGCTGCTCAAGAGGAAACATCCATCATGGGAGGTAACCAATCGACACTTGCCCACCCCGTAGCTCACGCCTTTCTGTGTTTTTTTCTTTCAGTCTCTTTGAACCGAGTGACTTCACATGAGCAGATGTGCATAGTGAAAACCGTCAGCTTCAAGCTCGTCTAAAGAGTGTTGTTTCTTTAGATAAAATGAAGGAAGCTCTGGAGAAGAAGGATCTGGATCTTGCTGCTGCTCAGAAGGAGGCACCTGAGAAGACAACGCTTGCGGACAAGAAGCTAGCTTCGGTCGGCGAGTTGAAAGAAGAGAACTCGAAGCTGAAGACTGCCATCTCTGAAGCCAATCGAGAAGTTGAGCAACTGAAGAAGGACAAGGAGAACCTGACGAATGAAGTCGGAAGCCTCAAAGCCAAGACGGGCGAGCTGGAGTCCTATCTCGGACAACTTGCTGCAAAATTGGTCCTGAAGCTTGAAGGTATCATCGTTCGACTGGTTAATTGCTGTTGACTGGAATGTCTTGTTATACCGTCGGCTCACTATTTTTCCTGATTGTGCAGAACTTTGTCAGGACTTTGAAGCTGAGACTGGGCGGTTCGAGACGGGTCTCGACCCCATCAATTGTCCTGTGAAAGATGACGTTGCGATGAACTTGATGTGGTTGGAATCATGCATGGACAGTGTTGTCGCTTATCTGGCTTGACTGAAGGCGGCGATGACTCGGGTTGATGCCGAACTCTGGCCCCAGGCAGAACTTTCACAAGATCTTGAGTCGTTGATGACTCGACTGAATCAGATCCCTGGCCGAGTGCAGGAATGGAAGAAGTCATCTGCTCATTGTGGCGCTGACATTGCCCTGTCATTGGTCCGAGTGCACTGCAAAGTTGCCAGAGAAGACAAGCTGGCGGCCCTCAAGGTTGTGAATACTAAGAAGCACTCCTTCCAATCCTTCATGGACACCTTCCTTGAGGCTGCCACTCGTATTGCAGACAGCATTGACCTTGACAGCTTCTGTGATCCAGCCAGCCCTTCTCCTGATGAGTGAAAAAACATTATGCTTCACCTTTATTTGCCTCGGAATGCCGAGTGATTTTGTAATCGCTGAAAACTCCTTTGGGCTTGACACTCGATCACTTTAATCCATGGTTCAGAACCTTTGGATTTATCTGAACTTGGTTTATCTTTGAATATGTTGTGTTTTGTCTTCGAGTGGAACTTGTTCTTCACTCGGATTAGTTCTTGTACTTTTGATGCGGTTCTGAGGAAGAGGTCGCAGTCGACCTATTCCTCGTCGTCCTTGAAGATCGGGTTGGAGCAGTCGTTGGATGAGCCCTTCGGCTGCATTGATCAGCTCATCAGCAAGGCACTCAGCAATGGTCTTGACGTTCCTGAAAGCGGTTCGCCATGGCGTTAGCTGTTAGATGAGTCCTTGCCAGCATTGATCAGCTCATCAGCAAGGCACTCAGCAATGGTCTTGATGTTATTGGAAGCGGCTCACCGTGCCATTAGCTGTTGGATGAGTCCTTGGAAGCTTTGATCAACTCATCAGCAAGGCACTCAGCAATGGTCTTGACGCTCCTGAAAGCGGTTCGCCTTGGCAACATTGATCAGCTCATCAGCGAGGCACTCATCAATGGTCTTGGCGTTGCTGAAAGTGATTTGGCTTGGAAAGACGCTCAATCTCGTCCTTCTTCTTGATGGTGTAGCTCTGAGGAGGGGGTCCGGGTCGACCCGCACCTCGTTGTCCTTGTGGATCGGAATGGAGCGTATGGCTAAGTCCCCGAGCGATAAGATCGGTCACCTCTCGGTAGGATTTTCATACTTAGGAGAGTACGGGACTGCAGCTAAGCTCCCGAGTGGGAGGATCGCTCACCACTCGGTAGGATTTTTTAAATTTAGGCGAGTACTGGACAGCATCTAAGCCCCCGAGTGGGAGGATTGCTCACCACTCGGTAGGATTTTTTAAACTTAGGCGAGTACTGGACTGCAGCTAAGCCCCCGAGTGTGAGGATTGCTCACCACTCGGTAGGATTTTCTAACTTAGGCGAGTACTGGATAGCAGCTAAGCCCCCGAGTGTGAGGATTGCTCACCACTCGGTAGGATTTTTCAAACTTAGGCGAGTACTGGACTGCAGCTAAGCCCTCGAGTGTGAGGCTTGGTCACCACTCGGTAGGATTTTTTTTAACTTAGGCGAAACAGATTCGCAGCTAAGCCCCCGAGTGAGAGGCTTGCTCACCACTCGGTAGGATTTTTCAAACTTAGGCGAGTACTGGACTGCAGCTGAGCCTCTGATACGTCTCCAACGTATCTATAATTTATGAAGCATTCCTGCTATTTTATTATCTGTTTTGAATGTTTATGGGCTTATTATATAATTTTATATTACTTTTGGGACTAACCTACTAATCGGAGGCCCAGCCCATATTGTTGTTTTATTGTCTGTTTCAGTATTTCGAAGAAAAGGAATATCAACCGAGTCCAAATGGAATGAAACCTTCAGGAGCGTGATTTTTGGAAAGTATATGATCCGGGAGACTTGGAGTTCAAGCCAGGGAAGGTTCGAGGAAGCCAGGAGATAGGAGGGTGCGCCCACCCCCCTGGATGCGCCCCTTGTCTCCTGGGCCCCTTAAGGCTCCCCCGACCGACTTCTTTCACCTATATAAGTACACGTACCCTAAAAACATCGAATACAAAGATAGATCGGGAGTTCCGCCGCCGCAAGCCTCTGTAGCCATCAAAAACCTCTTGGGAGCCCGTTCTGGCAACCTGCCGGAGGGGGAACCCAACACCGGTGGCCATCTTCATCATCCCGACGCTCTCCATGACGAGGAGGGAGTAGTTCACCCTCGGGGCTGAGGGTATGTACCAGTAGCTATGTGTTTGATCTCTCTCTCTCTCTCGCGCGTTCTCTCTATGGCACGATCTTGATGTATCGCGAGCTTTGCTATTATAGTTGGATCTTATGATGTTTCTCCCCCCTCTACTCTCTTGTGATGAATTGAGTTTTCCTCTTGAAGTTATCTTATTGGATTGAGTCTTTAAGGATTTGAGAACACTTGCGGGTTCCGCCCATGAACCTATGCATAGGGGTTGGCACACATTTTTGTCTTGACTCTTCGGTAGAAACTTTGGGGCACTCTTTGAAGTACTTTGTGTTGGTTGAATAGATGAATCTGAGATTGTGTGATGCATATCGTATAATCATGCCCGCGGATACTTGAGGTGACAATGGAGTATCTAGGTGACATTAGGGTTTTGGTTGATTTGTGTCTTAAGGTGTTATTCTAGTACGAACTCTTGAATAGATTGATCCAAAAGAATAACTTTGAGGTGGTTTCATACCCTACATAATCTCTTCGTTTGTTCTCCGCTATTAGTGGCTTTGGAGTGACTCTTTGTTGCATGTTGAGGGATTGTTATATGATCTATCTATGTTATTATTGTTGAGAGAACTTGCACTGGTGAAAGTATGAACCCTAGGCCTTGTTTCCTATCATTGCAATACCGCTTACGCTCACTTTTATCATTAGTTACCTTGCTGTTTTTATATTTCAGATTACAAAAACCTTTATCTACCATCTATATTGCACTTGTATCACCATCTCTTCGCTGAACTAGTGCACCTATACAGTTTACCATTGTATTGGGTGTGTTGGGGACACAAGAGACTCTTTGTTATTTGGTTGCAGGGTTGCTTGAGAGAGACCATCTTCATCCTATGCCTCCTACGGATTGATAAACCTTAGGTCATCCACTTGAGGGAAATTTGCTACTATCCTACAAACCTGTGCACTTGCAGGCCCAACAACGTCTACAAGAAGAAGGTTGTGTAGTAGACATCAAGCTCTTTTCTGGCGCCGTTGCCAGGGAGGTGAGTGCTTGAAGGGTATATCTTTAGATCTTGCAATCGAATCTTTTTGTTTCTTGTTTTATCACTAGTTTAGTTTATAAATGAAAACTACCAAAAAATGGAATTGAGTTTGTCTCATACGCTTCATCTTTTTAATATCTTTCGTGAGTATGATGAAAAGGAAAATTGTGCTCAAGTGCTAGAAGAAGAAATATATAGAATGTTTGATACTAAATCTTTGAATGATGAGCATGATTGCAATGTTGTTAGTATGAACTCTTTGAATATCCATAGTACTAATGATGATTGCACTAGTTATGATGAAAATATCTCTTATAAGCATGTCGATTTTTGTGGAGTAGATTGGGTTTGGAAGTACACACCAAATAGGTCATTCGAACAATTCATGAAAGAATATTGAAGGAAGAGATACTTCACATATAAATATACTATCTTGGACATCTTTTATAATTGTGAGCACTCATTAAGTATGACATGCTAAAGAGTTGATGTTGGACAAGGAAGACAACGTAATGGGTTATGTTTTCTCACATCTTAGTTAAAGTATATTGTCATGGATCATTCAAACATGTTGAGCTTGCCTTCCCCCTCATGCTAGCCAAAATTCCTCGCACCAAGTAGAGATACTACTTGTGCTTCCAAATATCCTTAAACCCTGTTTTTGCCATGAGAGTCCACCATACCTACCTATGGATTGAGTAAGATCCTTCAAGTAAGTTGTCATCGGTGCAAGCAATAAAAATTGCTCTCTAAATATGTATGATCTATTAGTGTGAAGAAAATAAGCTTTATACAATCTTGTTATGGAAGCAATAAAAGCGACGGACTGCATAATAAAGGTCCATATACAAGTGGCAATATAAAGTGACGTTCTTTTGCATTAAGATTTTGTGCATCCAACCATAAAAGCGCATGACAACCTCTGCTTCCCTCTGTGAAGGGCCTATCTTTTACTTTATGTCTTTTACTTTATGCAAGAGTCAAGGTGATCTTCACCTTTCCCTTTTTTATTTTATCCTTTGGCAAGCACCTCGTGTTGGAAAGATCTTGATATATGTATATCCAATTGGATGTAAGTTAGCATGAACTACTATTGTTGACATCACCCAAAGGTGAATACGTTGGGAGGCGAAATTATAAGCCCCTATCTTTCTCAGTGTCCGATTAAAACTCCATAACCATAAGTATTGCGTGAGTGTTAGCAATTGTAGAAGACTATATGGTAGTTGAGTATGTGGAGTTTGCTAAATAAAAGCTCTGACATAGACCCTTCCTGAAAATAAGATGAATTGTAATTGTTTGATGACTAAGAATGAAGTTTGCTAGTCTTCAAGAAACTTTATGGTCTATGCTTTAACATGTGAATACCTTGTTACTTGATCTTGAGAAGTTTTATGAGATGAACCACTATTATGACATGTAATAATGCTAGAAAAGGTGATTGAAATTATCATTGATCAAACTTGTGCACCTTCTAGCATTCACACTTCATAAATTCTTTCTTTTATCATTTACCTACTCGAGGATGAGCGGGAATTAAGCTTGGGGATGCTGATACGTCTCCAACGTATCTATAATTTATGAAGCATTCATGCTATTTTATTATTTGTTTTGAATGTTTATGGGCTTTATTATATACTTTTATATTACTTTTGGGACTAACCTAGTAACCGGAGGCCCAGCCCATATTGTTGATTTATTGCATGTATCAGTATTTCGAAGAAAAGGAATATCAAACGGAGTCCAAAAAGAATGAAACCTTCGGCAGCGTGATTTTTGGAAAATATATGATCCGGGAGACTTGGAGTTCAAGCCAGTGAAGGTTCAGGAAGCCAGGAGATAGGAGGGCGTGCCCCCCCCCTGGCGTGCCCCCTATCTCCTAGGCCCCTCAAGGCTCCCCCGACCGACTTCTTTCGCCTATATAAGTACATGTACCCTAAAAACATCGAATACGAAGATAGATCGGGAGTTCCGCCGCCGCAAGCCTCTGTAGCCATCAAAAACCTCTCGGGAGCCTGTTCCGGCACCCTTCCGGAGGGGGAACCCATCACCGGTGGCCATCTTCATCATCCCGGCGCTCTCCATGACAAGGAGGGAGTAGTTCACCCTCGGGGCTGAGGGTATGTACCAGTAGCTATGTGTATGATCTCTCTCTCTCTCTCTCTCTCTCGTGTTCTCTCTATGGCATGATCTTGATGTATCGCGAGCTTTGCTATTATAGTTGGATCTTATAATGTTTCTCCCCCCTCTACTCTCTTGTAACGAATTGAGTTTTCCTCTTGAAGTTATCTTATCAGATTGAGTCTTTAAGGATTTGAGAACAGTTGATGTATATCTTGTCGTGCTTAATTATCTATGGTGACAATGGGATATTCACGTGATCCACTTGATGTATGTTTTGGTGATCAACTTGCAGGTTCCGCCCATGAACCTATGCATAGGGTTTGGCACACGTTTTCGTCTTGACTCTTCAGTAGAAACTTTGGGGCACTCTTTGAAGTACTTTGTGTTGGTTGAATAGATGAATCTGAGATTGTGTGATGCATATCGTATAATCATGCCCACGGATACTTGAGGTGACAATGGAGTATCTACGTGACATTAGGGTTTTGGTTGATTTGTGTCTTAAGGTGTTATTCTAGTACGAACTCTTGAATAGATTGATCCAAAAGAATAACTTTGAGGTGGTTTCGTACCCTACCATAATCTCTTCGTTTGTTCTCCGCTGTTAGTGGCTTTGGAGTGACTCTTTGTTGCATGTTGAGGGATTGTTATATGATCTATCTATGTTATTATTGTTGAGAGAACTTGCACTAGTGAAAGTATGAACCCTAGGCCTTGTTTCCTATCATTGCAATACTGTCTACGCTCACTTTTATCATTAGTTACCTTGCTGTTTTTATATTTCAGATTACAAAAACCTTTATCTACCATCTATATTGCGCTTGTATCACCATCTCTTCGTGGAACTAGTGCACCTATACAATTTACCATTGTATTGGGTGTGTTGGGGACACAAGAGACTCTTTGTTATTTGGTTGCAGGGTTGCTTGAGAGAGACCATCTTCATCCTACGCCTCCTACGGATTGATAAACCTTAGGTCATCCACTTGAGGGAAATTTGCTACTGTCCTACAAACCTGTGCACTTGCAGGCCCAACAACGTCTACAAGAAGAAGGTTGTGTAGTAGACATCAGCCTCTGTCGGCGTTCTGGGAACGGGGGTCCCCAGACTTGCCTGCATGCGTCCTGCAGCATGGCTCAAAGGGGGCCCAGCACGGCCCATCTTCACCAACACAATCTCAAGACCCTCGCGAGGGGCCAAGCCTCGTGGGGCGGACGACAATGAGCTTCCTCAGGCACGGCCTCATCAGGCTGGCTCACGAGGAGGCGGAGAGTTCAAGGCTAGGTACCTCGTGAGGTGCCCATGACGCAATCCATGACGACCAAGGGCGCCAGTCGGGCGCCAGCCCGCGCAGTGTCCTTCTTTCCTCTTTGGTGCAAGGGGAGCAAGCGCAGGCGGGAGCATCAAGCAAAGGCGTCCATTTCGGTGCAACAACACCAAGACCAGTCCAACGGCAGGATGGAGGTCACTGTGGAGCCCAAGCCGGCGTCACCACCAGAGCCTTTGACAGGCGAGGACCAACTTTAGTCAGGATAAGTGTACTAGATGTTCCCCTTCAAAATGGCCAATTGTTGGCGCTCTTCCCGCTCAATATTTGGGAAGAGGCCCAGGGCCTTTGCTTATAAATAGGACTAGCCACCCGCAGGCTAGAGGCATCTGGATAGGAATCTGGAGATAGGATAGGCATCTAGAATCAACCCCTCCAAAGGGACAACACCACCACAAGAACAGACCCTCGCGAGGCTGTTCTTCCTTGTATTGTTCATCATCAGCCCAAGAGGCAATCCACCACACCACACACTGGAGTAGGGTATTACACCACAATGGTGGCCTGAACCAGTATAAACCCTGTGTCTCTTGTGTTGTTCTTCTCGTAGTTTAGATCCTAGCGATTCGGTTAGGAACAGGTAGGTAGAAGGCGAAACCTCCACGCGCACCCCAGTGTTCGAACCTCAAGGGTCTGCCGGAACCCCAAATCCGACAGCCTTCGAGTGGGAGGATTGGTCACCACTCGGTAGGATTTTTTTCAACTTAAGCGAAACGGAGTCGCAGCTAAGCCCCCGAGTGAGAGGCTTGCTCACCACTCAGTAGGATTTTTCAAACTTAGGCAAGTACTGTACTACAGCTAAGCCCCCGAGTGGGAGGATTGCTCACCACTCGGTAGGATTTTTCAAACTTAGGCGAGTACTGGACTGCAGCTAAGCCCCCGAATGGGAGGATTGCTCACCACTCGGCAAGATTTTTTAAACTTAGGCGAAACGAATTCGCAGCTAAGCCCCCGAGTGAGAGGCTTGCTCACCACTCAATAGGATTTTTCAAACTTAGGCGAGTAATGTACTGCAGCTAAGCCCCGAGTGGGAGGATTGCTCACCACTCGGTAGGATTTTTTAAACTTAGGCGAAATGGATTCGTAGCTAAGCCCCCGAGTGAGAGGCTTGCTCACCACTCGGTAGGATTTTTTAAACTTAGGCAAAACGGATTTGCAGCTAAGCCCCCGATTGAGAGGCTTGCTCACCACTCAGTAGGATTTTTCAAACTTAGGCAAGTACTGTACTGCAGCTAAGCCCCCAAGTGGAAGGATTGCTCACCACTCGGTAGGATTTTTCAAACTTAGGTGAGTACTGGACTACAACTAAGCCCCCGAGTGTGAGGATTGCTCACCACTCGGTAGGATTTTTCAAACTTAGGCGAGTACTGGACTGCAGCTAAGCCCCCGAATGGGAGGATTGCTCACCACTTGGTAAGCTTTTTTAAACTTAGGCGAAACGGATTCGCAGCTAAGCCCCCGAGTGAGAGGCTTGCTCACCACTCAATAGGATTTTTCAAACTTAGGCGAGTACTATACTGCAGCTAAGCCCCGAGTGGGAGGATTGCTCACCACTCGGTAGGATTTTTTAAACTTAGGCGAAATGGATTCGTAGCTAAGCCCCCGAGTGAGAGGCTTGCTCACCACTCGGTAGGATTTTTTAAACTTAGGCAAAACGGATTTGCAGCTAAGCCCCCGATTGAGAGGCTTGCTCACCACTCGGTAGGATTTTTTTAACTTAGGCAAAACGGATTCGCAACTAAGGCACCCACTGGGGGATTTAACACATGTAAAAAAGGAACAACAATCATTCAAGAGACTGTAAAATCTTTTATAATCAAAGTAGAAGGTATCTCTTATTACATCTTATCAATCTGAATGCTTAAGTGTAAAAGGGGCGGAGCAGCTCCGCATTCCAAGCGCGTGGCTCGTCTTTATTGTGCTAGATGTTGAAAAGACGGTATGCTCCATTGTGGAGCACTTTGGTGACGATGAAGGGGCCTTCCCAAGAAGGAGCGAGCTTGTGTCATTTCTGCTGGTCAACCCGAAGAACCAACTCTCCCTCTTGAAATGCTTGACCCCTCACGTTTCTGGCGTGGAATCGACACAGGTCTTGCTGATAAATGGTCGACCTAATCAACGCCATCTCTCTTTCCTCTTCCAGTAGATCAACTGCATCTTGCAGAGCCTGTTCTGCTTCATCTTCTGAGAAAAGTTCGACTCGGGGTGCGTTGTGAAGCAAATCACTCGGAAGCACGGCTTCAGCTCCATAGACTAAGAAGAAAGGAGTTCGGCCAGTCGATCGATTAGGAGTTGTCCTCAATCCCAAAGTACTGATGGAAGCTCATCGACCCAGGCGCCTGCTGCATACTTGAGGTCATGCATCAATTGGGGTTTCAGTCCTTTGAGAATCAGTCCATTTGCTCTTTCAGCCTGTCCATTTGACTGAGGATGGGAGACTGAAGCATAGTCGACCCTAATGCCTTGGGAAGCACAAAAGGCTCTGAATTCATCAGAATCAAAGTTTGACCCATTATTGGTGATGATGATGTGCGAAACACCATATCTGAATGTCAATTCTCTGATGAAACTCACAGCTGTACTTGCTTCAAGGTTTTTGATGGGCTTGGCTTCAATCCATTTGGTAAACTTGTCGACTACTACAAGCACATGAGTAAAGCCACTCCTGCCAGTCCTCAGAGGTCCAACCATATCTAATCCCCAGACAACAAAAGGCCATACGAGTGGAATAGTCTTCAAAGCTGATGCGGGTTTATGGGACATGTTGGAGTAAAACTGGTAGCCTTCACATTTGTCTACTATTTCCTTCGCCATCTCATTGGCATGTGGCCACTAAAATCAGGCTCGGTATGCTTTGGCCACGATGGTCCGAGAGGACGCATGGTGACCACAGGTCCCCGAGTGAATATCATTGAGGATCATCCAGCCTTCTTCTGGCGTGATGCATTTCTGGCAGACTCCAGTTACACTTTCTTTGAACAACTGTCCTTTTATCAAAGTAAAGGCTTTGGATTGTCGAACGATCTGTCGAGCCTCTTGTTCATCCTCTGGAAGTTCTTTCCTAAGAATGTATGCAATGTATGGCACTGTCCAGCCGGGAGTGACGACCAAAACCTCCATGATCAGGTCAACCACGGCTGGGACTTCGACTTCAGTCGGATCTGTGGCACTCTTAGGCTGTGGGGGCTCTTCAGTGAAAGGATCTTCCTGAACTGAAGATGAGTGAATATGTTCCAAAAACACATTGTTGGGAATGGTCTCTCTCTTGGATCCTACCTTTGCAAATTCATCTGCAGCTTGATTTTTCAGTCGGGGTATATGGTGAAGCTCCAACCCTTCAAACTTCTTTTCCAACTTTCTCACTGTGTTGCAATAACCAGTCATAGTCGGGCTCCTTACATCCCACTCTTTCATCACTTGATTGAACACCAAATCTGAGTCGCCGTAGACCATGAGGCGACGGATGCCGAGTGAAATGGCCATATGCAACCCGTCTAAAAGTGCTTCATATTCAGCTTCATTGTTGGAGGAATCAAAATGAATCTGGAGAACATAGCTGAACTTGTCTCCATGGGGGATACCAATACTACCCCAGCACCGGAACCATTCAGCATCTTGGAGCCATCAAAGAACATGGTCCAATGCTCCGAGTGAACTTGAGTTGGCAATTGCTGTTCAATCCACTCGGCAAGGAAATCTGCAATTGCTTGGGACTTGATAGCTTTCTTTGCCTCAAACTTGATATCCAATGGAACGAGTGCAATCGCCCATTTTGCCACTCGACCAGTTGCATCTCTATTGTTCAGAAGTTCAGATAATGGTGCATCGCTGACGACTGTAATGAAGTGATCAGAGAAATAGTATGCAACCTTCTTCATGGTCATGTAAATTCCATAAACAAGCTTCTGATAATGCGGATATCTCAACTTGGATGGAGTCAAAACTTCAGAGAGATAATACACTGGGCGCTGAACTTTATAGGCCTTTCCTTCTTCTTTCCACTCGACCGTGAGTACTGTACTGACAACTTGTCCAGGGGCTGCAATGTAAAGCAGTAAAGGCTCTTTGCTGATTGGTGCAGCAATCATCGGCTGGGTGGAAAGCAGGGTTTTGAGCTCTGCAAACGCTGCGTCAGCTTCGTCAGTCCACTCGAACTTATCAGACTTCTTCATCAATCGGTAAAGAGGTAAACCCTTTTCACCGAGACGAGAAATGAATCGACTCAAGGCGTCCAAACAACCAGTAAGCTTTTGAACGTCATGCACACGCACAGGGCATTTCATTTGTAGGATGGCACCGACTTTCTCTGGGTTCGTGTCGATCCCTCGTTCGGAAACAAGAAAACCGAGTAGCTTTCCACCTCGGACTCCGAATGTGCACTTCGACGGATTAAGCTTGATATCATACCTTCTTAGGTTGGCAAAGGTTTTTGCAAGGTCAGTCAGCAGGTCAAAACCTTTACGCAACTTGACCACAATGTCATCCATATATGTTTCCACATTCTGACTGATTTGAGTGAGCAGGCACTTCTGAATCATCCTCATGAATGTGGCGCCAGCATTTTTGAGACCAAATGGCATGGTGACATAGCAAAAGCACCCGAATGGGGTGATGAAAGCCGTTTTTATTTCATCGGGACCATACAGTCGGATCTGATGATACCCGAAATATGCATCTAGAAAAGACAAGCGCTCACACCCCGCAGTCGAGTCGACAACCTGATGCGAGGGAGAGGGAAATGATCTTTCGGGCAGGCCCGATTGATATGCTTGAAATCGATGCACATACGAAGTGAATCGTCCTTCTTAGGGACCATAACTACATTGGTGAGCCACTCGGAGTGGTAGATCTCTCGGATGAACTCCGCTGCTAGGAGTCGAGCCACTTCCTCGCCAATTGCTTTTCTCTTCTGCACGACGGATGGTCGAAGATGCTCTTTGACAGGTTTTGCCTTCGGATCGACACGCAAATGATGCTCAGCCAATCCCCTGGGTACACCCGGCATGTCAGAAGGTTTCCATGCAAAGTTGTCCCAGTTCTCACGGAGGAACTGGATGAGCGCTTCTTCCTATTTAATTTGATGTCGAGTGTTGTTGAGATATGAGTTGGTGCAGCATTGGGATCGGTCGGGTGAATATGAATCGGCTTCGTTTCACTGGACGACTGAAATGCAGAATCTGTGGCAGGCTTCTTGGCTCCTAACAAATCACTCGGATCTGCATTCTTCTGATACTCTTGTAACTCAACTGCTACCATTTGTGCATCATCGATTTTGGAACCCTTCTGGAAGCATTCCTCTACCTTCTGCCGATTGCCAATGACTGTGATCACACCCCTGGGGCCAGGCATCTTCAGCTTGAGGTACACGTAACATGGCCGAGCCATAAAACGCGCATAGGCAGGCCTACCCAGAATAGCATGATAAGCACTCTGGAAATCCACTACTTCAAATGTCAACTTTTCCTTACGGTAATTCTTGGAACCACCAAAAACCACGTCAAGGGCGATCTGGCCAAGTGCTTCGGCTTTCTTTCCAGGGATAACGCCATGAAAACTCATATTGCTTTCGCTAAGCTTGGACATCAGAATGCCCATCCCTTTCAAGATTTCAGCATAAAGGATATTCAGGCCGCTACCACCATCCATTAGCACTTTGGTCAGTCGAGTGCCTTCAACCACTGGGTCGACCACCAACGCTTGCCTCCCAGGAGTGGCTATACGCGCCGGGTGATCAGACTGGTCGAATGTGATGGCTGTTTGTGACTATTTCAGGTATGTGGTTGTCGTCGCCAGAGCAACCATATTTACTTCTCTGTTGATAACTTTCAATCGACTTTTGCTCTCAACATCAGCAAAAATCACCAGGGTGGAATTTACCTTAGGATAACCATCGTCCTTGTCCTTGTCCGACTCTTTTTCCTTCTCACTGGGTTGTTTCTCTCGGAATTGCTGGATCAGGAGTCGACATTGCCGAGTGGTGTGTTTAGGATAAATCAGATTACCCTCTTCATCCTTCTTTGTATGAATGTGACATGGTAAATCCAACACATCATTTCCCGCTTGTTCTTTTACCTTCTTCAGGGTCCAGGGCCCCTTAGGTTTTCCCTTAAACTTTCCTTGCACTACTGCCGCAATTTCACCAGGCGCTGCAGGTTCAGCCTTACGTTTCTGTTTCCGATTGGAATTGCCTCCGCCGGTGTCTTGGCCGACTGGTTTACCCTTTCCACTGCAGAGTCGATCCTCTTCTTCCTCGTTAGCGTACCGGGTGGCTATTTCCATCATCCGGGTCAGGGACATATCTCCAGTCTGACCAAACTTCAGGACCAGCTCCCGATACTTAACGCCTTCCTTGAAGGCACACACTGCTTGGTGCTCAAATACATTTTCCACTGTGTGATGCAACGTGGTCCACCTCTGAATGTAATCCCTTAGAGTCTCACTCGATTTCTGCATGCAATGCTGCAATTCTGTTAACCCTTCTGGTCGCTTGCAAGTACCCTCAAAAGTTCTGACAAATACTCGGGCAAGCTCCTCCCAACTAAATATACCGTCCGGGGCTAACTGAGTCAACCATGCTCTGGCTGATCCCTCCAACATCAGAGGAAGATGCTTCATGGCCACTTCATCATTGCCGCCATCAATCTGCACAGCCACTCGGTAATCCTCAAGCCAAGTTTCGGGCTTGGACTCTCCAATGAACTTGCTGACTCCAGTCGCCAACCTAAAGTTGGGAGGAATTACTGCAGTCCTGATGGCTCTGTTGAAACATTCTGGACCCGAAACATGAACTCTGCTTCCAGTCAGACGATCCCTGTCAAGGTCTTCTCTGTGCACTCTGTTCCGGTCGACTAGACCTTGAACGAGAATAGATCTCGCATCAAAGCCTAGCTCTCTCGGGTGGACTGGTACTCTGCGCTCGCCACTGTGAAGGCGTCTGTCATCGTATTGCCGAGGCACATATGACCCACTCCTCGGAGGAGGTGTGGGTACTCGACGACGGTTGTCGCGGCTGAGTCGGTGATCATACTCCCTTGATTTATGTACAGATCTTGCTGATGCCCACGACCTTCACACTGCAGGGGCGATCTTGGGCTATGGGCCGACTGAACTGTATGCGCCACCATAGATCTGCTATGAATCCTATTCCGCGACTGAGACACTGTTGTGTTCTGTTCTCCTGCTGCCCAGAGTAAGGCCCGGATCTGCATCAAACCTTTGCCAGCCTCCGACTGGGATGGCTGAATTAACTCTGCAATTCAGGCCGCAGCTGTGAGATTTTGAATCAGAGTGCGGTATACCTTAGGTGGAGGCGGAAAAAGTTGTCGTCGACTGGACTCAGGGATCCGCTCCCGGGCACGCTCATCGAGTGCGCGCTGGAGATTCTCCAGTCGAGTGTGCTCAGCCAAATTAGCCAAGCGCACCTCTTCCAAGGCCCGAGCCTTGGGGGTTTCTCCAACGATGCGCGTGTGGAGTGCATCCATGTTGCGGCGACGAAGTTCTTCCCTCTACTGCGAAGAGAGGGGTTCGGGATGGTACTCTTCGTGGACGCGTGACTGATCGCCGCCACCATCCCCGCCGTCTTTGCGGAGGAAACCAGGCGGGCTACATGGTCCATCGACCATCAAGACTTCAGCCGCAGGGTCGCTGCTATCGCACTGGGATGCGGTCTCAACGGAGCCAGTCGAACAGGCCATAGAGAGTTTCGTCGGGCTTATTGCCGCGACTTGATGGGTGGCCGAATGACGATCCACCGCGTGTTTCACCCACCGCTGAAGCCACCACCGACCGGATCGCTTGCGGCGGTGAACAGCGGGGAGAGAAGACACCATGGGAGCCGACCGATATTGGGTCAACGGCTGCCGGAGAAGGAAGCCGCGTACACACGCGCAAAAGTGCGTCGCCCCTCAGACGGGGAGCGCCTCGACGTCAAGGGAAGCTTCCTGAAGCTAGGCGGAGTCATCGGCGATGAAAATGAGCGCGCCAAGACGGATCTCGCGACCCTCAACCAATCCACCGCCGGAAACCATGATGATGGGGATCGAAAAAATTGCAACTTCACCAACAAGTCGCTAAGACACCTGCCCCATGGTGGGTGCCAACTATCATGGTCCTAAGACTGACAGTAGAAAGGGGGGTAGGTATGGAGAGGCAAGGTCTCAGCTATGGTGAAGGTGTACACACAAGATTTACAAGTTCAGGCCCTTTGTAGAGGAAGTAAAAGCCCTATGTCTCGGTGCCGGAGGCGGTCGACTGGATTATATGTGTGTGGTGTTACAGGGGGTGCAAACCCTTGTGCCAGAGGAGGGGGTGGCTTATATAGAGTGCGCCAGGACCCCAGCCATCCACCGTTACAAGGAGTTCAATGTACATAAAGACGGGGCGTTACTGATAACGCCAGCCATAAGTGCTATTAATGACCTTAAAGACTACAGAGTGAACGCCTAACCGTTGCAGTGCTGAGTGACTCCTGGTCTTCAGTAGGTCGAGTGGTTCCTTGCATGGTCGAGTGACATCAGGTAAGAAGGGTATCCGAGTGATATGATTGGTCGAGTGGATTGCACTCGACACCTTTGACTAGGGGTTGTTTGTTGTATCTTGGACTTCTTTGCTTCTAGGGTAGTGACCTTGGGTAGGGCGTGTAGGTCAGGTCTATGACCCTACCCTAGGTCTGTATCCTCATCATTAGGCCAAGCAGTTTCTTCAGGACCAGTTTCTTCAGCAGCACAAGCATGATTTTCTTCACGATCAGGAATGACTTCTTCTGCAGATTCTTCGGTAGGAATGACATCCTCAGTATCTTTGAACTTGATGGATTCCTCGGGTGACATTTCATCTAGCACAGGAGGTAGGTGCTCTCTTTGCGAGCCATTAGTTTCATCGAACCGCACATCTACAGTTTCAACAACCTTGTGATGATTGATGTGGAAGACTCTGTAGGTGAGCGAGTCCTTTCCGTAACCATGCATAAAACCCTCATGTGCTTTCGGTGCAAATTTAGAGTGATGGTGAGGATCTCTAATGCAGCATTTAGCACCGAAGACTTTGAAGTAACTTACATTGGGTTTCTTGTCAGTGAGGAGATCATATGAGGTCTTTTTGAAGAATTTGTGAAGGTACACCCTGTTGATGATGTGGCACGCAGTATCAATTGCTTCAGGCCAGAAATGTTGAGGCATCTTGTATTCATCAAGCATAGTGCGGGCCATCTCAACAAGAGTCATGTTCTTGCGCTCCACGACGCCATTCTGCTGAGGAGTATAAGGAGCAGACAATTCGTGAGCAATACCAAGCATATCGAGATATTCATCGAGGCCAGTGTTCTTGAACTCGGTTCCATTATCACTCCTGATATGCTTGATCTTCACGCCAAAGTTAGTGGAAGCCCTTGAGGAAAATCATCTGAAGACTTCCTACACTTCATTTTTGTAAGTGATGATATGCACCCATGTGTAACGAGAATAGTCATCAACTATGAAAAAGCCATATAATGATGCAGAACTAGTGAACGTGGCATAATGAGTAGGGCCAAATAGATCCATATGAAGTAATTCGAAGGGACGAGAAGTGGTCATGATAGTCTTCGAGGGATGCTTGGCTCTGGTGATCTTTCCAGCCTCACAAGCCCCACAAAGATGGTCTTTGAGGAATTGGACACCCTCGACGCCAATTACGTGCTTCTTCTTCGCGAGTGTATGCAAGTTCCTCATCCCAGCATGACCAAGTCGTCGATGCCATAACCAGCATTCTGAAGCTTTTGCAAGTAGACATGTGGCAGTCTGTGGTCCTGCAGAGAAATCAACAATATACAAGTCTCCTTTCCTAAAGCCTTCGAAGACTTTGGAGTTGTCAGATTCCATTAGCACAAGGCAACAAAATTTGCCAAAGACAACAACCATATCAAGATCACAAAGCATTGAGACAGACATAAGATTGAATCCTAAGGACTCAACAAGCATGACCTTGTCCATGTGTTCATCCTTTGAGATTACAACCTTACCTAGACCCAATACCTTGCTTTTGCCTTTGTCAGTGTAGGTGATATGCTTCAGATGAGATGGTGACAAATCAGTGTCCATCAACAAGCTCCTATCACCATTCATGTGATTTGCACATCCACTGTCGAGGACCCACTCAGTAGCTTTGGGTTGTTCATCCTGCAGATGAATTAGTGCAACTTACGAACCCATATACTTCATCAGTGAAGAATATGATATCAATTTCATCAACAGTAATAGATATAGCAGTATGAGGACGTGAGAAATGAATGATTCATTTCTTCATGATTAGCTTGCATCCTTTCAAGCACTTTCAATCTCCTGCAAATTCTTCAAACGATTAAGTTCGTTTGGAGACCTGACCCTGCATAAGAGATTAGTTCTTTTTCTTCACCACCCACATCTGGAGGGGTGGCAAAGAGTTCATCATTCTTCGAGCTCCATAAGAAAATGATGGCATTGAAGGCAGTGCATTTTGTTTCACAGAAGAGTGCTTAGGATAAGCATATGAATAAGCAGAGAAATTCTTTAAGGACTTATGAACATAATGGTTTGAAGAATAATGCACATATTCATAGCCTCTAGACTTTCCCTCCAAAACAGAAGTGTTAGCACGATGATGTTTATATGAGGATTTTGATCCATATGAGGAATTTGAACCATATGAGGAATTTGGTCCATATGAGAACTTTCATCCATAAGAAGAATTTGGTCCATATGAAGAATTTGATCTAGGGTCCCTATTCTTCATTGGTGGTGTCATGATGACATTCACCTGAAGATTTTCAAGGCATCTTTTAGGAACCCAGATTTTCTTCATAGGGGGTCGTTCCTGCAGTTAGTTCCAACATATTGAGCAAATACTTCACCGTTCTGATTGTTAAACAGTTTATAGATGGAGTCAAATGACTCATCAGAGGAATATGAAGAATCAGAGGTAAATCCAGATAAAGTGCATGGATCTACAGGAGCTCCTTTTGCAGCAACCCATGAGGTTTTGGGGTACTGCTCAGGTTTCCAGTAGGTCCCATCAGCATTGAGTTTCCTCTCAAAGGCAATACCCTCTTTCCTAGGGTTCCTGGTCAAGATCTGCTTTTTGAGCACATCTCATAGAGTTTGATGCCCTTTGAGGCTTTTGTAAATGCCTATCACATACAATTCCTTCAGCCCTGCATTATCATTAGTGATACATGTGGTATCCTCAGATGAGGAATTTGTAACCATAGAGACAGTTGAAGAATTTGCAGCAATAGAAGCATTTGAACATTCAGGTGATGAATTTGCAGATTCACGCTCAATGCATTTCAGACATGGTGGAATAAATTATTCCCGAGCAAAACTGATCTGTTGAGCAAGCAATGAATTATTTTCCTTCTGAAGATCTTCATAACTCGCTTTTAACTTCTCAAGATCTTGCTTTCTTTGAAGAAATTCATAAGAAAGCTTCTCATGATCAGTTAAGAGAGTGTTATGATGATTTTGAAGGTTGTCAAACCGAGTTTGAAGTCTCTAAAGATTATCTGTCAGAGTCTTAGTTTGATTCAATTCCTCACCCAACAGGTCATCGCTTCTGTCTAGTTGATTTTGAATCTTTTCTAAAGCCTTCTGTTGTTTAACAGCAATTTTAGCAAGTTTTGAATAGCTAGGCTTAAGATTGTCATCATATTCATCCTCACTAGAGTCGGAGGGGGAATGTTTGAGTACCTTTGCACCTTTTTCCATGAAGCAATAGGTGGGAGCATAGTCATCGATGCTCTTGTCAGCAGAGTCGGAGAAGTCATTTTCTTCAGTGTTGAAGACGGACTTGCCGACGTAAGCAGTAGCGAGGGCTAGGCTAGCCATACGAGAGTCAGATTCCTCAGATTCCTCCTCTTCCACATTATCCTCAGATTCCGCTTCAGAGTCCATTTCCTTGCCAATGAATGCTCGGGCCTTCTTGGAAGTGCTCTTATTGTGAGATGAAGACTTTGAGGATTTTGATGATGAAGACTTTGAAGATTTCTTCTTCTTCTTTGAGTCATCAAAATTGTCATCTTTGTACATCTTCTTCTTTGCTTCCTTTTCCCACAGAGGACAATCAGACATGTAGTGACCAAGTTTCTTGCATTTGTGGCAAGTTCTCTTTTTGTAGTCACGGGACGAGGAATCATCATTTCTTGAAGACTTTCCAAAACGGCCGCGGCGAGAGAACTTCTGGAATTTCCTCACGAGCATTGCTAGCTCCTCGCTCAATTATTTAGGATCACCAAGGCTGCTACCAGAATCCTCAGCTTTGGACTCAGGTACTGCCTTGGCCTTCAGTGCACGTGATCTTCCGTAGCTCGGTCCATAGAGATCTCTCTTCTCAGCAAGCTAGAACTCATGAGTGTTTAGCCTCTCGAGGATATCAGTAGGATCAAGTGACTTGTAATCAGCTCGTTCTCGAATCATTAGTGCGAGGGTATCAAATGAGGTGTCAAGTGATCTCAGCAATTTCTTCACCACCTCATGATCGGTGATATCAGTGGCACCAAGTGCTTGAAGCTCATTTGAGATGTCAGTGAGGCGATTGAAGGTTTGCTGAACATTTTCATTGTCAAGTCTTTTGAAGCGGTTGAAGACATTGCGAAGAACATCAACGCGGGAGTCACGTTGAGTTGAGACTCCTTCGTTGACCTTGGACAGCCTGTCCAAAATCAGCTTAGCAGTTTCTAGTGCACTCATTCTGCCGTACTAACCTTTGCTCAGATGGCCACATATGATATTCTTCGCTTGAGAATCGAGTTGCTTGAATCTCTTCACATCAGTAGCATTCAGAGATGAAGTAACTGAGGGAATGCCATTTTCCACAACGTACCAGAGATCGTTATCAATTGCCTCAAGATGCATACGCATCTTGTTCTTCCAGTAGGGGTAGTCCGTCCCGTGAAATGTAGGATACCCAGCCAAGACCTTGATCATACCTGCAGTCGACATAACTAAAACTCCAGGCGGTTAAACCAAAATCACACAGAACAAGGGAGTACCTTGCTCTGATACCAATTGAAAGTTTGTTACATCGACTAGAGGGGGGGTGAATTGGCGATTTTTATGAATTCTTCACTGAGGAATTTCAGGGTGAGGAAATTCCTAAGTGTAGAACTACTTGCAGCAGAATAAGTACTCAGGTATAAGCATAACAGGGCAAGAAAATAGTCATCATGATGAAATGAAAGACAAACTCAGAGTACAGACAGCGTAAACATAGGATAAGCGGGATGAAGACAAAACAGACTGAAGAATTTAGGATTGAGGAATTAGAGACAGTCTTCAGTCAAAGTCTTCAAACAGTAATGATCAGGTTCATCAACACATAACTGAGGAAATGAAAGGGTTGAGGAAATAGAACCAGTTGGCTGGTGAAGACAATGATTTGGTAGACCAGTTCCAACTGCTGTGACAGTTGTACGTCTGGTTGGAGCAGCTGAGTATTTAAACTCGAGGACACACAGTCCTCACCGTATTCTCCTTGAGCTAAGATCACACAAACCTCGCCCAACAGTAGTGGTAAGTCTTCACAGGTGACTTCCAAACCTTCACAGACTTGGTCACTCGGCAATCCACATTTCCTCTTGGATGCTCAGACCATGATGCCTAACCGTCTGGAGGATACACAGTCCTCAAAGGTAACAAGCGTCGGTTCCACACAGGAACAATCTCTTTAGTGATGCTCAATCACTTTGGGGTTTGTAGGTTCGGGTTTGGGATTTGGGTTTTCCTCACTTGATGATTTTCTCTCAAAGTCCTTAGAGGATGGGATGCTCTCAATTGACAAGTGTCAGTTTTTCTCGGAGCAGCCAACCAGCTAGTGGTTGTGGGGGCGGCTATTTATAGCCTAGGGAGCAGCCTGACATGATAAGACATAAATGCCCTTGGCTGATATGACCATTATGTGGTAGGATATTTTGGATAGCTGGCGCGTGGCACAACAATGGTCGGATTTGAGGTTCGAATTCCTTAGGGCTATCATGTTCCTCACTGTGTAGGCAATTCGCACTGGCAAATTCCTAACTCCTCAGTCAGAACAAATTTCTCAGAGACCAGAAGATCTTCACCTCTGTCACTGAAGAAATGGAGTGAACTGATATGGGATTTCCAATGGCTTCACTCGAAGGATTGGGCAGGTGTAGGATTTTGAGATGAGCATCACTTGGAAATTAGTTTCCTTAGTATTACCTCGACCCCCTTTAACAGTATGGTGTTTCCTATGACTCAAGAAGAAGAAAATGAAACTACGAAAACAAAAGTCTTCACGCTTCAGATTCCTCGCATGAATATCAAAGTCTTCAGGTCACACCAATTTCTTCACTTTCAAAGTCTTCAGGAGAACCAAAGTCTTCAGCCGAAGACATTCATTTTTAGGGGTCGAATTTCACTGTAAATATCAAACTCCTCATTGACTTATAGAGCCTGTGTACACTCACAAACATATTAGTCCCTTAACCTATAAGTCTTCAATACACCAAAATCACTAAGGGGCACTAGATGCACTTACAGATAGCAATTTTGTTCTCATAATCAATTGGAACCTCTTCTAAAATAGTGGATTCATCACTAAATAAAGTCATGACCTCTCCAAATCCACTTTGATAATTATCACAATAAGATTCAACATCCTCCAAAATAGTGGGACCATTACTTCCTAAAGTTGACACTCTTCCAAACCCACTTTCATCAATATAATCATCATAAATAGGAAGCATGCTTTCATCATAATAAATTTGCTCGTCCAAACTTGGGGGACAAAAAATATCATCTTCATCAAACATAACATCCCCAAGCTTGTAGCTTTGCATATCATTAGCATCATGGATATTCAGAGAATTCATACCAAGAACATTGCAATCATGCTCATCATTAAAAGATTTAGTTCCAAACATTTTAATGCATTCTTATTCTAGCACTTGAGCACAATTTTCCTTTCCATCATTTTCACGAAAGATATTGAAAAGATAAAGCATATGAGGCACCCTCAATTCAATTTTTGTGTAATTTTCTTTTATAGAATGAACTAGTGATAAAACAAGAACAAAATATTCTATTGCAAGATCTAAAGATATACCTTCAAGCACTAACCTCCCCGGCAACGGCGCCAAAAAAGAGCTTGATGTCTACTACGCAACCTTCTTCTTGTAGACGTTGTTGGGCCTCCAAGTGCATAGGTTTGTAGGACACTAGCAAATTTCCCTCAAGTGGATGACGTAAGGTTTATCAATCCGTCGGAGATGTAGGATGAAGATTATCTCTCTCAAGCAACCCTGCAACCAAATAACAAAGAGTCTCTTGTGTCCCCAACACACCCAATACAATGGTAAATTGTATAGGTGCACTAGTTCGGTGAAGTGATGGTGAAACAAGTGCAATATGGATGGTAGATAAAGGTTTTTGTAATCTGAAATTATAAAAACAGCAAGGTAGCAAGTAACAAAAGTGAGCAAAAATGGTATTGCAATGGTTCGAAACAAGGCCTAGGGTTCATACTTTCACTAGTGCAAGTTCTCTCAACAATAATAACATAATTGGATCATATAACAATCCCTCAACATGCAGCAAAGAGTCACTCCAAAGTCACTAATAGCAGAGAACAAACGAAGAGATTATGGTAGGGTACGAAACCACCTCAAAGTTATTCTTTCTGATCAATCCATTGGGCTATTCGTATAAGTGTCACAAACAGCCCTAGAGTTCATAGTGAAATAACACCTTAAGACACACATCAACCAAAACCCTAATGTCACCCAGATACTCCAATTTCACCACAAGTATCCGCGGGTATGATTATACGATATGCATCACACAATCTCAGATTCATCTATTCAAACCAACACAAAGAACTTCAAAGAGTGCCCCAAAGTTTCTACTAGAGAGTCAAGACGAAAACGTGTGCCAACCCCTATGCATAGATTCCCAAGGTCACGGAACCCGCAAGTTGATCACCAAAACATACATCAAGTGGATCAATAGAATACCCCATTGTCACCACGGGTATCCCACGCAAGACATACATCTAGTGTTCTCAAATCGTTAAAGACTCAATCCAATAAGATAACTTCGAAGGGAAAACTCAATCCATTATAAGAAGATAGAGGGGGAGAAACAGCACAAGATCCAACTATAGTAGCAAAGCTCGCGGTACATCAAGATCGTGCCAAATCAAGAACACGAGAGAGAGAGAGAGACAGAGAGATAGAGAGAGAGAGAGAGAGAGGTCAAACACATAGCTACTGGTAAATACCCTCAACCCCGAGGGTGAACTACTCCCTCCTCGTCATGGAGAACGCCGGGATGATGAAGATGGCCACCGGTGATGGATCCCCCCTCCGACAGGGTGCCGGAATAGGGTTGAGGGAGTCCTGGATTATGGGGAGTCCGGATGGCCGGATTATGACCTTTGGCCGGACTCCCGGCCTATGAAGATACAAGATTGAAGACTTCGTCCCGTGTCCGGATGGGACTTTCCTTGGCGTGGAAGGCAAGCTTGGCGATACGATATGTAGATCTCCTCCCATTGTAACCGACTCTGTGTAACCCTAGCCCTCTCCGGTGTCTATATAAACCGGAGAGTTTTAGTTTGTAGGACGAACAACAATCATACCATAGGCTAGCTTCTAGGGTTTAGCCTCTCTGATCTCGTGGTAGATCTACTCTTGTACTACCCATATCATCAATATTAATCAAGCAGGAGTAGGGTTTTACCTCCATCGAGAGGGCCCGAACCTGGGTAAAAACATCGTGTCCCTTGTCTCCTATTACCATCTGCCTAGACGCGTAGTTCGGGACCCCCTACCCGAGATCCGCCGGTTTTGACATCGACATTGGTGCTTTCATTGAGAGTTCCTCTGTGTCGTCACCTTCAGGCCCGATGGCTTCTTCGATCATCAACCACGACGCGGTCCAGGGTGAGACTTTTCTCCCAGGACAGATCTTCGTATTCGGCGGCTTTGCATTGCGGGCCAATTCACTTGGCCATCTGGAGCAGATCGAAAGCTACACCCCTGACCATCAGGTCAGATTTGGAAGTTTAAACTACACGGCTGACATCCGCGGAGACTTGATCTTCGACGGATTCGAGCCACAGCCGAGCGCGCCGCACTATCATGATGGGCATGATCTAGCTCTGCCGCCGGACAGTGCCTAGAGCGCCGCTCAGGTGTCCGCTCTGACCCTTAGCTCGGAGCCGACTGCACCGATCGAGGACGGGTGGCTGGACGCTGCCTCGGGGGCTGCAATCTCTACGGCAATCAAGCCAAACACCAATCTTGTCCTTCGCGGAGCTCGTGACTCCAAGGTGCCGGACTCCGACTCCGAATCTTCCGCACCCCTCCCGATCGAACCCAATTGGGCTCTGATCATGGAGTTCACCGCCGCGGACATCTTTCAATACTCGCCCTTTGGCGACATCTTGAATTCACTAAAGTCTCTCTCTTTATCAGGAGAGCCCTGGCCGGACTATGGTCAGCAAGGTTGGGATGCGGACGACGAAGAAATTCGAAACCCACCCACCACCCACCTCGTAGCCACTGTCAACGATTTAACAGACATGCTCGACTTCGACTCCGAAGACATCGACGGTATGGACGCCGATGAAGGAGACGACCAAGAACCAGCGCCTATAGGGCACTGGAAATCCACCTCGTCATACGACATATACATGGTGGACACCCCAAAAGAAGGGGATGGCGATGGAACAACGAAGGATGACCCCTCCAAGAAACAGCCTAAGCGCCGGCGTCAGCGGTGCCGCTCTAAATCCCGCCAAAGCAAAAACGGCGAGTCCGGCACCGGAGACAATAACACCCTGGAAAGTGCCAAAGACAACCCCCTCCAGCAGGATTCAACGCAGGAGGATGGAGAAGCCAGCCCTCATGAGAGAGCGGCAGGCAAAGAGGTTGAGGACGATAATTACATGCCTCCCTCCGAAGACGAAGCAAGCCTCGACGACGACGAATTTGTTGTGCCTGGGGACCCCGTCGAACAAGAGCGTTTCAAATGCAGGCTCATGGCCACGGCAAGCAGCCTCAAGAGAAAACAGCAGCAACTTAGAGCTGACCAAGACTTGCTAGCCGACAGATGGACGGAAGTCCTCGCTGCCGAAGAGTACAAACTCGAACGCCCCTCCAAGAGCTACCCAAAGCGCGGGCTGCTACCCCAACTAGAGGAGGAAGCAATTAAACCTACATCACCAGCGTATGATGTGGCCGATCGGCCACCCCATGGCCGCGACAGAGAGGCCTTTCAGCCATCAACTCAAGCCGCACCCCGGCGCCGCTCAAAAAGTACAAAGGCACGGGGAAACACGCTAGACCTGAGAGACATATTGGAGGACAAGGCAAGGCAAACAAGATCGATCTACGGATTGCATGGGTGCCCCACGACACGTGACGATAACTATCACGCCGGATATGGCAAATACAACCAGGCCGAACACAACAGACAAAGCTCATCCGAGCTACATCGTGATATAGCCCAGTACAGAGGCGTCGCACACCCACTATGATTCACAGATGAAGTAATGGATCATCAAATCCCCGAGGGTTTTAAACCCGTAAACATCGAATCATACGATGGCACAACAGATCCTGCGGTATGGATCGAGGATTATCTCCTTCATATCCACATGGCCCGTGGTGATGATCTACACGCTATCAAATACCTCCCACTCAAGCTTAAAGGACTGGCTCGGCATTGGCTTAATAGCTTGCCAGCAGAGTCAATTGGTTGCTGGGAGGACCTGGAATCCGCATTCCTTGACAATTTCCAGAGCACCTATGTGCGACCACCAGACGCCGATGACTTAAGCCACATAATTCAGCAGCCAGAGGAATCGGCCAGACAATTCTGGACACGGTTCCTAACCAAGAAAAATCAAATAGTCGACTGTCCGGACGCAGAGGCCCTCGCAGCCTTCAAGCATAACATCCGAGACAAATGGCTTGCCCGGCACCTAGGACAGGAAAAGCCGAAATCCATGGCAGCCCTCACGACACTCATGACCCGCTTTTGCGCGGGAGAAGACAGCTGGCTAGCTCATAGCAATAACATGACCAAGATCCCTGGTAATTCGGATACCAAGGACAACAATGGCAGGTCGTGTCGCAACAAGCACAAGCGCCACATTAACGGAGACAACACTGAGGATACGATAGTTAATGCCGGATTCAGAGGCTCTAAACCCGGTCAGCGGAAAAAGCCATTCAAAAGAAATACTCCGGGCCCGTCCAGTTTAGACCGGATACTCAATCGCTCGTGCCAGATACACGGCACCCCCGAACAACCAGCCAATCACACCAACAGGGATTGTTGGGTGTTCAAGCAGGCAGGCAAGTTAAGTGTCGAAAACAGAGACAAGGGGATGCATAGCAATGACGAGGAGGAGCCCCGGCCGCCGAACAACAGAGGACAGAAGGGCTTTCCCCCACAAGTGCGGACGGTGAACATGATATACGTAACCCACATCCCCAAAAGGGAATGGAAGCGTGCGCTCAGGGACGTATATGCGTTGCAGCCAGTCGCCCCAAAGTTCAACCCATGGTCCTCCTGCCCGATCACTTTTGATCGAAGGGACCGCCCACTAGCATTCGTCACGGCGGATTCGCCACATTGGTCCTAGACCCAATCATTGACGGATTTCACCTCACTAGAGTCCTCATGGACGGTGGCAGCAGCCTGAACCTGCTTTATTAGGATACAGCATGGAAAATGGGCATAGATCCCTCAAGGATTAAACCCACAAAGACGACCTTTAAAGGCGTCATACCAGGTGTAGAGGCCAGCTGTACATGCTCAGTTACACTCAAAGTGGTCTTCGGATCCCCGGATAATTTCCGAAGCAAGGAGTTAATCTTCGACATAGTCCCATTCCGCAGTGGCTATCACGCCCTGCTCGGACGAACCGCATTTGCAAAGTTCAATGCGGTGCCGCACTACGCGTATCTCAAGATCAAGATGGCAGGCCCTCACGGAGTCATTACAGTCAATGGAAACACCGAACACTCTCTCCGAACAGAGGAGCACACGGCGGCCCTCGCGGCGGAAGTACAAAGTAGCCTCTCAAGGCAATTCTCCAGTCCGGCTGTTAAGCATCCGGACACCGTCAAGCGCGCCCGGAGTAACCTACAACAAGACCGTCTGGCACGTTCTGAGCTAGCATAGCAGTGTGGCCCCAACCCCAGCCCTCGCGAGATTGCGAAACCAGTACCACGCGTACATAATTACGCTCTGGAAATACCATGGGCATAAGGGAAGGGGCACAACCACTGCATGCCCAGAATGCGGCTCAACCGCACTAGGGGCTCCCAATTTTGTGATTTTTCTTTTTTTACTTTCAGGACTCCACTATTCGGAAGACCTGTCCGGCAGTACAATCGCCGAACACACGATGCAACAGCCAGGGAGACAGCAAGCCACGTCGAACGTCCAGGTGGTCTCTATAACGAGCTAAATACCTGTCTTACTTAAAGTCTCGCAGCTTGCCCCTGGAGGGGGACATGTCAAATAATCCCATCTCTTGCTTATCGCACTATTTGTATCATTCTGCTTTCATAGCAGCCCTCTAATAAACAATACATAGCTCTTGTCTATTATTGCATTCATTTTTTTATGTACATATGTTCAGCTATGACATTATGCAACCGTACACTTTGGTACGGACAATACACCAGGGGCTTAAGTTCCCCAAAATACGGTGTGAGAAGACCGAACACTCTCATGAGTGCGGCACCCCAAACTTATAGCATTATATGCATCGGCTCCGAATCATGTCTTGGGTCAATAGTTGGGTTTGCCCGGCTCCCATGTTTTGGTACCTTACGTTCCGCTATATTGGCTAAGGTAGCACTGGAAGAACTACTGCGATTGTGCCCCAGTTGAGCTGGGTTAACACCTCAGTAGAGAAAGCTAAAACTGACCGTCATGATAGGGCGAGAGCCGGTCGCTGTTCGAGAGGTTTTTCGAGTCCTTAAAGACTTATGCCGCTTAGATCGAGGAGCTGGCTTTGTCCGGCCTAGGCGTGGATAGCACCCCGAACTCGGTCTTCCGAATACTAGGGGCTTCGCCGAAATTTAAAATTATAGAATTCTATGGCTAAGTGAGAGTGATAAAGCAGTATTAGTCCGATTGCCTTGTTCGTTGTGCTGAACGCCTCCCTCGAAGGACCCAAAAATGGGAACAAGAGCGCTCAGGTTTATCCCGAACACCCCAGCACTCGTGGCATGGGGGCAGAAGCCGACGACTTGCATCTATCAGATTTAATAAACGGCCGCACAGAAGGTAATATTTTAAATTCAAAAAATGTTGCTTAGCGCATATGAACATGTTTTCAGCGCACAGGATAAAAACACGAGCGAGTTTACTCAAAAATTAAATCCTTGGAACATTCGTTCGCCACAAGGCGGGCACCCTTCAGGATGCCCCCATAGTACATCTCGGGCCTGCGATGCTCCTTCCCCTCCGGTGGTCCCTCCGTCACCAGCTTCTCAGCATCCCGCTTGCCCCAGTGCACTTTGGCACGGGCAAGGGCCCTACAGGCGCCTTCGATGCATACAGAGCGCTTCATGACTCCAAGCCGCGGACAGGCATCCACCAGCCCGAAGTAGCTCTCAGGCAGGACCTCCCCAGGCCACAGCCGGCCTATAAGGCCCTTCATGGCCTGTTCGGCCACCTTATGGAGCTCGAGCAGCTGCTTCAGCTGGTCGCTCAAGGGCACCGGGCGTCCGGCCTCAGCATACTGGGACCAGAACACCTTCTCCGTTGAGCTCCCTTCTTCGGCTCGGTAGAATGCGGCGGCGGCGGACACACTACGGGGCAGATCTACGAATGCTCCTGGAGAGCTCCGGATTCGGGTAAGTAACACGTAATTCACTTTCACATGCTTGCTTTGCATAAAGAATGCCTTACCCGCCGCTATCTTTTTCATCGCCTCAATCTCCTGGAGGGCTTTTTGGGCATCGGCTTTGGCAGATTTGGCACTTTCAAGTGCCAAGGCAAGCTCGGACTCTCGCGTCTTTGAGTCAAGCTCTAAACTCTCGTGTTTCTTCACGAGAGCATCGAACTCTTGCCGCACCTCCGCCACCCGCACCTCTTGTTTCTCTTGCTCGGTGCGCTCCATGGCCGCATTGTCTTTGGCCTTGGGTCGCCACCTCGGTTGTGGCCCCTGTAACATTCACTTTGGTCCTGTCATTATTTGCAACCAGGTATTTTTATATATATTTACATAAGGCACTACCTACCTTCCTTGTCCTCGAGCTGCTTCTTAGCAAGGCCGAGTTCATTCTCAGACCGCTCAAGGCTCTGCTTTAATGCATCGACCTCCGCAGTCAGTGCGGCAGAGGTCAGCAGTGCAGCCTGCATTCCCATATTGACATATTTATGTTAGACTCCTGCGTATATCTTTTTAGATCCTCAGTCCGGCTTTTCTTTCTGAACACCAAACTGAGCATCAGGGGCTACTGTCTATGCGGTAACATTTTTACACGTTTTAAATACATACCTCAAAGCCTGTTAAAAGGCTGGCACAAGCTTCTGTCAGCCCGCTCTTTGCGGACTAAACCTTCTCGATCACCGCACTCATAATAGTGCGGTGCTCCTCGTCGATGGAGGCGCCGTTAAGCACCTCCAGCAAATTGTCCGGCACCTCCGGTTGGACGGAGGCCACCGGCATCGTAGGCTTTCCCTTCTTGCGAAGGGGCCGCCTGCCGGACTCCGGAACCACTGAAGGTTCCGGTGCAGTGTCCGGCCCAGGGCCGGACTTAGATCCCCTCGGGGTTTTATCCCCTTCGGGCCTAGAGTCCGGGAGGTCGCCTTGCTGCGCCTCCAGGACCACCTCCTCCTGGCTCAGCCCCTTTTGGGACTCCACCTCGGCTTCGTCCGTAGGGCGGGGGGAGGAAGCCGTCGGGAGTGAAAGACTATTCATATCCGACGAGTCCAGGGAGCCACTCGACAAATCGTCGAGCTGAGCCTTGGGCGGACTGCATGATTATATTCGGCGTCAGAAGGTACTGTTCAATAAAGGAATACCGTGAGTTATTCTGGTATCCAGATACTTACGATTTTGCCAGGGGCTTGGCCCTGGATGGCCACTCCTCTCCACCGTCTTTGGCGTTGGAGGCGTAGTCCGGAAGAAGGGTCTTCCCCTTCTTGGACCCTCTGGCCTCCCAAGTTGGGGCGGCCTTTCTTTTCTTTCCTCCCCCCGTTGGAGGGGGAGAGGCTTCTTCTTCCTCCACCTCATCTTCAGAGGAGGAGTGCGCTTCGGGGTCGTCGGGCGATGAGTCCGACACCACCAGGTGCCGGGAGCTCCTTCGAGTTCCCGTGGCCTTCTTCTTGGCCTTCTTCTCTGGCACCACGTGAGGTGCCGGAACCAGCAGCTTGGCCAAGCGGGCGTCTACTGGGTCTTCGGGCAAAGGAGCCGGACAGTCGATCTGTCCGGACTTCTTCTACCAGTCCTGTTAAAGGAATGGGAGCTTAGATCCCGCATAGAGTCGAACTATGAAAAACAAGTACCCTATAATGGGTAAACTAAGCTTACCGCACTGGCTTGGCGCTTCACGCAGAATCCGCGATCCTCGGTAGCAGGAGGGCGAACCTCGGAGCTCTTGAAAAGCACCTTCCAAGCATCTTCGTGCGTTGTGTCGAAGAGCCTGGACAGAGTTTGGTGCTGGGCCGGGTCGAATTCCCACAGATTAAAAGCCCGCCGTTGACACGGGAGGATCCGGCGGAAGAGCATGACCTGGACTATGTTGACGAGTTTAACCTTCTTGTCCATTAGATTCTGGACGCAGGTTTGGAGTCCGGTCGCCTCTTCCGGATTACCCCACGACAAGCCCGTCTCTTTCCATGAGGTGAGCCGTGTGGGGATGCCAGATCGGAACTCGGGGGCTGCTGCCCATTCAGGGTCACGCGGCTCGGTGATGTAGAACCACCCCGATTGCCACCCTTTGATGGTTTCCACAAAGGAGCCCTCGAGCCATGTGATGTTGGCCATCTTTCCCACCATGGCGCCTCCGCACTCCGCTTGTCGGCCGCCCACAACCTTCGGCTTGACATTGAAGGTCTTCAGCCATAAGCCGAAGTGGGGCTGGATGCGGAGGAAGACCTCACACACGACGGTAAACGCCAAGATGTTGAGGATAAAGTTCGGGGCCAGATCGTGGAAATCCAGGCCGTAGTAGAACATGAGCCCCCAGACAAATGGGTGAAGAGGAAAGCCCAGTCCACGGAGGAAATGGGGGAGAAACACGACCCTCTCATGGGGCCTGGGGGTGGGGATGAGCTGCCCCTCATCTGGGAGCCGGTGCGCGATGTCGTTGGACAAGTATCCGGCTTTCCTCAGCTTTTTGATTTGCCCCTCCGTAACGGAGGAGGCCATCCACTTGCCTCCCGCTCTGGACATGATTGGAGAAGGTTGAGGTGGGAAGTGCGGACTTGGGCGCTGGAGCTTGAGTGCGCAGGAATGGATAAGCGAAGGAGGAGGAAGGCGTAGATGGAAAGGGTGGACTCTTATCCCCTTATATGGGCGGCCGAAACTATGTGCCCCCACCAGCCTAGTAAAACTCGCTTATCTCCCAAGCGCCGCGATTAATGGCGTGGTTGGGTTACCCACGCCCGTATTGATGAGAATCCCAGAATAAGGGGACACGATCTTTGCTTTGACAAGACGTGCCAAGGAAACCGCCTCGCTAAACACGCTGAGGTGGGACAGCAAAACGATTCGAATAAAGGCTTGGCTGTGACATGATGTCACGCTACAGAATACGTCAGCAGATTAGATTTGCATGAATATTATTCTCTCTACGGTGGTATGTGGAAATTATTTTGCAGAGCCGGACACTATCCTTGTGTTCAACATCTTCTATGAAGTATTCAGAGGAGGAACCCGCCTTCCAATGCCGAAGACAATTTGCACGCCGGACTCGTCGTCATTGAAGCCTGGTTCAGGGGCTACTGAGGGAGTCCTGGATTAGGGGGTGTCCGGATGGCCGGATTATGACCTTTGGCCGGACTCCCGGACTATCAAGATACAAGATTGAATACTTCGTCTCGTGTCCAGATGGGACTTTCCTTGGCGTGGAAGGCAAGCTTGGCGATACGATATGTAGATCTCCTCCCATTGTAACCGACTCTATGTAACCCTAGCCCTCTCTGGTGTCTATATAAACCGAAGAGTTTTGGTCCGTAGGACAAACAACAATCATACCATAGGCTAGCTTCTAGGGTTTATCCTCTCTGATCTCGTGGTAGATCTACTCTTGTACTACCCATATCATCAATATTAATCAAGCAGGAGTAGGGTTTTACCTCCATCTAGAGGGCCCGAACCTGGGTAAAAACATCATGTCCCTTGTCTCCTGTTACCATCCGCCTAGACACGCAGTTCGGGACCCCCTACCCAAGATCCACCGGTTTTGACACCGACAAGGGTCCCGATTGGTTTTTGGTGGCTACAGAGGCTTGCCACGGCAGAACTCCCGATCTAGGTTATGTTCTGGGGGTTTTGGGATTTATAGGAGAGGTTGGCGTCGAGAACAAGTCAGGAGGGCCCATGGAGAGTCCATGAGGCAGGGGGCGCCCTAGGGGGGCCGCGCCCTCCACCCTCGTGGGGCCCACGGGACTCCCCTCCGGTAACTCTTCGTTCCAGTATTTTCTATATTTTCCAAAAAAATCTCCGTTGATTTTCAGCGCATTTCGAGAACTTCTATTTCTGCACAAAAACAACACCACGGTAGTTCTGCTGAAAACAGCGTCAGTCCGGGTTAGTTCTAATCAAATCATACCAAATCATGTAAAAATATTGTAAACATGGCATGAATACATCAAAAATTATAGATATGTTGGAGATGTATCAGTGCATTATTCCAAAAGGGGCTGATTTGGATCCATATGTTTCATGCTATGGTTAGATTTATATTAATTCTTATTTCATAGTTGCGGATGCTTGCGAGAGGGGGTAATCATAATTGGATTGCTGATTCAAGTAAGAACAATACCCTAGCACCGGTCCACCCACATATCAAATTATCAAAGTAGTGAACATGAATCAATGGAAACATGATGAAAGTTAACTAGACAATATTCCCATGTGTCCTCGAGAAAGCTTTGCTCACTATAAGAAGTACTTTTGGCTTGTCCTTTGCTATAAGAAGGATTGGGCCACTTTGTTGCACCTTTGTTACTTTTATCACTTGCTACTTGTCAATAGGTTAGTCACAAAAAATGATATAAAGTTGCTATAAAATGATTGTAAAACATCCAAGAATGATAGTATAACAACATGGAACAATAAAAAATTATAGATACATTGGAGACGTATCATGGGTGAGTACTGTTGATTACATCTTGTAGTTGATGCTAGTTGGTTTATTTGGTGGAAGATTATATGTTCAGATCCATTATGCTATTTAATATCCCTTTGATCTTGAGCATTAATATGATTTATGAGTAGTTGCTTTTGTTATTAAGGACATGGGAGAAGTCTTGTCGTAAGTAATCATGTGAATTTGGTATTCGTTCGATATTTTGATGATATGTATGTTGTGATTCCCTTAGTCATATTATGTGAATGTTGACTACATGACACTTCATTATCTTTGTGCCTAAGGGAATGCATTGTGGAGTAGTTATTAGATGATGGGTTGCTAGAAGCTTAAACCTTAGTTTATGCGCTATTCTGTAAGGGATTGATTTGGATCCATATGTTTAATGCTATGGTTAGATTTTATCTTAATTCTTGTTTCGTAGTTGCGGATGCTTGCGAGAGGGGTTAATCATAAGTGGGAGGCTTGTTCAAGTAAGATCAGCACCCAAGAACCGGTCCAGCCACATATCAGATTATAAAAGTAGCGAACGTGAATCAAACAAGCATGATGGAAGTGACTAGATGAAATTCCCATGTGTCCTCGAGAATGTTTTACTTATTATAAGAGACTGTTCCAGCCTGTCCTTTGCTACAAAAAGATTGGGCTACCTTGTTGCACCTATTGTTATTATTGTTATTTGTTACTTATTACAAATTATCTTGCTACCAAACTATCTATTACCGATAATTTCAGTGCTTGCAGAAAATACCTTGCTAAAAATCGCTTGTCATTTCCTTCTGCTCCTCATTGGGTTCGACACTCTTACTTATCGAAAGGACTACGATTGATCCCTATACTTGTGGGTCATTAGTGCGCGACAATGATGCCGAGTTTATGGGTTGACGGACGTTGATAACCCACAAGTATAGGGGATCGCAACAGTTTTTGAGGGTAGAGTATTCAACCCAACTTTATTGATTCGACACAAGGGGAGCCAAAGAATATTCTCAAGTATTAGCAGTTGAGTTGTAAATTCAACCACACCTGGATAACTTAATATCTGCAGCAAAGTAATATTGAAGTAACGGTAACAGTGGCAAAAGTAACAGTAGCAGTTTTGTAGTAATTGTAACAGTGGCAACGGTAAAGTAACTAAGCAAAGATCAATATGTGAAAAGTTCGTAGGCATTGGATCAGTGATGGATAATTATGTCGGATGCGATTCCTCATGCAACAGTTATAACATAGTGTGACACAGAACTAGCTCCAGTTCATCAATGTAATGTAGGCATGTATTACGAATATAGTCATACGTGCTTATGGAAAAGAACTTGCATGACATCCTTTGTCCTACCCTCCCGTGGCAGCGGGGTCCTATTGGAAACTAAGGGATATTAAGGCCTCCTTTTAATAGAGTACCGGACCAAAGCATTAACACTTAGTGAATACATGAACTCCTCAAACTACGGTCATCACTGGGAGTGGTCCCGATTATTGTCACTTTGGGGTTGCCCGATCATAACACATAGTAGGTGACTATTGACTTGCAAGATAGGATCAAGAACTCACATATATTCATGAAAACATAATAGGTTCAGATCTGAAATCATGGCACTCGGGCCCTAGTGACAAGCATTAAGCGTAGCAAAGTCATAGCAACATCAATCTTAGAACATAATGGATACTAGGGATCAAACCCTAACAAAACTAACTCGATTACATGGTAAATCTCATCCAACCCATCACCGTCCAGCAAGCCTACGATGGAATTACTCACGCACGGCGGTGAGCATCATGAAATTGGTGATGGAGGAAGGTTGATGATGACGACGGCGACGGATTCCCCTCTCTGGAGCCCCGAACAGACTCCAGATCAGCCCTCTAGAGAGAGTTTAGGGCATGGCGGCGGCTCCATATCGTAAAACGCGATGAATCCTTCTCTCTGATTTTTTTCTCCCCGAACGTGAATATATAGAGTTGGAGTTGAGGTCGGTGGAGCATCAGGGGGCCCACGAGGCAGGGGGAGCGCCCAGGGGGTAGGGCGCGCCCCCACCCTCGTGGACAGGGTGTGGACCCCCTGGCCTTGATTCTTTTGCCAGTATTTTTTATTAATTCCAAAAATATTCTCCATGAAGTTTCAGGTCATTCCGAGAACTTTTATTTCTGCACAAAAATAACACCATGGCAATTCTGCTGAAAACAGCGTCAGTTCGGGTTAGTTCCATTCAAATCATGCAAGTTAGAGTCCAAAACAAGGGAAAAAGTGTTTGGAAAAGTAGATACGATGGAGACGTATCAAATGTACAGGTAGCAGTCCTGGAAGACTGCCGTCGCAACCTCGAATATGAAGTCAATGGTGCCCCATATCCGGCACTCCTGGTAGAACTGTCTATTCTGGTTGACTAGCAGTGTGTCCTAGAAACCCTGGAGGTCACACCAGTAGAAAACGACAACGTTGATTTCTTAAATTAGGGCTCACTACATTTGCATATCTAAGTCAATTACAAAAAATGTGATTGCAAAACACAACGTCAACATTATTATGGGATGGGGAGGGGGCATTTGCCCCCACCCCCACGCACTTCACCATGTTGTATTTATTCAATATTTGTTCATGGTTGAGTAGATGTATCTTATTATCATCGTTTGCATCATGTAATCATGTATACATGATGTATTAAGACTTTATTTGCTAATTAAAATTATTTCTTTTAATGTGTATACCTCTATAATGATTTTCATGATATGCGACATACCGGTGAAAGTATTTATGTTAGTACGTTATAGTTGTTAGGTCCATTGTACCTCATTCATAGTAGGGCCTCCATAATGATAGGGATATCCCTGGCTCTGACATAGATGATGAAATAGACGGTAGCTCCTATCCTGACTGCCATCTCTGAAAGCTTGAGGGCCTCTGTGATGGTCGTCAGGTTGGCATCATGCTCCTGTTTGGAGGACATGACATCAGGCCTAAATTGGCTGTGAGTCGGGCTTGATGAAGAGTCGGTGGCGCTTGGATCCTTCTTCATGGACGCCGCCACGACCCTTGGATCCTCCTCCTGCATGGGCTCCAGACACAGCCAAGGTGGCAAGTGCTAGCAGCGCCAACAACAAGAACCCTTTGCGAGACCTGATGTGCAAGTAGTGGTTGGGACTTGGGATAGGAAGGATTGGATTCTTGCTTTTCTTATATAGGCAAGGAATGAATGAAGGGAGGGAGGAAGGAGGTACTAGATGAATGTGATCGCCTTCACTCCACCGTATGATGCGCTCTCGTGTCTCAATCACATACTAGTAGGTAGGAAGAATAGCAGCTTTCCAATAAAGGGTGCTTTTATTAACTCAAAATGTAGCATCAAGCAGATGCAAAATAATGAGCAACACCGGCCTCTGCATAACTAAGACGCACACAACCAAACACCAATAATTTGTTAAAACAAAAGAAAAACTGACATATTGGCAACAATAGAGCCATAAAGAACCGACACTATGCCTATGTCGAAGGAGTTGGCAGTCCAATCCGGTGATTATTCTGCCACCCATGTTGGGTAAAAATCTCCCTAGACACATGCTCCAACCACATAAACACCTCCTTGAACAAAGGTTGGTACTCTGTTCTGTGAAGCATAGACCATTTATGAAGTGAGTGAGTACAACAGAAAATAACCTACAATGGGAAGTGTTTTTGTCATTAAAAACCAAATCATTCTACATAACCAAAGCGACCATAATAAGGCATACGCTCCCACCCTTATTAGCGGTTTGAACCTACTTGGAATATCGTTCAACCAATGACCACAAATATTGGCAACACTTGTTGGAGGAAACAAATGGGATGTTATTTGGATGATTGATCACGTAGATCGCGCAAATTTGCAGTAACAAAAATAGGTGTTTGATTGTCTCATCGCGAGTACAAAAGCTAGACTTATTGCTTCCCTATCAATTACAACAAGCAAGATTGTCTTTGGTTAGCACAACTCCCCTCCAAAGATACCACAAGAAAAATTTATTTTTAGTAGAATCTTTGACTTCCAACTTTTCCTGTTATTATCCACTGGGACCTCTGAATGTGCGAGTGGACGATACATAGAGTCGACTATGAAGGACCCAGATGTAGTGAGATTCCAATGAAACACAACCCGTCCTTGTGTCAGCTTAATCGAATCCAACCGGGATAATAGATTTTTCCATGGCATAAGATACGGGCCAATCAAGTCCCGCCTGAAAGACATATCCGGCAGGAATGAACTGACCACCTGTGCAACAGTATCATTCTTATTGTGAACAATGCGATACAATGCTAGATATTGTTCTTGGAGACTGCGAGGTTGGCATTGCCTAGCCACTTGTCCTCCCAGAAATGAATCTTCGACCCATCTTTTATCGAAAAGGATCCAAGGTGGAAAAGATGTTTCTATGCTGCCATTATACCAGCCAAAAAATGCGAGTCACCAGGTTTACAATAGGCATGAGACACAACTTTTAGGCCTAGATACTTATTGCGCAAAAGGGCTTGCCAAACACCATCCTCAGTAAGTAGTTTGAACAATTAATATGTCTCCAACGTATCTATATTTTTTTCTTGTTTCATGCTATTATATTATCAATCTTGTATGCTTTATATGCCATTTTATATTATTTTTGTGGACTAACCTATTAACTTAGTGCCCGGTGCCAATTCTTATTTTTTGCCTATTTTTTGTTTCCTAGAAAAATCATACCAAACAAAGTCCAAACATGATGAAACTGTACGGTGTTTTTTCTGGACCAGAAGAGACCCTAGAACCTTCGGGGAGAGACCAGAAGATGTACAAGGGGGCGACAAGCTCAAGGGCCGATCCCCTAGGGGGATCCATCAGCAATTGTGGGGCCCATGTGGCTCCCTTTGATCTAATCTCTGGCCTATAAATTCCCTAAAATCTAGAAACCCCGAAGTGAGACTCGAAACAATTTTATCGCCGCCACAAGCCTCTTTCCTTTCATGATCCTATCTGGAGGACTTTTCTAGTACTCAGCCAAAGGGGAAGCCATTGGAGAGGTGACACGTATCCAGCATATCTATAATTTATGAAGTATTCATGCCATGTTTACAATAATTTTATATGTTTTTTATATGATTTGCATGGAACTAACCCGAATCATGTTGTTTTCTGCAGAACTACCGTGGTGTGATTTTGTTCAAAAATAAAGTTCTCAGAATTGTACGAACTTTTTGACAATTTTTTGGAAGAAAAGAAAAATATTGGAGCAAAGAACCACTGGAGGGGGGCCCTTGCTGCCCACAAGGCACCAGGGCGCGTGACCCCCCTCTGGCGTGCTCTGGTGGGTAGTGCCCCCCTGAGGCCCATCTTCGCGTGAAACCGGCGCCAAAAAATCCTATAAATGCAGAAACCCCCAAAAATAACCCTAGATCAGAAGTTTCTCCGCCTCAAGCCTCTGTAGCCACGAAAAACTAATCGGGAGGCCGTTCCTGCACCCTGGCGGAGGGGAAATCATCACCGGAGGCCATCTTCATCATCCCTATGGTTTCCATGATGAGGAGGGAGTAGTCCACCCTCGGGGCTGAGGGTTTGCACTACTAGCTATGTTTTTGATCTCTCTCTCTCTCTCTCTCTCTCTCTCTCTCTCTCGTGTTCTTGATTTGGCACGATCTTGATGTATCGCGGGCTTTGTTAATATAGTTGGATCATATGGTGTTTCTCCCTCTCTATCTTGTTGTGATGAATTGAGTTTTCCTTTGAGATTTTGTTATTATTGGATTGAATATTTTTATGGATTTGGGAGCACTTGATGTATGTCTTGGCACTCAACTCACTGATTCCCAAGGTGACTGAGGGAGTCCTGGATTAGGGGGTGTCCGGATGGCCGGACTATGACCTTTGGCCGGACTCCCGGACTATGAAGATACAAGATTGAAGACTTCGTCCCGTGTCCGGATGGGACTTTCCTTGGCGTGGAAGGCAAGCTTGACGATATGATATGTAGATCTCCTCCCATTGTAACCGACTCTATGTAACCCTAGCCCTCTCTGGTGTCTATATAAACCGGAGAGTTTTAGTCCATAGGACGAACAACAATCATACCATAGGCTAGCTTCTAGGGTTTAGCCTCTCTGATCTCGTGGTAGATCAACTCTTGTACTACCCATATCATCAATATTAATCAAGCAGGGGTAGGGTTTTACCTCCATCGAGAGGGCCCGAACCTGGGTAAAAACATCGTGTCCCTTGTCTCCCGTTACCATCCGCCTAGACGCACAGTTCAAGACCCCCTACCCGAGATTCGCCGGTTTTGACACCGACATTGGTGCTTTCATTGAGAGTTCCTCTGTGTCGTCACCTTCAGGAAGGATGCCGCACCCCGTATTTAAAGACGGCGCTGTTGCTAAAGGAGCTTTGGATGTCGGCCAAACTCTCCGGCTAGGCGGTTTTCTAATGACCGCATGTTCGGTCGCCGCGCCGACAATGACTTTCGGGTCATCAGAAGCAATCTCCACGTCAACTCGGAACTTGCCGAGCAGTTAGATCCGATGGAGCTCTCTTCCTTAAACGAGCTCTTGGATCGAATCGCCGCCCTGGGAGTCGCTACATACTACGATCAGATTGGGCTTAAACCCAATCCGAGAGAGATTGACTCTCCCCAGGTCACCCACCATGTCGAAGTGGTGGAGTAACAATGTGGCGAATCTTCACCCATCCTAAGGACCAGATGTGTCCGGATTCCTGATCCCTCCAAGCCGGACACCCGCGGAGGGGAGGACATCACTCAAGCCCTGAACCTAAAGTCAGGCATCGGGCCTGATTCATTGGATAACGTCCAAGAACCCAAGCTTCCGAGTTCGGAAATTTCTTGGCCCCTGAATCTCAGATTGGGTGAGGTCCCGGATTTAGCTCCACCCGCCCACCCAAATATAAGGGATCTATCCCAAATTCGGCAAGAGCCCAAAGAAACAGTAGACCATTACTGGGCCAGATTCCTCCTGGTTATGAGCAGGATAAAGGACTGCCGCGAGGAGGATACAATTTCATTCTTCTGCAACAACTGCACGGACATCGGAATCCTCAACGCCATAAGTCGCCGTGAAATTACATGCTTCGCCGACTTGGTATCCATAGTACGAAAGTACTGTGCGACAGAAAGCGTTCAAAAAACCGAAACAAAATTCTGGGATAACCCGACCCTGAATACAATCCCAGTCCGAAACAAAAGGGCGCATTATCGCCAGGCACCTGGGCCAAACAACAAAAAACAAAAACCCTCTATAGGGTATGGAACCGTACTGGAGGGATGGCTCAATGGACCCTGTAAAATTCATAGTACAGAGGCCGCCACACCAACTCATAGCCTTAGAGCATGTTGGATACTCCGGCAGGTGGCCAGACGTGGCGAGGAGCTTCTAACTCCTGAATCCGCAGAGCACCACCCCAGGAACGCCAGTACGGCATCAACAGTCTTCGAGACTTTCGCATCAAACAATGCGAGAAAACGAACGCTCTGCAGCCTTACCGAAGTCTACCAGGTAGCGACAATAAACCCATGGAGTGACACGGCTATTACCTTTAATGCCAATGACGAACCTAAATTCCGGACAGCCCGAGCACCAGCCGCACTGGTCCTCAGTCCGATAGTGGACGGCTTTCGGCTTACCAAGGTACTCATGGACGGTGGCAGCGGATTGAACCTCATTTATGAGGAAACCCTACGAAAAATGGAAATAGACTGGAGCCGCATTGAGCGAAGCAACACAACCTTTAGAGGAATAATCCCTAGTCGGGAAGCGTGTTATACAGGAAAAATCACACTAGATGTGGTGTTCGGCACGCCGGATAATTATAGATCCGAGGAGGTCACATTTCAAGTGGCCCCGTTCAGCAGCGGATACCACACTCTGTTAGGGCGAGAGGCATTCACAATTTTTCAAGCTATACCCCATTACGGGTACATGAAGCTCAAAATGTCCGGACCCAACGGAATCATCACTCTTGCTAGCGATCCGGACATAGCGCTCCGTCCGAAAACAAGACAGCCGCACTGGCCCTCGAGGCATTATCCGAATCCCTAGCGGCCGAGGAACTAACTGCATTGCGCTCCACGGTGGACAGGGACGACGTGATACTCGACAAAAGATCCAAGTCCACCTCCTTCAAGCCGGCAGACGAAATAGTCAAGTTCCAAGTCCATCCAACGGACACTACAAAAATGGCCTCCATCGGGGCACAACTAAACCCCGATGTAGACGCTGCACTAAGAGAATTCCTACGCGAAAATTGGGACATTTTTGCCTGGCACCCCTCAGACATGCCAGGAATCCCACGCAGGCTGGCCGAGCACAGCCTAAACATCATAAAAGGATTCAAGCCTGTTAAGCAGGCTCTTCGGCGTTTCTCCGAACCTAAGAGACAAGCCATGGGAGAGGAGCTAGCCAAACTATTGGAAGCCGGATTCATCAGAGATATAAAACATCCGGACTGGCTAGCAAACCTGGTGATGGTACCAAAGAAGGACAAATCCTGGCGCCTATGCGTCGATTTCAAAGACCTCAACAAAGCCTGTCCAAAGGATCCCTTCCCCCTCCCCCGCATTGATCAAATCATCGACGCCACCGCAGGACACGATTCATTGTGTTTCCTCGATGCATACTCTGGCTACCACCAAATCAAGATGGCAGAGTCAGACCAAGCCGCAACGGCATTCATCACCCCATACGGCCCATTCTGCTTCAACACAATGCCCTTCGGGCTCAAAAATGCCGGTGCAACATATCAACGCATGATTCAGACATGTCTGGCCAACCAGATCGGCAAAACGGTTGAAGCATACGTGGATGATGTGGTCGTCAAAACCAAGCATGTCGAAACTCTAATAGACGACTTGAGGCTCACGTTCGATAAGCTCCGAACATACGACATTACGCTTAACCCGGAAAAATGCGTTTTTGGTGTACCAGCCGGAAAGCTCTTGGGATTCATCGTATCCGGTAGAGGAATTGAAGCAAACCCAGCCAAGATCCGAGCTCTGTCACAATTGGATATTCCAAAAGATCTCAAGCAAATACAAAAATTAACTGGATGTGTGGCGGCTCTAAGCCGCTTCATCTCCCGCTTGGGGGAAAAGGCATTACCCCTTTACCGCCTCCTCCGGTGCACCGAACACTTTGAGTGGACAGATGCCCCCACGGCCGGACTCGAAGAAATAAAAGCCATACTGGCAACAAACCCGGTCCAGGCCGCGCCTAACATCGGCGAACCAATGTTGTTATACATCGCAGCAACTCACCAAGTTGTAAGCGCAGTCCTCGTCATCGAACGAGAAACGGACGGACACAAATTCCCTGTCCAGAAACCAGTCTACTACGTGTCCACTGTCCTCACTCCATGCAAGTCCCGGTACCCGCATTACCAAAAGATAGCATATGCAGTGTTCATGGCATCCCGGAAGCTACGACACTACTTTCAAGAGTGTTCAATAATAGTAGCCTCCGAAGTACCTCTTAATGATATCATAAACAACCGCAACGCAACGGGCCGGATTGCCAAATGGGCCATTGAGCTCCTCCCGTTCGACATAACCTATAAGCCACGGCGATCCATCAAGTCGCAAGCCTTGGCCGACTTTGTCGCTGAATGGACTGAAGCCAAACTCCCTAGAGAGTACGGCACATATTCCAACTGGATCATGCACTTCGGCGGCTCCAAAATGCTGGCGGGTCTGGGGGCTGGCGCCATTCTGACGTCCCCAACAGAAGATACAGTCCAATATGTACTCCAGATAATGTATATGGACTCCAACAATGCAGCTGAATACGAGGCCCTTCTACATGGACTCCGGATGGCAGTCTCCATAGGCATTCAACGCCTAGAGGTGCGTGGGGATTCAAACCTCGCGATATCTCAAATAAACGGAGACTTTGATGCCAAAGATCCGAAAATGGCAGCTTATCGCAACGCCGTCCTAAATATGTCAGCTCGGTTCGAAGGGCTGGAATTTCACCATATTGCCCGGGAAAACAATCAGGCAGCAGACGTCTTGGCACGCATCGGCGCAAAGCGCGATGCAGTCCCCCCCAACATTTTCCTCGAAAGGCTATTCAAGCCATCCGTACACTGGGAAGGGGAATCCGGAAATTACAATCTGGACCTAGCCACACCACCCGAAATCGAACATTCTGACGCAACGGAAGACTCTGCCAACGAGGTAACACCCTCAGCCCACGTAATAATGGCAGTAATTGCCCCGTGGACAGAACCATTCTTAGCCTACTTAACTAGGCAGGAACTTCCCGAGGACCAAAATGAGGCACGCTGCATAGTACGGCGATCTAAAGCCTATAAAGTCCACGAAGGAGAGCTTCACAAGAAAAGCACCACCGGAGTCCTTCAAAGGTGTATCTCCAAAGAGGAAGGGCGGAACCTTCTGGCTGAAATTCATGCCGGACTCGGCGGGCACCACGCCGCAGCCTGGGCCCTTGTAAGCAAGGCCTTCCGTACTGGATTTTATTGGTCGACGGCCTGGGCAGATGCTCAGGACTTAGTCCAGTGATGCGTTGGTTGCCAATTATTTGATAATCAAAGCCACATGCCACCTACCGCCCTCCAAACTATACCCATTACCTGGCCTTTTTCGGTCTGGGGGCTTGACATGGTTGGACCCCTTAAAGGAGGAACCCACAAGCAAAAATATCTACTGGTCATGGTGGACAAATTCACCAAATGGATAGAGGCCAAGCCTGTTAAGATGGCCGAATCCGGACCGGTGATAGACTTCATATCAGGGGTTGTACACCGTTACGGCGTCCCCCACAGCTTCATCACGGACAACGGCACAAACTTTACGGCCGACGAGGTTAAACTCTGGTGCAAAAACATGGGCATCAAGCTCGACTACGCGTCAGTCTATCACCCACAAACTAACGGTCAAGTCGAACGAGCCAATGGTCTAATCATGAGCGGCATCAAACTCAGATTAGTGCGATCCCTCAAGGAATCTAACACGCACTGGGTAGAGGAGCTCGACTCCGTACTCTGGGGGCTATGGACCACGCCGAATCGCACTACCGAATTCACACCATTCTTTATGGTATACGGCACAGAGGCAGTCCTGCCCTGCGACATAATTCATGACTCACCTCGCATGCGCATGTACGAAGAAAGAGAAGCCGAGCTCGATCGGTAGGACAGTTTGGACGCATTGGAGGAGGAGCGCGACGGGGCAAAAGCCCGTTCCGCATTCTATCAACAGCAGGCTCGAAGATATCAAAGCAAAGAAGTACGGGCCAAAACTTACAATGTTGGCGAACTAGTTCTACGCCTGCCGGACAAGAAAAAGGACAAACTCAAGCCCAAATGGGAAGGTCCCTTCGTAATCTACCAAGTCCTGACTGGTGGAGCATACCGTCTGCGAAATGCCTCGGACAACTGACTCGAGCCGAACCCATGGAACGCAGCACGCCTACGAAGATTCTACGCCTAGCGCCGGACTCTATGTTCGTCTCCTTCCTCTGTTTATTTTTTACACATTAGCTGCCTTATATTTCTCTCCTTCTCCCTCCCTTTTTCTTACAAGCCTTTAAGGGCTCGCTTGCGCATTGTTCGCACATAATTGACGCGCTACCCGCGCTCATTATACCTGGGGGCTTCTTTATCAGAAGCTTGTATACACGGGCCTCATGCCCAACACATGTGTCACACTTCCACATGTACCTTTTATTCACCATTATATGCATCAATATGACTTAAGTTTTGGCCAAGCTGGGTTGCCTGGCTCCTGTGCTTACCCCTACATTCCCGATTGTTCGGCTAGGTGGTAAAGGGAGCACCTCTGCGATTGTTACTGCCGGGTCAGCCGGATGTGTACCTCAGACTGGGTGAAGCCGAAAGCTAGCGTTCTTAAGGGAATATTCGGACGGTGAACTAAAAGATGATTTTCCACTTGTTTATTTATCTGCCCCCAGATGCTTTTCTGCTTTTTTCGCAGCCGGACATGCACTTTAGGGCATGCCTCCCAGGGAAAGGAACCCCTAACGGAACTATTCTCCCTGGAAGATGTTTCTTACTAACCATGTAATATAACATAACTAGTCGGGCACTTGTTTGCTAAAGCACTAATGACCCCTACGCCTGGTCTCCATGCATGCCCCGGTTCTTGCATAACCGAGAGGGTATTCAGACACACTCCAGACTATCGGGTCTGGAGGTTGAAGCGAAAAGGTCCGCAATGACAAACGATCTACAATCCGTCTAGAAGGCATTTTACATGTCATTTTAAATTACATAGTCAATTTGACTGGGTATATTCTTCTTCAATACCATCCAACAGGCTGTCTAATTTACAGTCCTGTTGGGAATACTTGGCGGCCAGCTCTACCTGGCCGTACACTAAACTAACAGGGATCTCCTTCCCGTCGGGCCCCACAGGTCCGACCTCGGCCATGTGGTTTGGGTCAGCCTTCATGTACCGCGTCTTCACCATGGCCCAGGCCTCCCTGGCGCCTTGACGGTAGGCTGATATCTTCCATAATCAGAAGCATTGCCGCGCTCCCTTCAGCTTCTCTGCAAGCTCTCCAATGCCTTCGGGCATGGAGAGGGATGGCCACAAAGCCTGGACGACGCCTTGCATCGCCTGCCGAACTCGTTCGTACAGTTGTGATAGCTCGGGAAGAAGGTCACCCGTAGAACCGGGCATTTCCTCCGTAGGCCGACCTGTCAGCATATCTACAGACATAACTTTGTCAATCGACTTCCTCACCGAACTCTTTTTTGAAGATTCGTTCAAGCACTTACTAAAAATGCCGCGTCAAAGTCGCCGATTCTCCTTTACGGAATCCGACAGCTGAGCACGAACATCCTTTAGTTCCTCGCCCAGCTGGGTATTGGCATCTTGAAGCTTGTTCTTCTCTTGCCTCACCCTCGTAAGCACGCTCTCGCCGGCCTTTAACTGGCGCAAGAGTTGTTGCTTGTCCGGATCCACTCCGGCCCCATCTGCACTATTATTGTCAGAATTGCACACATGCCGCGCTTCACAACATACTTATCTTTCGAAGCATATATTGCCTGAGGGGGTCCCCTTGGCATTCTCTGAAGCGGCTAGTGCAGCCTCAAGTTGGGCATTGCACTCTTCCAGCTCCTGGGACAGTTGCGTATTCTTTTTTGTAAGATCCTGCATAACAAATGATCCTTAAATCAGTTATTTTAACTGTTTCAAGTCTCGGGGGCTACTGACATATATAACCATCAGATTTACTCACCCGTATGTCTTTTACATACTGCTCCATGGCTCTGACTAGACCATTTTGAGCGGCACGGAGGTACACATCTCCCGTATTAAAGGCGTCCAACACCTCTTGGGAAAAACATGCATCACGAAGAACAGTCCGGCGACGCCTCTGGTTCATGGCACTCTCCACCTCTGAATTGGTGGTAGATAGCCCGTCCATGTCCTCTGTCGGAGGAGCGTCCGGTGCGCGCCCCGTGTTCGTCTCCGCTTCCGGACCCAGTCTTGAAGCCTGGCCAGTGGATATAGTCCGATGGGCGCTCTTCTTCCTGAAGAGAGCATGAACGTTAGTATGCCTTGAAGGCAAAAACCCTGGGCATTAAAGTCGCATGCCATACCGTTGCGCCGGCGTCTTGATCCGGTCCGCAGTTCTTTTTAGCCCGCCAGGCCTCAATGGCCCTTGTTGGCTAGCCACCGCGGGCTCGGCCCTCCGCCTCAAGGATTTCCCCTGCAAAAAACGCCATTGGTATACGGCGATCAAAAATAAGCATGGATGGGTCCTCTTGAAAGTACTGGGACTTCGGTCTCAGTTACCTTTGAGGCTGGAAGTAGTCCGGGATAATTGGCCGTAAAGGCCACTAAGGTGTTGTCCTTACTCATTTGATGAAACACCCCATCAATCAGCTCCACGCATAAGTCCGGGTCCTCTTGGGAGTCCGGGTCGAGGGACCGTTCCGGGTCCTCGGGTTGTGGAGGAGGGCTGTTTATCTCCTTTATAGTCTGGTGAAGCTCCTGCGTTAAAATTGCTAGACTAAGTACTTAACTATGGGAATTTGAAAACGGATAGACAAGTGAAAGTGTTCGCTTACCCAGCTTGGAGGATTGTACATAGAGAATCCGCACCATGGGTTGACACGGAGGAATTCCTCCTCTTCTCCCTTGTACAAAGCCGATAAGATCTTCATTAGAGTGGCAGCTGAATTCGGCCCCTTGCGGCCGCACCGGGTGGCGTCGTCCTCCCCGTTGAAATCCCACATGGGGTGGCCTCTGTACTGAAGCGGATGCACCCCCCGCATAATGCATGTGGCCATGACTTCGATCATGGTTAGTCTGGAATGAGCTAATAACCTTATCCGGCTCATCAGGTAAAGGACGTCCTTGTCAGTTTCCCTCTGAGGGCTCCATGGACGCCAGCTCAGGCGTTTCTTTAAGGGGGCATTATTGAACTCAAGGAGGCCGATCCGTACAGGGTCCGGCAGAGGGACGTCATCTATATAAAACCATTCTGAAGGCCAGTCCTCGGACGCCTTCTTTGGGGTTCCGGATAGATATCTGGTCCCGGCGACGCGCCATAGTTCAGCTTCGCCCACTTGATAAATCGACCCCTCCTGAGAGCGGGGCACGAGGCAGAATAACCTCTTCCACAATGTGAAATGGGCCTCGATGCCCAAAAACAGCTCGCAAAGGGCCACGAAGCCCGCAATATGCAGTATGGAGGCAGGCGTGAGGTGGTGTAGCTGGAGGCCATAGAACTCCAGCAACCCCCGGAGAAACGGATGAATTGGAAATCCGAGCCCTCTTATCAAATAAGAGACAAAGCATACCCGCTCTCCTTTGGAGGGATTGGGGACGCTCTCCGTCTGTTCTCCGCCACTATAGGTAGCAAGCCCGGCTCGAATTGGGACCATGTACGCTGGGGGGAGGAGCCCCTTGGTTTGAAGCGCTACTAGCTTGCTGTGCGGGACGGAACACCTCTCCCAATCTCCGGGCCGAGGGCTGGAGGGGCGAGAGGAGGAGCTGCGTTGACCGGCCATGGTAGAATGGATCTTTGTGGAATGCACTCCGATGGATGCTCGCGGCGGGAAGATGGTGTGATTTCGGATCTAAAATCCCCGTCTCTTTTATAGGCGGCCCCTTTGTGCAGCTAAGGGGGTAAATGACAAAAAGAACCCCTGTCTTTTCACATTCTTTTGACACGTGGAAAATGGCCATTATTGGGCGCGGAAGCCGAGGAGCGTGACATTCATCAGAAGTCGGACACTATTCGACAGGTATATGGGATTTGGAGAAGAACCCGCCTTGCAATGCCAAAGACAAATCTGCGCGCCGGACTCATCATCATTGAAGCCTGGTTCGGGGGCTACTGAGGGAGTCCTGGATTAGGGGGTGTCCGTATGGCCGGACTATGACCTTTGGCCGGACTCCCGGACTATGAAGATACAAGATTAAAGACTTCGTCCCGTGTCTGGATGGGACTTTCCTTGGCGAGGAAGGCAAGCTTGGCGATACGACATGTAGATCTCCTCCCATTGTAACCAACTCTGTGTAACCCTAGCCCTCTCCGGTGTCTATATAAACCGGAGAGTTTTAGTCCATAGGACGAACAACAATCATACCATAGGCTAGCTTCTAGGGTTTAGCCTCTCTGATCTCGTGGTAGATCAACTCTTGTACTACCCATATCATCAATATTAATCAAGCAGGAGTAGGGTTTTAGCTCCATCGAGAGGGCCCGAACCTGGGTAAAAACATCGTGTCCCTTGTCTCCTGTTACCATCCGCATAGACGCACAGTTCGGGACCCCCTACCCGAGATCTGCCGGTTTTGACACCGACAGTGACGCTGGCTAATCTATGCATAGGGGTTGAAGCACGTTTTTGTCCTTGTTTCTCCGGTAGAAATCTTGGGGCACGCTTTGAGGTTCTTTGTGTTGGATTGAGTATTATGAATCTAAAATTGTTTGATGCATAATCAACTCACGGATACTCGTGGTGACATTAGAGTATCTAGGTGACATTAGAGTTGGTTGATGTGTATCATATGGTGTTATTTGTAGTTTGAACTCTTGGGCTGTTTGTGACACTTATAGGGATAGCTCGATAGATCGATCGAAAGGGATAATTTTGAGGTGGTTTCATACCCTACAAACAATTTCTTCTTATGTTCTCCGCTAGATAAGAACTTTGGAGTGATTCTTCGCCGCATGTTGAGGGATGGTTATATGATCCAATTATATTAGCATTGTTGAGAGATTGCACTAGCAAAAGTATAAACCCTAGGCCTTGTTTTCAAGCATTGCAATATCGTTTGTGCTCACTTTTGTTACTTGCTATTTTTTATTTTTACTATTACAAAAATCAATATCTACTACCATTACTCCACTTGTATCACCATCTCTTTGCTGAACTAGTGCACCCATACAATTTACCATTGTATTTGGAGTGTTGGGGACACAATAAGAGACTCTTTGTTATTTGGTTGCAGGGTTGTTTGAGAGAGACCATGTTCATCCTACACCTCCCATGGATTGATAAACCTTAGGTCATCCACTTGAGAGAAAATTGCTACTATTCTACAAAACTCTGTGCTTGGAGGCCCAACATGAGTCTACAAGAATAAAGTTGTGTAGTAGACATCAAGAGACAATCTTCATCGACCTTGCTACCTCCACGATGATGTGTGACAGCGTGAGTAGTTCCCATGGGACCTACAGGTCCATAGTAGCAGCTAGATGGCTTTCTCTCTCTCTTTTTGATCTTCAATACAATGATCTCTTTGGAGATCTATTCGATGTAATTCTTGTGGTGTGTTTGTTGGGATCCAATGAATCATGTGTTTATGATCAGATTATTAATTGAAAGTGTTTGAGTCTTTTGTGAGATTTATTTGTGTGTGATTTCATAGCCTTGTATTTCTCTCTAATCTATCTATCTCTTTTTGCCAATTAGATCAATTTATCTTCAGTGGGTGAGGTGCTTGGTAGTAGGTTCAATCTTGCAGTATCCTTACTCTATGACAGGAGGAGTTGCAAGGCACATATTTGTATTGTTTCTACTACTGATAAAACCAATGGGGTTCAAACATATTATTTGATCTTACTTTTTCTACATTATGTCATCATGCTTAAAGCGTTACTTTGTTTGTCATGAACTTAATACTTTGAGATGCATGCTGGATAGCAGTCTTGGGATGGAGTAATAGTAGTAGATGCAGATGGATTTTCGGTCTCATGGACGTAATGCGTATATATTGATCATGCCATGAAGAATCATCATAACTATGCGCTTTTCTATCAATTGTCCAACAGTAATTTGTCTACCAACCGTTGCCATGCTCATGAGAGAGATGCCTCTAGTGAACCTATGGCCCCCGGGTCCATCTTCCATATCTAATAAAACCCTAAATCTCCTCATTGTTTTTATTTCCTTTTTATTCTATTCTATTTTATCTATCCATCACTATCAGATTTAATCTGGGCAATTGGTGAGAACAAAGGGATTAACAGCCCTCTTATCTTCATTGGGTGCAAGCATTTTCTTTGTGTGAGTGTGTGATGGCACCGCTTACCTTGTGTCCAACTGAAGGCCCTATCTGTCTCATGAGGTTGCCTCGATAATTAAGATTGCAATAATCAGACGAGATCTTTGGGCATTTAATGAGTACACCTCTTGAATCCTCGGAGATAGGATCCGTGTTACCATACTAAACCTTTTTGTCACTAGTGTTCAGTATAAGACTTCACGGTCTCCCCGCCCTTAGCCTCTCCGTGGGTTGCTCTCCATGATCCTGGGTGTCTGCAGGGATGAAGAACGCAAACAAGATAAGATACATCTATGGAACAATTTTATTTCACACATACAAACGTTAATGCAAATCCCTTCCATTGATCCCCACAACAAATATAGAGGGTTTCAAGGCTCTTTCCTCAACCCATACCTTACCGAACTACTCACAAATGGAGATTAGATCACACGAAGAACTCATCGAATAACACATGCATCATGAAGGTAGATTGATTGATAATATGTCTTACAATGAATGCCATGTGTGATACCCAATTACAAGTATGATCTAGTGGAGGAAGAACTATGGTGGTGATAACTGCAAAAAAACTATGGTGGTGATGGAGGCTATGGATATGGAAATGGCATTGGCTAGGGCTGATTGAGATTGATGAGGACGACTTTGTTCTGGTTCTTCTCACGAATGTTCAGTTCTTCCCGTAGATTTTATTGTTCTTGATATGGATTGCAATCCTTGATGTCCTATTATTCTTGGTAGACCTTTCCTTAGAACGATTGGTGCAATTATTGATATGAAAGAAGGAAATATTAGATTCCAATTTCCATTAAGGAAAGGCATGGAACACTTTCCTAGGAAGAAAATTAAATTACCTTATGAATCTATTATGAGAGCCACCTATGAATTGTATACCAAAGATGGCAATACTTAGATCTATTCTCGCTTCTATGCCTAGCTAGGGGCGTTAAACGATAGCGCTTGTTGGGAGGCAACCCAATTTTACTTTTGTTCTTAGCTTTTTGTTCCTGTTTAGTAATAAATAATTCATCTAGCCTCTGGTTAGATGTGGTTTTATGTTTTAATTAGTGTTTGTGCCAAGTAGAACCTTTGGGATGACTTGGGTGAAGTCTTTTTGATCTTGCTGTAAAAAACAGAAACTTTAGCTCCCACGAGATTAGATGACATTGTTTACTGGAGAATGATTTTAGGTTAATTCTTTTTGCAGATGATTAATAGACAAACTCCTCACGTCCACCAATTTATTTCAGAATTTTTGGGGTTCCATAAGTATTCGAAAGTTACAGATTACTACAGACTATTCTGTTTTTGATAGATTCTGTTTTTCGTGTGTTGTTTGCTTATTTTGATGAATCTATGACTAGTATCGGGGGGTATGAACCATAGAGAAGTTGCAATAAAGTAGGTTTAACATCAATACAAATAAATAATGAGTTCATTACAGTACCTTAAAGTGGTGGTTTGTTTTATTCCGCTAACGGAGCTCGTGAGGTTTTCTGTTGAGTTTTGTGTTGTGAAGTTTTCAAGTTTTTGGGTAAAGATTTGATGGATTATGGAATAAGGAGTGGCAAGAACCTAAGCTTGGGGATGCCCAAGGCACACCAAGGTAAAATTCCAGGACAACCAAAAGCCTAAGCTTGGGGATGCACCAGAAGGCATCCCCTCTTTCGTCTTCGTCCATCGGTAACTTTACTTGATGCTATATTTATATTCACCACATGATATGTGTTTTGCTTGGAGCGTCTTGTATGATATGAGTCTTTGCTTTTTAGTTTACCACAATAATCCTTGCTGTGCACACCTTTTGGGAGAGACACACATGAATCGGAATTTATTAGAATACTCTATGTGCTTCACTTATATCTTTTGAGCTAGATAATTTTGCTCTAATACTTCACTTATATCTTTTTAGAGCACGGTGGTGGTTTTATTTTATAGAAATTATTGATCTCTCATGCTTCACTTATATTATTTTTAGAGTCCTTTAGAACAGCATGGTAATTGCTTTGGTTAAAATTTTAGTCCTAAAATGATGAGCATCCAAGATAGGTATAATAAAAACTATCATATAAAGTACATTGAATACTATGAGAAGTTTGATACTTGATGATTGTTTTGAGATATGAGGATGGTAATATTAGAGTCATGCTAGTTGCGTAGTTGTGAATTTGAGGAATACTTGTGTTAAAAGTTTGTGATTCTCGTAGCATGCACGTATGGTGAACCATTATGTGATGAAGTTGGAGCATGATTTATTTATTGATTGTGTTCCTTATGTGTGGAGGTCGGGATCGTGCGATGGTTAACTCGTGCCAACCCTTCCCCTAGGAGCATGCGTGTAGTACTTTGTTTTGATAACTTGTAGATTTTTGCAATAAGTATGTGAGTTCTTCATGACTAATGTTGAGTCCATGGATTATACGCACTCTCACCCTTCCACCATTGCTAGCCTCTCTTGTGTCGCGCAACTTTCGCCGGTATCATACACCCACCATATACCTTCCTCAAAACAGCCACCATACCTACCTATTATGGCATTTCCATAGCCATTCCGAGATATATTGCCATGCAACTTTCCACCGTTATGTTTATTATGACACGCTCCACCATTGTCATATTGCCTTGCATGATCATGTAGTTGACATCGTATTTGTGGCAAAGCCACCTTTTCGTAATTCTTGTATACATGTATCTCTTGATTCATTGCACATCCCGGTACACCTCCGGAGGCATTCACATAGAGTCATATTTTGTTCTAAGTATTGAGCTGTGATTTTTTGAGTTGTAAGTAAATAAAAGTGTGATGATCTTCATTATTAGAGCATTGTCCCAAGTGAGGAAAGGATGATGGAAGCAATGATTCCCCCACAAGTCGGGATGAGTCTCCAGACTTTATGAAAAATAAAAGAGGCCAAAGAAGCCCAAATAAAAAAAGGCCAAAGAAGCCCACCAAAATAAAAAAAATGAGAGAAAAAGAGAGAAGGGACAATGTTACTATCCTTTTTCCACACTTGTGCTTCAAAGTAGCACCATGATCTTCACTGTAGAGAGTCTCCTATGTTGTCACCTTCATATACTAGTGGGAATTTTTCATTATATAAATTGGCTTGTATATTCCAATGATGGGCTTCCTGAAATTGCCCTAGGTCTTCATGAGCAAGCAAGTTGGATGCACACCCACTTAGTTTCTTTTGATGAGCTTTCATACACTTATAGCTTTAGTGCATCCGTTGCATGGCAATCCCTACTCACTCACATTGATATCTATTAATGGGCATCTCCATAGCCCGTTGATACACCTAGTTGATGTGAGACTGTCTTCTCCTTTTTTGTCTTCTCCACAACCACCATCCTATTCCACTTGCAGTGCTATGTCCATGGCTCACGCTCATGTATTGCATGAAGATTGAAAAGGTTTTAGAATACTAAAGTATGAAACAATTGCTTGGCTAAAACCAGGGTTGTGAATGATTTAAATATTTTGTGTGATGAAGATAGAGCATAGCTAGACTATATGATTTTGTAGGGATAACTTTATTTGGCCATGTTATTTTGAGAAGACATAATTACTTTGTTAGTATGCTTGAAGTATTATTACTCTTATGTCAATATTAAACTTTTGTCTTGAATCTTTCGGATCTGAACATGCATGCCACAATAAAGAAAAATACATTGAGAATTATGCTAGGTAGCATTCCACATCAAAAATTCTGTTTTATCATTTACCTACTCGAGGACGAGCAGGAATTAAGCTTGGGGATGCTTGATACGTCTCCAACGTATCTATAATTTTTTATTGTTCCATGCTATTATATTACATGTTTGGATGTTTAATGGGCTTTACTATACACTTCTATATTATTTTTGGGACTAACCTATTAACCGGAGGCCCAGTCCAAATTGTTGGCTTTTGCCTATTTTAGTGTTTCGCTGAAAAGGAATATCAAACAAAGTCCAAACGGAATGAAACCTTCGGGGGAGTTATTTTTGGAACAAACGCAATCCAGGAGACTTGGAGTGGACGTCAATAAAGAGATGAGGAGGCCACGAGGCAGGAGGGCACGCCCAGGGGGGGTAGACGCGCCCCCCACCCTCGTGGCTCCCCTGACCGACTTTCTTCGCCTATATATACTCATATACCCTAAAAACATCGAGGAGCACCACGAAACCCTATTTCCACCGCCACAACCTTCTGTACCTGTGAGATCCCATCTTGGAGCCTTTTCTGGCGCTCCGCCGGAGGGGGAATCGATCACAAAGGGCTTCTACATCAACACCATAGCCTCTCCGATGAAGTGTGAGTAGCTTACCACAGACCTTCGGGTCCATAGTTATTAGCTAGATGGCTTCTTCTCTCTCTTTGGATCTCAATACAAAGTTCTCCTCGATCTTCTTGGAGATCTATTCGATGTAATTCTTTTTGCGGTGTGTTTGTCGAGATCTGATGAATTGTGGGTTTATGATCAAGATTATCTATGAACGATATTTGAATCTCCTCTGAATTCTTTTATGTATGATTTGTTATCTTTGCAAGTCTCTTTGAATTATCAGTTTGGTTTGTCCTACTAGATTGATCTTTCTTGCAATGGGAGAAGTGCTTAGCTTTGGGTTCAATCTTTGGGTGTCCTTTCCCAGTGATAGCAGGGGCAGCAAGGCACGTATTGTATTGTTGCCATCGAGGATAAAAAAGATGGGGTTTATGTCATATTGCTTGAGTTTATCCCTCTACATCATGTCATCTTGCCTAATGCGTTACTCTGTTCTTATGAACTTAATACTCTAGATGCATGCTGGATAGCGGTCGATGTGTGGAGTAATAGTAGTAGATGCAGAATCGTTTCGATCTACTTGTCGCGGACGTGATGCCTATATACATGATCATGCCTAGATATTCTCATAACTATGCACTTTTCTATCAATTGCTCGACGGTAATTTTTTCACCCACCGTAATACTTATGCTATCTTGAGAGAAGCCACTAGTGAAACCTATGCCCCCCGGGTCTATTTTCCATCATATAAATTTCCAATCTATTTTATTTTGCAATCTTTACTTTCTAATCTATATCATAAAAATACCAAAAATATTTATTATCTCTATCAGATCTCACTTTTGCGAGTGGCCGTGAAGGGATTGACAACCCCTTTTATCGCGTTGGTTGCAAGGTTCTTATTTGTTTGTGCAGGTACGAGGGATTTGCGTGTAGCCTCCTACTGGATTGATACCTTGGTTCTCAAAAACTGAGGGAAATACTTACGCTACTTTGTTGCATTACCCTTTCCTCTTCAAGGGAAAACCAACGCATGCTCAAGAGGTAGCAAGAAGGATTTCTAGCACCGTTGCCGGGGAGGTCTACGCACAAGTCAAGACATACCAAGTACCATCACAAACTCTTATCCCTCGTGAGGGAGTCCTGGATTAGGGGGTGTCCGGATGGCCGGACTATGACCTTTGGCCAGACTCCTGGACTATGAAGATACAAGATTGAAGACTCCGTCCCGTGTCCGGATGGGACTTTCCTTGACGTGGAAGGCAAGCTTGGCGATACGATATGAAGATCTCCTCCCATTGTAACTGACTCTGTGTAATCCTAGCCCTCTCCGGTGTCTATATAAACCAGAGAGTTTTAGTCTGTAGGACGGACAACAATCATACCATAGGCTAGATTCTAGGGTTTAGCCACTCCGATCTCGTGGTAGATCTACTCTTGTACTACCCATATCATCAATATTAATCAAGTAGGAGTAGGGTTTTACCTCCATCGAGAGGGCCCAAACCTGGGTAAAAACATCGTGTCCCTTGTCTCCTCTTACCATCCGCCTAGACGCACAGTTCGGGACCCCCTACCCGTGATCCGCCGGTTTTGACACCGACATTGGTGGTTTCATTGAGAGTTCCTCTGTGTCGTCGCCTTTTAGGACCGATGGCTTCTTTGCTCGTCAACCGTGACACGGTCCGGGATGAGACTTTTCTCCCCAGACAGATCTTCGTATTCGGCGGCCTCGCACTGCAGGCTGACTCGTTCGGCCATCTGGAGCAGATCGAGAGCTACGCCCCTGGCCATCAGGTCAGGTTTGGAAGCTTGAACTACACGGCCGACATCCGTGGGGACTTGATCTTCGACAGATTCAAGCCACAACCGGGCGCGCCGCATTGTCATGATGGACACGATCTAGCTCTGTCATCGGACAACGCCCAGAGCGTCGCTCAGGTGTCCGCTCCGACCATTAGCTCGGAGCCCACTACGCCAGTCGGGGACGGACGGTTAGATGCCACCCCGGAAACTGCAATCTCTACGGCGATAGAGCCGGATACCAGCCTAGCCCCTCACAGGGCCCGTGACTCCGAGGTGCCGGACTCTGATCCGGACTCCGCAAATCCCACACCTCTCCCGGTTAAGCCCGATTGGGCTCCGGTCATGGAATTCACCGCCGCGGATGTCTTTCAGCACTCACCTTTCAGCAACATCCTGAATTCGTTAAAGTCTCTCTCTTTGTTAGGAGAGCCTAGGCCGGACTACAGCCAACACGGTTGGGATGCAGATGACGAATAAATTTGTAGCCCACCCACCACCCACTACGTAGCAACTGTCGACGATTTAACCGACATGCTAGACTTCGACTCCAAAGATACCAATGGCATGAACACCAATAAAGGAGACGATCAAGAACCAGCACCTATAGGGCTCCGGAAAAACACCCCATCATACGATGTATACATGGTGGACACACACAACAGAAGCGACTACGAGGACCAAAAGGATGCGGCTAGAGATCTCTCCCCCGAGAAACAATCAAAGCGGCGGCGTAAGCGCAAGGCCAAGCCCCACCTCGACAAAAACCCAGCCATAGAGCAGGGCGACTCAACGGACGATGAACATGCCGTCGAGCATCCGTCCAAGCAGGGCGAACAATCCAAACAACCAATCCCCGGGAAGGATAATAGCCCGGATGACCTCACACCAGACAAATTGCCGGAACATCAGAACCTCCACCAAAGGCTCGTCGCCACCGCACGTAGCCTGAAAAAACAGAAGCGGAGGCTCAAGGCAGCGGAGGATGCACTCAGGATCAGATGGGGCAAGGTACTCAATACCGCACACAAGTACGGTAGTAGTCGCCACACAAAGAGCTATCCGAAGCGGAAACTACTACCGGAATTTGACGAAGAGGCCATAAAGCCCCCACAGTCAAAAAATAAGGACGCCACAAGGTCGGATATACGACCCTACGATCAATCTCACGCGTCAAAGGACGCCACACTCAATATAGCGCGCGATCCGTCCAAGAATCCGCATCAGAAAACTGGCCCTACCAGATCCATTTATAGGCCAAGAAAGCAAGCTCCAATGAGTGATGCAACGCAAAAAATACCCGAAAATCGCGGCACGCCGCACACCCCCTATGCTTTACAGATGAGGTGCTGGATCATGAATTCCCAGCCGGATTCAAGCCAGTGAACATAGAACCATACGACAGAACAACAGACCCTAGAGTCTGGATCGAGGACTACATCCTCCACATACACATGGCCAGAGGAGACGACCTCCACGCCATAAAATACTTACCCCTTAAGCTCAAAGGGACAGCCCGGCATTGGCTTAAAAGCCTTCCCGAGAACACCATGGGAAGTTGGGCAGTGCTTGAGGATGCTTTCCGGACAAATTTTCAAGGGACCTATGTCCGGCCCCCAGATGCAGACGATCTGAGCCATATAACTCAGCAGCCCGGAGAGTCAGCGAGGAAGCTCTAGAACAGATTCCTTATCAAAAAGAATTAGATAGTCGACTGTCCGGATGCAGAGGCCCTAGCAGCTTTCAAACATAGCATCTGAGATGAATGGCTCGCCAGACACCTCGGCCAAGAAAAGCCGCGAACAATGGCCGCGTTAACAAGCCTCATGACCCGCTTCTGTGCAGGAGAGGATAGCTGGCTGGCAAGAAGCAGCACCAGCGACCCAAATACGTCCGAACTCAGAGATGGGAACGGGAAGCCGCGCCGCAACAACGAACTACGCCGGATAAAGGACAAAAGCCCGATGAGCACGGCAGTAAACGCTGGATTCAAAAGTCCTCGGCAAAATCAGAAAAAGATGCCCCCCAAATAAGATAGGGACGAGCTATCCAACCTCAACAAAATTTTGGACAAAATATGTCAAATCCATAGCACTCCGGGGAGACCTGCAAACCATACCCGCCGAGATTGTTGGGTTTTTAAGCAGTCCGGCAAGCTCAACGCTGAACACAAGGGGCTCAACACACCAAGCGAAGATGACAATGCACCCCACGAGCAGATCACCGGAGAACAAAAGAAGTTCCCACAAGAAGTCAAGACAGTAAATCTACTTCATGCGACAAAGAAGAATAGAACGGCACCTACAACGACACGCGCCGTACAGCCAGCCCCGGAGGAGCAACCCCACTGGTTGTTACAACCAATCACCTTTGATCATCTGGATTACTCTAGAGGAGACCAGAACGCAGGCTGGACTGCCTTGGCCTTAAATCCAATCATTAACGGACTCCAATTTACAAACGTCCTTATGGACGGCGGCAGCGACTTGAACCTGTTGTATCAGGACACGGTCCGCAAACTCGGGGTACACCCAGTCGCAATCCACCTCGGCAACACTTCCTTTCAAGGAGTAATGCCAGGTTCAGATACCCCAAGTATGGGTTCCCTTACGTTAGAAGTCACGTTCGGATCACCCGACAACTTCCGAAGCGAAAAGCTAACATTCCACATCGCCCTTTTTGTAAGTCGCTATCAAGCGCTACTGGGACGTGAAGCTTTCGCCCGCTTTAACGCAATACCGCACTATGCATCCCTTACACTTAAAATGCCTGGACCAAAGGGCATCATCTCATTACAAGGGAACATAAATTGACCCCCAAAGTACGGGCAGGGGTGCGGTTGCCTAGGCAGCCGCCCACAAATCCAGCCCTACTATCCCGGACACGCCTCAACGAGTCCGGCGTCAACATGCTTAAATTACCACATACCCTAGCGCAAGGGGCTCCGTGTGCTCACGCCCGGAGACAATACGGCCCAACTCTTGCTCCAACTATATTTTGTTTATTTCGATATAGATTTCTCACACGCTTTTCTTTTACTAAGTTCCTCTCTTTCGCAGACGAGCATCGTGCTACGCCCGTCCTGGATATGGCACGATGGAGACACAGGCGCAGACGTGCAGCAGGGACCCGTTCCAAGGATTCTCTTCAGATTAAGACCCTGCGTAAACCTTTTTTACTGTCTCTTGTTGATAACATCCCCCGGTTTTCTCTATAGCCGAGGAGGAGGCTGGCGTCTTGGCATGTGGCCATGTCAGAATTTTTTTGCACGTACCTGGACACTAGGGGCTTTTTTACCAAGGGCTCTATTTCGGCCCGTCTTCATAAAGACCGAACACCTTAGGTAGTGTTCGGCGTCGCGAGTTTGGCCCTATATGCACCAGCTCCGAATCATGTCTTTGGTCAAATGTTGGGTTTGCCCGGCTCCTGTGTTTTGCTGCCTTACATTCCGTTATATCGGCTAACGTGGCACCAGGAGAACTATTGCGATTGTGCCCGGTTCGGCCGGGTGAGCACCTCAATAGAGAAAGCCGAAAACTGGCTGTCATGATATGGCGAGAGACTGGTCAACCACTCGATGACTTTCGGAATCTCTAGGATTCCCCCGCATTAACGAAGGGCCGCTTCCCGGTCAGACACACTCGCGCCCCGAATTCGGGCGAGCGCGGTGCCCCTAGGGGCTATTCAGTAGTCCCACTGTCAAACTCCTATTGCTAAGTGAAAGTGATAAAGCATTATAGTCCGGTTGCCTAGTTTGCCACGCTACCACCTCCTTTATAGGACCAAGACGTTGGATTAAGTGTGAACAGACGCCTTTTTGCCAACACCCCCGCATTCTATGCGTCGGGACTGAAGCCAAGGACTGCCATCTTTCAGTTTACATACAAATATATACATTAAACGGTCGCACAGGAGGTATCATGATTCTTGCAAGCACAAGTATAAAAAAGCTTTTTTTTTCATAAAAACACAATTCGTCTTACAAATAGTATAAGCTATTCGAACACAGCATCCTTCGAGCACTGCGACTCTATTATACGAGCACCAGGAAGAACTTCCTCAAAATAGTGCTTGGCAGGTACTCGGCTTTCGTCTGAATCTTGGGACGCAACAATATTGGCCTTCATATCTGCCCAGTATGTCTTGACACGGGCAAGAGCCATTTGTGCGCCCTCTATGCACGCCGACCTCTTCATTGCATCAGCATGCGGCACCGAACCAAGAAATTGCTGCACCAAGCCAAAATAGCTCTTCGGCTCCGGCTTCTCCGGCCACAGACGACTCGCAACAAATTTCATGGCGAGTTCGGATAATCTGTTCAGCTCCGCCCATGCGGCTAAACAGTCGGAGACTGATAGTGGGCGCTCTGGATTGTGGTACTGCGACCAAAAAAGCTCTTCCAATTTATGGTCACCTCGGCTGCGGAAGTGTTCGGTCGCGTCCGCCGCACTTGCGGCCAAATCCAAATAAGCGTTGTCCGAACTCCACTGCCGGTCTAATGGAGCATACTTAGGGTCTCCGAACTTCATCCGCAACATATAAGGCTTTCCAGCCATGATATGTCCGGCCTGACGCAGCTCCTCCTTCATCGCTCTCATGGCAGAGCGAGTATCCTTGGCTTCGGCCCTGATCTTTTCAAGATCTTTCTGAGCTGCCCTATCTTCTTGCTCAAGCAATCTACAGCGGTCGATAGCATCTCTCAATTGTATGGCCATCTCGGCCATTTCCTTCTTACTCTGGCAGTGAGCAGCTTGTTCGGCTTTTAGCTCTTCAGCCGCTTTAACGACAGCCGCATCACTTTTCCTTGCTTGCTCCTTGGCTCGGGCAAGTTCCGCCCGAAGGTTCTCCACGGCAGCAGCACCATCTACATCAAGTATATATATAAGGCCCGAGCATCAAGCTCCTATTACTGGGTGTCTTTTGAACATACCTTGAGCCTCGTCTAGCCGCTTATTTACAAGCGCGATGTCGGCATCAGCCATGTCCAGTTGTCGCTTTAGTTCGGCAGATTCACCAGTCCGGCTAGCCACCGAGCGCCTCGCCACCTTCATGGAATAAGCGACATATTATACCTGGGATTATGATCCTCTGTGCGTCGTCATTCATGATGACACACAGAGTCTCAGGGGCTACCATTCATACAGGGCACATTTAATATGCGGCTCTACCAAAAGGTACACCTTTTTACATACCTCAAAGCTTGTTAGTAAACTCCTGGCAGCTTCGTACAATCCGCTTTCTGCGGATGAAATCCTTCCAATCACCGTATCCATCAACATACGGTGTTCTTCCGAGATGGACGCCCTACCAAGCAGATCCTTCAGCAACTCCGCCAGCGCGCAAGAGGGTGCCAGACTAGTCTGACGACCTTTCCCAGGGTCCGGACTTGAAAAAGCCCTCTGGGATGATACCTCAGGGTCGCCAGCCTCGTAGGACAGGGGAACAAGGGGAGGCGTTTCGCTCTCTATCATCTCTGGACGAAGATCCCCTGAAGATGAGCTCTGCTGAGAAGGGTTGAGATCCGAACTGCAAGATAATGCTTCGGTTATTTTCCTCAGGAATAAAACATGAATGTGATTCATTATGGAACCCCTCCCCTCACTTACGCCTCGGGGGAGAGCGGGTCCCCTTTAGGGGGTGATTCGGCTGAAGCGTCCACCGGTGTCGAACCCTCTGACGAAGTTTTCTTTCCCCGTTTTGAGATTATCACCTCCGGGTCTTCAGAGGCAGTCCTTTTCTTTCCCTGGTCGGGAGAATTTTCGATTCTTCCCTTCCTGACAGCATCCTTCGTGGAGGCGGTAGCTCCTCGGTCCCCCCCTTTTCCCTCCGCCAACGGCGCAACCTCCAGCATCCTGGTCAGCATAGGATTCGGCACGGTCTCGGGCAAGGGGGCTGGACACCTGATAAGCTTAGCCTTTGCTATCCACTCCTGTTCAAAGGGCAACTCTGCTAAAGGGTAGATTTGATAAAAATATGGATGGTACGTGCAAATATGGAGCTACTTACTTTAGCCTCTGGGCAGTTGCAGCTCAGACCAGCGTCCTCGGACAGATCCGGACACCTTGCTTGTGATTCGAAGAACAATTTGTACATCTCCATGGGCGTCATTCCCATGAAGTGTTGTAGGACCCGTGGTCCCTCTGGATTGAATTCCCACAGGCGGAGAGGTCGACGTTTGCAGGGCAGTGTGCGGCGAATCACCATGATTTGCGCCACCACAGTCAGATTGATATCTCTTTCTAGGAGATCTCGAATACGTCCCTGCAGCAAGGGCACGTCTTTCGACGGCCCCCAGATAAGTCCTTCATTAACCCATGATGCCAGCCGTGGTGGGGGACCCGAGCGAAAAGTAGGCGGTGCCACCCATGTGGTGCCCCTAGGGGATGTGATGTAAAACCAGTCCCGTTGCCATAAGTCGAGCTCCTCTTGAAAAGAGCCCTCGGGCCATGGAGCATCGGCCATCTTGCTTATTATAGCTCCTCCGCACTCAGCATGCTGCCCCTCGATCATCTTCGGTTCCACCTTGAAGGTTTTTAGCCACAATCCGAAGTGAGGAGTGATATGGAGGAAGGCCTCACACACGACAATGAATGATGAGATTTGGAGGATGGACTCCGGAGCTAAGTCGTGGAACTCCAGCCCATAATAAAACATGAGCCCCCTCACGAAGGGATCAATCGGGAAGCTTAGCCCCCAAAGGAAGTGAGATGCGAACATCACGCTCTCACCGGGCTGGGGAGTGGGAATGGTCTGCCCTTGAGAACGCAGCCTATGCGAGATTTCGCCGGTTAGATACCTGGCATCTCTCAGCTTTCGCACATCTTCTTCCGTAACGGAGGAAGGCATCCACCAGCCTTCAAGGTCAGAGCCGGACATCGTCGAAGGTCTGAAGCGCCTAAAACTAGAGCTTTGGGTGTTGGAACTCGAAGCAAGGGGCGGATTCGATTGGGTTGAAAAGAAGGGAGCCGAGCCTTGGTCCCTTTATAAAGGAGTTGAATACCAAGAGCCCTCCCCGTAACCGTTTGAGACTCGCTTTCAATTAGGGAGTCATACCAAAGGCACGGTTGGGTTACCCACACCCGTTTGATGAGAATCCCGGAATAAGGGGACACGATCTCTGCTTTGACAAGATGTGCCAAGGAAACCGCCTCGCTAAACGCGCTGAGGTGGAACAATAAAACAAATAAAGAGCCTGGATGTGGCATGATGTCGCGCCACGGAATACGTCAGCAGATCCGATTAATACAAATATTATTCTCTCTGTGAAGGAATGCGGAACTTATTTTGCAGAGCCGGACACTACCCTGGTGTTCAACATCTTCTATGAAATATTCGGAGGAGGAACCAGCCTTGCAATGACGAAGACAACTTGCGCGTCGGACTCGTCGTCATTGAAGCATGGTTCAGGGGATACTGAGGGAGTCCTGGATTAGGGGGTGTCCGGATGGCCGGACTATGACCTTTGGCCGGACTCCTGGACTATGAAGATACAAGATTGAAGACTTCGTCCCATGTCCGGATGGGACTTTCCTTGACGTGGAAGGCAAGCTTGGCGATACAATATGAAGATCTCCTCCCATTGTAACCGACTCTGTGTAACCCTAGCCCTCTCCGGTGTCTATATAAACTGGAGAGTTTTAGTCCGTAGGACGGACAACAATCATACCATAGGCTAGATTCTAGGGTTTAGCCACTCCAATCTCGTGGTAGATCTACTCTTGTACTACCCATATCATCAATATTAATCAAGCAGGAGTAGGGTTTTACCTCCATCGAGAGGGCCCGAACCTGGGTAAAAACATCATGTCCCCTGTCTCCTGTTACCATCCGCCTAGACGCATAGTTCGGGACCCCCTATCCGAGATCCGCCGGTTTTGACACCGACACCTCGCATTACATTATTTGCCATTTGCCTCTCGTTTTCCTCTCCCCCACTTCTAAAATGATTTTTGAAAACCTTTGCCTTTTCTTCACATTCTTCCCATATGTCTTTTTGTTTGTGTTTCCATGTGCCTTCTATTTGCTTGCGTCTTTGCTTGCTAAAAATCTATTGATATGGATCCACTTAAAGTGTTCTACTTGGATCATCTTCGATCTATTTGTGCTCGTGCTGAAACCCGAACTAGTTTAGTTGAGGGAAGATCTTTAGATGATCATGCTCATTTTGTGCGTCATCGTTTGTCTGAAAAGGGGAAGCTCTTATGGTATAAAATAAATAGTTTTCTATGCTATGCTTGGAATATTTGTGAAATTTATGATTTTACTTGTTGCTCTAAGAACCCTAAAAATCACCTTCCCTGCCTATGTGAGTTTAATGATAATGAAATCTTATCTGCTTATGGAAAGGGTGTTTATAGTTACTATGATATCGAACAAATTGAAGAATTTGTCGTTTTTAAGGGTGCTCATGAAGTTACTTCTTTGATTGAAAAGTATGATTTTACTCTCTACAAATCTGAAAATTCTGACATACTTAAATATTGCTATGAAAACTATGCTCATAATGCCTATGTTAAGGAATTTATTGAGAGAATGACCGTTGCTTTGGAAGAAAATAATGATATGCATGAATCTATAGATAATTATGTGATTTGGTTGAAATATCCCTTGATGAACATAATTCTTCCTATTCTTGTGGCCATGATGCCAATATTTATGAAGATGAATTTTCTATAGTTCCTTATGTTAAACATGAGATCGTTGCTATTGCACCCATACTTGATAGTTCCTTCGATGAAAAGCATGATTGCAATGATGTTATTATAAATTCTCATGATGTCAATTGTGATAATAATATGCAAAACCCTAAGCTTGGGGCTGCTAGTTTTGCTATGTCTACTACTTGTTGCAATGATCATGATTGGGGTGATTCTTTTTATGATCTTGAAAATTTATTTAAGCCCCAGGATGAATATGAGATTGATAATAATGTTTGCAAAAATTGGTAAAAGTGGCATTGAAGAGGTCAAAACTTTACATAGCAATGAACCCACTATTTTGGATTTCAAGGAATTTAATTATGATAATTGTTCTTTAATAGATTGTATTTCCTTGTTGCAATCCGTGCTAAATTCTCCTCATGCTTATAGTCAAAATAAAGCTTTTACTAAACGTATCGTTGATGCTTTAATGCAATCTTATGAAGTAAAACTTGAATTAGAAGTTTCTATCCCTAGAAAACTTTATGATGAGTGGGAACCTACTATTAAAATTAAAATTAAAGATCATGAATGCTATGCTTTGTGTAATTTGGGTGCTAGTGTTTCCACGATTCCAAAAACTTTGTGTGATGTGTTAGGTTTCCACGAATTTGATGATTTCTCTTTAAACTTGCACCTTGTGGATTCCACCATTAAGAAACCTATGGGAAGGATTAATGATGTTCTTATTGTTGCAAATAGGAATTATGTGCACGTAGATTTTATTGTTCTTGATATAGATTGCAATCCTTCATGTCCTATTATTCTTAGTAGACCTTTCTTGAGAACAATTGGTGCAATTATTGATATGAAAGAAGGAAATATTAGTTTCCAATTTCCATTAAGGAAAGGAATGGAACACTTTCCTAGTAAGAAAATCAAATTACCTTATGAATCTATTATGAGATCCACCTATGAATTGTATACCAAAGATGGCAATACTTAGATCTATTCTCGCTTTTATGCCTAGCTAGGGGCGTTAAACGATAGCGCTTGTCGGGAGGCAACCCAATTTTATTTTTGTTCTTAGCTTTTTGTTCCTGTTTAGTAATAAATAATTCATCTAGCCTCTGGTTAGATGTGGTTTTATGTTTTAATTAGTGTTTGTGCCAAATAGAACCTTTGGGAAGACTTGGGTGAAGTCTTTTTGATCTTGCTGTAAAAAACAGAAACTTTAGCGCCCACAAGAGTAGGTGCCATTTTTTTTACTGGAGAGTGCTTTTAGGTTGATTCTTTTTGCAGATGATTAATAGAAAAATTCCTCACGTCCACCAATTTATTTCAGAAATTTTGGGGTTCCAGAAGTATTCTAAAGTTACAGATTACTACAGACTGTTCTATTTTTGATAGATTCTGTTTTTCATGTGTTGTTTGCTTATTTTGATGAATCTGTGGCTAGTATTGGGGGGGTATGAACCATAGAGAAGTTGTAATACAGTAGGTTTAACACCAATATAAATAAGGAATGATTTCATTACAGTACCTTAAAGTGGTGGTTTGTTTTATTCCGCTAACGGAGCTCATGAGATTTTCTGTTGAGTTTTGTGTTGTGAAGTTTTCAAGTTTTTGGGTAAAGATTTGATGGATTATGGAATAAGGAGTGGCAAGAGCCTAAGATTGGGGATGCCCAAGGCACCCCAATGTAAAATTCAAGTACAACCAAAAGCCTAAGCTTGGGGATGCACCGGAAGGCATCCCCTCTTTCGTCTTCGTCCATCGGTAACTTTACTTGATGCTATATTTTTATTCATCACATGATATGTGTTTTGCTTGGAGCGTATTGTATGACGAGTCTTTGCTTTTTAGTTTACCACAATAATCCTTGTTGTGCACACCTTTTGGGAGAGACACACATGAATCGGAATTTATTAGAATACTCTATGTGCTTCACTTATATCTTTTGAGCTACATAATTTTGCTCTAATACTTCACTTATACTCCCTCCGTTCCTGAATATTTGTCTTTTTAGAGATTTCAAATGGACTACCACATACGGATGTATATAGACATATTTTAGAGTGTAGATTCACTCATTTTGCTCCGTATGTAGTCACTTGTTGAAATCTCTAGAAAGACAAATATTTAGGAACGGAGGGAGTATCTTTTTAGAGCACAGTGGTGGTTTTATTTTATAGAAATTATTGATGTCTCATGCTTCACTTATATTATTTTGAGAGTCCTTTAGAACAACATGGTAATTGCTTTGATTAAAATTTTAGTCCTAAAATGATGAGCATCCAAGATAGGTATAATAAAAACTATCATATAAAGTGCATTGAATACGATGAGAAGTTTGATACTTGATGATTGTTTTGAGATATGAGAATGGTAATATTAGAGTCATGCTAGTTGCGTAGTTGTGAATTTGAGGAATACTTGTGTTAAAAGTTTGTGATTATCGTAGCATGCACGTATGGTGAACCATTATGTGATGAAGTTGGAGCATGATTTATTTATTGATTGTCTTCCTTATGTGTGGAGGTCGGGATCGCGCGATGGTTAACTCCTACCAACCCTTCTCCTAGGAGCATGCGTGTAGTACTTTGTTTTGATAACTTGTAGATTTTTGCAATAAGTATGTGAGTTCTTCATGACTAATGTCGAGTCCATGGATTACACGCACTCTCACCCTTCCACCATTGCTAGCCTCTCTTGTGCCGCGCAACTTTCGCCGGTATCATACACCCACCATATACCTTCCTCAAAACAGCCACCATACCTACCTATTATGGCATTTCCATAGCCATTTCGAGATATATTGCCATGCAACTTTCCACCGTTATGTTTATTATGACACGCTCCACCATTGTCATATTGCCTTGCATGATCATGTAGTTGACATTGTATTTGTGGCAAAGCCACCTTTTCATAATTCTTGCATACATGTATCTCTTGATTCATTGCACATCCCGGTACACCGCCGGAGGCATTCACATAGAGTCATAATTTGTTCTAAGTATTGAGTTGTGATTTTTTGAGTTGTAAGTAAATAAAAGTGTGATGATCTTCATTATTAGAGCATTGTCCCAAGTGAGGAAAGGATGATGGAAGCAATGATTCCCCCACAAGTCGGGACGAGTCTCCAGACTTTATGAAAAATAAAAGAGGCCAAAGAAGCCCGAACAAAAAAAAGAGGCCAAAGAAGCCCACCAAAATAAAAAAATGAGAGAAAAAGAGAGAAGGGACAATGTTACTATCCTTTTTTCACACTTGTGCTTCAAAGTAGCACCATGATCTTCACGATAGAGAGTCTCCTATGCTGTCACCTTCATATACTAGTGGGAATTTTTCATTATAGAAATTGGCTTGTATATTCCAATGATGGGCTACCTGAAATTGCCCTAGGTCTTCGTGAGCAAGCAAGTTGGATGCACACCCACTTAGTTTCTTTTGATGAGCTTTCATACACTTATAGCTTTAGTGCATCCGTTGCATGGCAATCCCTACTCACTCACATTGATATCTATTAATGGGCATCTCCATAGCCCGTTGATATGCCTAATTGATGTGAGACTGCCTTCTCCTTTTTTGTCTTCTCCACAACCACCATCCTATTCCACTTGTAGTGTTATGTCCATGGCTCACGCTCATGTATTGCGTGAAGATTGAAAAGGTTTGACAATACTAAAGTATGAAACAATTGCTTGGCTAAAACCGGGGTTGTGCATGATTTAAATGTTTTGTGTGATGAAGATAGAGCATAGCTAGACTATATGATTTTGTAGGGATAACTTTATTTGGCCATGTTATTTTGAGAAGACATGATTACTTTGTTAGTATGCTTGAAGTATTATTACTCTTATGTCAATATTAAACTTTTGTCTTGAATCTTTCGGATCTGAACATGCATGCCACAATAAAGAAAAATACATTGAGAATTATGCTAGGTAGCATTCCACATCAAAAATTCTGTTTTATCATTTACCTACTCGAGGACGAGCAGGAATTAAGCTTGGGGATGCTTGATACGTCTCCAACGTATCTATAATTTTTTATTGTTCCATGCTATTATATTACATGTTTGGATGTTTAATGGGCTTTACTATACACTTCTATATTATTTTTGGGACTAACCTATTAACCGGAGGCCCAGTCCAAATTGTTGGCTTTTGCCTATTTTAGTGTTTCGCTGAAAAGGAATATCAAACGAAGTCCAAACGGAATGAAACCTTCGAGGGAGTTATTTTTGGAACAAACGCAATCCAGGAGACTTGGAGTGGACGTCAAGAAAGAGATGAGGAGGCCACGAGGCAGGAGGGCACGCCCAGGGGGGGGGGGTAGGCGCGCCCCCCACCCTCGTGGCTCCCCTGACCGACTTCCTTCGCCTATATATACTCATATACCCTGAAAACATCGAGGAGCACCACGAAACCCTATTTCCACCGCCACAACCTTCTGTACCTGTGAGATCCCATCTTGGGGCCTTTTTCGGCGCTCCGCCGGAGGGGGAATCGATCACAGAGGGCTTCTACATCAACACCATAGCCTCTCCGATAAAGTGTGAGTAGCTTACCACAGACCTTCGGGTCCATAGTTATTAGCTAGATGGCTTCTTCTCTCTCTTTGGATCTCAATATAAAGTTCTCCTCGATTTTCTTGTCACTATGTCCTTACCAAAAGAATGTCGATCTAAAATAATACAACCTCTGCAAGACCCCTTTTGGGAGTTAGGAAAAAGAAAGCATATAGAGAACCATTTTTGTGAGGAAAGAATTTATCAAGACCAACCGTCCTCCCACAGAGAGAAACTTGCCCTTCCAACTGCTCAGTCATTTCTCTAAGTGCTCCTCTACATGTTTCCACCCCGCATTAGTGAGACGTCGATAATGTATCAGAATTCCCAAATATGTAATCTGGAAATGGCCTTGCGCACAACCAAATAGTTCATTGTAATGTACATCAAACCTCACTAGCTTCTTTGAAGTAGGCAAGCCGAGCATGGATTTTTCCTGGTGTGAGTCCGAGCAATCCCATAGCTACTAGATCAGGATCCGAAGATGAGGAACTTGGTGTGCCGGTCGACCACCCCCCTCAGAAGGTGCGAGGCGGGACTACACCTACCGTTGCTGAAAAATGTGAGCTTTGGAACTGACATGGCGAGTAGGTGGATGAGGCCAGGGAGGCAAGCATCGGAGGGAGCAGACCAGCATGATGATGGTCCATGTGTGTTCCTGCTCCTTTATCACTCCAGCCTCCTCAAGGTCAATCTCGACGAGTTCCTCTTCCATCTCTTGATCTTTCCCTCTAACAAAATCCTCTAATCCATTCACCTTTGACCGCTCATCCATCGCCACCTCCCTCATCAACTGGCGGCTCCTATTCTACTCATTGGCCTGCAGCGACGATCATGAGTGCATCAAGACTCATTGTGAGAAGCATCACAGATTCCCCATCAGTCGGCTTCAAACGGGCAGCATCTGCAAGGGAACCTATTCTTCGCCCCCGCCGACGTCCGGTGTCACCTTGGACGCCTTCGATGTGCCTTCCACTTATAGCATGAGCTTCATCATCGCAGGAGGTTTCACTGTCATCGCGTGCCGTCGATATGGGGGAGTGCTGTGATCAGGAGGTCATTCAAGGTGCCCTCCCCTGATGCCCTTGACTGCCTTAAGTATGCCATATCCGAGGTGGGGAAGGGGGTAGGATTCGTATGAGTTTTGAAATCTATCAGTTGTACTGAAACATGACTCCCATCCTCAACCTTCCTCATCCGATGTACAACAAGCCCGCCCAGGACATGAAGACCTAGCGATGGAGGGGCAGACATGGTCGTGACTGGTCCATCACATGCCTAGGGATGCACATGGCAGCATCACCGGAGGGCACGAGGCCAGGGCGAGGTAGTGGCGACGGCGGCAAGGGCTTTGCCCCTTGGTAGCCTAACCCTGGCATGGAGTCGTACGACAGTATGCCATTGGCATGATCCAATTTAACATCCATCGACCCATTTGTATTGTTGCATTTGTTTATTGTTTGTTCAAGTTTGGCGTTAGATGATCTACTTGCTCTAGTTTCCACCTTTTGCAATTTGGTATTAGCTTGCACATCATTGAGAGTTGGTTCCAAACATTATTTTGCCATTTGGAACTAGTATTTGGCCATACATTGTGGATGTCCTAAATGTCAAAAACAGTCGCACCACTTTACACAATAGTGGGTGGTCCTGAATATTTATAAGATAGCGCCTCGTCTCCAAGATATTGCAAATGCAGTTGAGGTAGAGCTGGCGGCCCTGGAGGAGGGCCTTAGTCTGGCGTTGTATGCCCCCTCCCTTCGGCATATCGAGGTAGAGACGGATTGCATGGAAGCCCTCGAGCTAGTGAATGTCAAAGACACCAAACTCACCCCATTACGCTTCGAGTACCTCCAGGTGAGAAAAGTCATGGAAAATATGTAAGAATTTTAGAGGTTAGTCGTGACACCAATATGGTGAGCCACAGTCTGGCAAAGCTTTGCCCGACCGTGGCTTAAGCAAGAATTTTAACTCTATTGCTTCAAGAACAAACTACTGCCTGCCTTAAGAATTTTGCTCCTGGTGACCAGATCCGCAAACGTAATGGCCCTGGGTCTGACCGTTGCGCCCTTTGTGGGTTACGAGAAGACACAATGCATGTTTTCTTTACCTGTGTTCTGGCTAAACTCTTCTGGTGTTGTATCAGATCTTCGTTGAGTGTAGCCTGGAGGCCGTCCTCTTTCTCAGACCTTCGACTCTTGGCTAACAATCTGGTTGGGGCCCAGAGGAGATTTTTTTGGGTGGGCTTTGCAGCGATGTGCTGGACTCTTTGGACGACAAGAAACAAATTTACTATTAAACATGTTTTTCCTGCTAAGCCCGCCGATTGCTTATTTAAAACTTGCGTATTCTTGCAGCAGTGGAGATTATTGATTAAGGAGGAGGACAGGGATGCGCTCGATATGATGATATCCAAGATCCGGGCTTCTGCTATCTCCCTTTCTCTAGTTCATGCCGGCAGTTAGGTGTTGCTGACCCTAATGTTGCTGTCCTTAGTCTCTTGGCCTGCGTGCCGTGTACTGGCCTGGGAGCCATGTACGTTCTACTTTTGCCTGTGAGGTCTGGTTGATACTCTGCGTGCTTTATGTGGTGTTCGTTGTGGTTGATTATGACTCTGCCTGGTGGCTTTATTTATAAAGTCGGGTTCTAGCCTTTTATCTAAAAAAGAATTGCCGACACTATGAACTATGACTGTAACTCTATAATCTCTTTCCCTGCAAAAAGAAAGATATTGAATAAGGTGTGAAAACAGTTTTGAACAGGGTACACGCGATGCGTCATCGCGCCGTCCACTTCCGAACGCAGGGTCAAAGCGTATCTTCTCCGGCGTGATGTCACCGAGCCAATGAGAGTGTCCCGAACACCGAACCAGCGCTCCACGCAGTCGCGTTTATCCAGATTCCCCCCTAAACAACCACATTTCTCACAAACCCATCCCTCGACCCGCTGTGATCGGAGTCCAGCGCGAATACTGCGTTCCTCACGAACTCACGAGAAACAACGCAATTACCGAACCGTACAAAATGCAGAGACCGCCTCGACATCTCGAAAATTCCAAACAGCAGAAAAGAAGAACCCTCTTCCGAACCCCACTCCTGCTGCTCCGTGGCCATGGCGAAGGCGAGGCCGCGCTCGGAGCGATCCAGTCACCGCCGCCGCAACCTCCTCCTCGCCGTCGCTCTCCTGTCGGCGGGTCTCCTCCTTCCGGCGGCAGCGACCTCCGCGGCGGTGGCTGTGGCGGCGGAGGGGGACGGGGAGAACAGGTCGCACGGGGCGGCGACGCAGTGGGCGACGGGGAAGGACGAGGGGGAGCTGGCCGCGGAGCGGGAGGCCGCTGGCGGGGGCTCGGTGGTGGAGGACGACTTCGCGGGCGGCTTCGGCTCGCTCGACAGCATGCTGCAGTGGGCCATCGGTACGGGAACCCCCAACCCGCCTCAGATAGTCAGATTCTACGATCAATTATTTCGATCCGCTTTGGAAAATGTTGGAGTATGAGTAGCGGAACTTCTCAACTGTAGTGTTGCTTGCTGGTTGTCGCTTAGTAATTCGATTGCAACGAATTCTCCCGAAGTGTTACTGATTCTTAGTCAGGCTTCCGACGATGTAAATAAATACAGAACACAGTAGCTAGTACCATGAAAATTGGTAATCTATCCTTGATTTATTAGTGGATAAGCTGGAGTTGGTTTAAGATGTAGGAACTTGCAGCTTGAGGCTGCAGTTGCACTGTAAACTTGTAAGTCTGATTGGTTTTGAAGACACTGCTGCATTTTACTGAGCTCTATCTGCTATTGGTGGTTGGTTTTGGTGACACAGGGAATTCAGATCCAGGAAGGCTGAAAGAAGAGGCAGCGGATGTGCAGAAGTTGTCTGAGGATGAGCTGCTCAAGCGGCGGCATGAGATTAAGGTGAGAAATGCGGCTTCAGGATTCATGTTTTGGGTTTTGTTGTGTCATATGTATAAACTTGACATGTCTGCTTCTATCCACATCAGAACCTAGTAGTGCTTTTCTGGATTGGTCAGCTGCATTGTACTTGTACACTGTACCTAGCTGTCGAAGTGGTTTGTTTGTAGCTTCAGATGTGTGCTTGTTGTGATTTCGATTATCATCACATTTGCTCCGATTTCAATTTAACAAACTTATTATTTATTGTCATATTGATAATTTGCCTTAATATCCTTAATGACCACCCACCACTGACGTATTCATGTTTAAACTTTCCAACGTTGCATTATGCCTTCCATTGTAATTGTTATATGTCAATCAAAAGACAAATCATTATTATGTTGTCCCTATGTTAATTTTCCTTGGAAAACTATGCTAACTAGATGAGGCATGCATTATTTTAGGAACTGAGTTTTATTATGATTAGGCAGACAGCTGGTATGTGGTCTCCTCTATATATTGATGAAACACAAAGCATAGGCATGATTGCACGCTATGCTGAATGTTATCAATTTTTTTACAGGACTTGATGGAAAAGTTAAAGATGCCATCAGATGCTGACTTAATGAAGATTGCAATTGCCGACTTAAATAATGCTTCCATTTCACTGGCAAATCGCCAGCGTGCATTGCAAGAGCTTTTAATTCTTGTTGAGCCCATTGATAATGCAAATGGTAAATTTATATTTTCTTTTAGTGGTACATCATATGGGAATATCTCACTGCTGTTCAAATCAACCAGAGTTATCTGCCTATAACTATGTAGTATAACTGAAACATCTAACTTCTAACATTTAGAGTTTATGCCAATGAAATAATCTACAGTTTGCCATAGCCACTGTTTTAGACTTTGTAGGATACTAGGATAGGGTGCTCCGTGTATCAAGTGCATATGTAGTTTACCAGCTTTTGCAAAAGAAAAAAAAGAGAGCCAAAATCAAATTTGGATGCAAGTATGCAACAAAGGGTTATAGTTGTGTGTGTGACCTTTTGGAAGATTTTCTGAAACTGTATCTTGCTCATGCATTTGTGACCAGACCTTGACAAAATTGGGGGCCTTGTTCCTTTGATTCAAGATCTTAATAATGCAAATGAAGAGATACGGGTCACCTCTGCATGGATCCTGGGTACAGCCAGTCAGAATAATGCCCTTGTCCAAAGCCAGGTAATGCTATTAATCGCACACAAAGGAGCATTTTGATTCAACGATGTATCTTGTTTCTGCAGAGTATAACGCTTCATTAATCACTATTTTTGGGAGTAAATTTTATTTTCTAGTGAGCGAAATGTGTGGTTTCTGTGTTGTTCAAACAAACTTCATTAAATATGCTTGAATATGATGTTTATATGTCTCTCACTTCACCATTGCTATACACTCGTAGTGGTTTCTTCTATTCTTTTCTCAAACTGATTGTCAGCTGTGCATGCCATTTTATTAAGAGCTGATTTGCTTGTATGTTTCCCCCATTGAGCACAGGAGTGCCTCGGGTTGAAGTATTTGTTATAATCATTTTCTGTTCTAACCATGTAACATGTGCTGACTGTTTCTTTCTTGGTCAGATTCTTGGTTATGGAGCTTTGGCAAGATTAGTGAAGATGGGTTATTCCACTTCGGCAAAAGAAGCTGCGAAGGCAATGTATGCTATATCGGCTTTGATCAGAAATAACGTAAATGGTCAGGAGGCATTCACTTCGGAAAATGGGAACGCAATGTTGCAGGTAGTGAACATCCTATCTTGGGAATACAAGCACATAACCGGTCCAGCTGTGACGAAATTACCCACTTTTGCAGCACATACTAGGAAGCAACAGCGTTGATGTTCGGCTTCAGAAGAAGGCGGTGTTTTTAATAACTGACCTAGCAGACTTTCAGCTTAATTCTGGAAGCTCAGGGCTCCCATTCTTAAGTGAACATGTTTTTCTGAAGTCAGTCACTGATATGTTATCAACTTTTGACCTTGACCTTCAAGAAAAGGTGAGATCAGTGTCTCCTTCAGTTTTGTAGACCATTATGATTAGCATTGGTTACCAGTTCATAGGCTGCTCTCTTAATGACAGTTGTTCCTTGTGTGGACTTGTCTTGCCATTTGGTGCATGAATATGCATTTTTAGCGCTTGACATTATTATTAGTTTATTACGCATGGATTTTATCGGTCAATGCTATTTATGCTCTCAGCAAGCACTTCGCAAGATTGTTTTGGAAATGCAAGTATTCTACTCCTGTCAAGGAATGGAAGTAACGACTAAGTGCACTTGACGAAATTTCCGAATGCCATCAGTAAGACCTGCACTGCTACAGGTTTTGACTGACATAGGCTTTTCCCGCAGGTTTTGTTGGCCATTAGGAGTCTGCTGAAGCTTCCCTCGACGGACGCTACGGACTTGGAGTCATGCGGCCTAGACAGCGTGCTGTACAGACTGGGGGTGCAGCTGGAGGAGCTGCCATCAGAGGAGCAGAAGGAGTACGCCGGGGAGGTTGACGCCCTCCGGAGAGAAGTAGAGATGCTCTTCCAACAGAAGCTCAAGCCGGTAAATTAACTTTTACAAGCCTTGACAGTTGTGACTGTATGTGATCCTGGCTAACTCGCTTTGTGGCCTGCAGGGTACAGCTACGGCGGCATTACAGATGCTCGGATGAACCCAAGGGAAACAGGGCAGGCGTTTCCGATCCAGTGAATCGGTGCTGGCTGCCGAACGTTTGAAAGAGTAGATTATTTTTCAAAAGGGTCTGGCTGCCGGGTTGAGCCCCTTTACTTTTGCCGAAGGGTTATTACAGTGGTGTAGGATTCGTTGCAACGATAGGTTAGCGAGACTTGATATGATACGGTTAGTTTTCCCAGTTGCATTTGCAGGACTAGTTATGACCTCGCCTGTGTTTCTTGGGAGATTTCCTTTTTTACTGGAAGACGCGATGATCCTCCTGTTATAGAAGTACAAAAATGTCTTGTACTCCCTCGGTTCGGAATTACTCGTCCAAGAAATGAATGTATCTAGATGTATTTTAGTTGTACATACATCCATCTTTGTCCATTTTTGTGACAAGTAATTCCGAACGGAGGGAGTACTATTTAGCTACACATAGGTAGCAGCTCGCACAATGGGTTTAGTGGAACACACCATTGCCATGTGCTGTTACCTGCACTTTGAGATGATGTGGTATTGAACTACTTTATGACAGTAGGCTTGGCCAGAAAGAGTGGGTACGTTTTGTTGGGTCTGGGGTGGCGTGGTCTCATCTGAGCCACCGTCTTCCATGAATCCGGCTAGTCGCAGGCTGCGGCTGGAACAGTCGCGTGTTCGTCGATATACGCTGTCGTTGGCATGGCATGGCATGGGAATACAACCAAATTTGCGGCTATTCAACGGGGGTAAACGCATTCGCGGCGCGGTCAGCGGAGCACGTGCCACGGAATGGGGCGCGGATCCGTCCCTCGCAGCATTCGGCGATTGTACGCCCCACCTGCGCGCCGTGGTCCTCCGCCGTGACCACCGTACGCAGCTCACCAACCCCACGCCGCGCTCGGGCCTCCCACGCTTACCGGAAGCGGTAGCAGCAGTAGTAGTTGGCAGGCGCGGCGCACGGGGCGCGCCCGCTACCCTTGGCGCACGGGTAGGTAGCCCGTAGCCGAGCCAAGCCCCCCGGCCGCTCCTGTTGTCGCCGCAACCAAACCTTCCGCTTCCGCCCGCACGGCTGCCCATTCCCCATCCCCGGAACCCCCGGTCCTTTTCTACTCCCCTACTCCCCCTCCTCTTCCAGAACCCAGACCTCCGCCCGCCTCCCTCCGACCTCTTCCCCCCGTCCCTCCACCGCTCGCACGATCGACCGCGCTTCGCATTCCTATCCTCCGCAGAGTCAACCCCGGCGCGGCGGCCGAGGCCAGCCATGGAGGCCGCGGCGGCCACGGGGCTCCGCCCCTTCGCCGCGCCGCTCGGGGCCGCGAGGAGGGCGGGCGTAGGCTGGCGGTGCGCGCCGGGCCAGCGGCGGCTTGGGCGTGGCGCGCGCGTGGCGGCGAGGCTGGACGGGGGCGTCGGGAAGGGGGTGCCCACCACCAACTACGTCGTGCCGCTCGACAAGGCCACCGGGATCACCCGCCCGCTCGTCGAGATCCTCAGGGACCTCAACAAGCGCGTCCCGGACAAGATCATCGACCCCGACACTAACGCCGTCCCATGGTCAGCCACCCGACTCATTAACTCCCCAACACCCACCCAACCGCCCGCCGTCTCCTCCCTCCGCTCGATTCGATCTGCTCCGCCGCGTCCTAGCTGCGTGCCGTGCTACTACTGCTGTTCGCCGTCAGCCATCATGGTCGGTCGCTAGATGCTGCTGGTTCCCTTCTAGAGACTCCAGAGATTCGTGGGAATTTAGTGGGCGCAGAGTTTTTGATAGGATTGGTTCCTGCAGTTTGCGAGTTCAAGGCCGCAGCTACTGCCTCTTCCTTCTCTAATTGTTTACCCTCTGAATTCGGGCGGTGGGATTGGACAAATTGAAATGGTCCGGACAAACGCATTTGGTGGTGGCATAGCTTTCCTACTCGCACAATAATACAGTTCACTCCTTTTGTCTAGTTGTTCTTGCATAGTAGGTTCACTCTTGTCCTCAAAAACAACTAGGAGCTGTCAGATTTGACAGACGAGCAATGAAGATAGGATGGCTGTGAAGAAGACCTGACCTGCTTTGCATGATTTCACCTGTCTGAGTCGATAGCTTTCTCTTGGCCTAGTTAGAATAAAATAAGTCTAGGTACTAACTTTTTTTTGGAAAAGAAGTCTAGGTAGTGCTAACTTATGCACTAGATTGACCATACTTGCGAATAGATAGTTTAATGTTTTGCAACTTAGGCTGTTGCTTTGCTTTGTTGGTAGGTCCGAAACATCCGCTAGACTGGAAGGTTACTTGAGCCACTTTTCTTCTGTTCCACTTTCACGGTTTGGTAGATAAGGTATTTAAAGTCAGTGGTCAATTATTTGGTGTTGTTGATCAAGTTATGCGTCTTAGACAAGGACAGGTTGGACACTTCTGTTAATCTTACTAAATAAAAAGCGGAAGAGTTCTGGTACTTTGGACTTTGTAAGAGGATAACAGCAGCAGTTATGTGTATGCTGTCATATCATCTTTTCTTAACACCGTCGTGCATATATTGCTTTTAAAATGGAGCGTGGGCCTCTGGTTTTAAATCTAAAAACTATTGTATATTTTTGGGATAAAACACTCAAGTTTACATATACAGTCCTTTTAGCGGAAGAGCTCTGGTACTTTGGACTTTGTAAGAGGATAACAGCTGCAGTTATGTGTACGCTGTCATATCATTTTCTTTAAAACCACCGTGCCTATGTTGCTTTTCAAATGGAGCTTGGGCCTCTGGTTTTAAATCTACAAAATACTGTATTTTGCGGATAAAACAATGAAGTTTACATAGTCTTTTTAGCTGGAACACTATACAGTTACTAATCATTTCGTGACTGTTAAATTCGGCCGTGGCTGTGAGCTGACTTACATAATTTTGGTCTCCTTTTCTGTAAAGAGAAAATAATACAGTGGTGTCTGTATGCTTTCAGTTATGCCAAATCAGTTAAATCACCTTGATATTAGCCTATCTTAGCCAGTGGAGAAACTATTCTCAGGTTAAATAATACTAGGAGAGTAGAGTGCAGCTCAAGTATGAGTTACTTTTGTCATTTACCTCTTGTCAGAAGAGTGACGTGTCTAGCCTATCTGAAGACCTCTTAAGCTAGACACTCCAACAAGCTACCTTTTTCCATTTGATAAAAGATTGTTGCTATCTAGATCCCCTAATCTTAAAGCTAGTTCTGTCTACTCATTAACATGATTGCTTCAGAGCATTTTCTTTCGCCATGGGTTCGATTTGTTGGATGAAAGGTGGAATAATTAACTTACTGCTCCTAGTCTTTTGATAAGAAAGGCTGTAGTTGCATATCCTGTGTTAAGCCGGCGATGAATTACTTGGATTCAGTGAACCTTTATTTTAATGGATACAGTGGAAGTAAGCCTGACATACACTGGCATACAGTATCAGTTATTGGCAATAATTTGTACTGACATAACTTGGATTTCTACTGTGACTACTTCTTTTTACAAAGTTTGATACCTTTCCCCTTACAGAATCTGTTTTTTTATCTCTGATTGTGCAGGTACCATGCCAACAGAATGCTGAGCTTTTATGCACCAGGTGATTTCTCATTAAAATTACAAACATCCACTTGCGATTAAAATTTACTTTTCTTGTAGATTCCTCTCTATTTGTTTCAATTGAACTTTAGTTCCAAGTCTGTATTTGGGTGCATGTACTTTTGTCTCCTCACAAACTTCATATTGAGAAATACCATCTTATCAAGAACACATGACCAGCTTGTACCATGCCTTACCTATTACTCCCTCCGTTCCTAAATATAAGTCTTTGTAGAGATTCCACTATGAACCACATACGGATGTATGTAGATGCATTTAGAGTTTACATTCACTCATTTTGCTTTGTATGTAGTCCATAGTGAAATCTCTACAAAGACTTATATTTAGGAACGTAGGGAGTAGTTTTTTACAGAGAATCAGAATGATGACTCCTGCTCTTTTGACATTGTGTTTGGTGAAGGTGCCATGTTTCAGCTACTAAAAGTTTTGAGTCTCGTTAGATTGGATAATTGAACTACTGTGATCGTACATCAATGCTTGAAGATACCCACATAGTAAAATAGGAGGAAAACAAATGTGAAACGTCAAATACAGAAATTACCGGGTGGAGTAAAGAGAAGTGATCAATGATTACTATGTTTTCAGGTTGGTGTGGTGAAGTTCGTGATGTTATTTATTCCAACAGTGGAACTGTGACCGTGGTCTATCGAGTGATTCTGAAAGGAACAGATGGAGAGGTATATGTTCTCTTCTTTCTTTTTGGCAGACCTAGCATCTATCTGTCCAGCATATATTCTCGATTAATAGCTTTCGAATGTCAACATTTTGAGTTAACATAGAGTGGAAATTGGTGAAGTAATACATGGACTCATGGAGAGTCGAACCCACTGTACCAATTTTATTTAGTTGATCATCATAACAACCTTTATGCACTCATTGAACCAACCTTCTTCTTGTCCTCATTTTCTTGCAATCCAACTCAACACTCGTAACTGCATGGTACAGGCTTTCAGAGATGCCACAGGCACGGCAAAGGTGCATGAGGGACGCAACGATGACGCTGTCGTGGCTGCGGAGGAGGCAGCATTCAGCAAGGCCTGCGCACGGTTTGGTTTCGGCCTGTACCTGTACCACCAGGATGAGATCCTGTAGGGGGGACGTCACAGCTTTGAGATTCATTCTGCAATGGAAGCTGGTCGTAACGTGGGTAGGCACGCCCGTGGAGAGTTGGAAATGCTTCGCTGGTGCTTAATGCTTGTGCAAGAAGCTTGTAAATTGTTCCTTCTGTTACGTTTTTGTTGTTGTTGTTGTCGGTGTAGGCTCGCAAGATTCATCCAGCTAGAGAAAGGAAAAAGAACATATGAATAATGTGTTGTTACTTCTCTGGTGCATTTTCTGCCTTATGTAGTTTTTAGAGATTTTTTTTGTTTTGTTTTGTTTTCTCTTGCAGCACTTGAGATCTTTTGAATAGGCAACACCACATTGACAGAAATTGTGTGTCATTTGTTGCCAATCTTTTTACATACATAAACCATTTTTCCTTTTTGCAAATGATATGATTTTATTACACAACAAAGATATCTTGATAAAACCAAAAGTTACATTAAGTTCATTTCAAAACTTCATGTTTAGCTTCACATTTTGCATCTTGATTTTCATTTAGGTTCCTTAAAGGTTTTGAATCGTCTAGAAACTTGGGGCATCTCCAATACTGATCCTCAAATCAGATACTGCATCGGGCCATCCAACATGTCTGGTTACATTTCGAATGGAATTTAACAAAAATAAAACAAAATTGATGCAAATTTAAATAAACAAGAAAGCTTCCATTCCAATTTTTGTATTTTTTACATAAATCAGATGATTTTTGACATATTTGAATTAACCCCTATTCTAACTTAGTCTAAATGATTGTCGGCCGGCCAGGAGCCATAGAAAGTGAAACACCGCCTCCGCAAAAGCGGCAATTGGCTAATGGGGCGATGGATTGTTTTTCAAAAGTAGCATGTTTTTACAGCAATTTCAGAAATTAGCAATGCTAACTAGTTATTTGCAAAACTAGCACCCCGTTGGCCTTCCAGTGGCCGAAGAATGGCTCTTCCGCCAGCAGTTGACCGAAGTAGGCACCTTGGCCTCGCGTTGGCCGAAGAGTGCCCCAACTGGGCCGAAAAGGGCTCTTCAACCTTCCATAGGCCGAAGAACACTCTTTGGTCAACCGTAGGCCGAAGAGTCCCTGGGCCCCACCTTTTCGCGTTAACGGTTGACCGAAGTTGCATGGTTGCGCTCTTCTGCTTATGGTAGGCCGAAAAGTTTTTTCTAAAATTATGACTTACGAATGTTGCGTAACCATTTTCCATCTTAGCCATTGAAAAAAAAATTGCACAGCCCTTTCCGTCAATATTTTCCTGCCAACTCTTTTCCCTCCATATGTTCCCGCCACCCGTTTCCCGCCAACCCTTTCCCCCCATATGTTCCTGTCAACTTTTTCCCGCCATATGTTTCCGCCAACCCTTTCCCTCCGTACCCCAGTCGTTCTTTCCTGCCATTTTCTCCTCTCTACCTATAAAACCCCCTTCACACGGAGGTGAATAAGCAGTCCAGTGTAGTCGAGATGTCCCATTATCTTTTCGATCGTAGTTTTCATCCTGGGATGAGCAGATGTCTTCTGAGGCTAGCCACCGATTTCAGGATGGACAATAGGATAGTTCCATGGGACGAACTCACCGGTAGTGACACCATAATGAATGAGTTGGCTCACGAATAACGTAGGTCTGGGTGGCCTGAAAGGACCTATGAGGAGGTACGTAAAGAACTTCTTAGGTTGCATGAAAGGTGGAAGAAGGTAGTGGAGCTGAAGAGTGATACTTTCAGAAGGATTGCAGAAAAGAATCCATTTTCATGTCGCCGCTTCTGGGTTCCGCATCGTCAAGGGCAAGAGTTATGCATCGTCCAAGGGCAAGAGTTCTGCATCCACGAAGGGCAAGAGTTCTGCATCGACGGAGGGCAAGAAGACCGCATCGTCAAAGGGCAAGAGTTCTGCATCAACGGAGGATGACGATGATGACTTCATGTAGTATGTAAGCTGTATTTCAGTTCTACCTTAATTTTAGGGCATTATGTTCTACCTTAATTTCATTTTGTAGTATGTAAGCTGTATTTATTAAGTTCAACTGCACCGTTTAATTCAGATGTGCTTGTATCTTAATTATCAGTTATAATCTCTTTGGAAATGTAACTGGAATAACAATGTGAATTAATAGTAATATGTCTCTCGCATACATAAAATGATATATGTCTCCTGATCAGATAGAAACAAGTGCGATAGTAACACATACATGAAGCATGTCTCATACATAAATACTGACTCACAGATGCGAATAGTCTGAAACTAACATAGATAATGACTCATACATAGATAACCATATCACTGCGGGGGACGACGATGAATCTGGGTCTTCCTCGGGCGAGGACTGGAAGGCGATAAGCGCTGAGGCGGTGGATGATGCTCACGATAACCACGACCATAGATAACCTCGTCTGTCACTGTCTGTGTCTCCTGCGACGGTGGTGGTGGTGGAGTGTGAAACACGTTGTGCGAAAAGTCATAAGTGTTTTCAGCTTGGTCATCGTCATCGCCATAGCCCTCTAATCCACATCCAGCACCACTAAGTATCGGTGACTGCACTGAATGCATGAACTGTTGCGACTGGTTGCCTACCGCAATATAGTAAAATGGGTAAAATTAATTTGCGAACCTACAATGTTGAAAAGAATGTACAAAGAAGTGTTACCTAGTTCCATTTGATGAGACCAGGAAGAGGTCCTGAAGGAAATATGCCCTAGAGGCAATAATAAAGTTATTATTTATTTCTTCATATCATGATAAATGTTTATTATTCATCCTAGAATTGTATTAACCGGAAACATGATACATGTGTGAATACATAGACAAACATATAGTCACTAGTATGCCTCTACTTGACTAGCTCATTAATCAAAGATGGTTATGTTTCCTAACCATAGACATGTGTTGTCATTTGATTAATGGGATCACATCATTAGAAGAATGATGTGATTGACATGACCCATTCCGTTAGCCTAGCACTTGATCGTTTAGTATACTGCTATTGCTTTCTTCATGACTTATACATGTTCCTGTAACTATGAGAAATATGCAACTCCCGTTTACCGGAGAAACACTTTGGGTACTACCAAACGTCACAACGTAACTGGGTGATTATAAAGGAGTACTACAGGTGTCTTCGAAGGTACATGTTGAGTTGGCGTATTTCGAGATTAGGTTTTGTCACTCCGATTATCGGAGAGGTATCTATGGGCCCTCTCGGTAATGCACATCATTATAAGCCTTGCAAGCAATGTGACCAAATGAGTTGGTTACGGGATGATGCATTACGGAACGAGTAAAGAGACTTGCCGGTAACGAGATTGAACTAGGTATTGGATACCGACGATCAAATCTCGGGCAAGTAACATACGGATGACAAAGGGAACAACGTATATTGTTATGCGGTTTGACCGATAAAGATCTTCGTAGAATATGTAGGAACCAATATGGGCATCCAGGTCCCGCTATTGGTTATTGACCGAGAATGGTTCTAGGTCATGTCTACATAGTTCTCGAACCCGTAGGGTCCGCACGCTTAACATTACGATGACAGTTTTATTATGAGTTTATAAGTTTTGATGTACCGAAGTTTGTTCGGAGTCCCGGATGTGATCACGGACATGACTAGGAGTCTCGAAATGGTCGAGACATAAAGATTGATATATTGGAAGCCTATGTTTGAACATCGGAAAGGTTTCGGGTGAAATCGGGATTTTACCGGAACACCGGGGGGTTACCGGAACCCTCCCGGGGATTAATGGGCCTTAGTGGGCCATGAGGGAGAAGAGGAGGGCCGGCCAGGGCAGGCCGCGCGCCCCCTCCCCCCTTGTCCAAATAGGACAAGGAAGGGGGGGCGACGCCCCCCTTTCCTCTTTCCCCTCCCCCCTTTCCTTATCCACCAAGGCAAGAGGGGGGAGTCCTACTCCCGGTGGGAGTAGGACTCCTCCAGGTGCACCCCAAGGGGGCCGGCCGCACCTCCCCCTCCCTCCTTTATATACGGGGGCAGGGGGGCACCCCATGACACACAAGTTGATCTACGGATCGTTCCTTAGCCGTGTGTGGTGCCCCCCTCCACCATATTCCACCTCGGTCATATCGTCGCGGAGTTTAGGCGAAGCCCTGCGCCGGTAGAGCATCATCATCGTCACCACGCCGTCGTGCTGACGGAACTCATCCCCGAAGCTTTGCTGGATCGGAGCCCGGGGATCGTCATCGAGCTGAACGTGTGCTGAACTCGGAGGTGCCGTACGTTCGGTACTTGGATCGGTCGGATCGTGAAGACGTACGAATACATCAACCACGTTGTCATAACGCTTCCGCTTACGGTCTACGAGGGTACGTGGACGGACACTCTCCCCTCTCGTTGCTATGCCATCACCATGATCTTGCGTGTACGTAGGAATTTTTTTGAAATTACTATGTTCCCCAACAGTGGCATCCAAGCCTAGGTTTTATGCGTTGATGTTATATGCACGAGTAGAACACAAGTGAGTTGTGGGCGATATAAGTCATACTGCTTACCAGCATGTCATACTTTGGTTCAGCGGCATTGTGAGATGAAGCGGCCCGGACCGACATTACGCGTATGCTTACGCGAGACTGGTTTCACCGCTACGAGCACTCGTTGCTTAAAGGTGACCGGCGGGTGTCTGTCTCTCTCACTTTAGTTGAACCGAGTGTGGCTACGCCCGGTCCTTGCGAAGGTTAAAACAACACCAACTTGACAAACTATCGTTGTGGTTTTGATGCGTAGGTAAGAACGGTTCTTGCTAAGCCCGTAGCAGCCACGTAAAAATTGCAACAACAAAGTAGAGGACGTCTAACTTGTTTTTGCAGGGCATGTTGTGATGTGATATGGTCAAGACGTGATGCTATATTTTATTGTATGAGATGATCATGTTTTGTAACCGAAGTTATCAGCAACTGGCAGGAGCCATATGGTTGTCGCTTTATTGTATGAAATGCAAACGCCTTGTAATTGCTTTACTTTATCACTAAGCGGTAGTGATAGTCGTAGAAGCAATAGATGGCGTAACGACAACGATGCTACGATGGAGATAAAGGTGTCGCGCCGGTGACGATGGTGATCACGACGGTGCTTCGAAGATGGAGATCACAAGCACAAGATGATGATGGCCATATCATATCACTTATATTGATTGCATGTGATGTTTATCCTTTATGCATCTTATCTTGCTTTGATTGACGGTAGCATTTTAAGATGATCTCTCACTTAATAATCAAGAAGTGTTCTCCCTGAGTATGCATCGTTGCGAAAGTTCTTCGTGCTGAGACACCACGTGATGATCGGGTGTGATAGGCTCTACGTTCAAATACAACGGGTGCAAAACAGTTGCACACGCGGAATACTCAGGTCATACTTGACGAGCCTAGCATATACAGATATGGCCTCGGAACACGGAGACCGAAAGGTCGAACGTGAATCATATAGTAGATATGATCAACATAGTGATGTTCACCATTGAAACTACTCCATCTCACGTGATGATCGGACATGGTTTAGTTGATTTGGATCACGTGATCACTTAGATGACTAGAGAGATGTCTGTCTAAGTGGGAGTTCTTAAGTAATATGATTAATTGAACTTAAATTTATCATGAACTTAGTACCTGATAGTATTTTGCTTGTCTATGTTTGTTTGTAGATAGATGGCTCGTGCTGTTGTTCCGTTAAATTTTAATATGTCCCTTGAGAAAGCAAAGTTGAAAGATGATGGTAGCAATTACACGGACTGGGTCCGTAACCTGAGGATTATCCTCATTGTTGCACAGAAAAGTTACATCCTGGAAGCACCGCTGGGTGCCAGGCCTGCTGCTAATGCAACTGACGACGTTAAGAACGTCTGGCAGAGCAAAGCTGATGACTACTCGATAGTTCAGTGTGCCATGCTTTACGGCTTAGAACCGGGTCTTCAACGACGTTTTGAACGTCATGGAGCATATGAGATGTTTCAGGAGTTGAAGTTAATATTTCAAGCAAATGCCCGAATTGAGAGATATGAAGTCTCCAATAAGTTCTATAGCTGCATGATGGAGGAGAATAGTTCTGTCAGTGAACACATACTCAAAATGTCTGGGTATAATAATCACTTGATTCAACTGGGAGTTAATCTTCCTGATGATAGTGTCATTGATAGAATTCTCCAATCACTGCCACCAAGCTACAAGAGCTTCGTGATGAACTATAATATGCTAGGGATGAACAAAACTATTCCCGAGCTCTTCGCAATGCTAAAAGCTGCGGAGGTAGAAATCAAAAAGGAGCATCAAGTGTTGATGGTTAACAAGACCACCAGTTTCAAGAAAAAGGGCAAAGGGAAGAAGAAGGGGAACTTTAAAAAGAACAGCAAGCAAGTTGCTGCTCAAGAGAAGAAACCCAAGTCTGGACCTAAGCCTGAAACTGAGTGCTTCTACTGCAAGCAGACTGGACACTGGAAGCGGAACTGCCCCAAGTATTTGGCGGATAAGAAGGATGGCAAAGTGAACAAAGGTATATGTGATATACATGTTATTGATGTGTACCTTACTAATGCTCGTAGTAGCACCTGGGTATTTGATACTAGTTCTGTTGCTAATATTTGCAACTCCAAACAGGGACTACGAATTAAGCGAAGATTGGCTAAGGACGAGGTGACGATGCGCGTGGGAAATGGTTCCAAAGTCGATGTGATCGCGGTTGGCACGCTACCTCTACATCTACCATCGGGATTAGTTTTAGACCTAAATAATTGTTATTTGGTGCCAGCGTTAAGCATGAACATTATATATGGATCTTGTTTGATGCGAGACGGTTATTCATTTAAATCAGAGAATAATGGTTGTTCTATTTATATGAGTAATATCTTTTATGGTCATGCACCCTTGAAGAGTGGTCTATTTTTATTGAATCTCGATAGTAGTGATACACATATTCATAGTGTTGAAACCAAAAGATGCAGAGTTGATAACGATAGTGCAACTTATTTGTGGCACTGCCGTTTAGGTCATATCGGTGTAAAGCGCATGAAGAAACTCCATACTGATGGACTTTTGGAATCACTTGATTATGAATCACTTGGTACTTGCGAACCGTGCCTCATGGGCAAGATGACTAAAACGCCGTTCTCCGGAACTATGGAGCGAGCAACTGATTTGTTGGAGATCATACATACTGATGTTTGTGGTCCAATGAATGTTGAGGCTCGCGGCGGGTATCGTTATTTTCTCACCTTCACAGATGATTTGAGCAGATATGGGTATATCTACTTAATGAAACACAAGTCTAAAACATTTGAAAAGTTCAAAGAATTTCAGAGTGAAGTGGAAAATCATCGTAACAAGAAAATAAAGTTTCTACGATCTGATCGTGGAGGAGAATATTTGAGTTACGAGTTTGGTCTACACTTGAAACAATGCAGAATAGTTTCGCAACTCACGCCACCCGGAACACCACAACGAAATGGTGTGTCCGAACGTCGTAATTGTACTTTACTAGATATGGTGCGATCTATGATGTCTCTTACTGATTTACCGCTATCGTTTTGGGGTTATGCTTTAGAGACGACCGCATTCACGTTAAATAGGGCACCATCAAAATCCGTTGAGACAACACCTTATGAACTGTGGTTTGGCAAGAAACCAAAGTTGTCGTTTCTTAAAGTTTGGGGCTGCGATGCTTATGTGAAGAAACTTCAACCAGATAAGCTCAAACCCAAATCGGAGAAATGTGTCTTCATAGGATACCCAAAAGAGACTATTGGGTACACCTTCTATCACAGATCTGAGGGCAAGATTTTCGTTGCTAAAATCGGATCCTTTCTAGAGAAGGAGTTTCTCTCGAAAGAAGTGAGTGGGAGGAAAGTAGAACTTGATGAGATAACTGTATCTACTCCCTTGTTGGAAAGTAGTTCATCACAAGAACCGGTTCCTGTGACAACTACACCAACCAGTGAGGAAGCTGATGATATTGATCATGAAACTTTAGATCAAGTTTCTACTGAACCTCGTAGGTCTACCAGAGTAAGATCTGCACCAGAGTGGTACGGTAATCCTATTCTGGAAGTCATGTTACTTGACCATGATGAACCTATGATGAAGCGATGATGAGCCCAGATTCCGCAAAATGGCTAGAGGCCATGAAATCTGAGATGGGATCCATGTACGAAAACAAAGTATGGACTTTGGTTGACTTGCCCGATGATCGGCAAGCCATTGAGAATAAATGGATCTTTAAGAAGAAGACTGACGCTGATGGTAATATAACTGTCTATAAAGCTCGACTTGTTGCGAAAGGTTTTCGACAAGTTCAAGGGGTTGACTACGATGAGACTTTCTCACCCGTAGCGATGCTTAAGTCTATCCGAATCATGTTAGCTATTGCTGCATTTCATGATTATGAAATTTGGCAAATGGATGTCAAAACTGCATTCTTGAATGGATTTATGGAAGAAGAGTTGTATATGATGCAACCAGAAGGTTTTGTTGATCCAAAAGGTGCTAACAAAGTGTGCAAGCTCCAGCGATCCATTTATGGACTGGTGCAAGCATCTTGGAGTTGGAATAAACGTTTTGATAGTGTGATCAAAGCATATGGTTTTATACAGACTTTTGGAGAAGCCTGTATTTACAAGAAAGTGAGTGGGAGCTCTGTAGCATTTCTGATTTTATATGTAGATGACATATTATTAATTGGAAATGATATAGAATTTCTGGATAGCATAAAGGGATACTTGAATAAAAGTTTTTCAATGAAAGACCTCGGTGAAGCTGCTTACATATTGGGCATCAAGATCTATAGAGATAGATCAAGACGCTTAATAGGACTTTCACAAAGCACATACCTTGACAAAATTTTGAAAAAGTTCAAAATGGATCAGGCAAAGAAAGGTTTCTTGCCTGTGCTACAAGGTGTGAAGTTGAGTCAAACTCAATGCCCGACCACAGCAGAAGATAGAGAGAAAATGAAAGATGTTCCCTATGCTTCAGCCATAGGCTCTATCATGTATGCAATGCTGTGTATTAGACCTGACGTATGCTTAGCAATAAGCTTGGCAAGAAGGTACCAAAGTAATCCAGGAGTGGATCACTGGACAGTGGTCAAGAACATCCTGAAATACCTGAAAAGGACTAAGGATATGTTTCTCGTATATGGAGGTGACAAAGAGCTAGTCGTAAATGGTTACGTTGATGCAAGCTTTGACACTGATCCGGACGATTCTAAATCGCAAACCGGATACGTGTTTTTATTAAATGGTGGAGCTGTAAGTTAGTGCAGTTCTCAACAAAGCGTCGTGGCGGGATCTACATGTGAAGCGGAGTACATAGCTGCTTCTGAAGCAGCAAATGAGGGAGTCTGGATGAAGGAGTTCATTACCGATCTAGGTGTCATACCTAGTGCATCGGGACCAATGAAGATCTTCTGTGACAATACTGGTGCAATTGCTTTGGCAAAGGAATCCAGATTTCACAAGAGGACCAAGCACATCAAGAGACGATTCAATTCCATTCGGGACCAAGTCCAAGTGGGAGACATAGAGATTTGCAAAATACATACAGATCTGAATGTTGCAGACCCGTTGACTAAGCCTCTCTCACGAGTAAAACATGATCAACACCAAGACTCCATGGGTGTTAGAATCATTACTATGTAATCTAGATTATTGACTCTAGTGCAAGTGGGAGACTGAAGGAAATATGCCCTAGAGGCAATAATAAAGTTATTATTTATTTTCTCATATCATGATAAATGTTTATTATTCATGCTAGAATTGTATTAACCGGAAACATGATACATGTGTGAATACATAGACAAACATATAGTCACTAGTATGCCTCTACTTGACTAGCTCATTAATCAAAGATGGTTATGTTTCCTAACCATAGACATGTGTTGTCATTTGATTAATGGGATCACATCATTAGAAGAATGATGTGATTGACATGACCCATTCCGTTAGCCTAGCACTTGATCGTTTAGTATACTGCTATTGCTTTCTTCATGACTTATACATGTTCCTGTAACTATGAGAAATATGCAACTCCCGTTTACCGGAGGAACACTTTGGGTACTACCAAACGTCACAACGTAACTGGGTGATTATAAAGGAGTACTACAGGTGTCTCCGAAGGTACATGTTGAGTTGGCATATTTCGAGATTAGGTTTTGTCACTCCGATTATCAGAGAGGTATCTCTGGGCCCCCTCGGTAATGCACATCATTATAAGCCTTGCAAGCAATGTGACCAAATGAGTTGGTTACGGGATGATGCATTACGGAACGAGTAAAGAGACTTGCCGGTAACGAGATTGAACTAGGTATTGGATACCGACGATCAAATCTCGGGCAAGTAACATACGGATGACAAAGGGAACAACGTATATTGTTATGCGGTTTGACCGATAAAGATCTTCGTAGAATATGTAGGAACCAATATGGGCATCCAGGTCCCGCTATTGGTTATTGACCGAGAATGGTTCTAGGTCATGTCTACATAGTTCTTGAACCCGTAGGGTCCGCACGCTTAACGTTACGATGACAGTTTTATTATGAGTTTATAAGTTTTGATGTACCGAAGTTTGTTCGGAGTCCTGGATGTGATCACGGACATGACGAGGAGTCTCGAAATGGTCGAGACATAAAGATTGATATATTGGAAGCCTATGTTTGAACATCGGAAAGGTTCCGGGTGAAATCGGGATTTTACCGGAACACCGGGGGGTTACCGGAACCCTCCCGGGGATTAATGGGCCTTAGTGGGCCATGAGGGAGAAGAGGAGGGCCGGCCAGGGCAGGCCGCGCGCCCCCTCCCCCCTAGTCCGAATAGGACAAGGAAGGGGGGGGGCGGCGCTCCCCTTTCCTCTTTCCCCTCCCCCCTTTCCTTCTCCACCAAGGCAAGAGGGGGGAGTCCTACTCCCGGTGGGAGTAGGACTCCTCCAGGTGCACCCCAAGGGGGCCGGCCGCACCTCCCCCTCCCTCCTTTATATACGGGGGCAGGGGGGCACCCCATAACACACAAGTTGATCTACGTATCGTTCCTTAGCCGTGTGCGGTGCCCCCCTCCACCATATTCCACCTCGGTCATATCGTCGCGGAGTTTAGGCGAAGCCCTGCGCCGGTAGAGCATCATCATTGTCACCACGCCGTCGTGCTGACGGAACTCATCTCCGAAGCTTTGCTGAATCGAAGCCCGGGGATCGTCATCGAGCTGAACGTGTGCTGAACTCGGAGATGCCGTACGTTCGGTACTTGGATCGGTCGGATCGTGAAGACGTACGACTACGTCAACCGCGTTGTCATAACGCTTCCGCTTACGGTCTACGAGGGTACGTGGACGGACACTCTCCCCTCTCGTTGCTATGCCATCACCATGATCTTGCGTGTACGTAGGAAATTTTTTGAAATTACTAAGTTCCCCAACAGGTCCCTGGTTGAGAAGGCGATGGCTGATTCCAGGAAGAGCTCCCTGGTTGTGAAGGAGATGGCTGATGCACGGAGAGGCGTGGTTGCTGCATGGAGTGTCATGGTTCTGATTGCTGCACAGAGTGTCGTGGTTCTGAACAATGGACAGAAGGACGTGGGGGACGATGTGTCGGACGAGGAACGACAACATTCGTAGATCGTCTACATGCAAGTGATGCGTAAATCCCTCTTAACTTCTCATCCATACGCCTCAACCATGAGAGGTGCTCTGGCTGTGGGATAGTATCCCCCCTCTCAACCTGCCGCATTAAAGAGGAAACCTCCTCTCGCGCCTGTACTGTCAAGTCACTCTGCACATGAAGAGTTAACCCATTGTATATGATAAGGTTATGATAAAACTACACATATGAGAAGCATGACACGTACCGCGTGGTGTCTCGTTCCCACAACAGAGGTAGTTGGGTACATATCGCTGGTGAGAGGGGCTTCAATCTAATCAGGAGCAGCTGATGAAACCAAGTAGATCCTCGTTGTATGCCTGTAAGTTTGTAAATACAACCCAAACTTGTCCCAGTCAAAGGGCCGAACCTCATTCTAGATATTTGTCGTCGCCGTAGTCCATTCTTGAACGTAAGGGCCAATGCTCTGAAGCCAAACAGCCACGGACTTGTTTCCTCCTACGCCACTGTACCTGAGATTGACATGCACGTTGCATGGTTAGATATATTCTGAATGTAGTGCTGACAACTTTAATATTATTACTTACTTGTGAACATGGTCTGGTATCCGTGGAATATCTGGAATTGCAGGTTCTTGACATAGACCAAACTGTCTCATCACCCTATGAAGAGCCATCTCCTCAACCGTCACGTCGAACACCAACTTGGCCTTGGTCATCTAGTAGTGCCGATCTCTAGTGCATAAGGCAAATATCCCAACTGGATACCTGGATGTTATAGTCTGATACGAGTAGGGCTCCCAGATAACTTTATCCCCATGCAAACTATCAAACTGCACCGTGAAGGACGGGTAGCAGCCCTTCACCTGGGTATGTGCAAACTGTCTCTGTACATGACAACAAATTTACATTAGTAATACTATTGCATGGAAAAAATAATCGAAAGAATTACATAATTTAAAGTACCTCTCTCCGTGCCCAAACAAATCCCATAGTAGGCAAGTCGCCAATAGCAGGCACGTAAGCCCCTGCTATGTCCTCCAACCCAAACGGTGTGTCAATGGAGACATAGGGTTGTCCAATAGGGAATCTCTCGTATGACAAGAGCTGCAACAATAGTGGACATCCAACCAGACCTGATTTTCTAGACTTCAACATGCAACCTTTGCACAAGCCTCTGTACGTAGCTGCTAACACGGCAGAACCAAAACTCCTCTGCACAATATCCGCACGGCAACGCGCGTCAGCTATCTCTCGTGCAATACCGATGAGTCGTGCATCAACAGTGGTCATGTGGTTCTCCGTGAACATCGTCTTGCCGAACAACCATAGAATATATGCCTCTAGGGATCGATTAATCTATGCGTCTGACAAATCTAATGCGGGGTATCCTAATGAGACAATCTACATAGAAAACATACGATTGTGTGAACGATGTACTATTGGTAACTAAAAAAACAACATAGTCATGTGGCCACGAAGGTTACCTGAAACTGGCTCAACCACCTAAAACGTTGTTGGGGATCGTTGCAGAAATTAAAAAAAATCTATGCATCACCAAGATCAATCTATGGAGAGACTAGCAACGAGAGAGAGGGGAGTGCATCTTCATACCCTTGAAGATCGCGAAATGGAAGCGTTGCAAGAACGCGGTTGGAGGAATCGTACACGTAGCGATTCAGATCGCGGTCGATTCCGATCTTAGCGTTGAACAACGGGGCCTCCGCGTTCAACACACGTGCAGCCCGGTGACGTCTCCCGTGCCTTGATCTAGCAAGGAGGAGGGAGAGGTTGGGGAAGACAACTCCAGCAGCAGCACGACGGCGTGGTGATGGTGGAGCAGCGGTTCTCCGGCAGGGCTTCGCCAAGCTCAAACAGAGGAGGAGAGGTGTTGGAGAAGGGGAGGGCTGCGCCTTGGATGTGGTGCTGTTGCCCTCCCTTCTCCCCTCTATTTATAGGGTGAAGGGGAAGGGGGCCGACCCCTCTAGATGAGATCTAGAGGGGGGCGGCGGCCAAGGGGAGGGGGCTTGCCCCCGGAGCCAAGGGGGCGCCCCCTTTAGGGTTCCCCCAACCCTAGGTGCATGGGCCCTAGGGGGGATGGCGCCCAGCCCACTTAGGGGCTGGTTCCCTTCCACATACAGCCCATAGGGCCCTACGGGGCAGGTGTGTTGGGGATCATTGCAGAAAATAAAATTTTCTACGCATTACCAAGAACAATCTATGGAGCAACTAGCAACGAGAGAGAGAGAGAAGTGCATCTTCATATCCTTGAAGACCGCAAGACGGAAGCGTTACAAGAACGCGGATGAGGGAGTCGTACTCGAAGCGATTCAGATCGCGGTGGACTCCGATATTAGCATCGAACAACGGCACCTCTGCGTTCAACACACGTGCAGCCCGGTGACGTCTCCCGCGCCTTGATCCAGCAAGGAGGAGGGAGAGGTTGAGGAAGAGAGCTCCAACAGGAGCACAACGGCGTGGTGGTGATGGAGAGGCAGTACTCCGGCAGGGCTTCGCCAAGTTCTTACGGAGGAGGAGAGGTGTTGGGGAGGGGAGGGGCTGCGCCTTAGGTGTGGTGCTACAGCCCTCCCCTCGCCCCTCTATTTATAGGAGATGGGGGAAGGGGGCCGGCCCCCTCTAGATGAGATCTAGAGGGGGGGGCGGCCAAGGGGAGGGGGCTTGCCCCCAAGCAAGGGGGGCGCCCCCTTTAGGGTTCCCCCCCACAACCCTAGGCGCATGGGCCCAAGGGGGGGGGATGCGCCCAGCCCTCCAAGGGCTGGTTCCCTTCCCACTATGGCCCATGAGGCCCTCCGAGAGAGGTGGCCCCTCCCGGTGGACCCCTAGAACCCCTCCGGTGGCCTTGGTACAATACCAGTATGCCCTCAAACTTTTCCGGTGACCGTATGACAACGTCCCATATATAAATCTTCATCTCCGGACCATTTCGGAACTCCTCATGACGTCTGGGATCTCATTCGGGACTCCGAACAACATTCGGTAATCACATACAAGTCTTCCTAATAACCCTAGCGTCATCGAACCTTAAGTGTGTAGACCCTACGGGTTCGGGAATACGTAGACACGACCGAGACAGCTCTCCGGCCAATAACCAACAGCGGGATCTGGATACCCATGTTGGCTCCCACATGTTCCATGATGATCTCATCGGATGAACCACGATGTCGAGGATTCAAGTAATCCCGTAAACAATTCCCTTTATCAATCGGTACATTACTTGCCCGAGATTCGATCGTCGGTATCCCAATACCTCATTCAATCTCGTTATCGGCAAGTCACTTTACTCGTTACATAATGCATGATCCCGTGACTAACCACTTAGTCACATTGAGCTCATTATGATGATGCATTACCGAGTGGGCCTAGAGATACCTCTCCGTCATACGGAGTGACAAATCCCAGTCTCGATTCGTGCCAACCCAACAGACACTTTCGGAGATACCTGTAGTGCACCTTTATAGTCACCCAGTTACATTGTGACGTTTGGTACACCCAAAGCACTCCTACGGTATCCGGGAGTTACACAACCTCATGGTCTAAGGAACTGATACTTGACATTTAGAAAAGCTTTAGCAAACGAACTACACGATCTTGTGCTATGCTTAGGATTGGGTCTCATCCATCACATCATTCTCCTAATGATGTGATCTCATTATCAATGACATCCAATGTACATATTCAGGAAACCACGACCATCTGTTGATCAAAGAGCTAGTCAACTAGAGGCTCACTAGGGACATGTTGTGGTCTATGTATTCACACATGTATCACTGTTTCTGGTTAATACAATTATAGCATGAATAATAGACAATTATCATGAACAAGGAAATATAATAATAATCATTTTATTATTGCCTCTAGGGCATGTTTCCAACAGTCTCCCTGAGGGAGTCCCAGATTAGGGGGTGTCCGGATGACCGGACTATAACCTTTGGCCGGACTCCTGGACTATGAAGATACAAGATTGAAGACTTCGTCCCGTGTCCGGGTGGGACTTTCCTTGGCGTGGAAGGCAAGCTTGGCGATACAGATATGTAGATCTCCTCCCATTGTAACTGACTCTGTGTAACCCTAGCCCTCTCCGGTGTCTATATAAACCGGAGGGTTTTAGTCCGTAGGACGAACAACAATCATACCATAGGCTAGCTTTTAGGGTTTAGCCTCTCTGATCTCGTGGTAGATCTACTCTTGTACTACCCATATCATCAATATTAATCAAGCAGGAGTAGGGTTTTACCTCCATCGAGAGGGCCCGAACCTGGGTAAAAACATCGTGTCCCTTGTCTCCTGTTACCATCCGCCTAGATGCACAGTTCGGGACCCCCTACCCGAGATCCGCCGGTTTTGACACCGACATTGGTGCTTTCATTGAGAGTTCCTCTGTGTCGTCGTCTTTAGGCCCGATGGCTCCTCCAATCATCAACAACGACGCGGTCCAGGGTGAGACTTTCCTCCCCGGACAGATCTTCGTATTCGGCGGCTTTGCACTATGGGCCAATTCGCTTGGCCATCTGGAGCAGATCAAAAGCTACACCCCTCGCCATCAGGTCAGATTTGGAAGTTTGAACTACATGGCTGACATCCGCGGAGACTTGATCTTTGACGGGTTTGAGCCACAGCCGAGCGCGCCGCACTGTCACGATGGGCATGATCTAGCTCTGCCGCCGAACAGTGCCTAGGAGGCCGCCCCAGTGTCCGCTCCGACCCTTAGTTCGGAGCCGACTGCGCCAATCGTGGACGGGTGGCTGGACACCGCCTCGGGGGCTGCAATCTCTACGGTGATCGAGCCGAATACCAGCCTTGTCCTTTGTGAAGCTCGTGACTCCAAGGTGCCGGACTCCTTTCCGGACTCCGAACCTTCCGCGCCCCTGCCGATCGAACCCGATTGGGCGCCGATCATGGAGTTCGCCGCCGCTGACATCTTTCAGCACTCGCCCTTTGGCGACATTCTGAATTCACTAAAGTCTCTCTCTTTATTAGGAGAGCCCTGACCGGACTATGGTCAGCAAGGTTGGGATGCGGACGACGAAGAAATTCAAAGCCCACCCACCACCCACTTTGTAGCCACTGTCGATGATTTAACCGACATGCTCGACTTCGACTCCGAAGACATCGACGGTATGGATGCCGATGCAGGAGATGACCAAGACCCAGTGCCTCTAGGGCACTGGAAGGCCACCTCGTCATACGACATATACATGGTGGACACCCCTAAAGAAGGGAATGGTGATGGAACAACGGAGGATGACCCCTCCAAGAAGCAGCCTAAGCGCCAGCGTCAGCGGTGCCGCTCTAAATCCCGCCAAAGCAAAAACGACGATTCCGGCACGGGAGATAATAACACCCCGGACAGTGCCGAAGACAACACCCTCCAGCTGGATTCAGCACACGAGGATGGAGAAACCAGCTCTCATGAGAGAGCGGCAGACAGAGAGGTAGAGGACGATAATTACATGCCTCCCTCCGAAGACGAGGCAAGCCTCGACGACGACGAATTTGTCGTGCCTGAGGATCCCGTCGAACAAGAGCATTTCAAACGCAGGCTTATGGCCACGGCGAGCAGCCTCAAGAAAAAACAACAGCAACTTAGAGCTGACCAAGACTTGCTAGCCGACAGATGGACTGAAGTCCTTGCGGCCGAAGAGTATGAACTCAAACGCCCCTCCAAGAGCTACCCAAAGCGCAGGTTACTACCCCGATTAGAGGAGGAAGCACCTAAACCTACATCACTAGCGCACGACGCAGCCGACCGGCCACCTTGTGGCCGCGACAGAGAGGCCTCTCGGCCATCAATTCAAGCCGCACCCTGGCGCCGCTATACCAAGGCACGGGGAAATGCACCGGACCTGCGAGACATATTGGAGGACAAGGCAAGGCAAACAAGATCGATCTACGGATCGCGCGGGCGCCCCACGACACGTTACGACAACTGTCACGCCGGATATGGCAAATACGGCCAGGCCGAACACATCAGACAAAGATCATCTGGGCTATGTCGTGATATAGCCCAGTACAGTGGCGCCGCACACCCACTATGCTTCACAGATGAAGTAATGGATCATCAAATCCCCGAGGGTTTTAAACCCGTAAACATCGGATCATACGATGGCACAACAGATCCTGCGGTATGGATCGAGGATTACGTCCTTCATATCCACATGGCCCGCGGTGATGATCTACACGCTATCAAATACCTCACACTCAAGCTTAAAGGACCAGCTCGGCATTGGCTTAACAACTTGCCAGCAGAGTCAATTGGTTACTGGGAGGACCTGGAAGCCGCATTCCTTGACAACGTCCAAGGCACCTATGTGCGACCACCAGACGCCGATGACCTAAGCCACATCATTCAACAGCCAGAGGAATCGGCCAAACAATTCTGGACACGGTTCTTAACCAAGAAAAATCAAATAGTCGACTGTCCGGACGCAAAGGCCCTCGCAGCCTTCAAACATAACATCCGTGACGAATGGCTTGCCCGGCACCTAGGACAGGAAAAGCCAAAATCCATGGCAGCCCTCACGACACTCATGACCCGCTTCTGCGCGGGCGAAGACAGCTGGCTAGCTTGTAGCAATAACATAACCAAGAGCCCTGGTAATTCGGACACCAAGGACAACAATGGAAGGTCACGTCGCAACAAGCACAAGCGCCGCATTAACGGCGACAATACTGAGGATACGACAGTCAACGCCGGATTCCGAGGCTCTAAACCTGGTCAGCGGAAGAAGCCATTCAAAAGAAACCCTCCGGGCCCATCCAACTTAGACCGGATACTCGACCGCTCGTGCCAGATACACGGCACCCCCGAACAACCAGCCAATCACACCAACAGGGATTGTTGGGTGTTCAAGCAGGCAGGCAAGTTAAGTGCCGAAACCAAAAACAAGGGGCTGTGTAGCGATGACGAGGAGGAGCCCCGGCCTCCAAACAACAGAGGACAGAAGGGATTACCCCCGCAAGTGCGGACGGTGAACATGATATACGCAACCCACATCCCTAAAAGGGAACGGAAGCGTGCACTTAGGGACGTATATGCGTTGGAGACAGTCGCCCCAAAGTTCAACCCATGGTCCTCCTGCCCGATCACTTTCGATCAGAGGGACCACCCCACTAGGATCCTCCACGGCGGATTTGCCGCATTGGTTCTAGACCCAATCAATGACGGATTTCACCTCACTAGAGTCCTTATGGACGGCGGCAGTAGCCTGAACCTGCTTTATCAGGATACAGTGCGAAAAATGGGCATAGATCCCTCAAGGATTAAACCCACAAAGACGACCTTTAAAGGTGTCATACCAGGTGTAGAGGCCAACTATACAGGCTCAGTTACACTGGAAGTGGTCTTCGGATCCCCGGATAATTTCTGAAGCGAGGAGTTAATCTTCGACATAGTCCCGTTCTGCAGTGGCTATCACGCCCTGCTCGGACGAACCGCATTTGCAAAGTTCAATGCGGTGCTGCACGACGCATACCTCAAGCTCAAGATGCCAGGCCCTCGAGGAGTCATTACGGTCAATGGAAACACCGAACGCTCTCTCCGAATAGAGGAGCATACGGCGGCCCTCGCGGCGGAAGTACAAAGTAGCCTCTCAAGGCACTTCTCCAGTCCGACTATTAAACGTCCGGACATCATCAAGCGCGCCCGGAGTAACCGACAACAAGACCGCCTGGCATGTTCCGTGCAAGCGTAGCAGTGCGGCCCCAACCCCAGCCCTCGCGAAATTGGGAAACCAGTACTATGCGTACATAATTACGCTCTGGAAATACCATGGGCATAAGGGGAGGGGCACAACCACAACACACCCAAAATATGGCTCAACCGCACTAGGGGCTCCCGATTTTGTCATTTCTTTTTTCTTACTTTCAGGACTCCATTCTCCGGAAGGCCTGTCCGACAGTACAATCGCCGAACACACGATGCAACAGCCAGGGAGGCAGCAAGCTACGTCGAATGTCCAGGTGGTCTCTATAACGAGCTAAATACCTGTCTTACATAAAGTCTCGCAGCTTGCCCCCTGGAGGGGGACATGTCAAATAATCCCATCTCTTGCTTATCGCACTATTTGTATCGTTCTACTCTCACAGCAGCCTTTTAATAAACAATACATAGCTCTTGTCTGTTATTGCATTCACTTTTTATGTAAATATGTTCATTTATGACATTATGCAACCGTGCACTTTGGTACGGCCAATACACCAGGGGCTTAAGTACCCCAGAATATGGTGTGAGAAGTCCGAACACTCTCACGAGTGCGGCACCCCGAACTTATAGCATTGTATGCATCGGCTCCGAATCATGTCTTGGGACAATAGTTGGGTTTGCCCGGCTCCCATGTTTTGGTACCTTACGTTCCGTTATATCGGCTAAGGTAGCGCTGGGAGAACTACTGCGATTGTGCCCCAGTTGAGATGGGTTAAGCACCTCAGTAGAGAAAGCTAAAACTGACTGTCATGATAGGGCGAGAGCCGGTCGCTGTTCGAGAGGTTTTCGAGTCCCTAAAGACTTATGCCGCTTAGAGCGAGGAGCTGGCTTTGTCCGGCCTAGGCGTGGATAGCGCCCCGAACTCGGTCTTCCGAATACTAGGGGCTTCGCCAAAATTTAAAATTATAGAATTCTATGGCTAAGTGAGAGTGATAAAGCATTATAGTCCGATTGCCTTGTTCGTCGTGCTGAGCGCCTCCCTCGAAGGACCCAAGAATGGGAACAAGAGCGCTCAGGTTTATCCCGAACACCCAAGCACTCGTGGCATGGGGGTAGAAGCCGACGACTCGCCATCTCTCAGATTTTATAAACGGCCGCACAGAAGGTAATATTTTAAATTCAAAAAGCTTTGCTTAGCGCATATGAACAAGTCTTCAGCGCACAGGATAACACGAGCGAGTTTACTCAAATATTACATCTTTGGAACATTCATTTGCCACAAGGCGGGCACCCTTCAGGATGGCCTCATAATACATCTCGGGCCTGCGATGCTCCTTCCCCTCCTGTGGCCCATCTGGCACTAGCTTCTCAGCATCCAGCTTGCCCCAGTGTACTTTAGCACGGGCAAGGGCCCTACGGGCGCCTTCGATGCACGCGGAGCGCTTGATGACCTCAAGCCGTGGACAAGTATCCACCAGCCACCTCACCAGCCCAAAGTAGCTCCCGGTCACGACCTCCCCAGGCCATAGCCGGACTATAAGGCCCTTCATGGCCTGTTCGGCTACCTTATGGAGCTCGACCAGTTGCTTCAGCTGGTCGCTCAAGGGCACCGGGTGTACAGCCTCAACATACTGGGACCAGAACACCTTCTCCGTCGAGCTCCCTTCCTCGGCTCGGTAGAAAGCGGCAGGGATCTGCGAATGCTCCTAGAGAGCTCCGGACTTGGGTAAGTAACAAGTAATTCACTTTCACGTGCTTGCTTTGCATAAAGAATGCCTTACCCGCCGCTATCTTCTTCATCGCCTCAATTTCCTGGAGGGCTTTTTGGGCTTCGGCCTTGGTGGATTTGGCGCTCTCAAGGGCCGAGGCAAGCTCGGACTCTCGAGTCTTTGAGTCAAGCTCCAATCTCTCGTGTTTCTTCACAAGAGCATGGAGTTCTTGCTGCACCTCCGCCACCCACGCCTCCTGCTTTTCTCGCTCGGTGCGCTCCATGTCTTCGGCCTTGGACATCGCTTCCTTCAGGGTCACCACCTCGGTTGTGACCCCTATAACACTCACGTTGGTCCTGTCACTATTTGCAACCAGGTATTTTCATATACTTACATAAGGTACTACTTACCTTCTTTGTCCTCGAGCTGCTTCTTGGCAAGGCCAAGCTCGTTCTCGGACCGCTCGAGGCTCTGCTTCAATGCATCGACCTCCGCAGTCAGTGCGGCAGAGGTCAGCAGCGCAGCCTGCATTCCCATCTTGACATATTTATGTTAGACTCCTGCATATATCTTTTTAGATCCTCAGTCCGGCTTTTCTTTCCGAACACCAAACTGAGCATCAGGGGCTACTGTCTATGTGGTAATATTTTTACATATCTTAAATACATACCTCGAAGCCTGTTAGAAGGCTGGCACAGGCTTCTGTCAGCCCGCTTTTGGCGGACTGAACCGTCTGGATCACCGCACTCATAATAGTGCGGTGCTCCTCGTCGATGGAGGTGCCGTTGAGCACCTCCAGCAAATTATTCGATGCCTCCGGTTGGACGGAGGTCACCAGCGTCGTAGGCTTGCCCTTCTTACGAAGGGGCCGCCTGCCAGACTCCGGAACCACTGAAGGTTCCGGTGCGGTGTCCGGCCCGGGGTCGGACTTAGAGCCCTTTGGGGTTTTATCCCCTTTGCGCCTGGAATCCGGAAGGTCGCCTTGCGGCGCCTCCGGGGCTACCTCCTCCTGGCTCGTCCCCTTTTGAGACTCCACCTCGGCGTCGTCCGTGGGGCGAGGGGAGATAGCAGTCGGGAGTGAAAGACTATTCACATCCGACGAATCCAGGGATCCGCTCGACGAAGCGTCGAGCTGGGCCTTGGGCTGACTGCATGATTATGTTCGGCGTTAGAAGATACTGTGCAGTAAAGGAACACCATGAGTTATTCTGGTATCCGGATACTTACGATTTTGCCAGGGGCTTGGCCCTAGATGGCCACTCCTCTTCGCCGTCATCGGCGTTGGTGGAGTAGTCTGGGAGAAGGGTTTTTCCCTTCTTGGACCCTCCGGCCCCCTAGTTGGGGTGGCCTTCCTTTTCTTCCCCCCCCCCCCCCCCGTTGGAGGGGGAGAGGCCTCTTCTTCCTCCTCCTCGCCTTCGTGGGAGGAGTGCGCTTCGGAGTCATCGGACAAGGAATCCGACACTACCAGGCGCCGGGAACTCTTTCGAGTTCCTGTGGCCTTCTTCTTGGCCTTCTTATCTGGCACCACGTGAGGTGCCGGGACCAGCAGCTTTGCCAAGCGGGCATCTGATGGGCCTTCGGGCAAAGGAGCCAGACAGTCGATCTGTCTAAACTTCTTCTGCCAGTCCTGTTAAAGGAATGGGAGCTTAGATCCCGCATAGAGTCAAACTATGAAAAGCAAGTATCCTATGATGGGTAAAATAAGCTTACCGCACTGGCTTGGCGCTTCGCGCAGAATCTGCGATCCTCGGTAATGGGAGGGTGAACCTCGGAGCCCTTGAATAGCACCTTCCAGGCATCTTCGTGCGTTGTGTCAAAGAGCCTGGACAAAGTTTGGTGCTGGGCCGGGTCAAATTCCCACAAGTTAAAAGCCCGTCGTTGACATGGGAGGATCCGGCGGAAGAGCATGACCTGGACTACGGTGACAAGTTTAACCTTCTTGTCAATCAGGTCTTTGACGCAGGTTTGGAGTCTGGTCAGCTCTGCTGAATTACCCCACGATAGGCCCGTCTCTTTCCAGGAGGTGAGCCATGTGGGGATGCCAGATTGGAATTCGGGGGCCTCTGCCCATTCAGGGTCACGCGGCTCGGTGATGTAGAACCACCTCGATTGCCACCCTTTGATGGTTTCCACAAAGGAGCCCTCGAGCCATGTGACGTTGGGCATCTTGCCCACCATGGCGCCTCCGCACTCCGCCTGCTGGCCGCCCACTACCTTCGGCTTGACATTGAAGATCTTCAGTCATAAGCCGAAGTGGGGCTTGATGCGGAGGAGGACCTCACACACGATGATAAGCGCCGAGATGTTGAGGATGAAGTTTGGGGCCAGATCGTGGAAATCCAGGCCATAGTAGAACATGAGCCCCCGGACAAATGGGTGGAGTGGTAAGCCTAGTCCGCGGAGGAAATGGGGGAGGAACACCACCCTCTCATGGGGCCTGGGGGTGGGAATGAGCTGCCCCTCGTCTGGAAGCCGGTGCGCAATGTCGTTGGACAAGTATCCGGCCTTCCTCAACTTTTTGATGTGCCCCTCCGTGATGGAGGAGGCCATCCACCTGCCTCCCGCTCTGGACATGGCTGGAGAAGGTTGAGGTGGGAAGTGCGGACTTGGGCGCTGGAGCTCGAGTACGCGAAGATGGATAAGCAAAGGAGGAAGAAGGCGTAAATGGAAAGAGTGGATCCTTATCCCCTTATATGGGCGGACGAAACTATGTACCCCCACCAGCATAGTAAAACTTGCTTATCACATGTAGATCCCGCCACGACGCTTTGCTTGCTGCTGCACCAGCTTACTGCCCCACCATTCAAAATATACATGTATCCGGTTTGTGACTTGGAGTCATCCAGATCTGTGTCGAAGCTACCATCGACGCAACCCTTTACGACAAGCTCTTCGTCACCTTCATAAACGAGAAACATATCCTTAGTCCTTTTCAGGTACTTCAGGATATTCTTGACCGCTGTCCAGTGTTCCATGTCGGGATTACTTTGGTATCTTGCTACCAAACTTACGGCAAGGTTTACATCAGGCGTGGTACACACCATGGCATACATAATAGACCCTATGGCCGAGGCATAGGGGATGACACTCATCTTTTCTTTATCTTCTGCCGTGGTCGGGGATTGAGCCGAGCTCAATTTCACACCTTGCAACACAGGCAAGAACCCATTCTTGGATTGATCCATATTGAACTTCTTCAATATCTTGTCAAGGTATGTGCTTTGTGAAAGACCTATGAGGTGTCTCGATCTATCTCTATAGATCTTCATGCCTAATATATAAGTAGCTTCTCCAAGGTCCTTCATTGAAAAACACTTATTCAAGTAGGCCTTTATGCTGTCCAAAAGTTCTATATCATTTCCCATCAAAAGTATGTCATCCACATATAATATGAGATATGCTACAGAGATCCCACTCACTTTCTTGTAAACGCAGGCTTCTCCATAAGTCTGCATAAACCCAAACGCTTTGATCATTTCATCAAAGCGAATGTTCCAACTCCGAGATGCTTGCACCAGCCCATAAATGGATCGCTGGAGCTTGCATACCTTGTTAGCATTCTTAGGATCGACAAAACCTTCCGACTACATCATATACAACTCTTCCTTAAGATAGCCGTTAAGGAATGCCGTTTTGACGTCCATTTGCCATATCTCATAATCATAGTATGCGGCAATTGCTAACATGATTCGGACGGACTTCAACTTCACTATGGGTGAGAAGGTCTCATCGTAGTCAACCCCTTGAACTTGTCGATAACCCTTAGCGACAAGTCAAGCCTTATAGATGGTAGCATTACCATCCGTGTCCGTCTTCTTCTTAAAGATCCATTTGTTTTCTATCACTCGCCGATCATCGGGCAAGTCTGTCAAAGTCCATACTTTGTTTTCATACATGGATCCTATCTCGGATTGCATGGCTTCAAGCCATTTTGTTGGAATCTAGGCCCGCCATCGCTTCTTCATAGTTCGAAGGTTCACCGTTGTCTAACAACATGATTTCTAGGACAGGGTTGCCATACCATTCTGGTGTGGAACGTGTCCTTGTGGACCTATGAAGTTCAGTAGTAACTTGATCCGAAGTACCTTGATCATCATCATTAGCTTCCTCTCTAGTCGGTGCAGGCACCACGGGAACATCTTCCTGAGTTGCGCTACTTATTGGTTCAAGAGGTAGTACTTCATCAAGTTCCACCTTCCTCCCACTTACTTCTTTCGAGAGAAACTCTTTCTCCAGAAAGGACCCATTCTTGGCAACAAAGATCTTGCCTTCAGATCTGAGGTAGAAGGTATACCCAATTGTTTCCTTAGGGTATCCTATGAAGACGCATTTTTCCAACTTGGGTTCGAGCTTTTCAGGTTGAAGTTTCTTGACATAAGCATCGCATCCCCAAACTTGTAGAAACGACAGCTTAGGTTTCTTTCCAAACCATAATTCATATGGTGTCGTCTCAAAGGATTTAGACGGTGCCCTATTTAAAGTGAATGTAGCTGTCTCTAAAGTGTATCCCCAAAATGATAGCGGTAAATCGGTAAGAGACATCATAGACCGCACCATATCCAATAGAGTGCGATTACGACGTTCGGACACACCGTTACGCTGAGGTGTTCCAGGAGGTGTGAGTTGTGAAACAATTCCACATTTCCTTAAGTGCGTACCAAACTCGTGACTTAAATATTCTCCCCCACGATCTAATCGTAAGAACTTTATTTTTCTGTCACATTGATTTTCTACCTCATTATGAAATTCCTTGAACTTTTCAAAGGTCTCAGACTTGTGTTTCATTAAGTAGACATACCCATATCTACTTAAGTCATCAGTGAGGGTGAGAACGTAACGATAGCCACCACGAGCCTCAACGCTCATTGGACCGCACACATCAGTATGTATAATTTCCAATAAGTTGGTTGCTCGCTCCATTGTTCCGGAGAACGGAGTCTTGGTCATTTTACCCATGAGGCATGGTTCGCATGTGTCGAATGATTCGAAATCAAGAGACTCTAAAAGTCCATCCACATGGAGCTTCTTCATGCGTTTGACACCAATGTGACCAAGGCGGCAGTGCCACAGATATGTGGGACTATCATTATCAATCTTACATCTTTTGGTATTCACACTATGAATATGTGTAACATCACGTTCGAGATTCATTAAGAATAAACCATTGACCAGCGGGGCATGACCATAAAACATATCTCTCATATAAATAGAACAACCATTATTCTCGGATTTAAATGAGTAGCCATATCGTATTAAACGAGATCCAGATACAATGTTCATGCTCAAAGCTGGCACTAAATAACAATTATTGAGGTTTAAAACTAATCCCATAGGTAAATGTAGAGGTAGCGTGCCAACGGCGATCACATCGACCTTGGAACCATTCCCGATGCGCATCGTCACCTCGTCCTTCGCCAGTCTCCGCTTATTCTGCAGCTCCTGTTTTGAGTAACAAATATGAGCAACCGCACCGGTATCAAATACCCAGGAGCTACTACGAGTACTGGTAAGGTACACATCAATAACATGTATATCACATATACCTTTGGTGTTGCCGGCCTTCTTATCCGCTAAGTACTTGGGGCATTTCCGCTTCCAGTGATCGTTTCCCTTGCAATAAAAGCACTCAGTCTCAGGTTTGGGTCCGTACTTTGGCTTCTTCCTGGCAACTGGCTTACCGGGCGCGGAAACTCCCTTACCGTCCTTCTTGAAGTTCTTCTTACCCTTGCCTTTCTTGAAACTAGTGGTTTTATTGACCATCAACACTTGATGCTCCTTTTTGATTTCTACCTCCGCTGATTTCAGCATTGAAAATACCTCAGGAATAGTTTTCACCATCCCCTGCATATTGTAGTTCATCACAAAGCTCTTGTAGCTAGGTGGGAGCGACTGAAGGATTTTGTCAATGACCGCGTCATCCGGGAGGTTAACTCCCAGCTGAGACAAGCGGTTGTGCAACCCAAACATTTTGAGTATGTGCTCGCTGACAGAACTATTCTCCTCCATCTTACAACTATAGAACTTGTCGGAGACTTCATATCTCTCGACCCGGGCATGAGCTTGGAAAACCATTTTCAGCTCTTGAACATCTCATATGCTCCGTGCTTCTCAAAACGCTTTTGGAGCCCCGGTTCTAAGCTGTAAAGCATGCCGCACTGAACCAGGGAGTAATCATCACTAGGCGACTGCCAGGCGTGCATAACGTATTGAGTTGCTGGGAAAACGGGTGCTTCACCTAGTGGTGCATCTAGGACATATGCTTTCTTGGCAGCTATGAGGATGATCCTCAAGTTCCGGACCCAGTCTATATAGTTGTTGCCATCGTCTTTCAGCTTGGTTTTCTCTAGGAACGCGTTGAAGTTGAGGGAAACATTAGCGTGGGCCATTTGATCTACAAGACATATTGCAAAAGTTTTAGACTAAGTTCATGATAATTAAGTTCATCTAATCAAATTATTTAATGAACTCCCACTCAGATAGACATCCCTCTAGTCATCTAAGTGATCCATGATCCGAGTCAACAAGGCCGTGTCCGATCATCACGTGAGACGGACTAGTCATCATCGGTGAACATCTTCATGTTGATCGTATCTTCTATATGACTCATGTTCGACCTTTCGGTCTCTTGTGTTCCGAGACCATGTCTGTACATGCTAGGCTCGTCAAGTCAACCAAAGTGTTTTTGCATGTGTAAATCTGTCTTACACCCATTGTATGTGAACGTTAGAATCATCACACCCGATCATCACGTGGTGCTTCGAAACAACAAACTTTCGCAATGGCGCACAGTTAGGGGGAACACTTTCTTGAAATTATTATGAGGGATCATCTTATTTACTACCGTCGTTCTAAGCAAATAAGATGCAAAAACATGATAAACATCACATGCAATCAAATAGTGACATGATATGGCCAATATCATTTTGCTCCTTTTGATCTCCATCTTCGGGGCACCATGATCATCATCGTCACCGGCGTGACACCATGATCTCCATCATCATGTCTCCATGAAGTTGTCTCGCCAACTATTACTTCTACTACAATGGCTAACGGTTTAGCAATGAAGTAAATTAATTACATGGCGTTATTCAGTGACACGCAGGTCATACAATAAATAAAGACAACTCCTATGGCTCCTGCCGGTTGTCATACTCATCGACATGCAAGTCGTGATTCCTATTACAAGAACATGATCAATCTCATACATCACATATATTTCATTCATCACATCCTTTTTGGCCATATCACATCACAAGGCATATGCTGCAAAAACAAGTTAGACGTCCTCTAATTGTTGTTGCATGTTTTTACGTGGCTGCAATAGGGTTCTAGCAAGAACGTTTCTTACCTACGTCAAAACCACAATGTGATATGCCAATTTCTATTTACCCTTCATAAGGACCCTTTTCATCGAATCCGATCCGACTAAGGTGGGAGAGACAGACACCCGCTAGCCACCTTATGCAACTAGTGCATGTCAGTCGGTGGAACCTGTCTCACGTAAGTGTACGTGTAAGGTCGGTCCGGGCCGCTTCATCCCACGATGCCGCCGAAACAAGGTAAGACTAGTAGTGGCAAGTAAACTGACAAAATCTACGCCCACAACAAAATTGTGTTCTACTCGTGCATAGAAACTACGCATAGACCTAGCTCATGATGCCACTGTTGGGGATCGTTGCAGAAAATAAAATTTTCTACGCATCACCAAGAACAATCTATGGAGCAAATAGAAACGAGAGAGAGAGGAGTGCATCTTCATACCCCTGAAGACCGCGAGACGGAAGCGTTACAAGAACACGGATGAGGGAGTCGTACTCGAAGCAATTCGGATCGCGGTGGACTCCGATCTTAGCACCGAACAACGGCACCTCCACGTTCAACACACGTGCAGCCCGGTGACGTCTCCCGCGCCTTGATCCAGCAAGGAGGAGGGAGAGGTTGAGGAAGAGAGCTCCAACAGCAGCACGACGGCGTGGTGGTGATGGAGAGGCAGTACTCCGGTAGGGCTTCGCCAAGCTCTTACAGAGGAGGAGAGGTGTTGGGGAGGGGAGGGGATGCGCCTTAGGTGTGGTGTTGCAGCCCTCCCCTCGACCCTCTATTTATACGAGAAGGGGGAAGGGCGGCGGCCCCCTCTAGATGAGATCTAGAGGGGGCGGCCAAGGGGAGGGGGCTTGCCCCCCAAGCAAGGGGGCGCCCCCTTTAGGGTCCCCCCCCCCAACCCTAGGCGCATGGGCCCAAGAGGGGGATGCGCCCAGCCCTCCAAGGGCTGGTTCCCTTCCCACTACGGCCCATGAGGCCCTCCGAGAGAGGTGGCCCCTCCCGGTGGACCCCCAAAACCCCTCGGGTGGCCCCGGTACAATACCGGTATGCCCCCGAACTTTTCCGGTGACCGTATGACAACTTCCCATATATAAATCTTCACCTCCGGACCATTCCGGAACTCCTCGTGACGTCCGGGATCTCTTCCAGGACTCCGAACAACATTCGGTAATCACATACAAGTCTGCCTAATAACCTTAGCGTCATCGAACCTTAAGTGTGTAGACCCTACGGGTTCGGGAATCACGTAGACATGACCGAGATAGCTCTCCGGCCAATAACCAACAGCGGGATCTGGATACCCATGTTGGCTCCCACATGTTCCACGATGATCTCATCGGATGAACCATGATGTCGAGGATTCAAGTAATCTCGTAAACAATTCCCTTTATCAATCGGTACGTTACTTGCCCGAGATTCGATCGTCGGTATCCCAATACCTTGTTCAATCTCGTTATCGGCAAGTCACTTTACTCATTACATAATGCATGATCCCGTGACCAACCACTTAGTCACATTGAGCTCATTATGATGATGCATTACCAAGTGGGCCCAGAGATACCTCTCCGTCATACAGAGTGACAAATCCCAGTCTCGATTCGTGCCAACCCAACAGACACTTTCAAAGATACATGTAGTGCACCTTTATAGTCACCCAGTTACGTTGTGACGTTTGGTACACCCAAAGCACTCCTACGGTATCTGGGAGTTACACAATCTCATGGTCTAAGGAACTGATACTTGACATTTAGAAAAGCTTTAGCAAACAAACTACACGATCTTGTGCTATGCTTAGGATTGGGTCTCATCCATCACATCATTCTCCTAATGATGTGATCTCGTTATCAATGACATCCAATGTCCATAGTCAGGAAACCATGACCATCTTTTGATCAACGAGCTAGTCAACTAGAGGCTCACTAGGGACATGTTGTGGTCTATGTATTCACACATGTATCACTGTTTCCGGTTAATACAATTATAGCATGAATAATAGACAATTATCATGAAAAAGGAAATATAATAATAATCATTTTATTATTGCCTCTAGGGCATATTTCCAACAAGGTGGACCCTCCCGGTGGACCCCCGGAACCCCCTCGGTGGTCCCGGTACAATAACAGCAAACCCCCGAATATTTCTGGTGACCGTATGATGACTTCCCATATGTAAATATTCACCTATGGACCATTCCAGAACTCCTCATGACGTCCGGGATCTCATCCGGCACTCCGAACAACATTCGGTAACCACATACTAATTCCCATAACAACTTGCGTCACCGAACCTTAAGTGTGTAGACCCTACGGGTTAGGGAATCATGCAGACATGACCGAGACATCTCTCCGGCCAATAACCAACAACGGGATCTGGATACCCATGTTGGCTCCCACATGTTTCACGATGATCTCATTGGATGAACCACAATGTAAAGGATTCAAGCAATCCCGTATACAATTCCCTTTGTCAATCGGTGCGTTACTTGCCCGAGATTCGATCGTCGGTATCCCAATACCTTGTTCAATCTCGTTACCGGCAAGTCACTTTACTAGTTGCATAATGCATGATCCCGTGACTAACTACTTAGTCACATTGAGCTCATTATGATGATGCATTATTGAGTGGGCCTAGAGATACCTCTCCGTCATACGGAGTGACAAATCCCAGTCTTGATTCGTGCCAACCCAAGAAACACTTTCGGAGATACCTATAGTGCACCTTTATAGTCACCCAGTTATGTTGTGACGTTTGGTACACCCAAAGCATTCCTACGGTATCCGGGACACAATCTCATGGTCTAAGGAAATGATACTTGACATTAGAAAAGCTTTAGCAAATGAACTACACAATCATGTGCTATGCTTAGGATTGGGTCTTGTCCATCACATCATTCTCCTAATGATGTGATCCCGTTATCAATGACATCCAATGTCCATAGTCAGGAAACGATGACCATCTGTTGATCAATGAGCTAGTCAACTAGAGGCTCACTAGGGACATGTTGTGGTCTATGTATTCACACATGTATTATGGTTTCCGGTCAATACAATTATAGCATGAACAATAGACAATTATCATGAACAAGGAAATATAATAATAATCATTTTATTATTGCCTCTAGGGCATATTTCCAACAAACGTGGCCCGTGAGGATCATCGTCTAAGCCCGTCAACCCCTGCTTGTTCGCCGAAGTTCTGGATCCGGGATGTATACTCTCTCACCATCATTAGCCTTGTTGAAATTGCCAATGACTCTAAACCCTGTCATCTCACCAGTCCATGTGTTCAGTACAACCTCTTTTAAGTAGTATGGCGACACAAAGGAGACGGCATCCAACTCAATCTGGCCACAGGCAGCCAACACATGTGAGCAAGGCAGGTGCAACAACTTTGGTTTGTTGCATGTACACTCACATGTTGGATAAAATTATGTTCCAATTTTTACATCATGCGTGTTCACCTCATTCGCAGAATCAAAAACATCGGTAGGTAGCTGAACCTCATACATCCTTTCCTGATTACCTACGAGTATCACAGTGTGCTTCTTTGCTTTCTCTATCTTCTCTGCCATATACTCCATGACACCTTACAATAAGGTGTGTTCTGATTATCTATAATATGCTTCTTTGCTAACTCGTGCCGGTCTCTGAAATATCTCAAAGTGCCATGGAATATAGCCTCCACAATAGTTGTGAGTGGCAATGCTCTATTCCCTCTGAGTACAAAGTTATACACCTCTGCAAGGTTGGTTGTCATGTGGCCATACCTAGCTCCATGGGTGTCATGCAGCAAAGACCAATTCACGGGAGGCTCTTTCTCTATCCATTCTGAAAAATCCTTTATTGCCCTCCCCTTCTTTCTCTTAGTATTAGGAGGGTCAATTGCTGGCAAGTCACAAAGACCAACTGGCTCCTCTAGCTCCACCATGAGTGTTGCTAATTTTTGTTGGTATTTTTCCATTTTCTTCCTGGCACGGACCTACTTCTTAGTAAACTCATCAAGTTTTGACCAAATAAATTGATACTTACGCTCCTGGTTCTGCTTGCACAATTTTTTAAACAAGTTCATCAACCTCTTGTTCTTGAACTGTGAGAAAAAGTTAGCCCCAAGATGGCGCATGCACCACCGACTCTGCAAATCCTTCCAAGGTGTTGGTTCGTCTACTATTGGATTCCTTGGTGTCTTCACAACCTTCAATATACCAGCATGCCTATCATGAATGACACACACGTTTGGTCAATCCTTCACGATGGCAATTTTCACTTGTCGAAAGAACCATACCCAACTCGGAAAGTTCTCACCCTCCACAAATGCCATGGTAAGTGGAATGATTTGATTGTTTCCATCCACACCAATGGCAGTCACGATTTGCCCTTTGTACTGACCAGTCAAGAATGTACCATCCACAAACATCACGGGAGGACAATGCCAGAAAGCTTCAATGCACATAGCGAAAGTGAAGAATACTCGTTTCAACACCTTGAAACCTGGTATACTCAGCAACCTTGTATGTTGTACGTTAACATAAGTGCTGGGATTCCTCTCCTTCGGTACATCCAGGGGACCGACAACATTATCATATGAGTCGAAGAACGTCCCAAACCTTTCCTCCATAGCCTTCTTCTTAGCCCTCCAAGCCTTCCCATAAGGAATGTTATAATTCCATCTGACCTTCACTTCTGTCTGGATGTGTTTTGCTTTCATATCTTTTTTCTCCACTATCTCAGTATACATGAGTTGCGCAATGAGAGTTGAAGTCAGGTTTGGATGACGAACCAACAAGTTTTTCCTCACACAATTATGTGGGACCACATTGGTGACAACCCAGTGGATGTTATACTTTGGCACATGCCCGTGCACCTTCATAGGACAACCTATTTATACACACTTCACGGTATAGTTTGTTGGGTTTGATATGTGTGTCCAGAAAACCCTCTAAGTAGACATTGCCCACTTTATCACCGCATATTTCAATTTTTTCTCAGTATCAAACACAGCCCCTATCTAGACTTAGTTCAGATTATATTGCCATGGAGTCTCATGGCCATCGTTCACAGTAAGGCCGGTGGATATGTTCTGATTCCATGCAGAAGGAATCGATACCTCCACTTCATCCTCAAAATTTTCAGAATCCAGATCGTCCACATATCCATCCTCGTCCTCTTCCTCCATCACCCTCTGCATTTCATCGCCTTCCTCATCCCCATCAGCAACACCAGAACCAACTAATATTATCGACTGAATATTCTGCCCAGTATCATGACCACAAACATTGTCCAACATGTAGTCTAACTCTTTCTCATCTTGGCTAGGATCCACATCCGGTGGCTGTGACCCGGATAAATGAATCTCGTTAGCAACTTGACTACCCTGGCCGGGTTCATACCCCACATGGAGTTGTACGGTATTCTCCTCCTTCGCCACTGGCAGCACTAGGACATATGGGTGGATTTTTCGGTCTCGGCAACGACTTAACAGGGTCAACCAATGTTGGCTCCTATCTATCGGCATCAACTCCCACCTGACATTTTTACAGGATTTGGTCCACAATGCATGAATACTGACGGAACATACTTCAGGATCCAACCCAAAACTAGTAGTCAACCAGTGCTCCAACTATCTAATGTCCAGTCTGTCCGGGTCTGAAAGTGTCATGACGCCATTTTTAAACTCGCTAAGATCAACCCCCAACTCATTATATCAAACATTACCAAGGCCATAGTAAATAGTCAAATTTACTAATACATACATTTTCACCTGTCAGACATTGCCACCTTCTAATTAATCGCAATGAACAAAATTATTACCCGCTACACTAACTATCCGCTAAAATGCCAGCACAAACTAATTAACACTAAAAAAATGTGACGCGTGATTATACCTTCGACGCGTGTGGCCACCTCACGGAGAACTTGCACCAACAGACAACACCAACGCCATCCCCTCGGCGGCACGAAGCTGCACCTCTTCCTCACCAGCCAAACCGCCTCCTCCTCCTCAGTCCACCATGGCTTCTCCTCCTCCTCACCCCATCATGACTCCACCTCACTTGTACGCACAAATAGCTATCCCATGGAGAAAAATGACCGTAGGCCAGTGGAGATGGCTACGATCTACCGTTTCTATGGTTTGGATTCGAAAATAGGTGGAGAAACGAAGAGATCAGCGAGGGGGGGGGGGCGATGTACAGAGAGGAACGAGACAGAGAGCAAGAACAGCGAGAGGAAAAAGAAGACCAGCTTGGGCCTTATCCAAAGCTCTTCGGCCGATGGCTAGCCGAAGAGGCCCGTCTTTGGCCATGTTCGCGCAGTCTTCAGCCACGCTTAACCGAAGAGGTCTCTTCGGGCTTCGGCCGGCTGAAAAGGGCCACATCGGCCAACGGTTGACTGACGGGGTGCTACTTTTGCAAATAATGTGTCAACATTGGTAGTTTCTGAAATTGCTATAAAAATGTGCTACTTTTGAAAAAAAAATCACGATGATGAGCCTGCCAAGCCTAGATTCAATGGGGAAGGGAGGAGTGGTGGCCTTCATGGGACCAAGCATCGGCGGGCTCCTATGCTCTACTCTTCCTCGCTGTCGGCGCCCGTGGATGTGCCGACTTCCTTGTCGTGGCATCGGGGCGCGGCCAGCGCGGAGCTGGTGATGTCATTTGTGCCCTAGCCAAATTATGTCGCGGCCTCATCGATTTCTGTGAAGGCGGCTTTTTTCTCCACCTACAAGATGTGTTCGCACTAGAGCTTGCGGCGGATGTCGCGGGCGGCACGTAGGATAGGAGCAGTGCCTCTGTCACGAGCCCAAGGTCAGAAGGCGACGACCAGGCCCAACCCAAGAGGAGGAGAAGGGCCAACCGGCTATTCGACCCAGCCACCTGGGAAATGGGTGGATAAGTAGTGGTGTGGTGTGCGGAGTAGAGGCATCGAGTGAATTGGGTTGTAATCCTCTCCTTCCCCGACCTCTCTCTCTTCCTCTCTCAGGAACCCTAGCTTCCGATCCCCTTTCCCCTTCCTTTTGAATTTCCTGTACTCCACCATGAATTCGATGAATTAAGAGAGAGACCATAACATATGGTATCAGATTTGCCACAATACCTCCAGAAACCCACCTTTTCCACGCGTCAGCAACGACAAGCAGTGGCGATGGAGCAGCGCGTCGACGAGCTAGCGGCGACCCTCAAGCTGATCCAAGAGCAAAATGCCCCCATCTAGAAGGCGGTGGCGGCATCCACGACCCTCTTCAAGGAGATCAAGCCCTCGGTCCTCGATCTTGCAGAGTGGTGCCGACGTTGGACCAAGCGGTGACGGATCTGCGGGATGATTTGGGTGTAGTGCGGCGCGACCTCGACCACGTCATACGCAACCCGATCTTGTCGCCGAAGCCGGTTGATCTTCCGTCGCTGATGCTGCAGCCACCGCCACACGACGCCTTCGCCGCAGCCGTGACCACCTCCAGGCCCGATGGCCGCCATGATGACACAGCTTTTCGGGGGGCGTGATCTGGGGTAGTGACTACCCTGGTTCCACCTCCGATCACGGGTACGTTTGTAGGCCCTGATAATCGTTCTTGTTCACTAATTCGCTCACCCGAGCCGCGTCAATTTTCCTCTGGTTTGTCGCGGTTCCGTCAACCCTCGCGCTCGGGTAGCCCGCATCATTTTCGTTCATCTCTGCCACCCAGACCCAAGATGGATTTTCCTCTGTTTGTGGGGGATAGACCATGCAGTTGGAAACGCAATTGCGAGTCGTATTTTCGGGTGTTCCACCTTGATCCAGAGTTATGGGTCGACAAGGCAGCGATGCATTTCTCTGGCCCAGCTATGCTCTGGTTAGAGAATGGGGGATTTGATCTTAGTCAGATGGCATGGGAGCATTTCTGTTCGCTGGTTTGTGACCAGTTCGAGCGCAATGAGTTCAATTTCTTGTTGCATCAACTCTTTCATCTTCGTCAAACTGACTCAATGTCAGAGTACACCACTCAGTTCAATGATCTCATGCATTCTCTCTTAGCGCATAGTAGTTCTTGGGATCCTGCCTTGTTTCCCTCCCATTTTATTGATGGTCTTAAGGATGAAATTCGATTTGTTGTTATTGTACACAATCCACAAGACATGGATACTGTTGTTTCCTTGGCATATTTGAAGGAAGAAGCGCTGGAAATCTCGAAGCGGCGTGAATCACGCCGTTCGGACAATGGCTCTGGTGGTCACTCCCATTTGCGGGGTGCAATGCCTTTGCCTCCACCACCGGGGCGTCGTCCTCCACTTCCGAAGAAGGCGGATGATCGGAGAACAGAACCCAATGCTATGGCGCAGGCAGCTCCATCCATGGATGAGCGTTTGACCACTCACCGTGCATACTGATACGTCTCCAATGTATCTATAATTTTTGATTGTTCCATGCTATTATATTACCCGTTTTGGATTATGGGCTTTACTTTACCTTTTATATCATTTTTGGGACTAACCTACTAACCGGAGGCCCAGCCCGAATTGCTGTTTTTTTGCCTATTTCAGTGTTTCAAAGAAAAGGAATATCAAACGGAGTCCAAACGGAATGAAACCTTCGGGAGTGTGATTTTTGGAACAAACGTGATCCAGAGGACTTGGAGTGGAAGTCAAGAAACAAGTGAGGCGCCCACGAGGGTGGAGGGCGCCCCCCCTACTGGGCGCGCCCCCTGTCTTGTGGGCCCCTCGATCGTCCACCGACGTACTTCTTCCTCCTATATATACCCACATACCCCGAAAACATCAGAAGTGACCATGAAAACCTAGTTCCACCACCGTAACCTTCTGTATCCACGAGATCCCATCTTGGAGCCGTCACCGGCGCTCCGCCGGAGGGGGAATCCACCACAGAGGGCCTCTACATCATCTCCAAGGCCTCTCCGATGAGTTGTGAGTAGTTTACCACAGACCTTTGGGTCCATAGTTATTAGCTAGATGGCTTCTTCTCTCTCTTTGAATCTCAATATCATGTTCTCCTTGACCTTCTTGGAGATCTATTCGATGTAACTCATTTGTGGTGTGTTTGTTGAGATCCGATGAATTGTGGGTTTATGATCAAGTTTATCTATGAGAAATATTTGAATCTCCTCTGAATTCTTTTATGTATGATTAAGTTATCTTTGCAAGTCTCCTCGAATTATCAGTTTGGTCTGGCCTACTAGATTGATCTTTCTTGCAATGGGAGAAGTGCTTAGCTTTGGGCTCAATCTTGCGGTGTCCTTTCCCAGTGACAGCAGGGGCAGCAAGGCACGTATTGTATTGTTGCCATCGAGGATAAAAATATGGGGTTTATATCAAATTGCATGAGTTTATCCCTTTACATGATATCATCTTTCGTAATGTGTTACTCTGTTCTTTATGAACTTAATACTCTAGATGCATGCTGGATAGCGGTCGATGTGTGGAGTAATAGTAGTAGATGCAGGCAGGAGTCGGTCTACTTGTCACGAACATGATGCCTGTATACATGATCATGCCTAGATAATCTCATAATTATTCGCTTTTCTATCAATTGCTCGACAGTAATTTGTTCACCCACCATAATACTTATGCTATCTTGAGAGAAGCCACTAGTGAAATCTATGGCCCCCGGATCTATCTCTTATCATATAAGTCTGCTATCTACTTTTATTTGCATCTTTACTTTTCCAATCTATATTATAAAATACCAAAAATATATTTATCTTATCATATTATCTCTATCAGATCTCACTTTCGCAAGTGGCCTTGAAGGGATTGACAACCCCTTTATTGCGTTGGTTGTGAGTTCTTGTTTGTTTGTGTAGGTGCATGGGACTTCTGAGGAGCCTCCTACTGGATTGATACCTTGGTTCTCAAAAACCGAGGGAAATACTTACGCTACTGTGCTGCATCACTCTTTCCTCTTCAAGGAAAACCAACGCAAGCTCAAGACATAGCAAGAAGGATTTCTGGCACCGTTGCCGGGGAGGACTTCGCTCAAGTCAAGACATACCAAGTACCCATCACAAACTCATCTCCCTCGCATTACATTAGTTGCCATTTGCCTCTCGTTTTCCTCTCCCCCACTTCACCCTTGCTGTTTTATTCGCCCTTCTTCTGTTCGTCTTTTCATTTGCTTTCATGTCTTACTTGGCTCGTTTGATCGTTTGGTTGGAATAGTTGTTTATTTATTGCTAAACAGAGAACCTAAGATCTATGGATCCTCATCCGCTTGCTAATCTTTTTAAGAGATCCAATGATGATGAACCAATTGCTAGTGAGTTTTGTGCACTAGATTATCTTTATGAAGTTTTGCTTGAAATTCGTGAATCTGAAAATTGTGACGAAGAAATTTATGAAGAGATTCATGATGGCTCCTTGAATGAAAAGCATGATTGCAATGATATGACTAAAAATACTCTTAATGTCAATTGTACTAATAATATGCAAAACCCTAAGCTTGGGGATGCTAGTTTTGCTATGTCTACTACTTGTTGCAATGATCATGATTGGGGCGATTCTTCTTATGATCTTGAAAATTTATTTAAGCCCCATGATGAATATGAGATTGATAATAGTGTTTGCAATAATATTGAAAGTGGGTTTGGAATAGTGTCAACTTTAGATCCCATGTATTTGGAGAATGTTCAATCTTATGGTATTTTTGATAAAAGTGGGTTTGGAGAGGTCATGACTTTAGTTAATGTTAATCCCACTATTTTGGAAGAGTGTCAACTTCGCATGCATGTGGATCATGTTGAAAATATTTTATGTGATAGCTATTTTGTTGAATTTTCTTATGATCCTACATGTAATTATTATGAGAGAGGAAAATATGGTTGTAGAAATTTTCATGTTACTAAATTACCTCTCTTCATGTTGAGATTGCTATCATCTCTTTGTTCTTCCTTGCATATGCTAGTTTTTGCTTGCCTTGGTAATTTGTTTGCTTACAAGATGCCTATGCATAGGAAGTATGTCAGACTTAGATGTGTTTTCATGTTTTAATTAGTGTTTGTGCCAAGTAGAACCTATAGGATAACCTATGGTAATAGTTAATTTGATTCTGCTGAAAAACAGAAACTTTGCGCTCACGAGAAAAAATTCAATAAATCACAGAAACGTGATTTTGTGTTGATTCTTTCTGATTTAGATAAATATACAAATTGCCTAGGGCGACCTATTTGTTTAGGATTTTTAGAGTTTCATAAGTATTCAAAAGTTACAGATTGCTACAGACTGTTCTGTTTTTGACAGATTCTGCTTTTCGTGTGTTGTTTGCTTATTTTGATGCATCTATGGCTAGTATGTAAGGATATGAACAATAGAGAACTTGGAATACAGTAGGTTAACACCAATATAAGGAAAGAATGAGTTCATTACAGTACCTTATGTGGTGGTTTTTCTTTCTTGCACTAACGGAGCTTATGAGATTTCCTGTTGAGTTTTGTGTTGTCAAGTTTTCAAGTTTTGGGTAAAGATTTGATGGATTATGGAATAAGGAGTGGCAAGATCCTAAGCTTTGGAATGCCCATGGCACCCCAAGATATTCAATAATAGCCAAAAGCCTAAGATTGGGGATACCCCAGAAGGCATCTTCTTTTTCGTCTTCGTCTATCGGTAACTTTACTTGGAGCTATATTTTTATTCGCCACATGATATGTGTTTTGCTTGGAGCGTCTTGTATGATATTATTCTTTACTTTTTAGTTTACCACAATCATCCTTGCTGTACACACCTTTTGGGAGAAACCCACTTGATTGGAATTTATTAGTAAACTCTATGTGCTTCCCTTATATCTTTTGAGCTAAATAGTTTTTGCTCTAGTGTTTCACTTATATCTTTTAGAGCACGGCGGTGGCTTAAATTTGTAGAAATTGTTGATCTCTCATGCTTCACTTATATTATTTTTATAGTCTCTTAGAACAGCATGGTATTTGCTATGGTTATAAAATTGGTCCTAGAATGATGGGCATCCAAGTTGGGTATAATAAAAACTATCATAGAAGTGAATTGGATGCTATGATCAATTTGATGCTTGATAATTGTTTTGAGATATTAGGATGGTGATATTAGAGTCATGCTAGTTGGGTGATTATGAATTTAAAGAATACTTGTGTTGAAGTTTGTGATTCCCGTAGCATGCACGTATGGTGAACCGCTTTGTGATGAAGTTGAAGCACAATTTTATTTATTGATTGTCTTCCTAATGAGTGGCAGTCAGGGACGAGCGATGGTCTTTTCCTACCAATCTATCCCCCTAGGAGCATGCGCGTAGTACTTTGTTTTCAATGGCTTGTAGATTTTTGCAATAAGTATATGAGTTCTTCATGACTAATGTTGAGTCCATGGATTATACGCACTCTCACCCTTCCACCATTGCTAGCCTCTCTTGTGCCGCACAACTTTTGCCGGTACCATACACCCACCATATACCTTCCTCAAAATAGCCACCATACCTACCTATTATGGCATTTCCATAGCCATTCTGAGATATATTGACATGCAACTTTCCACCGTTCCGTTCATATGACATGCATCGTCATTGTCATATTGCTTTTGCATGATCTTATAGTTGACATCGTATTTGTGGCAAAGCCACCTTCATAATTTTTCATACATGTCACTCTTGATTCATTGCATATCCCGGTACACCGCCGGAGGCATTCACATAGAGTCATATTTTGTCCTAAGTATTGAGTTGTAATTCTTGAGTTGTAAATAAATAAAAGTGTTATGATCTTCATTATTAGAGCATTGTCCCATGTGAGGAAAGGATGATGGAAGCCATAATTCCCTCACAAGTTGGGATGAGACTCCGGACTTTATGAAAAATAAAAGAGGCATTCATATAGAGTCATATCTTGTTCTAAGTATTAAGTTGTAATCTTGAGTTGTAAGTAAATAAAAGTGTGATGATCTTCATTATTAGAGCATTGTCGCAGTGAGGAAAGGATGATGGAGACTATGATTCCCCCACAAGTCGGGATGAGACTTCGGACTTTATAAAAAAAAGGCCAAAGAGCCCACCAAATAAAAAAAGAGGCCAAATAAAAAAAGGAGAAAGGCCAAATAAAAAAAGAGAGAAAAAGAGAGAAGGGACAATGCTACTATCCTTTTTACCACACTTGTGCTTCAAAGTAGCACCATGATCTTCATAATAGAGAGTCTCCTATGTTGTCACTTTCATATACTAGTGGGAATTTTTCATTATAGAACTTAGCTTGTATATTCCAATGATGGGCTTCCTCAAAATGCCCTAGGTCTTCGTGAGCAAGCGAGTTGGATGCACACCCACTTAGTTTCTTTTGTTGAGCTTTCATACATTTATAGCTCTAGTGCATCCGTTGCATGGCAATCCCTACTCACTCACATTGATATCTATTAATGGGCATCTCCATAGCCCGTTGATACGCCTAGTTGATGTGAGACTATCTTATCCTTTTTTGTCTTCTCCACAACCACCATTCTATTCCACATATAGTGCTATGTCCATGGTTCACACTCATGTATTGCGTGAAAGTTGAAAAAGTTTGAGATTACTAAAGTATGAAACAATTGCTTGGCTTGTCATTGGGGTTGTGCATGATTAAATACTTTGTTTGATGAAGATAGAGCAACAGCCAGACTATATGATTTTGTGGGGATAACTTTCTTTAGCCATGTTATTTTGAGAAGATATGATTGCTTAGTTAGTATGCTTGAAGTATTACTATTTCTTATGTAAATATGAACTTTTATTTTGAATCATTTGAATCTGAACATTCATGCCACAATAAAGAAAATTACATTCATAATTATGCTAGGTAGCATTCCACATCAAAAATTCTGGTTTTATCATTTACCTACTCGAGGACGAGCAGGAATTAAGCTTGGGGATGCTTGATATGTCTCCAACGTATCTATAATTTTTGATTGTTCCATGCTATTATATTACCCGTTTTGGATGTTTATGGGCTTTACTTTACACTTTTATATCATTTTTGGGACTAACCTACTAACCGGAGGCCCAGCCCGAATTGTTGTTTTTTTTGCCTATTTCAGTGTTTCGAAGAAAAGGAATATCAAACGGAGTCCAAACGGAATGAAACCTCCGGGAGCGTGATTTTTGGAACAAACGTGATCCAGAGGACTTGGAGTGGAAGTCAAGAAACAAGCGAGGCGGCCACGAGGGTGGAGGGCGCCCCCCCCCCTACTGGGCGCCCCCTTGTCTCGTGGGCCCCTCGATCATCCACCGACGTACTTCTTCCTCATATATACCCACGTACCCCGAAAACATCAGAAGTGACCATGAAAACCTAGTTCCACCGATGTAACCTTCTGTATCCGCGAGATCCCATCTTGGAGCCATCGCCGGCGCTCCGTCGGAGAGGGAATCCACCACAGAGGGCCTCTACATCTCCAAGGCCTCTCCGATGAGTTGTGAGTAGTTTACCACAGACCTTTGGGTCCATAAATATTAGCTAGATGGCTTCTTCTCTCTCTTTGAATCTCAATACCATGTTCTCCTTGATCTTCTTGGAGATCTATTCGATGTAACTCTTTTTGCGGTGTGTTTGTCGAGATCCGATGAATTGTGGGTTTATGATCAAGTTTATCTATGAGAAATATTTGAATCTCCTCTGAATTCTTTTATGTATGATTAAGTTATCTTTGCAAGTCTCTTCGAATTATCAGTTTGGTTTGGCCTACTAGATTGATCTTTCTTGCAATGGGAGAAGTGCTTAGCTTTGGGCTCAATCTTGCGGTGTCCTTTCCCAGTGACAGCATGGGCAGCAAGGCACGTATTGTATTGTTGCCATCGAGGATAAAAAGATGGGGTTTATATCATATTGCATGAGTTTATCCCTCTACATCATGTCATCTTTCGTAATGCATTACTCTATTCTTTATGAACTTAATACTCTAGATGCATGCTGGATAGCGGTCGATGTGTGGAGTAATAGTAGTAGATGCAGGCAGGAGTCGGTTTACTTGTCATGGACGTGATGCCTATATACATGATCATGCCTAGATAATCTCATAATTATTCGCCTTTCTATCAATTGCTCGACAGTAATTTGTTCACCCACCATAATACTTATGCTATCTTGAGAGAAGCCACTAGTGAAACCTATGCCTCCCGGGTCTATCTCTTATCATATAAGTTTGATATCTACTTTTATTTGCATCTTTACTTTTCCAATCTATATTATAAAATACCAAAGATATATTTATCTTATCATACTATCTCTACCAGATCTCACTTTCGCAAGTGGCCTTGAAGGGATTGACAACCCCTTTATTGCATTGGTTGCGAGTTCTTGTTTGTTTGTGTAGGTGCATGGGACTTCTGAGGAGCCTCCTACTGGATTGATACCTTGGTTCTCAAAAACTGAGGGAAATACTTATGCTACTGTGCTGCATCACCCTTTCCTCTTCAAGGAAACCCAACGCAAGCTAAATACATAGCATGTACCGTCGTGCTCGAGGCCTCTGTTATCTCTGTGGGGAAAACGGTCTCGTGATCACAAGTGTGCAGTAGCAGTCCAATTGCATGTGGTGCAGGAATTGTTTGATGTGCTGGGCATACAAGGGTTCAGTTCAACATCTGAAGATAGCGACACGGCCAGGGAGTGCCATACCATCTCTCGTGCAGCAATGGAAGGATCAGTTGCTCCTCAAATTTTCCGATTGCAAGGGCGTATTCAGAATCAGAAGGTGCTCATGTTGATTGATTTGGGCAGTTCCCATCGCTTTGTCAGTGCATCACTGTCAGCTCGCTTGTCTGCTATGGTAGCAGCTCATCGTCCTTTCCCTGTAAGAGTTGCTGATGGTGGACAGTTGCAGTGTACACAGGAGATTCCTGCAGGTGAATGGACAGTGCAAGGCCACACTTTTTGAAGGAAATATGCCCTAGAGGCAATAATAAAGTTATTATTTATTTCCTTAATTCATGATAAATGTTTATTATTCATGCTAGAATTGTATTAACAGGAAACACAGTACATGTGTGAATACATAGACAAAACCTATAGTAACTAGTATGCCTCTACTTGACTAGCTCGTTAATCAAAGATGGTTATGTTTCCTAACCATAGACATGTGTTGTCATTTGATGAACGGGATCACATCATTAGGAGAATGATGTGATGGACATGACCCATCCGTTAGCTTAGCATTATGATCGTGTTAGTTTCATTGCTACTGCTTTCTTCATGACTTATACAAGTTCCTCAGACTATGAGATTATGCAACTCACGAATACCGAAGGAACACTTTGTGAGCTACCAAACGTCACAACATAAAAGGTTATTATAAAGGTGCTCTATAGGTGTCTCCGAAGGTGTTTGTTGAGTTGGCATAGATCGAGATTAGGATTTGTCACTCCGTGTTTCTTAGAGGTATCTCTGGGCCCTCTCGGTAATACTCATCACTATAAGCCTTGCAAGCATTGTAACTAATGATTTAGTTGCTGGATGAAGTATTACGGAATGAGTAGAGACTTGCCAGTAACGAGATTGAACTAGGTATGGAGATACAGACGATCGAATCTCGGGTAAGTAACATACCGATGACAAAGAGAACAACGTATGTTGTTATGCGGTTTGACCGATAAAGATCTTCGTAGAATATTAGGAACCAATATGAGCATCCAAGTCCCGCTATTGGTTATTGATCGGAGATGTGTCTCGGTCATGTCTACATAGTTCTCGAACCCGTAGGGTCCGCATGCTTAACGTTCGATGACGATCGGTATTATGAGTCTATGTGTTTTGATGTACCGAAGGTAGTTCGGAGTCCCGAATGTGATCACGGACATGACGAGGAGTCTCGAAATGGTCGAGAAATAAAGATTGATACATTGGATGGCTATATTCGGACATCGGAAGTGTTCCAGGTGATTTCCGAGAAAACCGGAGTGCCGGAGGGGTTACCGGAACCCCCCGGGGAAGTATTGGGCCTTAGTGGGCCTTAGGGGAGAGAGAGGGCAGCAGCCCAGGAGGTAGCGCCCCCCTCCCAAGGGGAGTCCGAATTGGACTAGGGGAGGGGGCGCAGCCCCTCTTTCCCTCTCCCTCTCCCTCTCCTTCCTTTCCCCTCCCCCTCCTAGTTGGACTAGGAAAGGGGGAGTCCTACTCCTACTAGGAGGAGGACTCCTCCCCTCCTTGGCGCGCCCAAGGGCCGGCCGGCCTCCCCCTTGCTCCTTTATATACGAGGGCAGGGGGCACCCTAGGACACACAAGTTGACATTGTTTAGCCGTATGCGGTGCCCCCTCCACAGTTACACACCTCGGTCATATCGTTGTAGTGCTTAGGTGAAGCCCTGCGCCGGTAACTTCATCATCACCATCACCACACCATCGTGCTGACGAAACTCTCCCTCGGTGTCCACTTTATCAAGAGTACGAGGGATGTCCCCGAGCTGAACGTGTGCTGATCGCGGAGGTGACATACGTTCGGTGCTAAGATCGGTCGGATCGTGAAGACGTACGACTACATCAACCGCGTTGTCATAACGCTTCCGTTTTCGGTCTATGAGAGTATGTGGACACACTCTACCCTCTCGTTGCTATGCATCACATAGATAGATCTTACGTGATCGTAGGATTTTTTTTTGAAATTACCGCGTTCCCCAACACTTTTTGCTCCAGCCTCAAAGTGTTACCACTTGGATGCTATGACATGATTATTGGTATGGACTGGTTAGAGGCTCACAGTCCGATGCATATTCATTGGGGGCGATAAGTTACTACAGTTTGTTTGAGAGGGGCAACAAATTTCCCTTCATGGGGTGCAACCACAGCTGCAGCAGTGCTACCAGCTCACCTCAGAGCAGCTGTCGGCCTTGTTCCATCAGAATGATGTGTAGCAGATTGTGCAACTGTGTATGGTGGACGGTGTTTAGCAGTCTGACGCTATTCCAGAGGAGGTTTCTGATTTACTGCAACAGTTTGCCCACTTGTTTGCAGATCCGGTTGGGGTGCCTCCTCAACGGGAATTGGACCACACCATTCCCCCGATTCCGGGTGCAGCACCGGTGAATTTGCAACCATATCGGTATACTCCAGCCCAGAAAGAAGAGATTGAGAAATAGGTGGCGGAGATGTTACGACAAGGCCTCATTCAGAACAGTTGCAGCCCTTTTGCAGCTCTAGTTCTTCTAGTCCAGAAAAAGGACCTAAGTTGGCATTTTTGCATCGATTTCAGGCGGCTCAATGCTATCACCATCAAAAACAGATACCCACTGCCCATCATTGAGGAGCTGCTGGATGAGTTGGCTGGATCAGTCTGGTTCACTAGTCTGGATCTGCGTGCGGGATATCATCAAATACGCATGAAACCTGGAGAGGAATTCAAAACAGCGTTCAAAACGCACCACGTGCACTATGAATTTAAGGTCATGCCCTATGGAGTCACGGGGGGTCCTTCGACCTTCCAAGGCGACATGAATATTTTGTTTTCCCTGTTGTTGCGAAAAGGAGTGCTTGTATTTGTGGATGACATTCTAGTCCACAGTGCCACCTTAAAGCAACATGTGCTATTGCTGAGACAAGTGTTTCAACTCCTGGATGAGCATCAGTTCTATCTCAAGTGTGCCAAGTGCAAATTTGCCCAGCAAAAACTGACTTACTTGGGACATGTGATCAGTGCCGAGGGCGTGGCCACAGACGAAAAGAACATTGCTGCAATCCGAGATTGGCCAACCCCGACGACAGTTAAGGAAGTCAGAGGCTTTTTGGGATTGGCAGGATACTATCGCCGCTTTGTGCATAATTTTGGAATCATCAGCAGGACTCTGACAAACTTGTTGAAGAAGGGGGTCGTTTTCCAATGGACTGAGGACGCGGAGGCTGTCTTCCAACACCTTAAGATGGCCCTCATCACGGCTCCGGTGCTGACATTGCCACAGTTCGATCGCACATTCGAAGTGGAGACAGACGCCTCTAACACGGGCGTTGTGGCTGTGCTCATGCAAGATGGGCATCCCCTGGCCTTCTTCAGCAAGGTTTTGGGGCCTCGCAACCAAGGGCTATCAGCGTATGAAAAGGACTTCATGGCAGTCCTCATGGCCGTGGATCAGTGGCGACCGTACTTGCAGACGGGGGAATTCATTTTCGGACGGACCAGCGCAGCCTGTCCCATTTGGATGACCAACGCCTGACGACACCCTGGCAACGGCATGCTCTCATAAAACTGTTGGGATTGCAATATCGGATCGTGTATCGCAAGGGTGTTGAGCACCGGGCTGCCGATGCTCTGTCGCGACGAGAAGGCATGCTTGCGGCTGTGTCGGTGGCTCTTCCAACATGGCTCGAAGAGATTGCAGCAGGGTATCAAATAGATCCACAAGCTCGGGGAATCCTACAGAAGTACAACGACTCTCAAGATGCGACAGATCCTTACACAGTGCAGGATGGGGTGATCCGTTATAAGGGGCGTGTGTGGCTGGGATCCAATTACGCGGCTCAACAGAAGATATTGCATTCGGTGCACTCTAGCCCAGTGGGTGTTCACTCGGGAATGCATGCCACTTATGATCGTCTCAAGCGCTTGTTTGTGTGGCCCAATATGAAGGCTGATGCCACCAAATTTGTCTCTGCTTGTGGAGTGTGAAAGCAGGCAAAACCTGAACACATTCGCACTCCTGGTCTGCTGGAACCATGACGTGCCGCCACACCCTTGGCACATGGTCACTTTGGATTTCGTGGAAGGCCTGCCTAACTCCAAGGGATACTCCTGCATCATGGTGGTGGTGGACAAACTGACCAGATATGCGCATTTTGTGCCTCTTACTCATCCCTTCACAGCTATCCAAGTGGCGACTTCCTTCATGATCAATATTTACAAGTATCATGGTCTGCCATATGCTCTTGTTTCAGATCGAGACCGGATCTTCACCAGTGTCGTTTGGAAGGAACTGTTTCATCAAGCTGGCACTGAATTGTGTATGTCCTCAGCATATCATCCCCAGACTGATGGAACGACAGAAAGGGTGAACCAGTGTATGGAATCCTTTCTCCGTTGCTTTGTTCATAGTTGTCCACATCGCTGGTTCCAATGGCTACACTTGGCAGAATTCTGGTACAACACCGCGCTGCACTCAGCTCTTAGTATGTCCCCGTTTGAGATGCTCTATGGTCATCCCCTCGACACTTTGGCATCACGGACGCGTCTGCAGCTGCACCTCGAAACCTCTCAGCCTGGATGCATGAACGCACACTGATCCTGGATTTACTCAAGCAACACTTGCACCGCACACGCCAAAGAATGAAGGAGCAAACCGATAAACATGGCTCAGAGCGGGCATTTGCTGAAGGGGATTGGGTGTTTGTCAAGCTTCAGCCATATGTCCAGGTGTCTGTCGCGGCGTAAGCTAACCACAAGCTGGCCTTTCGCTACTTTGGTCCAGTTCAGGTACTCAAGCGCATTGGACAGGTGGCCTACCGCCTGTAGTTGCCGGAGCACAGCAAGGTGCACTCGGTCTTCCATGTGTCCCTTCTTCGCGGCGCACTTCCACCTGACACCGCAGTCATGCCTGAGCTACCTACCCCGGCGGCACCATCCTCTCCACCAGCCATTCCAGCGCGGGTTCTGGTTCGACAAGTGGTGAACCGAGGAACAACCAAGATTCTGCAAGTGCAAGTGCAGTGGAAAGATCAGTCGGCTTCCCTAGCATCGTGGGAGGACTACTTCAAGCTGCACAGCCGTTTCCCTGGAGCGGCGTGATAACCCACAAGTATAGGGGATCGCAACAGTTTTCGAGGGTAGAGTATTCAACCCAAATTTATTGATTCGACACAAGGGGAGCCAAAGAATATTCTCAAGTATTAGCAGCTGAGTTGTCAATTCAACCACACCTAGAAACTTAGTATCTGCAGCAAAGTGTTTAGTAGCAAAGTAATATGATAGTGGTGGTAACGGTAACAAAAGTAAAGACAACAAAAGTAATATTTTTGGTATTTTGTAGTGATTGTAACAGTAGCAACGGAAAAGTAAATAAGCGAGAACCAGTATATGGAAAACTCGTAGGCACCGGATTAGTGATGGATAATTATGCCGGATGTGGTTCGTCATGTAACAGTCATAACATAGGGTGACACAGAACTAGCTCCAATTCATCAATGTAATGTAGGCATGTATTCCGAATATAGTCATACGTGCTTATGGAAAAGAACTTGCATGACATCTTTTGTCCTACCCTCCCGTGGCAGCGGGGTCCTATTGGAAACTAAGGGATATTAAGGCCTCCTTTTAATAGAGAACCGGAACAAAGCATTAGCCCATAGTGAATACATGAACTCCTCAAACTATGGTCATCACCGGGAGTGGTCCCGATTATTGTCACTTCGGGGTTGCCGGATCATAACACATAGTAGGTGACTATAGACTTGCAAGATAGGATCAAGAACTCACATATATTCATGAAAACATAATAGGTTCAGATCTGAAATCATGGCACTCGGGCCCTAGTGACAAGCAGTAAGCATAGCAAAGTCATAGCAACATCAATCTCAGAACATAGTGGATACTAGGGATCAAACCCTAACAAAGCTAACTTGATTACATGATAAATCTCATCCAACCCATCACTGTCCAGCAAGCCTATGATGGAATTACTCACGCACGACGGTGAGCATCATGAAATTGGTGATGGAGGATGGTTGATGATGACGATGGCGACGAATCCCCCTCTCCGGAGCCCCGAACGGACTCCAGATCAGCCCTCCCGAGAGAGATTAGGGCTTGACGGCGGCTCCGTATCGTAAAACGTGATGATTTCTTCTCTCTGATTTTTTCTCCCCGAAAGCCAATATATGGAGTTGGAGTTGGCATCAGAGGGTCTCCAGGGGGCCCACGAGGTAGCGGGGCGCCCCCCACCCTCGTGGACAGGGTGTGGCCCCCCTGGTCTTCATTTGGTGAGGATTTTTTATTATTTATGCTAAGATATTCCGTGGAGTTTCAGGTCATTCCGAGAACTTTTATTTTCTGCACAAAAAACAACATCATGGCAATTCTACTGAAAACAGCATCAGTCCGGGTTAGTTCCATTCAAATCATACAAGTTAGAGTCCAAAACAAGGGCAAAAGTGTTTGGAAAAGTAGATACGACGGAGACGTATCAACTCCCCCAAGCTTAAACCCTTGCTTGTCCTCAAGCAATTCAGTTGACAAACTGAAAGAGAAAAAGAAAAACTTTTACAAACTCTGTTTGCTCTTGTTGTTGTAACTATGTCAAGCTAGCATTCAAGTTTTCAGCAAAGATCATAACTAACCACATTTGCAATAACTCCTAGGTCTCATGTTTACTCATATCAATAACATAATCAACTAGCAAGCCATAATAATAAATCTCGGATGACAACACTTTCTCAAAACAATCATAATATGATATAACAAGATGGTATCTCGCTAGCCCTTTCTGAGACCGCAAAACATAAATGCAGAGCACCTTCAAAGATCAAGGATTGACTAGACATTGTAATTCATGGTAAAGGAGATCCAATCATAGTCATACCCGATATAAATTAACAATAATGAATGCAAATGACAGTTGTGCTCTCCAGCTAGTGCTTTTAATAAGAGGGTGATGACTCAACGTAAAAGTAAATAGATAGGCCCTTCGCAGAGGGAAGCAGGGATTTGTAGAGGTGACAGAGCTCGGTTTTGAAATAGAGGTAAATTATATTTTGAGCGGCATACTTTCATTGTCAACATAACAACTAAGAGATGACGATATCTTCCATGCTAAACAAATTATAGGCGGTTCCCAAACAGAATGGTAAAGTTTATACTCCCCCTCCTCCACAAGCATCAATCCATGGCTTGCTCGAAACAATGAGTGCCTCCAACACTCAACGGGTACCAGGGGGAGTTTTGTTTGCAATTATTTTGATTTAGTTTGCATAAAGCATGGGACTGGGCATCCCGGTGACCAGCCATTTTCTCGTGAATGAGGAGCGGAGTCCACTCCTCTTGAGAATAACCCGCCTAACACGGAAGATAAGGGCAGCCCTAGTTGATATATGAGCTATTCGAGCATGCAAAACAGAATGATTATTTGAAGGTTTAGAGTTTGGCACATACAAATTTACTTGGAATGGCAGGTAGATACCGCATATAGGAAGGTAGTGGACTCATATGGAATAACTTTGGGGTTTAAGGGATTGGATGCACAAGCAGTATTCCCGCTTAGTACAAGTGAAGGCTAGCAAAAGACTGGGAAGCAACTAACTAGAGAGTGACAACAGTCATGAACATGCATTAAAATTAATAAACATTGAATACAAGCATGAGTAGGATATAATCCACCATGAACATAAATATTGTGAAGGCTATGTTGATTTGTTTCAACTACATGCGTGAACATGTGCCAAGTCAAGTCACTTAAATCATTCAAAGGAGGATACCACCCCATCATACCACATCACAACCATTTTAATAGCATGTTGGCATGCAAGGTAAACCATTATAACTCACAGCTAATCAAGCATGGCACGAGCAACTATGATCTCTAATTGTCATTGCAACATGTTTATTCATAATAAGCTGAATCAAGAACGATGAACTCATCATATTTACAAAAACAAGAGAGGTCGAGTTCAGACCAGCTTTTCCATCTCAGTCAATCCATCATATATCATCATAATTGCCTTTCACTTGCACGACCGAATGGTGTGAATAATAATAAGAGTGCACATGCATTGGACTAAGCTGGAATCTGTGAGCATTCAATAAACAGGAGAAGACAAGGCAATATGGGCTCTTGGTTAAATCAACAATGATGCATATAAGAGCCACTTCAACAATTTAATCATGGTCTTCTCCTACTGACCCCCAAAGAAAAGAAAAGAAATAAAAACTATTTACACGGGAAAGCTCCCAACAAGCAAAAGAAGAACGGGAAATATTTTTGGGTTTTCCTTTTTATTACTATAGCAAAGAAATAAACTACTACTAACTTTTTTTGTTTTTCTTAAGGTTTATCAAACACACAAGAAGAAGGCAGGAAAAAGAAAATAATCTAGCATGGATATTACAGTGAAAGAGTATGAGCACCGACATCTAGCAATGAGTGTGTGTGAACATGAATGTAATGTCGGTGGGAAATACGTACTCCCCCAAGCTTAGGCTTTTTGCCTAAGTTGGTCTATTGCCAGGGATAGCCTGGCGGATAACCATAGGTGAAGCTGGGGTCATACTGCAATGAATAAGACTCTGACTGCCACTGGCTGGCAACCACCTCTGGATCCCAAGAATAAACAGACTATCGTGGAAGCTCATCTTGTGGCTCCGGCTCCGCGGCTGGTGCAGGATTTCGATAGGCTTGAATGGCCGCCCACGGAACGATGTGAGGACCTGCAGACAAGTTAAACAAAGAGGGAGCAGGCAAAGTAATAGTCTCAGGGTGATGTTTATCAAAGTACAATTTATATTTGAGCTCCCCTTCACGACTCTTAACAAGAAATTCATGCGCTAGCATACTCTTATAATCTAAATAAGCATGGGGCAACGATGTTTCCTCTTTTTCCTCATGCCCAATAGGTAATTCAAAATATTCAGCTAGGCGTGAAGCATAAATGCCTCCAAAGACGGGGCCCTTAGTACGGTTCAGACTTAACCGTCTAGCAACAATTCCACCCATACTAACAGAGTTATTGCGGTATAAACCATGGAACAAAATGATAACATCAGGAACACTAAGGTTTCCATAGTTCCCGTGACCAATCAAGCAACGACTAGCAAATAAGGCAAAGTAGCGTAAAACAGGAAAATGTATGCTAGTAATCCTTGCATCAGAAACCTTCCTGGTTTCTCCCACCGTGATAGTGTTAATAAAAGCTTCTACTTTGTTACGGTGTGGTTCATCCAAGGTGCCCTCAAAGGTATTTTGCAAACCTCGCAAAATTCAGCTAATGGCATCTCCTTAGCAATGTCATATAAATGAAACTCTACTGATGTAGGTGATTTCTTAGGGAAAAAGTAGAAGTTTTGCACAAAAGTATTTGTGAGTAAGAGATACTGATGACGTTGGTCGCGGAGGAAGTCGGTGAGGCCAGCATTCTCAATCAATAAATAGAAATCCTCATAAATCCCGGCTCTCCTCAAGAAGTCATCGGAAGGCCATTCACACGGCCGGACTTCCGCGGTGCGAGGCAAATTAAATTTGGGCTTCTGTTCTTCTTCCTTTTGTTTTTCCTTCGAGCTTCGGCTCGACGAGCCCCTCAAAAGTCTCTTCATTATTTCTGAAACAATCTGAAATTTTTAGTAACTTCAAATAAAAGTGAACCAACTTCAATAAAATTGATAGCAACTACCCCCACAAGTGCCTAGAGCCTATATCAAGCATTAGAACTACTTGGAACCACATGAATTTGACATGCAAGCTCAAGAACATGGTCACCTATGCAGCATAAATTTGTAATAAATAGAGCACTAGAACAAAAACTAATTGGAACAATGGAGGAGTCACATACCAAGGAACAATCTCCCCAAGCAGTTTTGCAAGAGGTGCTTTGAGCAAGGAGATCGAAAATCACAGCAACATGGGCTGGAACTCGTGCTTGAGTTGATTTTTCATGTTTGTGTGAGGCAGAGGAAGAAGATGGGTGCAGGGATAAGTGGAGGAGGGCCACCATGGGCCCACGAGGCAGGGGGCGCGCCCAGGGGGTAGGGCGCGCCCTCCACCCTCGTGGCCAGGTGGCAGCTCCCCCCGTGGTAATTTTTGCACAGTAAATCCTCAAATATTCCTGAAAAAATCATATTAAATTGGCATGGCATACTGAGGACTTTATTTTCGGGATATTTTTATATTGCACGGATAAATCAGGAAACAGACAGAAAAAAATACTATTTTACTTTATTTCTACTAAATAACAGAAAATATAAAGAGGGTATAGCAGGTTGTGCTTCTAGTTTCATCCATCTCATGTTCATCAAAAAGAATCCACTAACAAGGTTGATCAAGTCTTGTTAACAAACTCATTCCGATTAACATGGAACCGGAGAAATTTCGAATAACACTATGTTACCTCAACAGGGATATGGATATCCCCAATAATAAGTATATCATATTTCTTCTTGACAGTAGGGAGAGGAAATTCAAAACCTCCAAATATAATCGATGGAATTTTTCCAATAGAATTGATACTATAAAGTTGAGGTTGTTTCCTCGAAAAGTGTACCGTATGCTCGTTACCATTAACATGAAAAGTGACATTGCCTTTGTTGCAATCAATAACAGCCCCTGCAGTATTAAGAAAAGGTCTTCTAAGAATAATAGACATACTATCATCCTTGGGAATATCAAGAATAACAAAGTCTGTTAAAATAGTAACGTTTGCAACCACAACAGGCACATCCTCACAAATACCGACAGGTATAGCAGTTGATTTATCAGCCATTTGCAAAGATATTTCAGTAGGTGTCAACTTATTCAAGTAAAGTCTACGATATAAAGAGAGAGGCATAACACTAACACCGGCTCCAAGATCACATAAAATAGTTCTAACATAATTTCTCTTAATGGAGCATGGTATAGTAGGTACTCCGGGATCTCCAAGTTTCTTTGGTATTCCACCCTTAAAAGTATAATTAGCAAGCATGGTGGAAATTTCAGCTTCTAGTATCTTTCTTTTATTAGTAATGATATACTTCATATACTTAGCATAAGGATTTGTTTTGAGCACATCAGTTAATTGCATATGCAAAAAGATAGGTATAATCATTTCAGCAAAGCGCTCAAAATCCTCATCATCCTTTTTCTTGGATGGTTTTGGAGGAAAAGGCATGGGTTTCTGAACCCATGGTTCCCTTTCTTTACCATGTTTCCTAGCAACAAAGTCTCTTTTATCATAACGTTGATTCCTTGATTGTGGGTTATCAAGATCAACAGCAGGTTCAACTTCTGCATCATTATCATTACTAGGTTGAGCATCATCATGAACATCATCATTGACATTTTCACTAGGTTCATGTTCATTACCAGATTGTGTTTCAGCATCAGACATAGAGATATCATTTGGATTCTCAGATGCTTCAGCAATAGGTTCACTAGAAGTTTGCAAAGTCATATCATTTTTCTTTTTCTTCCTTTTAGAGGAACTAGGTACATCAATATTATTTCTCTGAGAATCTTGCTCGATTCTCTTAGGGTGGCCTTCAGGATACAAAGGTTCCTGAGTCATTCTACCAGTTCTAGTAGCCACTCTAACAGCATAATCATTTTTCTTACTATTCATTTCATCAAGCACTTCTTTTTGAGCTTTAAGTACTTGTTCTACTTGAGTGGTAACCATAGAAGTATGTTTGCTAACAAGTTTAAGTTCACCTCTAATATTAGCCATATAATCACCCAAACGTTTAATCATATAAGCATCTTGTTTTAATTGTCTACCAAAATAAGCATTAAAATCATCTTGCTTAAACATAAAGTTATCAAACTCATCCAAGCACTGACTAGCAATTTTAGTAGGAGGGACTTCAGCTTTATCATATCTATAGAGAGAATTTACCTTTACTACCTGTGTCGGGATATCGGGATCAGGAGGTTCTTCAGTGAATAAAGAATTGAGATCATATACTTCTTCAACAGGCGGTAAATTAAGACCGTGTATTTCTTCAATAGGAGGTAAATTCTTAACATCTTCAGCTTTAATACCTTTTTCTTTCATAGATTTCTTTGCCTCTTGCATATCTTCGGGGCTGAGAAATAGAACACCTCTCTTCTTCGGAGTTGGTTTAGGAATAGGCTTAGTAATTGGCTCTGGAGCTGGCTCAAGAGGTGCCCAATTATTTTAATTTGTCAACATATTATTCAATAGAATTTCAGCTTCATTTGGTGTTCTTTCCCTGAAAAGAGAACCAGCACAACTATCCAGGTAATCTTTGGAAGCATCGGTTAGTCCACTATAAAAGATATCAAGTGTTTCAGGTTTCTTAAGAGGATGATCAGGCAAATCATTAAGTAACTTGAGAAGCCTCCCCCAAGCTTATGGGCGACTCTCTTCTTTAATTTGCACGAAGTTGTATATTTCCCTCAAGGCAGCTTGTTTCTTATGAGCAGGGAAATATTTAGCAGAGAAGTAATAAATCATATCCTGGGGACTACGCACACAACCATGATCAAGAGAATTAAACCATATCTTAGCATCACCCTTTAATGAGAACGGAAATATTTTGAGTATATATAAGTAGCGCGATCTCTCATCATTAGTTAACAGGGCGGCTATATCATTTAACTTAGTAAGATGTGCCACAACAGTTTCGGATTCATAGCCATAAAAAGGATCAGATTCAACCAAAGTAATTATATCTGGATTAACAGAAAATTCATAATAATCCTTATCGGGAACACAGATAGGTGAAGTAGCAAAAGCAGGGTCGGGTTTCATTCTATCTCTAAGAGATTCTTTACTCCATTAAATTAGCAGCCTCTTAAGTTCATATCTATCTTGGCAGGCAAAAATAGTTGCAGAAGATTCCGTGTCAAAAAGATAACCCTCAGGAATAGCAGGCATATCTTCATCATCACTTTCATCATTGTATTCAGATTCAATAGTTTCTCTTTCTCTAGACCTAGAAATTTGCTCATCTAGAAATTCACCAAGGGTACAGTAGTATCAAGCATAGAAGTAGTTTCATCATAAGTATCATGCATAGCTGAAGTGGCATCATCAATAACATGCGACATATCGGAACGAATAGCAGAAGCAGGTTTAGGTGTCGCTAGCTTACTCATAACAGAAGGTGAATCAAGTGCAGAGCTAGATGGTAGTTCCTTACCTCCCTCGTAGTTGAGGGATAAATTGTTGTCTTAGCGTCTTTCCAATTCTTCATAGTGTCCAGCAGATATAAATCCCAAGTGACTCAAAGAATAGAGCTATGCTCCCCGACAACGGTGCCACAAAAAGGTCTTGATAACCCACAAGTATAGGGGATCGCAACAGTTTTCGAGGGTAGAGTATTCAACCCAAATTTATTGATTCGACACAAGGGGAGCCAAAGAATATTCTTAAGTATTAGCAGCTGAGTCGTCAATTCAACCACACCTGGAAACTTAGTATCTGCAGCAAAGTGTTTAGTAGCAAAGTAATATGATAGTGGTGGTAACAGTAACAAAAGTAAAGACAACAAAAGTAATATTTTTGGTATTTTGTAGTGATTGTAACAGTAGCAACGGAAAAGAAAATAAGCGAGAACCAGTATATGGAAAACTCGTAGGCACCGGATTAGTGATGGATAATTATGCCGGATGTGGTTCGTCATGTAACAGTCATAACATAGGGTGACACAGAACTAGCTCCAATTCATCAATGTAATGTAGGCATGTATTCCGAATATAGTCATACGTGCTTATGGAAAAGAACTTGTATGACATCTTTTGTCCTACCCTCCCGTGGCAGCGGGGTCCTATTGGAAACTAAGGGATATTAAGGCCTCCTTTTAATAGAGAACCGGAACAAAGCATTAGCCCATAGTGAATACATGAACTCCTCAAACTATGGTCATCACCGGGAGTGGTCCCGATTATTGTCACTTCGGGGTTGTCGGATCATAACACATAGTAGGTGACTATAGACTTGCAAGATAGGATCAAGAACTCACATATATTCATGAAAACATAATAGGTTCAGATCTGAAATCATGGCACTCGGGCCCTAGTGACAAGCATTAAGCATAGCAAAGTCATAGCAACATCAATCTCAGAACATAGTGGATACTAGGGATCAAACCCTAACAAAGCTAACTCGATTACATGATAAATCTCATCCAACCCATCACCGTCCAGGAAGCCTACGATGGAATTACTCACGCACGGCGGTGAGCATCATGAAATTGGTGATGGAGGATGGTTGATGATGACGACGGCGACGAATCCCCCTCTCCGGAGCCCCGAACGGACTCCAAATTAGCCCTCCCGAGAGAGATTAGTGCTTGGCGGCGGCTCCATATCGTAAAATGCGATGATTTCTTCTCTCTGATTTTTTTTCTCCCCGAAAGCCAATATATGGAGTTGAAGTTGGCGTCGGAGGGTCTCCAGGGGGCCCATGAGGTAGGGGGGCACGCCCCCCACCCTCGTGGACAGGGTGTGGGCCCCCTGGTCTTCATCTTTGGTGAGGATTTTTTATTATTTATTCTAAGATATTCCGTGGAGTTTCAGGTCATTCCGAGAACTTTTATTTTCTGCACAAAAAACAACATCATGGCAATTCTGCTAAAAACAGCGTCAGTCCGGGTTAGTTCCATTCAAATCATACAAGTTAGAGTCCAAAACAAGGGCAAAAGTGTTTGGAAAAGTAGATACGACGGAGACGTATCACGGCGGCTTGGGGTCAAGCTGCTTCTGAAGGGGAGGGGAGAATGTCACGGGCCCAAGGTCAGAAGGCGACGACCAGGCCCAGCCCAAGAGGAGGAGACGGGTCAACCGACTGTTCGACCCAGCCACCTGGGAAATGGGTGAATAAGTAGTGGTGTGGGTGTGCGGAGTAGAGGCATCGAGTGAATTGGGTTGTAATCCTCTCCTTCCCCGACCTCTCTCTCTTCCTCTCTCAGGAACCCTAGCTTCCGATCCCCTTTCCCCTTCCTCTCGAATTTCTGTACTCCACCATGGATTCAATGAATTGAGAGAGAGAGACCATAACAGCCTCCTACTCGTCCACGTCCGCATCCGCCACAATGCCCATGTTGGTAGTGAGTTGCTCCTATGCGCATTGGTGTTCGTAGAAGAGGTGGAGGTTTGTACGCCTGGTCGGCATGCGCCTGTCGAAACACGACCTACCGCCCTTGTAGCATCATGTCGGTGTAGAGAGCCGTGCCTCCCCCATGGCGATGCCGACATGGACCGACGAGGACGGTGGCGTTAGTTCGTCGTTGGCCGTCTCCTCCATTCAGAGCGTTGGAGTTCAAGGAAGCCATGTCGCGTGTGGTTCTGAGAGGAGACAGGGAGCGGAGGAGGTTGGATGCAGTTGTTCTTGGGCCTCGTGTTTAAATCACAAAGGCAGTGAGGTGGCTAATGGTGGGCGGCAGATGAACGGATGGGTGGCGTTGGAGTAGATTCCTCGACAACCGCTCATGTTTATTGGAGGGAGGCGGGCAAACAATTTGTGAACCGGGAAACGATGAGGGTGGCTATGTCGGCTGAAGCGCCTCTTCAACGCCAGCTCTAGTGCGAGGGCGCGTCTGCTTTGGGCGGGCATGAATGCGGCATTATCCGCTTGGCGGGAAAGGACGTGGCGATGGAGAGGGTTTTGGGTGGGGTCATGTTGTCGGAGGCATGCTGACAGCGGTCCGGTCACCCACAAAGCCCTCAAATTTGCTTTCAGTTTGCATTAAAAAGGACTTCCGGACTGGTCAACGGATGAGTACAGGACCAAAACACATCCGAACCGCACGGTCCGGACGAATGGTGCCAATATCATCTCGTGAAATAGAAAACTTAGTACTCCCTCCGTCCGAAAATACTTGTCATCAAAATGAATAAAAAGAAATGTATCTAGAACTAAAATACATCTAGATACATCCCCTTTTATCCATTTTGATGACATAGTACTCTGTTCCTAAATATAAGTCTTTTTAGAGATTTTATTATAGACTACATGCGGAGCAAAATGAGTGAACCTACACTCTAAAATATGTCTATATACATTCGTATCTAGTTTGCAGTGGAATCTTTATATTTTGGAACGGAGGAAGTATTTCCGGACGGAGGGAGTAACAATTTGGCTGAGGGTCAGCGGTAGGGACACGCTTCGGGCCGCGTCTGGAACGCTCTCCGCCTCGCACGAGAGATCGAGCGGTCCACGCGATCGATCCCCTCTCGCATAAACGCGACCACCCCCAACCCAACCCAGAGTCGCAACGAAACCAAACAAACCACCCGAGTCGACCGCTTCGAGAAGCCTCGCCACCAAGGCACCCAGACCCAGACCTCCTCCCGGGAATCGGAACCGCGTCCCAGCCAGCCCCAACCCATTCGTCGCTCCCCTGATCCATCCGGCGACGCGGCGGAGCGAGGAACCAAGGCTCGAGCAGCGGGCGGGCGGGCGGAGAGGAGCTGGAGAGATGGCGGAGAACCCGCAGCTGTTCGGGAACGGGATGCCCGTGCCCTTCCACGGCGAGATGTTCGTCCTCGCCCGCGACGGCGTCGAGTTCCACGTCGACAAGATCCCCTCGTGCGTAATCCCCTCTCTCTCATCCGTCCTCTCACCCCGGTTGCTTTCGCCTCGCTTGGACAGATTGCTATTTTTTTTTCCGATCTAGCATCGCGAGCGATCGCGCTGTCTGGATGGGGATTTTTAATTGGGGTTAGGTTAGGGTTTGATGCGAAGAAACGGCGGGGGATTGGTTGGCTTCTAGGAGGATGGCTTTAACAGCTCTTCGGAATTGGCTCGTCTGAGATTCCCGGTGATGCGGGCGGCCCTAATTGTGCCGAGCCCTTAGTTTGAGAGGGGAATTCTGCCCTTCAGTGGCTGGCATGTCGCCTTGCAACGAATTTTTAGCTATCCTCGTGTTCGTCCTTGTCTTCTTCAAGAGGATTGCAGACATACGAGTTCCAAGGTTTGATGTGTTTGTGATGCCTGGTTTACCAGTATAGGCTTGTATCGAACCACTGGACTGCTACATAATTTGGAACGCTTGGTTGGAACTGCTAGGTGACAAGGAGAAAAATAATGCTGCTGCTGCATATTGTATGGTTTGGGATTTATTTAGGAACGGTGCACGGAAACACCGTACCATAGTCTGTAGTAGATCGTGAGCTACAAATGCGGCACCCATTTATCTCGTTGTGCACGAGTTAGATGAGGAATGCTTTCATTGTGTTGTACTCTAGTCATTTAGAAGGCTTTCTCATTGTGTTCTGCATGGGATTTCATCTTATTAAGTTAAACACTGCTTTGCACAAAAAATGACTAACTGGACTCTATCATCAGTCTCATATGGTTGCTTCGCCTGTTCTCAGGGCGCCCGGCGGTCACGCAAAAACAAAGGGCACCATATACCTGTCTAACATAAGGATGGTGTTTGTCGCTGCCAAGCCTGTTGGGAACTTCTTTGCCTTTGATATGCCCCTGGTGAGTAAATGCATCCTGAAATGACCCTATCCCGTGTGAATCGGTGGAAGGAACAATTGATGTTGCTTCCTTAATAATAATTTCATTACATCATGGGTTCAGAGCAAAATGTAAATTCTCTGACATGGCAAACTTGTTGGCAGCTGTACGTGCACGGTGAGAAGTTCAACCAACCGATATTTCACTGCAACAATATTTCTGGATTCGTTGAGCCGGTGAGTTGTTTGTCACTGAACATTTCATGATCGAACCAGAGAATACTTGCACATCCTACGTTCCTATAAAACCACGGGGATACTAATAACCTTGGGCGGGTTCAATGCAGGTTGTTCCAGAGAGCCAGAACAGGGCTCTGTACTCGACCCACACCTTCAAGATCTTGTTCAAGGAAGGTGGATGTGGTACCTTTGTGCCACTCTTCCTGAACCTGATAACATCAGTGCGGCGCTACAATCAGTTTGAAGCCCAGCCTGCTACTGTGCCCCGTGTGGACCCCATGCAGGCAGCGCAAACTCCTGTCGACGACATGATGCGCCATGCGTGAGTGCACCAATCTGACATTTCCCAGTATCCTCCTTCCAGCTATTCCCCTGTTGTGCTGTGTGAACTCACTGGTGGTCTGATGTTCACAGGTACGTCGATCCACATGATCCTACCAAGATCTTCCTCCAGCAGCCCGCACCGGAATCCCAGCTGAGGAGGAGAAACTACCACGGCCCTGCGGACAACGCGTACTGATGCTTTGGCCTGATTGCGAAGTGCATGTGTTTTCGATGATCTATGTGGCGCACACGAGCAATATATCTGTTTGGTGTCATTCTGGTGATTCTCACTGAAGGATGTGATGGAAGTATAGTAGTGTGATGATGATGTCAGACAATTGTGTGCTCCACTGTTGGATTCAATCCAGATCTAAGTATAATAATGTACATACAAGGTGATCTGCTGGATTATATGTTGCTGATCTCGTCGTATAGAGTTAAGAATTGGTCTGAATGCTGAGTAAATTTGTGTCGACATGTTGAGATGTGTGCGTTTGTTGGGTCCATTCAATCTCTTGAGCCTTGGATGGCAATCAGAATATACCAAACCTAGGATGGCAAGCTCTCAGTCATATTGTGCATGTAAAGTGGTCTGCTTGGCTATATGTTGCTGATCTGCTGCAGCACTAGTGTCCCTTGTAATCAACACACGGGGAATAAATACACCATAGAGAAAGATAGGGATTGAGCAATGTCTTGTGGTTTGGGGCAAGGAAGAAAATATTACTACAAGCAGTTGACTGCAAACCAATTGGAAACAATTAAATGTGGATCTTGAGCATCTCTCGTGCAAGAATATTACAAACCATGGGAAATACGCAAGCTCAGTGTTTATGGTTTCACAGCATTATACTCACTATATTACAGACATAGTAGTTGCAAGTTGTTGACAAGGATCATCAAATTCTGCACCGTGTAGCAGCAGCACCACTTGACTCGCAAAATCAGCAGCATGCTAGTACAATAGACGAGGTATATTATTGGCAGGCAGGTTTAAGGATCACACGGCCTCCACGCTTGAGGGAGTCTTGGGCGCTGATGATGAAGAGCCGCCGCCATCATCTACATGGGCTCTTCGTGTCCAGGGTGTCCATTCCATCGTCTGGTGGGTGTTTGACAGTTTAGCAAACGGATTAAGAAACACCATCATGACAACTCTTTACAAGCAAGATACGGTGATTTATTACCTCTAAGTCATTGACACACACATAAGGAACGTGCTGAATCTTTTCCCAGTTGGGGTCTCCAGCTCTTCTGCATGAACTCATCAGCATCTCATTGCAGAAGCTGAGATCGAAGTGCTCAAGAGAACGCGGCAGCGTCGGAAGCGACCGGATGTTCGGGCACCAGTCGAGGGCCAGGTACTTGAGCGACGTCAGGTGCTCCATGTGATCCGGCATGGTGGACGAGCTGCAACGGCACATGTAGAAGGAACGGAGGTGAGGCCAAAACCCACCAAGCTCTTGGCCAAGCTCTGTGCTGCAATGGAAGAGGCTGAGTTGGTTGAGATACTTTGGGCAGCCGTCGTGCTGGCCCATCATCCAGCTCGGGTATCTCAAGCCATGGTAAGAGTAGATAGTCAGTGATTCCAGATGCTTGGGTGGGCAGAGACCCTCCAGCACCTCCGTCTGAGCCTCCTGCTTCTTCAACTCTCCTCTCGTATCACGCCCCCAACACAGTTCCAATGTTGTGAGCCCTTCTTTGTCGCCCAGCTTGGCTTCAAGGGCTTCCTGCTGGGTCTCGACGTTCTCGAGGCCCGCGATACTCAGTTTGCCGCGAAGCTGGTTCAGGCCGCCGAGTTGCTTTAACTCGCACCCTTGTTCCTTTCCCACTTCAAATTTTTGCAGCGTTCGAAGCAACGTCATCCTGCCAACTCTTGGGATTTTCAGAAACGGCATTCCGGCCATGTGTCGCAGGTTGATGAGGCCAAACATGTCGTCACGAGAGTTGAACACCAATTTTTTAACACCTGAAAAATCTACAACCTGCATGTGGTAAAGCTTGCCCAAAGTGCTTGGTAAAACCAGCATCTTGCCGTGTCTAGTCTCATAAGGAAGATGCCGTAGATACCGTAGATGCCTTAGCTGACCAATACATTCTGGGACTGAAAATGTGCCTTGATCATTATAGACAGGTATGATAAGCACCCGCAACTTCTTTAGCCTCACAAACAGACTCTTGACGACTTTATCCTCAACTGGTTTTGTGACATCTACGCCGGCAATGATGAGAGTCCGCAGCTTGTCCAATTTACATATCTTCTCAGTAATCAATTCTGAATCATAGGTCTGAAGATAAAAATGGCGGGCGTCTAGGGGAACTTCTTTTTCATGTCCTCCTTCCATTATCAAGCTGTCTCCTCTCCGTTTCCATCTGTTCTCGATTTTGAAACAATCACTTCCAGCGACCTTGTCCGCTAAATCAAGCAACAAATCATGAACTATATAAGTGTCCTTTCTACCAGTGTGGAACTCTACTTTATGTTGCAGAAATGAGGCTGACACTAGTTCATCAAAGTATCCCTGGCAAACATCTTCTGAATCCTTCCCTTCGTTGCTACTTCTGGCAAACCCTTCTGCAGCCCAAAGCTTCACTAGCTCATCTTGTCTCAAGAGACGTCTTCGAGGGAAAATACTGCAGTAAGCAAAGCATCGTCTGACCTGTTCATCAAGATGTTGGTAGCTCCACCACAGAGCTCCCATGGTGTCATCCAAATGGTTCCCATCTCGGGAACTTCTCCAGTAATCAATGTTTGGCCTCATACGTAGCTGCCCTCCAACAATTTTGGCCGCTAGAGGTGACCCCTTTAGCTTTTTTGCAATCTGAGTCGCAATGTCTTCGAGTCTTATTCGGTCATCAGCAGCAACGCACACGTTGTGAAATGCATAGTGCTTGAACAATTTCAGGAAGACATCTTCACCTAGGACTGACATGGGAATACATCTCTGCTCTGCAGCACCCAGAGCTATCAATGCATCTTTAGTTCTACTAGTCACCAGGACCTTGCTTCCTGGTTCTCCAGCGTTCAGCGGTGAAAGTATCTGTTGCAGCTTCTCATACTGCCTCACATCTCTATTATTGTACCAAACATCATCTAGTACCAAGAGGAACCGTTTTCCATGCAGTACCTTCTCCAAATTAGTTTGTAAGGTGTCAAGATTATTGAACTGAGGGCACGGGGTCCTGCTAGCGGCCTCAGACATCTGCCCGAAAATGGTATCCACACTAAAATCCTGAGAAACGTGAACCCACATAACAAGGTTGAAATGACCATCCTTTTGCTCACGGGCACAAACAAGTTGTGAAAGGGTTGATTTCCCAGAACCACCGATGCCATGAATGCCGATTACGGAATAACATTGAGCCCTGTTGGTGTTTGGTTGAGCATCTTCTTCATTATCATGAAGCATTGCAACTATGTTATCACAATCTTTATCTCGTCCGATTACCAGGGATGGAGGCCTCGCCGTAGTGACCGCACCTCGTGAGTTGGCAGGTTTGCTCAAATTAGTATTGCTTTTGTTTGGCAAGTTCATCTGTTCAAAAAATCCACATGCATCATTTATGACCTTTTCTATTTTCTCTAGGCTCTGCTTCAACTCGATTTTTGACATGCCACAGTCCTGCAAAACAAAATACCAAGCGAGAAGTCGATGAATGAGAAAATATTTCTACGGATCCGAGAAACGTACATTACAAAAACTGAAGTTAGTTTTAATTTTCAGCTTGATTAGAAAAATAAGATTATTTTTAATATGGTTCATTGCTTTTGCCAGGAAAGGATATGGTTGCTAAGTTGTAAGGCCAGTGAGCCCCAAATAAACCAGAAAATCAAGGGTAGAGCCCCAAATATACTCTCCTTTTGCAATTCTAACATGTTTTCATGCAACGATTTAACAAAAAACTTTTTTAAGCCCCAGAGAAAATACAAACACATATAGAGGCAGTAAAGCACCTGATCTTTCAGGAAGTTGCACTTTTTCATGGCAGACGTCAAGAGCTTCTTCACATGATTCTTGTTGCGTCGAGGCGCGGCCGCCTCTAACTTGAGATAGTCATCTTGTATCTGTTTCTCGAGACGGTAATACTCAACATCATCCAAGATGTCCTCTGCTTCGTAGAAAGCAGACTTCAGATCGTTGAACTGCTGCTCCAGACGAGGCCTGTAAGGGCTCTCCTCAACTATTTCCATCACGCGCTGTAGCAGCAAAATCTTTGGCTCCAGTTCCTTGAGCTTCTGCGATGCATCAAAGCTGAGGAGGGAGGAGGCTTTCTTGTAAAGCTCGGAGATGATGGGCGAGGCGACCCACCCAGCGGCCTTCATGGCCCATCCTACAGCGGCAGCAGCGGACACCGGATCCGCCATTAAGTCGTCCGGCGATTTGCTGGAGAGTATGCCGAGATGAGAGTAAAATCCACATGGAACTCAAAAATCAAGCGTAGATGGGGTTGATCTAGAGGCTGGGGGTGGGGGTAAATTACCTTGTCAGAAACCGGTGAGGGTCAGGTCAAATCCGGCGGCTGAAGTTCAGGAGATGGTGGAAGGTGCTCGGCTGATGGAGGTCCGGACGGCGTTCAGCGGCTGGAGGTCAGGGACGGCCGACGGTGGCTGGAGGCTGTCGGCGTGTCTTGGTTTCCGGCAGCGGAGCCGGAAATGCAAGGGCGATGGAGGCCGGACGAGAGGTGTGGCGAGAGTCAAGTCTCAAGTCTCCCTCCCTCGTTTAACTTTTCAAACTGCCCCCCTCAATTATTGATCTGGTGCACTACAATTCCTCGCACAATTGGAAGAAAGAAAAAGAGAAAAATTCACTGCAGGTCACTAAACTTGAGCCGATTGACACTTAAGTACCACTACTTCAAAATACCCGAACTACGGTCCATATACTTGTGCAGGGGGTTCACTTTGGTCCGTATATACGATTTGAGCTACGTATTTGCTGACTTGGCCGAGTCAGCCTTTGCCAGCTGTGCTTTGACCACCACATGTGCGGCACCTGGTCCGGGGGGAGGGGGGGGGGGGTTAATACTAGATGGCTGGAGGTTTTTTTTGCAAATTCGCGCGCACCTGGTCATTAAACGCTCCGCACCTGGTCGGACCGGACCGTACCGTACCGAACCGCACCTGTCTCCTCCCTCCCGCAACCTCTCTGCTCCCGCACCCTCTCTGCTCTGCTCGTCGTCGCTGCCGAGGTAGTGCGTGTTCTCGTCGGCGTCGACGACGGCTCCATGAGCACGTCGTCGGACACTGAGCCGCCGCCGTCCGCGCCGTTCGGGAGGGGCCTGCGCGACGTGCCTCTTGCTCCTTCGCGTCGCCGTGATGATGCCTCGCCGCCCCTGTACGGTACGTCGCCGTCGGTAGCAGCTCCTTTGGTCGATCTGTGCAATTTAGCTCCAGTAAAGAGTTCTTGGCCGCATCAATTGCGTGTACGAGCTAGGGTTTGGCCGTTCGTTCTACTCTCTGACGGATTGGGTGTGGGGTTGTAGGGTTTTAGCAGTTTGTGAAGATCTTTTTGACAAGCCAAAAATAGGGCTGCGTCATGGGGGGTTTGCAGTAGATGGCCATGTTTGCAGAGATCTGGAGTGGTTATGGTTCTTCCCCCCCCCCCCCCCCCCCAAATTCATCGGTCCAGGGTCTAGGGTTTAAGCAGTAAAGTTTGCTTTTAGTGTCAGAGTGTTAATTGGACCAAAAATTGTTGTAATTTGCAATTACATAGACACAGTATTGACCAAAGATGGTTGCTTTTCGACCAGTAAGATCATACATTTGTTAATTGGAGCCATGAATCTCTGTTTTTCTTTCTGAAAAAGTAAAAAAGTCTGAATGTTTGAACTGTCTGAACCTCTCTGTAGTCTGAAATGTCTGAACTTTTTCAACTTGATTGTTTTGCAGGTCACTTAAGCAACCACATCTCTGTTGAGGTCATACATGGTGGCTACTTTCTGTGTGCTGGCAAGCATAGGGGTTATCACAAAGGTCACTCCATTTGGCATGATTACTGTGACATAGATAATTGGACACCTAATGTTGTTGCCAGTCTAGTGGAGGAAATTGGATATGAGTTTGAGGGCAGGATCAGGGCTTATTGGTGTGTTCCTGGGTTGACAGTGTACAAGAATGGATTAAGAGAGATTAAGATGGGAGACAACACTATGACAGAGAACATGAAGGATTGTGTTCTTAATGGGAATCATTTTCAGCAAATATTTCTTGATCATGATGAGAGCCTGAGATCATATATTTCTTGAGGCTAGGGAGATGCATCTCAGATCAATGATTGACAAGATCAAAACACAGCTCATGGTCAGGTTCTACAACAAAAGAAAAGAGGCAGAGACCTGGCCTGGCTCAATATGCCCAAAAATTAGGAAAAGAATTGAGAAGAATATAGAGCTGTCAGCTACATGCATGGTTTCAGGGGCTGGTGATGACATCTTTCAGGTTGACAACAGGAACAGGACATACATTATTGACATGAAGGAAGAGAGCTGTACATCCAAAAGATGGGATCTTAGTGGAGTTCCATGTCACCATGCAATTGCATGCTGCAGACATGAGAGGATTGATCCTGAGAGTTTGGTGCACTCCTGTTACAGTATAGAAGCATTGAAGCTAGCATACAAACCCATTATCAAGCCTTGCAGAGATAGGAGTGAGTGGCAGAAGATGAATGGCTGTGAAATCAAGCCACCTGTCTTTGAAAAAAAGTAGGGAGGCCTTCAAACAAGAGTAGGAGAAAACAGCCTTATGAGATTGAAAAGAAAGATGGAAGCAAGGTGATGAGCAGACATGGAATCACAATAACATGCTCATACTGTCATGAAACAGGCCACAACATCAAAGGATGTAATCTCAAAACGGCTGGCATTTTGCCAAATCTAGCAGAGAGAACAACAAGAAGGGGTCCAAGGGCCATTCCTTATGATGTGTCAGATGATGAAATTGTTTTGGCACAACAAGATGATGGCCCTCGTACACATGAGGAGGTTCAGGTCACACAAGAGGATGGTCAACTTACACAGGAGGAGGTCCATGTTGATGGCCAAGTTACACATGAGGAGGCCCATGTTGATGGCCATGATACACATGAGGAGGTCATTGTCACACAAGATGATGAGGTCATTGTCACACAAGATGATGGAGCAGATACACCAGTTGTTTTTCAGGCAAATTCTCCACTTTTGTTATTTTTGACCTCTTTTGTCCAGTCATTTTTGTTGTACTGATGTTATCATGTGATGTTTGTTTTGTACAGGTGCAGGACTTTGGATTTACAATGCTTTATAGGATGCAACAATCCAGACCTGTTCCTAGAGAAGAAACTGAAACCATTTTGCCAGACTCTTCATTCATCTCAAATGCAGCCAGTTCTCACACTGCAGCACAGACAACAACAGCCAGAAATGAAGGCAACCTGACCATGAAGTTGTTGAAGATGAAGAGAGACAAAGAAAGACAGATGGCAGCCAGGAGAGATGCAACACTTGAGGCCATGAATGAGCTGGTAGAGAAGAAAGCAGAGGAGGCAGAAGCAAAAAGGCAAGAAATTGCAAGGAGGAAAGCAGAGTCTTCACAAAGAAGAAGAAGAGCAGCACAAGAGAAGAAAGCTCTGGAATCTGCAGCAAGGCAGGAAGCTGCAACAGCAAGAAAAGCTGCATTGCAAGAAGAGAAGGAGGCCAGAGCCCTTGAAGCAATGGCAGCTAAAGCAGAGGCAACACTGAAGTGAAAAGAAGATCAAGAAGCAAAGAGAGCTATGGCAGCACTGAAGAGAAAGGAAGATCAAGAAGCAAAGAAGAAACAACAAGAAGAGGCCAAGAGATTAAGAGCAGAACAGAGGAAGCAGGCAGGACCAAGTGGACATGTGCCCAAGAAGCTGAAGAGAGTGAACATGTTTGATGAGTTTAGATGATTCAGTGCTTTTGCACTTGTAATTTTTTGGCAAAAAACTTCAATGAGACTCTTTGAAACTGTTGGAGTTGGGATGATTCAGTGCTTTTGCACTTGTAATATTTTGTCAAAAACTACAATGAGACTCTTTGAACTGTTGGAAATGTGAAGATTCAGTGGCTTCATACTGCCATTCAAAATGAAAATTGTTGGAGTTCAAAATGAAAATTGTTGGAGTTCAGTGGCTTTATTATTTAGTTGGAGTTCATTGATTTATTCACTGTTGGAGTATAGATAATTAACTGCATAAAATTTAAAAATTAAAAAAAAAGGTTGGCCTGGGTGTCGAACCCAGGACCTGTGGTGTGATAAACAGCGTGCAATGCCAGTGTGATAGGAACGGTGCTTTGCTCAACTCTTACTTGACAACCTACTTATTATTCTTCCACTCCCCTCCAACCTACTTAACTGAATTTTTACAGTTCACTGAATTCAAAGTTATCTGAATTTTTACAGTTGTCTGAATTTAGTTTGAAAAGCTAACTGATTTGATTATAGTTAACTGAATCTTAACAGTTGTCTGAATTTAGTTAAGACAGAGTTCAGTTAAGACAGAATTCAGTTAAGATAGAATTCAGTTAAGACAAAGATTCAGACAAAAAATCAGTTAAGATTCAAAACCTTAGCAGCTACTTCTTTTGGAATTATTGCCTTATATAGCAACAAGAGAATTTTGGATTGTTGCCTTATATAGCAACAAGACTGCATCAACACCATTACATACCAACAAAACACTTTTAGATTACTGCCACTTTTGCATCATCACAGCCAGTTCAACACTTATATAACATCACAGCCAGTTCAACAGACAGAAATTACAAATAACTTATGTGCTTAATATACAAGCACACCTAACAAACTAATATTTTATAACTTATATGCTGAAAATCTGTATATTTTCAGCATACCTAACTACTGCAACTGCATCTTCTTCATGCCTTCTACTGCATCTTCATCTTCAGTTCTTCAACTTCTGGAGGCACTCCGAGCGGCGAACCTCCATGTCAGCTGCCACCTTCCTCTTCTTCTTCCTTTCTGGCTGCGCTGCGACGTCCACCTGTGCTTGAAGGGCCAAGACCACCTCCACCTCCTGCTTGACGATGTCAGGAAGATCTGGAAGAAGCTCGACATCAATGGGGTGGTGCTTGTCACCCTCCCTGGCGACGGGCACCACCATCTGGACCTCCTGCTCGGGGACGATGGGCGCCGCCACCTTGACCTCTGGCTCGTCGTTAGAGGACAATCACCTCTGGCTCCTCCCAGCCAGTCGACCAGGACGAGTCGGCGGCGTAGCCAGAGTCTTCGTTAGAGCCAGAGTCGTACTCCGACTCGGACGAGATGTACTCCGAGACGTCGTCGCGCCCGAGGCGGTCAGGCTGGTAGTGGTCCCAGTACGTTGTGTTGACAGGTGCGGGGACGGCCAGGTCGACGTTGTGGATGTGCTCCGTTCGCGAGCCAATGCGCAATGGATCCGGCTGGCGCGGCGCAGTGGCGGACCGGTACATCCACCACCGGGCTCGCTGCCCCGGGTCGTCGGAGCGCGTCTCCTGCATCGCGAAGCGGAGGACGAGCGCAGGAGGGATACCTTCGAGGTCGTCGCAGGCGCGGTCCAGCTCGTCGTCGGTCATCACCTTCAGGAGGCCACGCGCATGGCGGCGCAACATCCCAATGCTGGGGAACCACTTCCCGATCTCTGTCACGTCTGCGCGCATCGCCTTGTCGTCGCGTGCGAGGTCATCGATGACCCTCTTCCAGGCGGGGCTGTTCTCCATGTCCGCGGCGGCGGTGTGGTGGTCGGCGGCGAGGGTTTCTTGACGGCTATGTGGGGGTTTGGTGCGGGGTAACCGAGGCGACGTGGTGGACTGAGGGGAGAGTGGAGAGTGGAGCGGTGGGTGGGTGGGCTTAAAGAGCAGACAAGGAAACTGAAGAGGCGTAAGCCATTGGGCCACTAGCAACTGCTAAATATGTAGGTTAGTACCTGCCCTTGATCAAAGCACTACTACTTACCACACTGGCATTGCCACCAACGTTCAATACCACAGTTCCTGGGTTCGAGACCTAGGCAAAACTATTTTTGTGTAATTTTTTTTCTTTAAGAAAAATTTATTACAGGCATACAAATTCATTCATACAAAACAGCTACTGCAGACATATAAATTTAGACAAATTCAGTCATATAAAACAGCAACTGCATGCATATAAATTCAGGCAAATTCAGTCATATAAGACAGAGACAGTTAACTTCATTTTCTTATCTGAACCAACTTCAGTTTCTTATCTTAACCCACTTTAACTTCAATATCTTATCTTAACACAATTTAGTTGACACAAATCCAGGAGGAAAGATACAAAGTGTTTTTTTTAAATGACACAGATTCAATCAAATTCATTCAGCATGCCCTTCAGCTTCCTTCTCCTTGGTGGCCTCTTTGTGTTTGAATAGGTCACCAATCATGTACTCAAGCTTCATTTTCTCATGCTTCAAGTCATCCCTCTCTTGAGTCACTTGGTCCCTCTCCTGCACTGCTTGGTCCCTCTCTTTCTCTGCTTTAACCCTAAATACCTGATGAATGTTGGTTACTAACTTGTCTGCAATCTTCTTCTTCTCAAGTTCTTCCTTTAGATCAGTCAGAGTAAGTTGTGTGCTGCCTAGTTGGCTCATTGCTTGCTCCTTCTCAGCCACCATCTTAGCAAAATCAAGCTTGAAATGCCTCAACTCATTCTCCATCTTCTTCTTCTCTTCAAGAACCTTCAAATTTTCTTCAGCACTCACAACATTCTGTCTGAGCCTCTGTTTTTTCTCCTCTTCATACATGGTCCATATAGTAGCTAGGCTCATCTTCAGAGCATCAGGCCGCTCAGGGTCAACCCACTCAACATATCTGCATTTAGGTACTTCCTAACAATTTAGAACATACAAAAAAGAGGTTAACAGCCAGTATTTAGTACTGTGCCTGATGATGGAACTTCCTGTTTAATAGTGCCAAATGCAAAAAATTTACTAACCTTCTGTGCACAAGCTAGAAACCTTCTGCCAGTGTCAACAGATTCAAATGCCACATTCTTTTCACACAAAGATCCATGCCCACATCTAAAGCTAGGCAGATCTGTAGCCAAGCCACTCCATTCCTCACAGGACATCGTGGTAGGTGGCTAAACAAAGGAGAGACATTTCGAATCAATTGAGAGAGAAACCCTAGCTGAGAAACCCTAGACTGGATTTGTGTGAGATTGAGGAGCACACTAACCTTGCTGGTCACAGAGTCATCTTCAGAAGAACTGGGAAGATCATCCCAGGACACCATGGTTGCTGCTAGCTGAAGATGACAAGGGGATCTGTTGGACAGAGGAGAGATGGGAACTGGTGGTGCTGGTGAAAGATGAGGAAAGATGAGGAAGAAGAAGGGGATCTGGTGGTGGTGGTGGACTGGTGGTGGACCAAAGCTACATGTAGAGTGCAAGTTGATGGGTGGGTGTTTGCAGCAGGTGCAAGTACATGTTTGCTTTTGAGTTCAGTTGTGTTGAGATTCACTTACTTCATTTAGTACAACAATTAGTTTGCAAAGTTAGTTCAGTTCTGACAGGAATTTCTGTCAGTAATTTGAAAGCAATGAGTTAATTTGAAAGCAATGAGTTAATTTGAAAGTACAATCCAGTTAACTTTGCAAACTAAATTCAGTTAACAATTAAAATTAAGTGAACTGCAAACTAAATTTAGTTAACTATAAAAATTCAGTGAACTGCAAACTTTCTGTCAGAATTAGTTTAACTACACTTCTGACATGAAATACATCTGTCAGTTTTTCAAAGCAATTAGGTCTATAGCATTTCAAAGCAAGTAGGTCAAGCAGACTTCACATTACTGACATATTATCCATTATAACAAGCATTACAACTAAGCATTACTGAGCAAACAAAAGCAACCATTTTAGTATGCTCAGTTTACACACCTGCACCTACTGAATTAACATCACTTCACTTCTTCATAATTAAGGTGAAACACATCACACAAAGCACTATAACAAAACCAATCATCAGCTTCAGCAGCATCAAAGTCTCTCTGCCTAACCCTATAAGCATAGCCATTTGCTGCTTGGTAGCATACTTTATTCTCACTGGAGCTGCCATAATTATCTCTTCCAGCCCTGCCTCTCCCAACCATGACCCTTCCAGCTGTGCCTCTGCCTGCCATTGATTCAGTCCTCTGCTTCTCAAGCTCTTCCCTGCTGTCCTCAGCTGCACCAATTGCATCTACAGCAGCATCACCAACCAGACGCCTTGTTTCAACCAGATGCTGCACATACTCAAGCTCCCAATGCCAGAAATCACAAGTGACCTGATTAATCAGTGGCAAAATTAGTTAACCTTGTTAACCAACTCCACAAAATTACAGATTTAATGAATCAACTACTGCATTGCTCTAAACTACTGCATTGCTCTAAACTACTGATTTGCTCTAAACTACTGCATTAGTTAACCAGCTGCTCTGCTTCATTACTACAGTTGACACGACATGAATCTATTGAACTGGCACTTACATGGTGGTTCACGCACTTGTAGAAGATCCATCCATCGTGTTCATCGGTCCTAGACCGGTAGAACCTCACCTGCTCGCTGCAATCCGGGCACCCGATCAGTGGTACAGCAACAGAGCGGCCATGCAGCGCTGAGCGGATGGAGCTGGAAGACGACATGAAGGAGGAGACAGAGTAGGCGGAGGAGGTCGTCGGCAATGGCTGCGGCGGCGGAGGGCGACGGCATCGACAATGGCTGCAGCGGCGCAGACGGGAGTTGGCTAGGGTTCGGAGGAGAGGAAGCAGAGAGCGAGAGGGGATTGGCAGAGCGACCCGGCGCGGTCCGACCAGGTGCGGTCCGACTAGGTGCGTGCGAATTTGCAAAAAAACCCTCCAGCCATCTAGTATTAACCCCCCGACCAGGTGCCGCACATGTGGCGGTCAAAGCACAACTGGCAAAGGCTGACTCGGCCAAGTTAGCAAATACGTAGCTCAAATCGTATATACGGACCAAAGTGAACCCCCTGCGCAAGTATATGGACCGTAGTTCGGGTATTTTGAAGTAGTGGTACTTAAGTGTGAGCCGGCTCAAGTTTTGTGACCTATGATGAATTTTTCTCAAAGAAAAACCTCACAGCTGTCCCCTCAAACGCGTGACAACAGTCAAAGGTGGTCTACATCGGTTTCGACATCCTTAGAGCATCTAGGACCTCGCACCCGTCCAAACGCTCAAACCGACCGTTTGGTCAGCGAACAGACGTAAAAATCGCACCCTACCGAGCACTCCAAATCTGCCCCCAACGCCCGAGCTAAGAGCATCTCCAGCCCCCCCACCCCCAAGACGCCCCCACGACCACTTTTTGGGCACCGGTAGTAAAATATCCTCCCACTCGCACCCCCAAAGGCTCACTTTTCGCCGGATTTAGAGAAAATTGACGCCGGCAGTCCCACCCCAAACCCAACCCCCTGGGGAGCAACTGGGCGTGCCGGCGATGCCTTTTTCTTGCGGTTGGCCCACCGTTGGCCTCCCACAACCTCTCTCCTCTCTTTTCCTCTCTCCTCTCCCCTGCCCCTCTCTCTCGAGCGCGGAGCGCGTCCGCGCGGGGCGGAGCGGCCGTGGAGGAGTCCGGCCAGTGCCTCGTAGCCGTCCGGGGAGGCCATCAGCGCCATCAGGGAGGTCGTCGACGCACGACTGCTCCAGTGTGGTGCATCTCGGCGAGCTCGACGACGTCCTCCTCGGCCGCGCGCCGGCGTGCGAGCAGCGCCTAGACTGGCTGTGCCCTCGCCAGCGACTGGACCAGCAGCGGTGTAGCATGGCGTGCAGCGAGATGGCATAGACGCGCACGCTGTTGCACGCCAGCTCCTCCGCCACCAGCCGCACCACGCTCACCACCGTCGCCTTCAAGAGGTTGTAGGGGAGTGCCGCGACCCCGCCCATCATCCCCGTGGTGCTCCCCGTGCAGAGGATGCAGAGGATGCAGCCGCGGCACCATGACGCGCGCGGTGTGCTTGACGGTGGCCAGCGCATTGGCCGCCATGACACGATCGTAGTCAGCGAGGTCGAGGGCGGCCAGGGGCGCCGGCGCTGAGGACGCCCCATCGTCGGTCGCTACGACGCCCCGTCCGCGACCCGAGCATGCCCGAACCCCGCGCCCCTCTGCCGCCCGCGCCTCGCGCCACTGTCGCTCGGCCCGCCTGCCACGCGCGAGCCCCGCCCCGTCGCTCCTTGCGCCCTCTGACTGAACCGCCCCTCCGCCCGCTACCACTTGCCCCTCCTCGATGGACTGCCCAAAGAGCGGGCGGGGGCGCCGGCAGAGCACGTCGAGGCTGTCGCGGGAGGCGACGGGCTCGAAGGCGAGGCTCTCATTCAAGCGGAGCACGAAGGGCTTGTCGGGGGCACGGGCTGGACGACGCATGCGGGGCAGTTGGCGTCGCTGTCCTCGACCTTGTAGGAGACGCCACGGAGCAGGGATGGGTCGTAGCCGGAGGTGGAAGTGGCGCGCTGCACCAGGCGGAAGCCCCGATCGAGGATGGCGCCGGTGGAGCTCGGGGCTCATGATGCTCTGCTCGAGCTCGACGGCGAGGTCGGGCCGGCCGTTGCCTAGGATGGGCGCGGCCTGGGCACGGCTTGGGAGTGGACACGGCTGGAAAGTTTTTCACCCCCAGGCCAAAATTTCCGCCGGCAGCCCCCCAAGCGGCGAAAAAATGCCTCCTGGGGGGCTCAACGACTGGAGATGCTCTAACAGGCAAACCCCATATCCAGTTTAAATCTGGGACGCATATGGAGACGCCCGGACGCGGCCGGGCATGCATGCCTGTCGGATCTGGCCCATGCTGGCCCATCTGACCCCACATAAAATGGACCATATCCACACCTTTGGTCGAAGCCCTAGCTGCATTCCACTCCACTCCCCTCCCCTCCAGTCCACTCCACTCCACCATGCGAGCTCTTGTCGGACAATCACCAGCCTTCTTCGGCATGGCGGACAGCGGATCAGAGTCCTACACCTCCAGATCCGTCGACCCTGAGCTCATCCCACACGACCCCGAGAAGGAGATGACCATCCGGTTTGCGCTCCGCTGCTTCTGAGAGGAGGCCTCCTGACAAGCATCCATTGCGTCCGTCCAAATGACGATGGATCTGCCGCAAGGTGTGTCATCGCTGCCTCACCAAAGGTGGTGCGGCCCATCTGGTGTTCGTACGTGTTGGCGGACTGATACGTCTCCAACGTATCTATAATTTTTGATTGCTCCATGCTACTTTATCTACTGTTTTGGACTATATTGGGCTTTATTTTCCACTTTTATATTATTTTTGGGACTAACCTATTAACCGGAGGCCCAGCCCAGAATTGCTGTTTTTTTGCTTATTATAGTATTTTGAAGAAACAGAATATCAAACGGAGTCCAAACGGAATGAAACCTTCGGGAACGTGATTTTCTCACCGAACGTGATCCAGGAGACTTGGACCCTACTCCAGGAAGCTTCCGAGGAGGTCACGAGGGTGGAGGGCGTGCCCCCAGTAGGCAGAATCGTTTAAGGTGTTACTCTGTTTTTTTATCATATTGCATGAATTTATTCCTCTACATCATGTCATCTTGCTTAAGGCGTTACTCTGTTTTTAACTTAATACTCTAGATGCATGCTGGATAGCGGTCGATGAGTGGAGTAATAGTAGTAGATGCAGAATCGTTTCGATCCACTTGTCTCGGACGTGATGCCTATATACATGATCATACCTAGATAACCTCATAACTATGCTCAATTCTATCAATTGCTCAACAGTAATTTGTTCACCCACCATAGAATACTTATGCTCTTGAGAGAAGCCACTAGTGAAACTTATGGCCCCCGGGTCTATTCTCATCATATCAATCTCCATCACTTTATTTACTTGCTTTGTTTTTACTTTGCCTTTTACTTTTTACTTTGCATCTTTATACCAAAAATACCAAAAATATTATCTCTTTCAGATCTCACTCTCGTAAGTGACCGTGAAGGGATTGACAACCCCTAACCGTTGGTTGCGAGTTGCTATCGTTTTGTGCAGGTACGAGGGACTTGCGCGTGACCTCCTACTGGATTGATACCTTGGTTCTCAAAAACCGAGGGAAATACATACGCTACTGTGCTGCATCACCCCCTCCTCTTCGGGGAAAACCAACCAATAGCTCGAGACGTAGCAAGAAGGATTTCTGGCGCCGTTGCCGGGGAGGCTTACGCAAAAGTCAACATACCAAGTACCCATCGCAATCCCTATCTCTCGCATTACATTATTTGCCATTTGCCTCTCGTTTTCCTCTCCCCCACTTCACCCTTGCCGTTTTATTCGCCCTCTTTTTCCCTTTGCCTATCTGTTGCTTGTGTGTTGGATTACTTGTTGCCATGGCGCAAGATAATACCAAATTGTGTGATTTCTCGAATACCAATAATAATGATTTCATTAGTACTCCGATTGCTCCTCTTAATAATGATAAGTCTTGTGAAATCAATACCGCTTTGCTGAATCTTGTTATGAAAGATCAATTCGCCGGCCTTCCTAGCGAAGATGCCGCTACTCATCTAAACAATTTTGTTGATTTGTGTGATATGCAAAAGAAAAAAGATACGGATAATAATATTGTCAAATTGAAGTTATTTCCGTTTTCACTTAGAGATCGTGCTAAAGTTTGGTTTTCATCTTTGCCTAAAAATAGTATTGATTCTTGGAACAAGTGCAAAGATGCTTTTATCTCTAAGTATTTTCCTCCCGCTAAGATTATCACTCTTAGGAACGATATCATGAATTTTAAACAACTTGATCATGAGCATGTTGCCCAATCTTGGGAAAGAATGAAATTGATGCTTCGCAATTGCCCTACTCATGGTTTGAATTTATGGATGATCATACAAATTTTTTATGCCGAATTGAATTTTGCTTCTAGAAATCTTTTAGATTCAGCCGCGGGAGGCACTTTTATGGAAATTACGTTAGGGGATGCTACCAAATTGCTTGATAATATTATGGCTAATTATTCTCAATGGCACACCAAAAGATCTTCTAGTAAAAAAGTGCATGCTATAGAAGAAATCAATGTTTTGAGTGAAAAGATGGATGAACTTATGAAGATGTTTGCTCCTAAAAATACTCCTCTTGATCCTAATGATATGCTTTTATCTACTTTGCTTGAGAATAATAATGAATCTATGGATGTGAATTTTGTTGGTAGGAATAGTTTTGGTAACAACGCTTATAGAGGAAATTTTAATCCTAGGCCTTTTCCTAGCAATCCTTCTAACAATTATGGAAATTCCTACAACAACTCTTATGGAACTTTCAATAAGATGCCCTCTGATTTTGAGAGTAGTGTTAAAGAGTTTATGAATTCACAAAAGAATTTTAATGCTTTGCTTGAAGAGAAATTGCTTAAAGTTGATGATTTGGCTAGGAACGTTGATAGAATTTCTCTTGAAATCAATTCTTTAAAGCTTAGATCTATTCCTCCTAAGCATGATATCAATGAGTCTCTCAAAGCTATGAGAATTTCCATTGACGAGTGCAAAGAAAGAACTGCTAGGATGCGTGCTTCCAAAGATGCCTTTATTAAAGCGTGTTCTTCTAATCCCTATGAAAATCAAGATGAAGATCTAAAAGTTATTGATGCGTCCCCCATCAAATCTTTGTTTTGCAATATGAATCTTGATGAATCTGAATATGATCTTCCTTTACCTAGAAGGCGTTCTAAGAATTCGGAGTTTCTAGATCTTGATGATGAAATTGATGAAAGTGGGATTGAAATAAATAGAAACCGTGATGTTGCTAAACCTACTATTTTGGATCTCAAGGAATTTAATTATGAAAATTGCTCTTTGATTGGTTGTATTTCCTTGTTGCAATCCGTGTTAAATTCTCCTCATGCTTATAGTGAAAATAAGGCCTTTACCGAACACATTCTTGATGCCTTGATGCAATCTTATGAAGAAAAACTTGAGTTGAAAGTTTCCATCCCTAGAAAACTCCATGATGAGTGGGAACCTACCATTAAAATTAAAATTAAAGACTTTGAGTTTCATGTTTTATGTGATTTGGGTGCTAGTGTCTCTACTATTCCCAAAACTTTATGTGATTTGCTAGACTTCTGTGATTTTGATGATTGCTCTCTAAACTTGCATCTTGCGGATTCCACTATTAAAAAACCTATGGGAAGAATTAATGATGTTCTTATTGTTTCAAATAGGAATTATGTGCCCGTAGATTTTACCGTTCTTGATATAGATTGCAATCCTTCATGTCCTATTATTCTTGGTAGACCTTTCCTTAAGACGATTGGTGCAATTGTTGATATGAAGGAAGGGAATATTAGATTCCAATTTCCCTTAAAGAATGGCATGGAACACTTTCCTAGAAATAAAATAAAATTGCCATATGAATCTATCATGAGAGCCACTTATGGATTGCCTACCAAAGATGGCAATACCTAGATCTATCCTTGCTTTTATGCCTAGCTAGGGGCGTTAAATGATAGCGCTTGTTGGGAGGCAACCCAATTTTATTTTGTGTTTTTTGTTTTTGGTTCTGTTTAGGAATAATTAATCCATCTACCTTCTGTTTGGATGTGGTTTTATTTTTAATTAGTGTTTGTGCCAAGTAAGACCTATAGGATAACCTACGATGATAGTTGATTTGATTCTGCTGAAAAACAGAAACCTTAGCGCTCACGAGATTAGCTGCCATGTTTTACTGGAGAGTGATTTTGTGTTGATTCTTTTTTCTGCTGATCAATAAACAAATTGTCCAGGACTTCCTTTTTTGGTAGAATTTTTAGAGTTCCATAAGTTTGCGTTAGTTACAGATTACTACAGACTGTTCTGTTTTTGACAGATTCTGTTTTTCGTGTGTTGTTTGCTTATTTTGATGAATCTATGGCTAGTAAATTAGTTTATAAACCATAGAGAAGTTTGAATACAGTAGGTTTAACACCAATATAAATAAAGAATGAGTTCATTACAGTACCTTGAAGTAGTCTTTTGTTTTCTTTCTCTAACGGAGCTCACAAGATTTCTGTTGAGTTTTGTGTTGTGAAGTTTTCAAGTTTTGGGTGAATTTTTTTGATGGATTATGGAACAAGGAGTGGCAAGAGCCTAAGCTTGGGGATGCCCATGTCACCCCCAATATAATATAAGGACACCAAAAAGTCAAAGCTTGGGATGCCCCGGAAGGCATCCCCTCTTTCGTCCACTTCCATCGGTAATTTACTTGGAGCTATATTTTTATTCACCAACATGATATGTGTTTTGCTTGGAGCGCCTTGTATTATTTGTGTCTTTGCTTGTTAGTCTACCACAATCATCCTTGCTGTACACACCTTTTGAGAGAGCCATACATGATTTGGAATTTGTTAGAATACTCTATGTGCTTCACCTATATCTTTTGAGCTTGATAGTTTTGCTCTAGTGCTTCATTTATATCTTTTTGAGTGTGATAATTTTTGCTCTAGTGCTTCACTTAGATCTTTTAGAGCACGGTGGTGGATTTGTTTTAAAGAAACTTGATCTCTCATGCTTCACTTAGATTATTTTGAGAGTCATTAATAGCATGGTAATTTGCTTAATGTTAATATACTTAGTGTTTGAGATATGTGAAACTTTCTTTTGAGTGAATTGAATACTAAGATAAATTTAATGCTTAATAGTTGTTTTCAGATATGGAGGTAATAATATCAAAGTCGTGCTAGTTGAGTAGTTGTGAATTTGAGAAATACTTGTGTTGAAGTTTGTAAATCCTGTAGCATGCACGTATGGGTAAAGTTGTGTAACAAATTTGAAGCATGAAGTGTACCTGGCTTGTGTTGTAGGGGAACGTAGTAATTTCAAAAAAATTCCTACGCACACGCAAGATCATGGTGATGCATAGCAACGAGAGGGGAGAGTGTTGTCTACGTACCCTCGTAGACCAAAGCGGAAGCGTTGACGCAACGTAGAGGAAGTAGTCGTACGTCTTCCCGGTTTAACCGATCCAAGCACCATTACTCCGGCACCTCCGAGTTCTTGACACACGTACAGCTCGATGACGCACCCCAAACTCCGATCCAGCAGAGGCGCGGGGAGGAGTTCCGTCAGCACGATGGCGTGGTGGCGATCTTGATGTTCTCCTGTCGCAGGGCTTCGCCTAAGCACCGCTACAATATGACCGAGGTGTAATATCATGGAGGGGGGCACCGCACACGGCTAAGGAACGATCTCAATGATCAACTTGTGTGTCCATGGGGTGCCCCCTACCCCCGTATATAAAGGAGTGGAGGAGGGGAGGGCCGGCCCTCTACTATGGCGCGCCATAGGGGAGTCCTACTCCCACCGGGAGTAGGATTCACCCTTTCCTAGTCCAACTAGGAGTCCTTCCATGTATTAGGAGTAGGAGACAAGGAAGGGGAAGAGAGAAGGGAAGGAAGGAGGGGGTGCGGCCCCTCCTCTTAGTCCAATTCGGACTAGGCCATGGGGGGGCGCACAGCCTGCCCTAGGCAGCCCCTCTCTCTTTCCCGCAGGGCCCAATAAGGCCCAATACTTCTCCCCAGCAAATTCCCGTAACTCTCCGGTACTCCGAAAAATACCCGAATCACTCGGAACCTTTCCGAACTTCGAATATAGTCGTCCAATATATCGATCTTTACGTCTCGACCATTTCGAGACTCCTCGTCATGTCCCCGATCTCATCCGGGACTCCAAACTCCTTCGGTACATCAAAACTCATAAACTCATAATATAACTGTCATCGAAACCTTAAGCGTGCGGACCCTACAGTTCGAGAACAATGTAGACATGACCGAGACACGTCTCCGGTCAATAACCAATAGCGGGACCTGGATGCCCATATTGGTTCCTACATATTCTATGAAAATCTTTATCGGTCAGACCGCATAACAACATACGTTGTTCCCTTTGTCATCGGTATGTTACTTGCCCGAGATTCGATCGTCGGTATCCAATACCTAGTTCAATCTCATTACCGGAAAGTCTCTTTACTCGTTATGTAATGCATCATCCTGCAACTAACTCATTAGTCATATTGCTTGCAAGGCTTATAGTGATGTGCATTACCGAGAGGGCCCAGAGATACCTCTCCGACATTCGGAGTGACAAATCCTAATCTCGAAATACGCCAACCCAACAAGTACCTTTTGAGACACCTGTAGAGCACCTTTATAATCACCCAGTTACGTTGTGACGTTTGGTAGCACACAAAGTGTTCCTCCGGTAAACGGGAGTTGCATAATCTCATAGTCATAGGAACATGTATAAGTCATGAAGAAAGCAATAGCAACATACTAAACGATCGGGTGCTAAGCTAACGGAATGGGTCATGTCAATCAGATCATTCAACTAATGATGTGTTCCCATTAATCAAATAACAATTCTTTGTCCATGGTCAGGAAACATAACCATCTTTGATTAATAAGCTAGTCAAGTAGAGGCATACTAGTGACACTCTGTTTGTCTATATATTCACACATGTATTATGTTTCCGGTTAATAAAATTCTAGCATGAATAATAAACATTTATCATGATATAAGGAAATAAATAATAACTTTATTATTGCCTCTAGGGCATATTTCCTTCAGTCTCCCATTTGCACTAGAGTCAATAATCTAGATCACATCACCATGTGATTAACATCGATAGTTCACATCATCATGTGATTAACACCCATAGTTCACATCGCCATGTGACCAACACCCAAAGGGTTTACTAGATTCAGTAATCTAGTTCACATCGCTATGTGATTAACACCCAAAGAGTACTAAGGTGTGATCATGTTTTGCTTGTGGGACAATCTTAGTCAACGGGTCTTTCACATTCAGATCCGTTATGTATTTTGCAATTTTCTATGTCTACAATGCCCTGCACGGAGCTACTCTAGCTAATTGCTCCCACTTTCAATATGTGTCTAGATCGAGACTTAGAGTCATCCAGATCGGTGTCAAAACTTGCATCGACGTAACCCTTTACGACGAACCTTTTGTCACTTCCATAATCGAGAAACATATCCTTATTCCACTAAGGATAATTTTGACCGCTGTCCAGTGATCTACTCCTAGATCACTATTGTACTCCCTTGCCAAACTCAGTGTAGGGTATACAATAGATCTGGTACACAGCATGGCATACTTTATAGAACCTATGGCCAAGGCATAGGGAATGACTTTCATTCTCTTTCTATCTTCTGCCGTGGTCGGGTTTTGAGTCTTACTCAATTTCACACCTTGTAACACAGGCAAGAACTCTTTCTTTGACTGTTCCATTTTGAACTACTTCAAAATCTTGTCAAGGTATGTACTCATTGAAAAACTTATCAAGCGTCTTGATCTATCTCTATAGATCTTGATGCTCAATATGTAAGTAGCTTTACTGAGGTATTTATTTTAAAGAACTCCTTTCAAACACTCCTTTATGCTTTGCAGAATAATTCTACATTATTTCCGATCAACAATATGTCATTCACATATACTTATCAGAAATATTGTAGTGCTCCCACTCACTTTCTTGTAAATACAGGCTTCACCGCAAGTCTGTATAAAACTATATGCTTTGATCAACTTATCAAAGCGTATATTCCAACTCCGAGATGTTTGCACCAGTCCATAGATGGATCGCTGGAGCTTGCACATTTTGTTAACACCTTTAGGATCGACAAAACCTCTTGGTTGCATCACATACAACTCTTCTTTAATAGCTCCATTAAGGAATGCAGTTTTGTTTATCCATTTGCCAGATTTCATAAAATGCGGCAATTGCTAACATGATTCGGACAGACTTAAGCATAGATACGAGTGAGAAACTCTCATCGTAGTCAACACTTTGAACTTGTCGAAAACCTTTTGCGACAATTCTAGCTTTGTAGATAGTAACAATACTATCAGCGTCCGTCTTCCTCTTAAAAATCCATTTAATTAACATGGCTTGCTGATCATCGAGCAAGTCAATCAAAGTCCATACTTTGTTCTCATACATGGATCATATCTCAGATTTTATGGCCTCAAGCCATTTCGCGGAATCTGGGCTCATCATCGCTTCCTCATAGTTCGTAGGTTCATCATGGTCTAGTAACATGACTTCCAGAATAGGATTACCGTACCACTCTGGTGCGGATCTTACTCGGCTTGATCTACGAAGTTTAGTACCAACTTGATCTGAAGTTTCATGATCATTATCATTAACTTCCTCACTAATTGGTGTAGGTGTCACAGGAACCGATTTCTGTGATGAACTACTTTCCAATAAGGGAGCTGGTACTGTTACCTCATCAATTTCTACTTTCCTCCCACTCACTTCTTTCAAGAGAAACTACTTCTCTAGAAAGGATCCATTTATTAGCAACGAATGTTTTGCCTTCGGATCTGTGATAGAAGGTGTACCCAACAATTTCCTTTGGGTATTCTATGAAGACGCACTTCTCCGATTTGGGTTTGAGCTTATCAGGATGAAACTTTTTCACATAAGCATCGCAGCCCCAAACTTTAAGAAACGACAACTTTGGTTTCTTGCCAAACCATAGTTCATAAGGTGTCGTCTCAACGGATTTTGACGGTGCCCTATTTAACGTGAATGCAGCTGTCTCTAATGCATGATCCCAAAACGATATTAGTAAATCGGTAAGAAACATCATAGATTGTACTATATCCAATAAAGTACGGTTACGACGTTCGGACACACCATTATGATGTGGTGTTCCAGGTGGCATGAATTTGTGAAACTATTCCACATTGTTTTAATTGAAGACCAAACTCGTAACTCAAATATTTGTCTCCGCGATCAGAGCATAGAAACCTTACTTTCTTGTCACGATGATTTTCCACTTCACTCTGAAATTCTTTGAACCTTTCAACTATTTCAGACTTATGCTTCATTAAGTAGATATACCCATGTCTACTTAAATCATCTGTGAAGGTGAGAAAATAACGATATCCGCCACGAGCCTCAATATTCATCGGACCACATACATCTGTATGTATGATTTCCAACAAATCTGTTGCTCTCTCCATAGTACCGGAGAACGGCGTTTTGGTCATCTTGCCCATGAGGCACAGTTCGCAAGTACCAAGTGATTCATAATCAAGAGGTTCCAAAAGTCCATCAGTATGGAGTTTCTTCATGCGCTTTACACCGATATGACCTAAACGGCAGTGCCACAAATAAGTTGCACTATCATTATTAACTTTTTCATCTTTTGGTTTCAATATTATGAATATGTGTATCACTACGATCGAGATCCAATGAACCATTTTCATTGGGTGTGTAACCATATAAGGTTTTATTTATGTAAACAGAACAACAGTTTATTCTCTTACTTAAATGAATAACCGTATTGCAATAAACACGATCAAATCATATTCATGCTCAACGCAAACACCAAATAACATTTATTTAGGTTCAACACTAATCCTGAAAGTATAGGGAATGTGCGATGATGATCATATCAATCTTGAAACTACTTTCAACACACATCGTCACTTCACCCTTAACTAGTTTCTGTTTATTCTGCAACTCCCGTTTCGAGTTACTACTCTTAGCAACTGAACCAGTACCAAATACCGAGGGGTTTCTATAAACACTAGTAAATTACACATCAATAACATGTATATCAAATATGCCTTTGTTCACTTTGCCATCCTTCTTATCCGCCAAATACTTGGGGTAGTTCTGCTTCCAGTGACCAGTCCCTTTGCAGTAGAAGCACTTAGTCTCAGGCTTAGGTCCAGACTTGGGCCTCTTCACTTGAGCAGCAACTTGCTTGCCGTTCTTCTTGAAGTTCCCTTCTATCCCTTTGCCCTTTTCTTGAAACTAGTGGTCTTGTTAACCATCAACACTTGATGTTCTTTCTTGATTTCTACCTTCAATGATTTCATCATCATGAAAAACTCGGGAATCATTTTCATCATCCCTTGCATACTATAGTTCATCACGAAGTTCTACTAACTTGGTGATGGTGACTAGAGAATTCTGTCAATCACTATCTTATCTGGAAGATTAACTCCCACTTGATTCAAGCAATTGTAGTACCCAGACAATCTGAGCACATGCTCACTAGTTGAGCGATTCTCCTCCATCTTTTAGCTATAGAACTTGTTGGAGACTTCATATCTCTTAACTCGGGTATTTTCTTGAAATATTAACTTCAACTCCTGGAACATCTCATATGGTCCATGACGTTCAAAACGTCTTTGAAGTCCCGATTCTAAGCCATAAAGCATGGTGCACTAAACTATCAAGTAGTCATCATATTGAGCTAGCCAGATGTTCATAACGTCTGCATCTGCTCCTGCAATAGGTCAGTCACCTAGCAGTGCATTAAGGACATAATTCTTCTGTGCAGCAATGAGGATAAACCTCAGATCACGGATCCAATCCGCATCATTGCTACTAACATCTTTCAACACAATTTTCTCTAGGAACATATCAAAATAAACATATGAAAGCAACAATGCAAGCTATTGATCTTACAACATAATTTGCAAAATACTACCAGGACTAAGTTCATGATAAATTTAAGTTCAATTAATCATATTACTTAAGAACTCCCACTTAGATAGACATCTCTCTAGTCATCTAAGTGATCACGTGATCCAAATCAACTAAACCATAACCGATCATCACGTGAGATGGAGTAGTTTTCAATGGTGAACATCTTATGTTGATCATATCTACTATATGATTCACGCTCGACCTTTCGGTCTCCGTGTTCCGAGGCCATATCTGCATATGCTAGGCTCGTCAAGTTTAACCTGAGTATTCTGCGTGTGCAAAACTGGCTTGCACCTGTTGTAGATGGACGTAGAGCTTATCACACCCGATCATCACGTGGTGTCTGGACACGACGAACTTTGGCAACGGTGCATACTCAGGGAGAACACTTCTTGATAATTTTTAGTGAGGGATCATCTTAAAATGCTACCGTCAATCAAAGCAAGATAAGATGCATAAAGGATAAACATCACATGCAATCAATATAAGTCATATGATATGGCCATCATCATCTTGTGCTTGTGATCTCCATCTCCGAAGCACCATCATGATCACCATCGTCACCGGCGCGACACCTTGATCTCCATCGTAGCATCGTTTGTCGTTTACGCCATCTATTGCTTCTATGACTATCGCTACCGCTTAGTGATAAAGTAAAGCAATTACAGGGCGTTTGCATTTCATACAATAAAACGACAACCATATGGCTCCTGCCAGTTGCCGATAACTTCGGTTACAAAACATGATCATCTCATACAATAAAATATAGCATCATGTCTTGGCCATATCACATCACAACATGCCCTGCAAAAACAAGTTAGACGTCCTCTACTTTGTTGTTGCAAGTTTTACGTGGCTGCTACGGGCTTAAGCAAGAACCAATCTCACCTACGCATCAAAACCACAACGATAGTTTGTCAAGTTGATGCTGTTTTAACCTTCGCAAGGACCGGGCGTAGCCACACTCGGTTCAACTAAAGTTGGAGAAACTGACACCCGCTAGCCACCTGTGTGCAAAGCACGGTGGTAGAACCAGTCTCGCTTAAGCGTACGCGTAATGTCGGTCCGGGCCGCTTCATCCAACAATACCGCCGAACCAAAGTATGACATGCTGGTAAGCAGTATGACTTATATCGCCCACAACTCACTTGTGTTCTACTCGTGCATATAACATCAAACCATAAAACCTAGGCTCGGATGCCACTGTTGGGGAACGTAGTAATTTCAAAAAATTTCCTACGCACACGCAAGATCATGGTGATGCATAGCAACGAGAGGGGAGAGTGTTGTCTACGTACCCTCGTAGACCAAAGCGGAAGCATTGACGCAACGTAGAGGAAGTAGTCGTACGTCTTCCCGGTTCAACCGATCCAAGCACCGTTACTCCGGCACCTCCGAGTTCTTGACACACGTACAGCTCGATGACGCACCCCAAACTCCGATCCAGCAGAGGCGCGGGGAGGAGTTCCGTCAGCACGACGGCGTGGTGACGATCTTGATGTTCTCCTGTCGCAGGGCTTCGCCTAAGCACCGCTACAATATGACCGAGGTGTAATATCGTGGAGGGGGGCACCGCACACGGCTAAGGAACGATCTCAATGATCAACTTGTGTGTCCATGGGGTGCCCCCTACCCCCGTATATAAAGGAGTGGAGGAGGGAGGGCCGGCCCTCTACTATGGCGCGCCCTAGGGGAGTCCTACTCCCACCGGGAGTAAGATTCACCCTTTCCTCGTCCAACTAGGAGTCCTTCCATGTATTAGGAGTAGGAGACAAGGAAGGGGAAGAGAGAAGGGAAGGAAGGAGGGGGTGCGGCCCCTCCTCTTAGTCCAATTCGGACTAGGCCATGGGGGGGGGGGGGGGGGGCGCAGCCTGCCCTAAGCAGCCCCTCTCTCTTTCCCGCAGGGCCCAATAAGGCCCAATACCTCTCCCCGGCGAATTCCCGTAACTCTCCGGTACTCCGAAAAATACCCGAATCACTCGGAACCTTTCCGAACTCCGAATATAGTCGTCCAATATATCGATCTTTACGTCTCGACCATTTCGAGACTCCTCGTCATGTCCCCGATCTCATCCGGGACTCCGAACTCCTTCGGTACATCAAAACTCATAAACTCATAATATAACTGTCATCGAAACCTTAAGCGTGCGGACCCTACGGTTCGAGAACAATGTAGACATGACCGAGACACGTCTCCGGTCAATAACCAATAGCGGGACCTGGATGCCCATATTGGTTCCTACATATTCTACGAAGATCTTTATCGGTCAGACCGCATAACAACATACGTTGTTCCCTTTGTCATCGGTATGTTACTTGCCCGAGATTCGATCGTCGGTATCCAATACCTAGTTCAATCTCGTTACCGGCAAGTCTCTTTACTCGTTACGTAATGCATCATCCCGCAACTAACTCATTAGTCACATTGCTTGCAAGGCTTATAGTGATGTGCATTACCGAGAGGGCCCAGAGATACCTCTCCGACATTCGGAGTGACAAATCCTAATCTCGAAATACGCCAACCCAACAAGTACCTTTGGAGACACCTGTAGAGCACCTTTATAATCACCCAGTTACGTTGTGACGTTTGGTAGCACACAAAGTGTTCCTCCGGTAAACGGGAGTTGCATAATCTCATAGTCATAGGAACATGTATAAGTCATGAAGAAAGCAATAGCAACATACTAAACGATCGGGTGCTAAGCTAACGGAATGGGTCATGTCAATCAGATCATTCAACTAATGATGTGATCCCGTTAATCAAATAACAACTCTTTGTCCATGGTCAGGAAACATAACCATCTTTGATTAACAAGCTAGTCAAGTAGAGGCATACTAGTGACAGTCTGTTTGTCTATATATTCACACATGTATTATGTTTCCGGTTAATACAATTCTAGCATGAATAATAAACATTTATCATGATATAAGGAAATAAATAATAACTTTATTATTTCCTCTAGGGCATATTTCCTTCATGTGCATCCTTATGAGTGGCGGTCGGGGACGAGCGATGGTCTTTTCCTACCAATCTATCCCCCTAGGGGCATGCGTAGTAGTACTTTGCTTCGAGGGCTAATAAACTTTTGCAATAAGTATATGAGTTCTTTATGACTAATGTGAGTCCATGGATTATACGCACTTTTACCTTTCCACATTTGCTAGCCTCTTCGGTACCGTGCATTGCCCTTTCTCACATTGAGAGTTGGTGCAAACTTCGCCGGTACATCCAAACCCCGTGATATGATACGCTCTTTCACACATAAACCTCCTTATATCTTCCTCAAAACAGCCACCATACCTACCTATTATGGCATTTCCATAGCCATTTCGAGATATATTGCCATGCAACTTTCCACCGCCCCGTTCATCATGACATGCATTACTTTTGTCATATTGCCATTGCATGATCTTGTAGTTGACATCGTATTTGTGGCAAAGCCATCACGCATTATTTTTCATACATGTCACTCTTGATTCATTGCAGCATCCCGGTACACCGCCGGAGGCATTCATATAGAGTCATATCTTGTTCTAGTTTCGAGTTGTAATATCAAGTTGTTGTAATGAAAGTGTTATGATCATCATTATTAGAGCATTGTCCCAAGTGAGGAAAAGGATGATGGAGACTATGATTCCCCCACAAGTCGGGATGAGACTCCGGGCGAAAAAAGAGAGGCCAAGGAAGCCCAAATATTAATAAAAAAAGAGGCCATAAAAAAAGGAAAAGGCCCAAATAAAAAAATGAGAGAAAAAGAGAGAAGGGGCAATGTTACTATCCTTTTACCACACTTGTGCTTCAAAGTAGCACCTTGTTCTTCATGTAGTGAGTCTCATATATTTGTGCTTCAAAGTAGCACCATGTTTTTCATATAGTGAGTCTCATAAATTATCTTGTTCATACTAGTGGGAATTTTTCATTATAGAACTTGGCTTGTATATTCCAATGATGGGCTTCCTCAAAATGCCCTAGGTCTTCGTGAGCAAGCGAGTTGGATGCACACCCACTAGTTTTCTTTTGTTGAGCATTCATAGCTCTAGTGCATCCGTTGCATGACAATCCCTACTCCTCATGTTGACATCAATTGATGGGCATCTCCATAGCCCGTTGATTAGCCTCGTCAATATGAGACTTTCTCCTTTTTTTTGTCTTCCCCACACAATCCCATCATCATATTCTATTCCACCTATAGTGCTATATCCATGGCTTGCGCTCATATATTGTGTGAGGGTTGAAAAAGCTGAAGCGCGTTAAAAAGTATGAAACAATTGCTTGGCTTGTCATCGGGGGTATAGAAGTTGGGAACATCTTTGTGTGACGAAAATGAAGCATGGCCTAACTATATGATTTTGTAGGGATGAACTTTCTTTGGCCATGTTATTTTGAGATGACATAATCGCTTGATTAGTATGCTTGAAGTATTATTATTTTTATGTCAATATGAACTTTATCTTGAATCTTTCGGATCTGAATATTCATACCATGATTAAGAAGATTTACATTGAAATTATGCCAAAGTATCACTCCTCATAAAAAATTCTTCTTTTTATCATTTACCTACTCGAGGACGAGTAGGAATTAAGCTTGGGGATGCCTGATACGTCTCCAACGTATCTATAATTTTTGATTGCTCCATGCTACTTTATCTACTGTTTTGGACTATATTGGGCTTTATTTTCCACTTTTATATTATTTTTGGGACTAACCTATTAACCGGAGGCCCAGCCCAGAATTGCTGTTTTTTTTGCCTATTTTAGTATTTTGAAGAATCAGAATATCAAATGGAGTCCAAACAGAATGAAACCTTCGGGAACGTGATTTTCTCACCGAACGTGATCCAGGAGACTTGGACCCTACTCCAAGAAGCTTCCGAGGAGGTCACGAGGGTGGAGGGCGCGCCCCGCTGGGCGCGCCCCCTACCTCGTGGGCCCCTCGGAGCTCCACCGATGTACTCCTTCCTCCTATATATACCTACGTATCCCCAATAGACCAGACGGAGCCAAAAACCTAATTCCACTGCCGCAACCTTCTGTATCCACGAGATCCCATCTTGGGGCCTGTTCTGGAGCTCCGCCGGAGAGGGCATCCACCACGGAGGGCTTCTACATCAACACCATAGCCCCTCCGATGAAGTGTGAGTAGTTTACTTCAGACCTTCGGGTCCATAGTTAGTAGCTAGATGGCTTCTTCTCTCTTTTTGGATCTCAATACAATGTTCTCCCCCTCTCTCGTGGAGATCTATTCGATGTAATCTTCTTTTTGCGGTGTGTTTGTTGAGACCGATGAATTATGGGTTTATGATCCAATTTATCTATGATTAATATTTGAATCTTCTCTGAATTCTTTTATGTATGATTGAGTTATCTTTGCAAGTCTCTTCAAATTATCCTTTTGGTTCGGCCAACTAGATTGGTAGTTCTTGCAATGGGAGAAGTGCATGGCTTTGGGTTCAATCTTGCGGTGTCCTTACTCAGTGACAGAAAGAGTTGCAAGGCACATATTGTATTGTTGCCATCGAGGATAACAAGATGGGATTTTTATCATATTGCATGAATTTATTCCTCTACATCATGTCATCTTGCTTAAGGCGTTACTCTGTTTTTAACTTAATACTCTAGATGCATGCTGGATAGCGGTCGATGAGTGGAGTAATAGTGGTAGATGCAGAATCATTTTGATCTACTTGTCTCGGACGTGATGCCTATATACATGATCATACCTAGATAACCTCATAACTATGCTCAATTTTATCAATTGCTCAACAGTAATTTGTTCACGCACCGTAGAATACTTATGCTCTTGAGAGGAGCCACTAGTGAAACCTATGGCCCCCGGGTCTATTCTCATCATATCAATCGCCATCACTTTATTTACTTGCTTTGTTTTTTTACTTTGTCTTTTACTTTTTACTTTGCATGTTTATACCAAAAATACCAAAACTATTATCTCTATCAGATCTCACTCTCGTAAGTGACCGTGAAGGGATTGACAACCCCTAAGCGTTGGTTGCGAGTTGCTATCATTTTGTGTAGGTACGAGGGACTTGCGTGTGACCTCCTACTGGATTGATACCTTGGTTCTCAAAAACTGAGGGAAATACTTACGCTACTGTGCTGCATCACCCCCTCCTCTTCGGGAAAAACCAACACAAGCTCGTGACGTAGCACGGACGCGCAACCCCTCTGTTGGCGTCCACCTGGGCATCGTCTGACGCAATTATGGCGTGGCGTGCCCGCTAGGCTAGGCAGCGGCGGCCCTCGCGGCAGTGGACGTTGGCGAGGCGGAGTCGTATTTTCCGGCACCCCATATGGTGCACCAGTATGAGCGGCGCAACCGCGTTGTGGTGGACATTGCCGGCTCCTCCCAAGTCGGATTCAACATCGATCTCACATCTACTGGCGCCGTGAAGGTTACGGACTCCAAAGAAAGAGTAGGCCATGGGAGACGACAACGGCATGACTCCTGTGAGCCGGTCCGTGTTCCATGTCCGACTCTACCTCGCTGGTGACCGGACCAACACTCTGAGGGGCGCAGCCGGTCGCTGGACTTGGGCACGGTGGAGCCGGACGAGCTCCGCTTAGATTAGGTTTTACGTCTGTATGTAATAATATGGATTAGGTGATTTGGAAATGGTGTTTGTGGTTGTGGAATCAACTTTTTATGTGTTTTCCGGTCACTGTCCGTGGACGCGCCCAGGCGTGTTCGCGGGCGTTTGGGGCGGGAGTGGATTTAAGCAACTACGGTTGTAGATGCTCTTAAGGGTTTCCCTTCTAAAATTTTGCATATATTTACCACATTTTAGCAAGCCAAATGTGATATGAGATAAGGACGTTCGCAGGTGAGGGTGTTCGTGAAACAATGGTGTTGGTGTAAAATTCGGCAGACCCCTCAATAAGATATCTTTTATCATTGTGTTTTTTAAACGAGTGTGTTCTGTCGGATATTGTTCTAGCTGGTAAGGTACCACTATAAGGACTCATTTTCTTTCATTTTTCAATTTTTTTTCCTTTTTTTTTGCTATTTTTTAGTTTCTCCCACTATCTTTATTTTGGATTATTTTCTTTCGCAACTCTTCTATTTTTATTTGTCTCAAGGAAGCTATGATGATCTTTTTGGAGTAATTACTTATCAAGTTATTTTAGTTTTTAGCATATCATGTCAAGTTTTCTATTTGTTTAGCTCCTTCCCTTTTCTTCTCTTTTATTCATGAGAGTCAATTACACCGGTGATGCTAAAACTAGTGTAAACAATCACTTTAGTGCTAGAACTTGCGGTACATCAAAGTGATGGAATAACTTGACTTTGGCGTGCAAATACGCCGCAAATCTCGTTGTATACGGTCGCCACCCTAACAAGGCATGGCGTAGGGCCCGCTGTCAGTGACTGCATGGTGAAGACGAGGCGTGTAGCGTGCCCTTTTGGAGAAAATCCCATGCTGTCATGTCTCGTCAGCGTCAAGGCCCATACACAAACGAGATTTTCACCGTATTTACACCCCCAAAGTCTAGTTTTTGCACCACTTCGATGTATAACGCAAGTTCTAGCACTAAAGTGACCGTTTGCGCCAACTTCTAGCATCACCAGTATAATTGACTCCATTAATAACTTTTAACTCCACCAATGCAACAACCTCATGAAGGACCTTTATTTTTTTTTCTGTATTACTTTTGTCCTAAATCATGAAATGTTTTTAATTTCTTGAAAAAATATCATATTTTGCAAAGTTAGTTTGATTAAATCAAATATACCCCCCCCCCCCCCCCCCTCCTCCGATTGGACCTTTTTTTATGGCGGGTGCTAGGCGTAAGCTGGCTGATAGTTATCAGCCGCCTTGATAACCGTCGGATTGTGAACATCGTAGCCGTTCGCTTGGTCTCCCCGCGGATCGCACTTCTCCTCAACGCACATATTCCTCTGGCGCAAACACATGCACCACCACAACGCCCACTGTTTGCTCCAAGCATGCCCACCAGCACGGCAACAGCGCCCTCGTTGCCGCGTAGTTGTGATGCAGCAATCGCCGGAGCTCGATGAAGCGGATGTCGATGCCACCGGAGCTGCGATGTAGCAGCCATGACGTCATGGGAACTACTATGCAGCGGTCTGTGATGCCGCCGGAGCTGGGATGCAGTGGTCGTCGATGCCGTCGGAGCTGCGATGCAGCGCCCCGACGCCGCTGAAGCTGCGATGCAGCGGTTGTCGATGCATCCGGAGTTGCGATGTAGTAGTTGCCGACGTCGCCGGAATTGCAATGCAGTGGCCACGACGCCGCAAAACTGCCATGCAGTGCTCGTCCCGCTAGAGTGGCATGCAGCGGCCGCAACGCCACCGGACCTGTTGTGCAGCGGTCATTGATGCCGCCGGAGCCGCGATGCAGCGATTGTCGACGCCGCAAGAGTTGCGATGCAGCCGCCACGCCGCCACCGAGGCTGCTATGCAGCGGCCACGATGCCGGTGAAGCTCCTCTGCAGTGCTCGTTCGATGTCCTTGGAGTTGCGATGCAGCGGCTGCGCCTCTGCCGGAGTTGCGATGTAGAGGCCGCGACACCGCCGGAGGGGCGGTGGTGTTGCAAAGCAGCATCACCGGGCGTCCCCACCAAAAGTAGCCTCCAACAACACCGATAGGTGTTGGAACACAGCGTCGCGCGCCGCCTTGCCGGCTTGACACTCCCCTCCTGGTCGCCTATGCAGCGTCTGCCATGGCTGCCCTTGGAGCATCAGCGTGCTTACAGTGGTGCTTCATTGCCGGCTTGCAGCATCTCCATCGTGCAAAGGATAGCGAGGTGCCTCCTTGCCGGCTTGCTGAGTTGCAGAAGGGTGGAGGAAAGAGGCATGCCGACGAGATCTGACAGAAAATGGTCAATGCGCGTGGGGGATGTTTGAATCAAAAGTGATTGATTGTCTTGGTCGATGGTTACAGAGAGTATATATATCCCCTGGTGAGATGCGACGATCCCGAAAAGATGCGTTGGTTCCAGGAGGACGGGAGAGAGGCGACGGTTGCGACGGACACAGGCGTCCGTGCGGGCGCAACCGCTCGTTCGATGGGCAAGGGGAGATTTCCCTTAATTACAGATTATAGTTTAATCTTAACACTCCCCCTAATCTACGCTTAACCATGTAGAATCATCTTCACGATTGTCTGGGAAGTTCTATCATCTCAAAAGATTCTCCTTCAAAAGATTTTCCTTCAAAAGTTCTTCATAAAATCTTTGATGAGATACTGAAACACATACTCACAAAGAAAGATAGCATAATGTGATGTCATTAAAATAAGGATATCTCAAGAAGAGACTCCCCTTAACACCTGCAAGTCCCTAAGTCTTCGCATACCAATTCCATGAACACATTTCTGGAACGTAGAATTTGGTAGAGACTTGGTAAATAAATCAGCAAGGTTGTCGCATGATTTGACTTGCAAAATGCTTATTTCCCCGCTTTTCTTAAGATTATGGGGGAAAAACATTTAGGAGAAATATGCTTGGTGATATTACTCTTGATGTACCCTGTTTGCATCTGCGCAACACATGCCGCATTATCTTCATAGATAATGGTAGGTGATTCTATCGAACCAATTCCACATGACTGTTGTATGTGGTTTATCATTCTGCGAAGCCATACAGATTCACATGTTGCTTCAAGTAATGAAATTATTTCAGAATGATTGGTAGATGTTGCCACCAGAGTCTGTTTCGAAGACTTCCATGATATAGTAGTACCACCATGTAGGAACACGAAGCCGGTCTGAGATCTGGCATTATGGGGATCAGACAAATAGCCGACATCTGCACATCCAATCATATCAGAGTCCTGATTTTTCTGGAACTGGAAAAATAAACCAAGATCCTTTGTGCCTTGGAGATATCGAAAGACATTCTTCACTCCAGACCAATGACGTTTGGTGGGAGTTGCGCTATGTCTAGCAAGTAGATTCACTGCAAATGCAATATCAGGTCTTGTGCAATTTGCAAGATACATAAGCGCTCCAACGGCACTGAGGTATAGAACTTCAGGTCCCAACACCTCTTCTCCATCATCCATTGGTCTGAACGGATCTTTCTCCACGTCTAGAGATCGAACCACCATGGGAGTTTTGGATGGATAGGATTTGTCCATATTGAATTTCTCCAATATTTTCTGGATATAGGCAGATTGGTGTACCATGATTCCTGAGGGAAGGTGCTCAAGTTGAATACCTAAGCAAAATTTGGTTTTACCCAAATCCTTCATCCCAAATTCCATCTTTAGGTGATTGCGTGCTTCATCAATGTCTGGTGTGCTGCCGATGATGTTGAGATCATCAACATACACAGAAATGATGCAAAATCCTGTAGAGGACTTCTTGATGAAAACACATGGGCAATTAGTACTATTGGAGTAACCTTTTTGAAGTAGGAACTCACTGAGTCGGTTGTACCACATCCGCCCGACTGCCTTAAGCCATATAATGACTTATTCAGCTTTACACAATACATGTTGCGTTTTGCATTTTTATTCGGGACAGAGATTCCATCAGGAACCTTCATATCTATGTTCGAATCTAGTGACCCGTAAAGATATGCGGTCACGACGTCCATCAACTGCATAGATAGACGCTTTTGCACTGCCAGAGATATAAGATATCGGAAAGTGGTTGCACTCATCACTGGAGAATATGTTTCAGTGAAATCAATGCCGGGTTTCTGTGTGAAACCTTGTGCTACGAGCCTTGCTTTATATCTCACCACCTCATTGTTCTCATTCTGTTTCCGGAGAAAAACCCATTTGAATCCCATAGGGAAAACACCGGGAGGTGTAGGTACTGCTTCAGTGAATACCTTTCTTTTGTTAAGCGAGGCAATTTCTGCTTGGATTGCATCCTTCCATTTAGGCCAGTCGGAGCGCTTTTGGCACTCAACGATAGACCTAGGATCATGATCAGTGAGAAGGGTATCTGCAATCTTTTTAGCAAAATATATGTCGACAGTCGTAGTCTTACGGTCAAATGATTCTCTAGAATCAACATAGTTGATGAAAATTTCCTGCACCCCTAGTGACTCTTCGTGATTTCCCAATACGATCGAGTCTGGGTGTTCTGATGTCCCAGTCAGTTTGTGCACACTGGAACTGGGTTGTGGAGGTTGCCCTTCCACTGGGTGTATACTACCCATCAGGTGTTTGTCAATGTTGAGTTGACCTGTATTTACTGACTCTGAGATTTTTCTCCTTGATTTCCTTTGCTGCTTGCTAGAAGCATGCTCCGGGTCAGAGGTCGTACTACTCCCCCTCTTTTTGGGAATAGGGAGTTGAGTGGTTTTTATTGGTAACTCCACTCTTTCTGGTGCGTTTATGGCCGAATTTAAGGATTTTGTAACACCTTTCAGATCAGTAAATGAATCTGGCAGATTATTTGCAAGATGTTGCAAATTAATGATCTTCCGAACTTGAAGTTCGGTCTCTTGGGTACGTGGACAGAGGATGAAATGGCATGAGCATTCCAATCAATTTCCGGGCATTCTTTATGGTACTTGAAATCTCCCCCTAATGCCGGAAAATGTTCCTCATTAAATATGCAATCAGCGTGACGGGCTGTGAAAAGATCCCCAGTCAGGGGTTCCAGGTACTTGATAATCGACGGTGATTTGTACCCCACATAGATCCCCAACTTCCTGTGTGGGCCCATAGATGTCCGCTGTGGTGGTGAGATCGGGATGTATGCATCACATCCGAACTTACGCAGATGGGAAATGCTTGGAGGATTTCCACGTACCAATTCCAGAGGGGAAGAACTGTGATATGCAGTTGGCCTCAATTGTATCAAGTCAGCAGCGTGTAAAACAGCGTGACCCCAACAAGAGGTTGGCAAGTTGCAATTCGTCAACAAAGGTCTTGCAATGAGTTTGATCCTCTTAAGCGATGCTTCAGCCAAACCATTTTGTGTATAAACATATGGAACAGAGTGTTGAACTTCAATCCTCAAAGCCATGCAATAATCATTGAAAGCACGTGAGGAGAATTCTGCAGCATTGTCCATTCGAATTGACTTAATTCAACTTTTAGGATAATGGGCTTGCAACTTAATGACTTGCCTCATTATCTTGGCAAATGCATGGTTTCGTGTGGATAGAAGACACACATGTGACCATCGGTAGATGCGTCAATCAGAACCATGAAATACCGGAAAGGTCCAGATAATGGCTGAATGGGATCACAAATGTCTCCTTGAATACGTTCAAGGAACTGAAGTGGTTCAGCTTGTATTTTGAGGTGTGAGGGCCTCAAAATTAGCTTTCCCGTGGCACAAGATGTGCACACAAAATCAAAAGATTGAGGAAATTTTGACTCAAGCAAATTATGACCAATGGAATTGCTAGTAATTTTTCTCATCATCCCTATTCCAGGATGGCCTAGGCGATCATCCAAGTTTGGAATGCGTTAACATTCTGAAAAATTACTTTGTATGCAACATGTTCCACGGGTTTGATGTACGTATAGTACAAACCAGACGATAGAGAAGGAATTTTCTCATGTACCTTTTTGCCATATCCGTCATCTTTAGTAAAGAGTAGATACTCCTCTTTGTTGTCTTCATGGGTTTCAATGTGAAAACCATTCTTATGGATATCTCGATAACTGATCAGGGTACGTGATGAGTCAGGATACAATAAAGCATCCTCAATCGTCACTTGTGTACCGCTTGGGAGGGTGAATATGGCATGTCCAGTACCAACAATCACTGTATCGCGTCCAACGATAGTTAGAATATCTCCATTCATCTTTTTTAGAGTTTGGAAATATTTCATCTCCCTCAGTATGGAGTTTGTGGTACCACTGTCCACAAGGCATAATTCCTCTTCCATCGGATTGTCCCAGTAGAAAACTATATAAAACAAAGTATTTTCAATAAGAAAACCTCGTAGTCATATATAGAATACAATCTTTATTATATCAAATGTGCTGATACAATACAATATAAAGACAACAACAAACTTATGTTCTTATTACAATCATCACAAATGGACATAATTAAGTAGATCACTAGGAGATTGAGGGACTAGTCGAAGTCGCCAAACACGTGGTTTGCGGTGTACTCAATCAACGTGTTCTCCGTTTCAGTAGTATCCTCGTGCTAATAACGTGTTTGAATCGAAAGTGATTGATTGTCTTGATCGATGGTTACAGAGAGTATATATATCCCCTGGTGAGATGCGACGATCCCGAAGAGATGCGTCGGTTCCAGGAGGACGGGAGAGAGGCGACGGTTGCGATGGACACAGGCGTCCGTGCAGGCGCAACCGCTCGTTCGATGGGCGAGGGGAGATTTCCCTTAATTACATACTATAGTTTAATCTTAATAGGGAAATGATTTGCTGTGTTGCTGGGCCAGACGGGAACGCGTGGCGATCGTACGACACCGCTTATTTCTCCCTGTAAATCAGTCGAGCAAAAGGAAGGGTTTTCCCTTTTTCATGCATTGATGTTGCACTCTTATGCCCTAATTGCATTTATCATTTTTACCGAGTTACACTTCTCTAAAATATATCTGAGTTGTACCTTTTGTATTGTGGATTTTTGGCTCTTATTTGATTTTCTTTCCATGATTGCACCTTCTCGATACATTGATTTTGCACTTTATGCCATAGTTGCTTTTGTCATTTTTACGGAGTTGTACTTCTTGGAATATAGTACATATAAACTTTGCAAGAATCATGGTTGTGCTTTACGAAAGTGGGTATATCCGTATTTTAGAAAAGTGTAACTGAGTAAAAATGATAAGTGCAACTAGGGCATACAAGCGCAACATCAATTATATCAAAAAGGTGCAATCATGGAGGAATTTAAACAAGAGCCAAAACCCCATAGTACAAAAGGTACAACTTTGATACTATTTTTAACCTCTACTTGGTTATGCGCTAGTTGCACTTTTCGATGAACTCATACTGCACTTTTTAAGAAAGGTGCAACAATTGACTTATATAAAATGCAAGCAGATTTTTCGACATGTAATATGTGTTTTCCTTAATTATGTCATAGTTACACTCTTGTATACACTCAAGTTGCACTTTTTCATAAATGTGTAAATGGCCACTTCTTTAAAGCACAACCGTCTTGTTTACATGGTACATTTTCACTCTAATAATGTGTTAGTTGTGTTTTTCACTAAACTCAAATTATACTTTTAAAAATATGCAACTAGCCACTCCCATAAAGCTTGCCTGCGTTTTTGTATATTTTATTCATCTTCTTGGCTATGCCTTCGTTGCACTTTTTGATGAACTCAAATTGCATTTTTTTTTCATAAAATGTGTAACTACCTGCTTTTGTAAACCGCGTCGACTTTTACATGGTGGATGCATTTTTTTCCCACTAGCTTACTTTTCAAAACATATGCAATTATGAATTTTCATAAAGTCCAACCAGGTATATTTTACATTCTACACTTTTTACTAACCGATTGATCGCTAGTTGTACTTTTCGATGAACACAAGATATAATTTTTCAGATTTGTGCAACTACCCAAATTTTTAAAAGCGCAACCTCGTATTTTCACATGATATATGTACTCTCTTGTTGTTTAAGACCCAGTTACACTTCTTTTATACTCATGCCACACTTTTTTTACAGGCAACCAACCATGTTGAGCATGCGGGACTTGATTGCTTTTTCTATCTTCTTAGCCTGTGTTTTTACACAAGAGCAGTTGATAGTATCTATTTGTTTCTTTTATTTTCTACATGCATACGACAAACGAATTTTAACATTTGTTTTTTGGTCTGATCGCACATTTCAAAATATCAATTTTAGGCAATATTTTCAAAATACCTGATTTACAACTTTTCCTTAGTTGCTCAACTTGGGCTCGGTGTTTTTTTCTTGAGAAATCTCGCAATGTTCATATGTACGAGATTTGGGTCATGAACTTGGGACCGAGTTTTTTTAGGGGAACTAGGGATTTTATTCATTGATCAAAACATCCAGAATACGAATAATGTTTTGGGGGATCCCTAGCCACATGTGGCGACCTTCCGGAAGCGACGAAGCTGCCTTTGACAAAGCATGAGCTTGAAAGTTCGCTTACCTAACCTCAAACCGAAAAGTAACTTTAACAAAATCCTTTATTCTATCTCTAATCTCATCTAGAATCATGGAATAAGATGATTGCGCACCCTAGTTGATATCCGAGACAACCTGCAGACAATCTGAAGCTATTATCAGATGTGATATGTTGAGATCCTTTGTGAGGGAGAGGGCTTCATTGCATGCACAAGCTTCCAGACTTGGTGCATCAACTAGTCCTTCAGAGATCATCGCCGAGGCTCCCAGATACTTGCCCTCCTTGTCTCGACAAACAGTTGCAGCAGCACCCATGCATCCATTGCGTGAAAGTCCTCCATCAACATTTATCTTTGCCGAGTTTTCACCTGGAGCGATCCACCTCTACACACGAGGCTGGGCTCCCCCCATAGTTGGTTGTACGGTCCTCACGGAAGCAATCTCCAAGTCCTCCAAATACCTACTGATGAAGCACATAGTTGACAGAGGGCTCTGAAACTCGTTATCATGTATTGCACGCCTCCTCGCCCACCAAATCGACCACATTGTAATGAGCCAAAGGCGGGCATCATCCACTCTGTTGGATAGCAAAAGCTCAAGAACTTCTTCATCCCCAAGGGCCCAAACTCACCGCGCCATGCGGCAGCCAAACAACGAGTGCCGCCAAGAATCTTCAGCTGAGTTGCATATAGAGCAGGCCGGCGAGGTTGACATCTTGCTCCCATGTCTTACAATTCCAGTTGGCAGTGACATGTGTGACAGACACCATACAAAAACTTTCACCTTTGATGGTATTTTAACCTTCCACAACTGTAACCAAGAATGACACTCAACTGCCACAATCGATCGGCCCGTCCTTTGCTCGAGCCAGTCTTCTCGCTGCTGCCTAATCCCACTTAGCATTTTATAGGCTGATCGGACAGAGAAGACACCCCTCCTGTCATAGTGCCATGCCCAAAAATCATGCTGTACTCTGGAACTCAGTGGTATCTTCAAGGTAACATCCACATCCGGGCCAACAAATGCTCCTCCAAGATATATTTCTTCCATGACCTAGTCACTTGCTCGATTAGTTCAGAAACTAGCTGTGGAGGGCTAGCCGAAATAACACATAGAGGTCTTAACTTGAAGTCTCGCGACAGCCAATTATCTTGCCAAATATGAGTAGTGGAACCTGACCCAATTCTCTTGATGACCCAAGTGCTAACACATCTCGCCCCTCCAGAAGTGAGCGCCAAACCTGAGACGGGTGGGTACCCAAGGTGGCATCCAAAATATCAGATTGTGGATAGTAACGCGCCTTCAAGACGCGAGCACTGAGAGAGGATGGGTCCTGTAGCAAGCGCCAAACTTGTCGAGCAAGTAACGCTAGATTGAAGAGCTCAACATCTCGAAACCCCATACCTCCCATAAACTTTGGCTTGCACATTGTCTTCCATGACACCCATGCGGGTTTTCTCTGACCTTGCTTACTGCCCCACCAGAATTTCCAAAGGAGACCATTGATATGTTCGCATAAACCGTGAGGCAATTTAAAACACGCCATATAGTAGGTCGGAATGGATTGAGCAACTGATTTAATCAAGACTTGTTTCCCCCTGTCGACAAAAATTTCTCCATCCATCCTTGTATGCGTTTCCATATTCTATCATTCAAGTACCTAAAGTAGCCCTCCTTAGCCTTACCTACATCCGTAGGCAGGCCCAAGTACTTCTTGTTCAGAGATTCATTCTGAACTTCAAGAACATTTTTAATATCAACATGTGCTAACTTCGGAACGCCCTTACTGAAAAATGTTGACAATTTATGTGTATTGATGCGTTGGCCAGATGCCGCAAAGTATATGTCAAGAAGTTCCTTCACCTTGGATGCACTACGAGTTGTTGCTTCAAAGAACAAAAGGTTGTCATCGACGAAAGAAGATGATTGACGGCCGGTGTCGATGCAGCTACCGACAGGCCTCGAACACCCAGGCTTTTTGATTTCAGCAAACAAGACAAGCCCTCCGCAGCTAACAGGAAAAGATAAGGGGAGCTGGGATCCCCTTGCCGTAAACCCCTTGAGGGCCTGAAATCATCCAAGATGCCACCATTAAATAGGACAGAAAAGGAAACTGAAGTTACACACCTCATAATCATAGCAGTAAAGCGGGACCGGGTAATATGCATCTGCAAGCTTGGGCAGGATTTTCAATCCGAACAAACTATATCAGGCCCAAAACAGGCCTACTCATAAAACTCACAGCCAGTCAGCTCATGGGCCAGGCAAAAACAAACTAACACACGAGCCCGAACACATGTGCTAGTTGCGAACGCTTGAAAAACTAAAAAATCTGGGGGCCGTGTTGCTCGGCCTCGTTACACCGCTGCCTCTGTGGGACACACAGCCGTTGCATCAGGTTCTCGTGGCACCGGAGTCACGTCCTGTCGGGCTGTGGGGCTGCTTCTGCCTGTGCTGACGTTGTAGAGGGCTGCCATTGCCGCGTGCATTCCTCATCTTCCTCTTCGCTTTCCAACTGATTTTGTGGCTCCCTGCAGTGGTTGTGCTTCATACTTCTCCCCTGGTAGCTGTACTGTATGTGGTGTTGGTAGCTTGCGAGTTCCTATGTTGCCCTTGTTATGGGAGGCAAAATTTCGTGTTTTGACCCTTTTCGTATTTTATATCTGGATCTGAACCATGTTCGGATTTTTTTTTGAAATCTAACCTTTTTGCCTACCGCCAGGGACGTCGGCGGTAGGTCCCCACAGCCTACCGTCATCAACCATGGCGGTAGGTGTCGAGATGGCGTCAGAAGGCCGTCAGCTGGGGCTGACATGGAAAAAGGACCCTACTGCCAGACAACCCGGCGGTAGGATTCGAAAACTTACCGCCAGGGGTAGGGTCCTGGGGTGGATAAGGTTGGTAAGGGGCTGGTGTGTGGGCTCCACCATCACTCTTCTTCTTCCCCGTGTTCAGCTCCCCCTCTCTCTCTTTCCCCCACCCAAACACCCCCTAGATCCACTCCATTTGCTTGAGGTTTCACCGGTGGATTCGGAGCATTTTCATACCCTAAGGTACCTCTCCCACTTCTCCTCATTTTGATTGGTTGAAATCTTGGTTTTGTGTGCTTTAGCTCAATTCATTGCAAAACCTAGGTGTTGATTTTGTTGTGCATTTATGATGCATTTATGGCACATTTATGGCTATCTTTGTGCTTGTGCTTGCCTAGGGTTAGGGGTTATAGTGGTAGTGTGAGGGGATAGTGCTAGGGTTAGGATTAGTGTTAGGGTTAGGGTTAGGATTATAGTTATGGTTAGAGTTAAGGTTAAGGTGAAATTACTATGAATAGAAATTATTTGTCCAATGTGTGCATAAATTATGTTATTGGTCCATTTGAATTGGTTGGATGACATATATGGACGATTTTATTGTTCCAGTTTTCCTAGATGCATAAGCTCGTAAATGTTCGTTATTTGGACAAGACGACATTTATGCTTGTAAGTGACGATGAAGGCGAAGAGGCTATGGTTTTTGACACAAGTCCAAGCTTTGATGATCTTGTAGTTAAAGTGAGAAGCGTCTTACATTGGAATGACCCAAATGCCAAGGTTAAGCTTATTGGGAGGTATGACGTTGGATTGGGAGTAAAGTTCCGATTAAAGAGTATGCCCATCACCTCCCAATTGCATTCGAATATGTACAAGGGCAAAGTAGACGCATCACAAGACAAGTCTCTTGAGATATTTGCCACAAAGGTTGATCCTCCTCCTTCCTTGCAAATTGATTTGAACCGCAATGTATCCCCCCCCCCCAATACATGATGATAGTGCCGAGGTGTATATCCCCAATTGTTCTAGCCAATCACCAAGTAGCCAACCCAATGAAGATCATATCAATGCTAGCGCCATAGTACTCCGAGTTGATGCTATTCCTCTTGTTCAAGAAGATGCTAGTGGTCATGTTGATGATGATGCTATTGTTGCTCAAGAGGATGCTTACGCGGAGAATGAAGAGATTCATTACAATCCCATTGGTAACTTGGATGTCATTGTGCGGCAACAAGACATGGACCATACCCTCCCTTATAATCGTATGTGTGGGTATGACTCGGATGACGAGGGTCCGAAGGAAGAATTGGATGAGGATGGGTTGACGGCGCAAGAAAATCAAATCTACAAGGTGACTGGCAAGGAAAGAGGGTTGATACGTCTCCAACGTATCTATAATTTTTGATTGTTCCATGCTATTACATTATCCGTTTTGGATGTTTATGGGCTTTACTTTACACTTTTATATCATTTTTGGGACTAATCTACTAACCGGAGGCCCAGCCCGAATTGTTGTTTTTTTGCCTATTTTAGTGTTTCGAAGAAAAGGAATATCAAACGAAGTCCAAACGGAATGAAACCTTCGGGAGCGATATTTTTGGAACAAACGCAATCCAGGAGACTTGGAGTGGACGTCAAGAAGCAGCCAAGGCGGCCACGAGGCAGGAGGGCGCGCCCTAGGGGGGTGGGTGTGCCCCCAACCTCGTGGGCCCCTCGTGGCTCCCCTGACCTACCTCCTTCGCCTATATATACCTCCATACCCCGAAAACATCCAGGGGTACCACGAAAAACTATTTCCATCGCCGCAACCTTCTGTATCCGCGAGATCCCATCTTGGAGCCTTCGACGGTGCTCCGCCGGAGGGGGAATCGACCACGGAGGGCCTCTACATCATCTCCAAGGCCTCTCCGATGAGTTGTGAGTAGTTTACCACAGACCTTCGGGTCCATAGTTATTAGCTAGATGGCTTCTTCTCTCTCTTTGAATATCAATACAAAGTTCTCCTCGATCTTCTTGGAGATCTATTCGATGTAACTCTTTTTGCGGTGTGTTTGTCGAGATCCAATGAATTGTGGGTTTATGATCAAGTTTACCTATGAGAAATATTTGAATATCCTCTGAATTCTTTTATGTATGATTGGTTATCTTTGCAAGTCTCTTCGAATTATCAGTTTGGCTTGGCCTACTAGATTGGTCTTTCTTGCAATGGGAGAAGTGCTTAGCTTTGGGTTCAATCTTGTGGTGTCCTTTCCCAGTGACAGCAGGGGCAGCAAGGCACGTATTGTATTGTTGCCATCGAGGATAAAAAGATGGGGTTTATATTAGATTGCTTGAGTCTGTCCCTCTACATCATGTCATCTTTCTTAATGCATTACTCTGTTCTTATGAACTTAATACTCTAGATGCAGGCAGGAGTCGGTCGATGTGTGGAGTAATAGTAGTAGATGCAGAATCATTTCGGTCTACTTGTCGCGGACGTGATGCCTATATACATGATCATGCCTAGATATTCTCATAACTATGCACTTTTCTATCAATTGATCGACAATAATTTGTTCACCCACCGTAATACTTGTGCTATCTTGAGAGAAGCCACTAGTGAAACCTATGGCCCCCGGGTCTATCTTTTATCATATAAGTTTCCAATCTACTTTTATTTGCATCTTTACTTTTCAATCTATATCATAAAAATATCAAAAATATTTGTCTTATCTTATTATCTCTATCAGATCTCACTTTCGCAAGTTACCGTGAAGGGATTGACAACCTCTTTATCGCGTTGGTTGCGAGGTTCTTTTTTGTTTGTGTAGGTACGAGGGACTTTTGAGGAGCCTCCTACTGGATTGATAGCTTGGTTCTCAAAAACTGAGGGAAATACTTACGCTACTTTGCTGCATCACCCTTTCCTCTTCAAGGGAAAACCAACGCAGTGCTCAAGAGGTAGCAAGAAGGATTTCTGGCGCCGTTGCCGGGGAGGCCTTCGCTCAAGTCAAGACATACCAAGTACCCATCACAAACTCATCTCCCTCGCATTAGATTATTTGCCATTTGCCTCTTGTTTTCCTCTCCCCCACTTCACCCTTGCCGTTTTATTCGCCCTTCGTTTGCTTTGATGTCTTACTTGGCTCGTTTGCTCGTTTGGTTGGAACAGTTGTTTATTTATTGCTAAATAGAGAGCCTAAGATCTATGGATCCTCATCCGCTTGTGAATCTTTTTAAGAGATCCAATTATGATGAACCAAATTCTAGTGATCTGAGTGCACTAGATTATATTTATGAGGTTTTCCTTGAAATTCGTGAATCTGAAAATTGTGATGAAAAAATTTATGAAGAGACTCATGATAGCTCCTTGAATGAAAAGCATGATTGCAATGATTTTATTTTAAATTCCCTTGATGTCAGTTGTGCTAATAATATCCAAAACCCTAAGCTTGGGGATGCTAGTTTTGCTATGTCTACTACTTGTTTCAATGATCATGATTGGGGTGACTCTTCTTATGATCTTGAAAATTTATTTAAGCCCCATGATGAATATGAGATTGATAATAGTGTTTGCAATAATATTGATAGTGGGTTTGGAGAGGTCATGACTTTAGTTAATGATAATCCCACTATTTTGGAAGAGTGTCAACTTCACATGCATGTGGATCGTGTTGAGAATATGTTATGTGATAGTTATTTTATTGAATTTGCCTATGATCCTACATGTAATTATTATGAGAGAGGAAAATATGGTCGTAGAAATTTTTATCTTACTAAATTACCTCTCGTCATGTTGAGATTGCTATCGTCTCTTTCTTCTTCCTTGCATATGCTAGTTTTTGCTTGCCTTGCAAATTTGTTTGCTTATAATATGCCAATGCATAGGAAGTATGTTAGACTTAGATGTGTTTGTCACGTGTTTCATGATGCTCTCTTTGCGCTTCAATTCTTGTCTTTCATGTGAGCATTATTAAAATTATCAATGCCTAGCTAAAAGGCTTTAAAGAAAAGCGCTTGTTGGGAGACAAACCAATATTTTTCCTTGCTGTTATTCAATTAATAATCCATATAGCCACTGTTTAGATGTGGTTTTATGTTTTAATTAGTGTTTGTTCCAAGTAGAACATATAGAATAACCTACGGTGATAGTTAATTTGATTCTGCTGAAAAACAGAAACTTTTGCGTGCACGAGAATAATTTTAATAAATCACAGAAACGTGCTTTTTAGTTGATTCTTCTTGCAGTAGATCAATAGACAAATTTCCCAGGACTTCCTATTTTGGTAGGATTTTTAGAGTTCCATAAGTATACGAAAGTTACAGATTGCTACAGACTATTCTGTTTTTGACAGATTCTGTTTTTCGTGTGTTGCTAGCTTATTTTGATGCATCTATGGCTAGGGGTATGAACCATAGAGAAGTTGGAATACAGTAGGGTTAACACCAATATAAATAAAGAATGAGTTCATTACATCACCTTATGTGGTGGGTTTTCTTTCTTGCACTAACGGAGCTCATGAGATTTCCCGTTGAGTTTTGTGTTGTGAAGTTTTCAAGTTTTGGGTAAAGATTTGATGAACTATGGAATAAGGAGTGGCAAGAGACTAAGCTTGGGGATGCCCATGGCACCCCAAGATAATCCAAGGATAACCAAAAGCCTAAGCTTGGGGATGCCCCAGAAGGCATCCCCTCTTTCGTCTTTGTCTATCGGTAACTTTACTTGGAGCTATATTTTTATTCACCACATGATATGTGTTTTGCTTGGAGCGTCTTGTATGATATGAGTCTTTGATTTTTAGTTTACCACAATCATCCTTGCTGTACACACATTTTGGGAGAGATACACATGATTTGGAATTTATTAGAATACTCTATGTGCTTCACTTATATCTTTTGAGCTAGATAGTTTTTGCTCTAGTGCTTCACTTTTACTTTTTAGAGCACGGCGGTGGTTTTATTTTGTAGAAATTGTTGATCTCTCATGCTTCACTTATATTATTTTGAGAGTCTTTTACACATCATGGTATTTGCTATGGTTATAAAATTGGTCCTAGAATGATGGGCATCCAAGTTGGGTATAATAAAAACTATCATAGGAAGTGAATTGGATGCTATGATCAATTTGATGGTTGATAATTGTTTTGAGATATAGAGGTGGTGATATTAGAGTCATGCTAGTTGAGTAATTGTGAATTTAAAGAATACTTGTGTTGAAGTTGGCAAGTCCCGTAGCATGCATGTATGGTAAAAGTTGTGAAACAAATTTGTTGCATGGGGTGCTCTTTTGATTGCCTTCCTTATGTGTGGAGGTCGGGGGCGCGCGATGGTTAACTCCTGCCAACCTCCCCCCTAGGAGCATGTGTAGTAGTACTTTGCTTCGAGGGCTAATAAAACTTTTGCAATAAGTATATGAGTTCTTTATGACTAATGCGAGTCCATGGATTATACGCACCCTTACCTTTCCATCATTGCTAGCCTCTTCGGTACCGTGCATTGCCCTTTCTCACCTTGAGAGTTGGTGCAAACTTCGCCGGTGCATCCAAACCCCGTGATACGATATGCTCTATCACACATAAACCTCATATCTTCCTCAAAACAGCCACCATACCTACCTATTATGGCATTTCCATAGACATTCCGAGATATATTGCCATGCAACTTTCCACCATTCCGTTTATCATGACACACACCGTCATTGTCATATTGCTTTAGCATGATCATGTAGTTGACATCGTATTTGTGGCAAAGCCACCTTCATAATTTTTCATACATGTCCCTCTTGATTCATTGCATATCCCGGTACACCGCCGAAGGCATTCATATAGAGTCATATCTTGTTCTAGTATCGAGTTGTAATTCATGAATAAATAGAAGTGTGATGATCATCATTATTAGAGCATTGTCCCTTAAAAAAGAGAAAGGCCAATAAAAAAGAGAAAGGCCAATAAAAAAAGAGAAAGGCCAAATAAAAAAAAGGCCCAAAAAAAGAAAATAAAAAGGGGGACAATGTTACTATCCTTTTCCACACTTGTGCTTCAGAGTAGCACCATGTTCTTCATATCGAGAGTCTCTTATGTTGTCACTTTCATATACTAGTGGGAATTTTTCATTATAGAACTTGGCTTGTATATTCCAACGATGGGCTTCCTCGAAATGCCCTAGCTCTTCGTGAGCAAGCAAGTTGGATGCACACCCACTTAGTTTCTTTTGTTGAGCTTTCATACATTTATAGCTCTAGTGCATCCGTTGCATGGCAATCCCTACTCCTCATGTTGACATCAATTGATGGGCATCTCCATAGCCCGTTGATTAGCCTCGTCAATATGAGACTTTCTCCTTTTTTGTCTTCTCCACACAACCTCCATCATCATATTCTATTCCACCGATAGTGCTATATCCATGGCTCACGCTCATGTATTATGCGAGAGTTGAAAAAAGCTGAAGCGCGTTAAAAAGTATGAACCAATTTCTTGGCTGAAACCGGGGTTTTGCTTGATGGGAGTATTTTATGTGATGAAAATGATGTTGGGGAACATAGTAATTTCAAAAAAATTCCTATGCACACGCAAGATCATGGTGATGCATAGCAACGAGAGGGGAGAGCGTGTCCACGTACCCTCGTAGACCGAAAGCGGAAGCGTTAGCACAACGCGGTTGATGTAGTCGTACGTCTTCACGGCCCGACCGATCAAGCACCGAAAGTACGGCACCTCCGAGTTCTTGCACACGTTCAGCTCGATGACGTTCCCCGTACTCCGATCCAGCAGAATGTCGAGGAAGAGTTCCGTCAGCACGACGGCGTGGTGACGGTCTTGATGCTCTACCGTCGCAGGGCTTCGCCTAAGCACCGCTACAATATTATCGAGGAAAGCTATGGTGGAGGGGGGCACCGCACATGGCTAAGAGATCAATGATCAATTGTTGTGTCTATGGGGTGCCCCCTCCCCCGTATATAAAGGAGTGGAAGAGGGGGCCGACCAAGGGGGGTGGCGCGCCCTAGGGGGGGAGTCCAACCCCAACCGGGAGTAGGACTCCCCCTACCCTATTAGGAGAGGGAGAGGGAAGGAAGAGGTGGGAGGGAAGAAGGAAAGGGGGGGCCGGCCCCCTTCCCAATTCGGATTGGGCTTGGGGGGGCGCCCCCACCTTTTCTTCTTCTCCCTCCTTTCTACTAAGGCCCAATAAGGCCCATATACCTCCCGGGGGGGTTCCGATAACCTCCCGGAGCTCCGGTATTGTCCCAATCTCACCCGGAACCTTTTCGGTGTCCAAATATAGTCGTCCAATATATCGATCTTTATGTCTCGACCATTTCGAGACTCCTCGTCAAGTCCGTGATCATATCCGGAACTCCAAACAACCTTCTGTACATCAAAACTTATAAACTCATAATAAAACTGTCAATGAAACCTTAAGCGTGCGGACCCTACAGGTTCGAGAACTATGTAGACATGACCGAGATTCGTTTCCGGTCAATAACCAATAGCGGAACCTGGATGCTCATATTGGCTCCTACATATTCTACGAAGATCTTTATCGGTCAAACCGCATAACAACATACGTTGTTCCCATTGTCATCGGTATGTTACTTGCCCGAGATTCGATCGTCGGTATCCAATACCTAGTTCAATCTCGTTACCGGTAAGTCTCTTTACTCGTTACGTAATGCATCATCTCGTAACTAACTCATTAGCTACATTGCTTGCAAGGCTTATAGTGATGTGCATTACCGAGAGGGCCCAGAGATACCTCTCCGACAATCGGAGTGACAAATCCTAATCTCGAAATATGTCAACTCAACAAGTACCTTCAGAGACACCTGTAGAGCACCTTTATAATCACCCAGTTATGTTGTGACGTTTGGTAGCACACAAAGTGTTCCTCCGGTAAGCAGGAGTTACATAATCTCATAGTCATAGGAACATGTATAAGTCATGAAGAAAGCAATAGCAACATACTAAATGATCAAGTGCTAAGCTAACGGAATGGGTCAAGTCAATCACATCATTCTCCTAATGATGTGATCCCGTTAATCAAATGACAACTCATGTCTATGGTTAGGAAACTTAACCATCTTTGATTTACGAGCTAGTCAAGTAGAGGCATACTAGTGACACTATGTTTGTCTATGTATTCACACATGTATTATGTTTCCGGGTAATACAATTCTAGCATGAATAATAAACATTTATCATGATATGAGGAAATAAATAATAACTTTATTATTGCCTCTAGGGCATATTTCCTTCAGTCTCCCACTTGCACTAGAGTCAATAATCTAGATTACACAGTAATGATTCTAACACCCATGGAGTCTTGGTGTTGATCATGTTTTTCTCATGGAAGAGGCTTAGTCAACGGGTCTGCTACATTCAGATCCGTATGTATCTTGAAAATCTCTATGTCTCCCACCTGGACTTGGTCCCTAATGGAATTGAAGCGTCTCTTGATGTGCTTGGTTCTCTTGTGAAATCTGGATTCCTTTGCCAAGGCAATTGCAGCAGTATTGTCACAAAAGATTTTCATTGGACCCGATACACTAGGTACGACACCTAGATCGGATATGAACTCCTTCATCGAGACTCCTTCATTTGCTGCTTCCAAAGCAGCTATGTACTCCGCTTCACATGTAGATCCCGCTACGATGCTTTGTTTAGAACTGCACCAACTGACAGCTCCACCGTTTAATATAAACACATATCCGGTTTGTGATTTAGAATCGTCCGGATCAGTGTCAAAGCTTGCATCGACGTAACCATTTACGACTAGCTCTTTGTCACCTCCATAAACGAGAAACATATCCTTAGTCCTTTTCAGGTATTTGAGGATGTTCTTGACTGCTGTCCAATGATCCACTCCTGGATTACTTTGGTACCTCCCTGCTAAACTAATAGCAAGGCACACATCAGGTCTGGTACACAACATTGCATACATGATAGAGCCTATGGCTGAAGCATAGGGAACTTCTTTCATTTTCTCTCTATCTTCTGCAGTGGTCGGGCATTGAGTCTGACTCAATTTCACACCTTGTATTACAGGCAAGAACCTTTCTTTGCTTGATCCATTTTGAACTTTTTCAAAACTTTATCAAGGTATGTGCTTTGCGAAAGTCCAATTAAGCGTCTCGATCTATCTCTATAGATCTTGATGCCTAATATGTAAGCAGCTTCACCGAGGTCTTTCTTTGAAAAACTTTTATTCAAGTATCCTTTTATGCTATCCAGAAATTCTATATCATTTCCAATCAATAATATGTCGTCCACATATAATATTAGAAATGCTCCCACTCACTTTCTTGTAAATACAGGCTTCTCCAAAAGTCTATATAAAACCATATGCTTTGATCACACTATCAAAGCGTTTATTCCAACTCCGAGAGGCTTGCACCAGTCCATAAATGGATGGTTGGAGCTTGCACACTTTGTTAGCATCCTTTGGATTGACAAAACCTTCTGGGTGCATCATATACAACTCTTCTTCCAGAAATCCATTCAGGAATGCAGTTTTGACATCCATTTGCCAAATTTCATAATCATAAAATGCGGCAATTGCTAACATGGTTCGGACAGACTTAAGCATCGCTACGGGTGAGAAAGTCTCATCGTAGTCAACCCCTTGCACTTGTCGAAAACCTTTCACAACAAGTCGAGCTTTGTAAACAATAACATTACCATCAGCGTCAGTCTTCTTCTTGAAAATCCATTTATTCTCGATGGCTTGCCGATCATCGGGCAAGTCAACCAAAGTCCACACTTTGTTCTCATACATGGATCCCATCTCAGATTTCATGGCTTCAAGCCATTTTGCGGAATCTGGGCTCATCATCGCTTCCTCATAGTTCGTAGGTTCTTCATGGTCAAGTAACATGACCTCCAAAATAGGATTACCGTACCACTCTGGCGCGGATCTTACTCTGGTTGACCTACATGGTTCTGTAGTAACTTGATCTGAAGTTTCATGATCATCATCATTAGCTTCCTCACTTATTGGTGTAGTCGTCACAGGAACCGGTTTCCGTGATGAACTATTTTCCAATAAAGGAGCAGGTACAGTTACCTCATCAAGTTCTACTTTCCTCCCACTCACTTCTTTCGAGAGAAACTCCTTCTCTAGAAAGGATCCATTCTTTGCAACAAATGTCTTGCCTTCGGATATGTGATAGAAGGTGTACCCAACAGTTTCCTTTGGGTATCCTATGAAGACACATTTCTCTAATTTGGGTTCGAGCTTATCAGGTTGAAGCTTTTTCACATAAGCATCGTAGCCCCAAACTTTAAGAAATGACAACTTTGGTTTCTTGCCAAACCACAGTTCATAAGGCGTTGTCTCAACGGATTTTGATGGTGCCCTATTTAACGTGAATGCGGCCGTCTCTAAAGCATAACCCCAAAACGATAGCGGTAAATCAGTAAGAGACATCATAGATCGCCCCATATCTAGTAAAGTACGATTACAACGTTCGGACACACCATTACGCTGTGGTGTTCCGGGTGGCATGAGTTGCGAAACTATTCCGCATTGTTTCAAATGTAAACCAAACTCGTAACTCAAATATTCTCCTCCACGATCAGATCGTAGAAACTTTATTTTCTTGTTACGATGATTTTCAAATTCACTCTGGAATTCTTTGAACTTTTCAAATGTTTCAGACTTATGTTTCATTAAGTAGATATACCCATATCTGCTCAAATCATCTGTGAAGGTGAGAAAATAATAATATTCGCCACGAGCCTCAACATTCATTGGACCACATACATCAGTATGTATGATTTCCAACAAATCAGTTGCTCTCTCCATAGTTCCGGAGAACGGCGTTTTAGTCATCTTGCCCATGAGGCATGGTTCGCAAGTACCAAGTGATTCATAATCAAGTGATTCCAAAAGTCCATCAGTATGGAGTTTCTTCATGCGCTTTACACCAATATGACCTAAATGGCAGTGCCACAAATAAGTTGCACTATCATTATCAACTCTGCATCTTTTGGCTTCAACATTATGAATATGTGTATCACTACTATCGAGATTCATCAAAAATAGACCACTCTTTAAAGGTGCATGACCATAAAAGATATTACTCATATAAATAGAACAACCATTATTCTCAGATTTAAATGAATAACCATATCACATCAAACAAGATCCAGATATAATGTTCATGCTCAACGCTGGCACCAAATAACAATTATTTAGGTCTAAAACTAATCCCGAAGGTAGATGTAGAGGTAGTGTGCCGACGGCGATCACATCGACTTTGGAACCATTTCCCACGCGCATCGTCACCTCGTCCTTAGCCAGTGTCCGCTTAATCCGTAGTCCATGTTTCGAGTTGCAAATATTAGCAACTGAACCAGTATCAAATACCCAGGTGCTACTGCGAGCTCTAGTAAGGTACACATCAATAACATGTATATCACATATACCTTTGTTCACCTTGCCATCCTTCTTATCCGCCAAATACTTGGGGCAGTTCCGCTTCCAGTGACCAGTCTGCTTGCAGTAGAAGCACTCAGTCTCAGGCTTAGGTCCAGACTTGGGTTTCTTCTCTTGAGCAGCAACTTGTTTGTTGTTCTTCTTGAAGTTCCCCTTCTTTTTCCCTTTGCCCTTTTTCTTGAAACTAGTGGTCTTATTGACCATCAACACTTGATGCTCCTTCTTGATTTCTACCTCCGCAGCCTTTAGCATTGCGAAGAGCTCGAGAATTGTCTTTTCCATCCCTTGCATATTATAGTTCATCACAAATCTCTTGTAGCTTGGTGGCAGTGATTGAAGAATTCTGGCAATGACGCTATCATCTGGAAGATTAACTCCCAGTTGAATCAAGTGATTGTTATACCCAGGCATTCTGAGTATATGCTCACTGACAGAACTATTCTCCTCCATCTTGCAGCTATAGAACTTATTGAAGAGTTCATATCTCTCAATCTGGGAATTTGCTTGAAATATTAACTTCAACTCCTGGAACATCTCATATGCTCCATGACGTTCAAAATGTCGTTGAAGTCCCGGTTATAAGCCGTAAAAACTATCGAGTAGTCATCAGCTTTGCTCTGCCAGACGTTCACAACATCTGGTGTTGCTCCTGCAGCAGGTTTGGCACCCAGCGGTGCTTCCAGGACGTAATTCTTCTGTGCAGCAATGAGGATAATCCTCAAGTTACGGACCCAGTCCGTGTAATTGCTACCATCATCTTTCAACTTTGCTTTCTCAAGGAACGCATTAAAATTCAACGGAACAACAACACGAGCCATCTATCTACAACAAACATAGACAAGCAAAATACTATCAGGTACTAAGTTCATGATAAATTTAAGTTCAATTAATCATATTACTTAAGAACTCCCACTTAGATAGACATCTCTCTAATCATCTAAGTGATCACGTGATCCAAATCAACTAAACCATAACCGATCATCACATGAAATGGAGTAGCTTTCAATGGTGAACATCACTATGTTGATCATATCTACTATATGATTCACGCTTGACCTTTCGGTCTCAGTGTTCTGAGGCCATATCTGCATATGCTAGGCTCGTCAAGTTTAACCTGAGTATTCTGCGTGTGCAAAACCGGCTTGCACCCGTTGTAGATGGACGTAGAGCTTATCACACCCGATCATCACGTGGTGTCTGGGCACGACGAACTTTGGCAACGGTGCATACTCAGGGAGAACACTTTTATCTTGAAATTTAGTGAGAGATCATCTTATAATTCTACCGTCAATCAAAGCAAGATAAGATGCATAAAAGATAAACATCACATGCAATCAATATAAGTAATATGATATGGCCATCATCATCTTGTGCTTGTGATCTCCATCTCCGAAGCACCGTCATGATCACCATCGTCACCGGCGCGACACCTTGATCTCCATCATAGCATTGTTGTCATCTCGCCAACTATTGCTTCTACGACTATCGCTACCGCTTAGTGATAAAGTAAAGCAATTACAGGGCGATTCCATTTCATACAATAAAGCAACAACCATATGGCTCCTGCCAGTTGCCGATAACTTTGGTTACAAAACATGATCATCTCATACAATAAAATATAGCATCACGTCTTGACCATATCACATCACAACATGCCCTGCAAAAACAAGTTAGACATCCTCTACTTTGTTGTTGCAAGTTTTACGTGGCTGCTACGGGCTTAGCAAGAACCGTTCTTACCTACGCATCAAAACCACAACGATAGTTCGTCAAGTTAGTGTTGTTTTAACCTTCGCAAGGACCGGGCGTAGCCACACTCGGTTCAACTAAAGTTGGAGAAACAAACACCCGCTAGTCACCTGTGTGCAAAGCGCGGCGGTAAAACCAGTCTCGCGTAAGCGTACGTGTAATGTCGGTTCGGGCCGCTTCATCCAACAATACCGCTGAACCAAAGTATGACATGCTGGTAAGCAGTATGACTTGTATCGCCCACAACTCACTTGTGTTCTACTCGTGCATATAATCAACGCATAATACCTAGGCTCGGATGCCACTGTTGGGGAACATAGTAATTTCAAAAAAATTCTTACGCACACGCAAGATCATGGTGATGCATAGCAACGAGAGGGGAGAGTGTGTCCACGTACCCTCGTAGACCGAAAGCGGAAGTGTTAGCACAACGCGGTTGATGTAGTCGTACATCTTCATGGCCCGACTGATCAAGCACCGAAACTACGGCACCTCCGAGTTCTTGCACACGTTCAGCTTGATGACGTTCCCCGTACTCCGATCCAGCAGAATGTCGGGGAAGAGTTCCGTCAGCACGACGACATGGTGACGGTCTTGATGTTCTACCATCGCAGGGCTTCGCCTAAGCACCACTACAATATTATCGAGGAGAGCTATGGTGGAGGGGGGCACCGCACACGGCTAAGAGATCAATGATCAATTGTTGTGTCTATGGGGTGCCCCCCTCCCCCGTATATAAAGGAGTGGAGGAGGGGGCCGGCCAAGGGGGGTGGCACGCCCTATGGGGGGAGTCCAACCCCAACCGGGAGTAGGACTCCCCCTTTCCTATTAGGAGAGGGAGAGGGAAGGAAGAGGTGGGAGGGAAGAAGGAAAGGGGGGCCGGCCCCCTTCCCAATTCAGATTGGGCTTGGGGGGGCGCCCCCTCCTTTGCTTCTTCTCCCTCCTTTCCACTAAGGCCCAATAAGGCCCATATACCTCCCGGGGGGTTCCGATAACCTCCCTGAGCTCCAGTATTGTCCCAATTTCACCTGGAACCTTTCCGATGTCCAAATATCGTCGTCCAATATATCGATCTTTATGTCTCGACCATTTCGAGACTCCTCATCAAGTCCGTCATCATATCCGGGACTCCGAACAACCTTCGGTACATCAAAACTTATAAACTCATAATAAAACTGTCAACGAAACCTTAAGCGTGCGGACCCTATGGGTTCGAGAACTATGTAGACATGACCGAGACTCATTTCCGGTCAATAACCAATAGTGGACCATGGATGCTCATATTGGCTCCTACATATTCTGCGAAGATCTTTATCGGTCAAATCGCATAACAACATACGTTGTTCCCTTTGTCATCGGTATGTTACTTGCCCGAGATTCAATCGTCGGTATCCAATACCTAGTTCAATCTCGTTACTGGCAAGTCTCTTTACTCGTTACGTAATGCATCATCTCGTAACTAACTCATTAGCTACATTGCTTGCAAGGCTTATAGTGATGTGCATTACTGAGAGGGCCCAGAGATACCTCTCTGACACGGAGTGACAAATCCTAATCTCGAAATATGTCAACTCAACAAGTACCTTGGGAGACACCTGTAGAGCACCTTTATAATCACCCAGTTACGTTGTGACGTTTGGTAGCACACAAAGTGTTCCTCCGATAAGCGGGAGTTACATAATCTCATAGTCATAGGAACATGTATAAGTCATGAAGAAAGCAATAGCAACATACTAAACGATCAAGTGCTAAGCTGATGGAATGGGTCAAGTCAATCACATCATTCTCCTAATGATGTGATCCCGTTAATAAATTGACAACTCATGTCTATGGTTAGGAAACTTAACCATCTTTGATTTACGAGCTAGTCAAGTAGAGGCATACTAGTGACACTATGTTTGTCTATCTATTCACACATGTATTATGTTTCCGGGTAATACAATTCTAGCATGAATAATAAACATTTATCATGATATGAGGAAATAAATAATAACTTTATTATTGCCTCTAAGGCATATTTCCTTCAAATGAAACATAGCCTAACTATATGATTTTGTAGGGATGAACTTTCTCAAGCCATGTTATTTTGAGAAGACATGATTGCATTGTTAGTATGCTTGAAGTATTACTATTTCTTATGTCAATATGAACTTTTGTCTTGAATCATTTGGATCTGAACATTCATGCCACAATAAATAAAATTACATTGAGAAAAATGCTAGTTAGCATTCCACATCAAAAATTCTGTTTTTATCATTTACCTACTCGAGGACAAGCGGGAATTAAGCTTGGGGATGCTTGATACGTCTCCAACGTATCTATAATTTTTGATTGTTCCATGCTATTATATTATCCATTCTGGATGTTTATGGGCTTTATTTTACACTTTTATATCATTTTTGGGACTAACCTACTAACCGGAGGCCCAACCCGAATTGCTGTTTTTTGTGTGCCTATTTCAGTATTTCGAAGAAAAGGAATATCAAACGGAGTCCAAACGGAATAAACCTTCGGGAGCGATCAAACTGAGTCCAAACGGAGTCCAATATTCCAGAAACCCTAGGGGAGTCAACGAAAATTAATTCCAGCCGCCGCAGAGTCCAGAAACATAAGATCCAATCTAGACACCATCTCGGAGGGGTGCATCATTTCCATTGGTGCCTCTCCGATGATGCGTGAGTATTTCTTTGTAGATTTATAGGTCCGTAGTTAGTAGCTAGATGGCTTTCTCTCTCTCTCTCTCTCTCTCTCTCTCTCGTCAATACAATGGTCTCTTGGAGATCTATGATGTAAGTCTTTTTGCGGTGTGTTTGTTGGGATCCGATGAACTTTGAGTTTGTGATCAGATCTATGTTTTTATCCATGAAAGTTATTTGAGTCTTCTTTTATCTCTTATATGCATGATTGATTATAGCCTCGTATTTCTTATCCGATATTTGGGTTTTGTTTGGCCAACTTGATCTATTTATCTTGCAACGGGAAGAGGTGCTTTGTGATGGGTTATCTTACGGTGCTTGATCCCAGTGACAGAAAGGGAAATGATCATTGCTATTAAGGATAACAAGATGGGGTCTATTTCTACATAAACAGATCTTGTCTACATCATGTCATCGTTCTTATTGCATTACTCCGTTTCTCCATGAACTTAATACACTAGATGCATGCTGGATAGCGGTTGATGTGTGGAGTAATAGTAGTAGATGCAGGCAGGAGTCGGTCTACTAATCTTGGACGTGATGCCTATGTAATGATCATTGCCTGGATATCATCATGATTATTTGAAGTTATATCAATTGCCCAACAGTAATTGTTTTCCCACCGTTTGCTATTTTTCTCGAGAGAAGCCACTAGTGAACCTACGGCCCCCGGGTCTCTTTTCATCATATTTGCCTTTGCGATCTATATTCCTTTGCATTTATTAACAGATCTATTAAATCAAAAATACAAAAATACCTTGTTGCAATTTATTTGTTCTGTGATCTATTTATCCTATCTACCACTTTTATCTCATGTTATTTTGTTATCTTGAGGCATCGTACCCGAAAGGGATTGACAACCCCTTTAACACGCCGGGTTGCGAGTATTTGTTATTTGTGTGCAGGTGTTGTTTACGTGGTGTGAGGAGGTTCTCCTACTGGTTCGATAACCTTGGTCTCTTAACTGAGGGAAATACCTACCGTCGTTATACTACATCATCCCTTCCTCTTTGGGGAAATACCGACGTAGTTCTAACAGACATCAAAAAGAATTTCTGGCGCCATTGCCGGGGAGGATCTTCAACATCAACTAGGTTCCTAATCACAAATCTCATCTCCTCGCAATGTACATTATTTGCCATTTGCCTCTCATTTTCCTCTCCCTCACTTCACAAAAATTTGCCGTTTTTATTCGCCCTCTTTTTTTCATTTGCCATTTTCATGTCAGATCTGTTTCTGAGTGCATTCTTGTTGTGAAGTCATCATGACTCAAGAGAACACCAAGTTGTGTGATTTCTCAAATACCAACAACAAAGATTTTATTAGCACTGTGATTGCTCCTTCCGCCATTGGAGTGGAGTCTTGTGATATTAATACTGCTTTGCTGAATCTTGTCATGAAAGATCAATTTGCCGGTACTCCTAATGAGGATGTCGCGTCCCATCTTAACACATTAATTATGCGATATGAAAAAGAAAAAAAAGTGGACAATGATGTTGTGAAGTTGAAATTATTTCCGTTTTATTTGCGAGTTCGTGCAAAAATTTGGTTTTCCTCTTTGCCTTGCAATAGTATCGATTCTTGGAACAAGTGCAAGGATGCTTTTATTACTAAGTATTTTCCGCCCGCAAAAATTATTTCCGTTAGAACCCAGATCATGAATTTAAAGCAACTTGAACATGAGCATGTTGCACAATCTTGGGAAAGGATGACATTGATGCTAAGGAATTGCCCAACTCATGGGATAAATCTTTGGATGATCATACAAAAAATTTATGCGGGATTGAATTTTGTTTCTCGTAATCTTTTAGATTCCGCCGCTGGGGGTACTTTCATGGAAATTACTTTGGGAGAAGTTACTAAATTGTTAGACAATATTTTGGCAAATTACTCATAATGGCATACTGAAAGAGCTCCTACTAGTAAAAAAGTCAATTCGGTAGAAGAAATAAATTCTTTGAGTGAAAAAGTTGATGCTCTTATGAAGTTGGTTGCTAATAAAAATGCTCCTATTGATTTCATGATGTGCCTTTGTCTACTTTGATTGAGAAAAATAGTGATGCCTTAGATGTGAATTTTGTCTCGCGAAACAATTTCAATAACAATTCTTATAGAGGTAATTTTAAGCCTAGGCCTTTTCCTAGTAATTCCTCTAATAATTATGGTAATTCCTATGGTAATCCTACTTATAATAATAATAGAAACACCTTTGATCTTGAGAACAATATTAAATAATTTATCAATACTCAAAAAGTTTTCAATGCTTCGATAGAAGAAAAGTTAAATAAAGTTGATGATTTGTCTAGAAGTATTGATAGAATTGCCCATGATGTAGAAAATTCAAGATGAAAAATTTTGTGCCAAAAGTTGAAGAATCAATTAAAGCTCTTTATGTTTCTATGGATGAAAGTAACAAAAGAACCGCTATGCTTAGAGCTAAAAGAGAATTTTTAGAAAGAGTGTTTTCTAGTGATTACTTTCATAAAAATGATGAAGATCTTAAAATGATTGGTGTTTCCTCTATTGATTCTTTGTTTCGTAAAATTAAGACTGACGAAAAAGGGACTGGAGAAGAGTCAACTTTAGTTAGAAGGCGTCCCTATGATTCGGAGGGTGAAAACTTTGTTGAAAAATTTGATAAAAGTGGATTTGAAGAGGTCAAGACTTTAACTAGTGATGTGCCCATTATTTTGGATTACAAAGACTTTAATTATGATAGTTGCTCTTTGGTTGATGTATTTCTTTGTTGCAATCTATGATAAACCCCATGCTTATGAACAAAATAAAGCTTTTACTGAACATATTGTTGATGCCATGATGAAAGCTTTTGAAGAAAAGTTGGAATTAGAAGTTTCAATAACTAGAAAATTGCATGATGAGTGGGAACCTACTATCAAAGTCAAGATTAAAAGTTATGAGTGTTTTGCTTTATGTGACTTGGGTGCTAGTGTTTCTACAATTCCGAAATCTTTATGTGATGTGATTGGTCTTACTGATATTGAAGAATGCTCTTTAAATTTGCACCTGACGGATTCTACTATCAAAAAGCCTTTTGGAAGAATTAATGATGTTCTTATTCTTGCAAATATGAATTATGTGCCCATAGATTTTATTGTTCTTGATATTGATTATAATCCGTCTTGTCCAATTATTCTTGGTAGACCATTTTTACGTACTATTGTTGCCGTGATTGATATGAAAGAAGGCAATATTAAATTTCAATTTCCATTAAGGAAGGGTATGGAACACTTCCCTAGAACAAGAATTAGGCCACCATATGAATCAATCATGAGGGCATCTTATGGATCTAGAACCAAGGATGACAAAACTTAGATCCTACGCGTTATGCCTAGCTAGGGGCGTAAAACGATAGCGCTCGTTGGGAGGCAACCCAACTTGTATCTTTTTGCCTTTTGTTTTTCTTGCTGTTATCAATAAAATACACAATTATACCCCTGGTTAGATGTGTTTTTGTGGTTTAAATTAGTGTTTGTGCCAAGCAAGGCCTTTGGGATGATTTGGGTGAAAGTTGATTTGATCTTGCTGAAAAACAGAAACATAGGCACTCACGGAAATAATTTTAATAAATTAGAGAAATGTGCTTTTGAATTGATTCTTTTTGAAGAAAATTAATATAGAAATTTCTCAGGTTTTCCTAATTTCTAAATATTTTTGGAGTTACATAAGTATTCTAAATATCCAAATTGCTACAGACTTCTGTTTTTGACAGGTTCTGTTTTCTTTGCGTTGTATGCTTGTGTTTGATGATTCTATGGTTTTCTTTGAAGAGATTTTGCCATAGAAAAGTTGGAATACATTAGATATAATGCAAAAATAAAATATGAATAGGTTTTCAACAGTACTTATAGTAGCGGTTTGCTTTCTTATACTAACAGATCTCACGAAGGTTTTCTTGCGTTTTGTGTGATTGAAGTTTTCAAGTTTTGGGTGATCTTATGATGGATGAAGGAATAAGAATTAGCAAAAGGCTAAGATTGGGATGCCCAAGGCACCCCAAGATAATATTCAAGAAGTAGCAAGCAGCTAAGCTTGGGTATGCCCCCTAGTGGCATCCCCGCTTTCTTCTAACAACCATCGGTATTTTACTTGAAGCTATATTTTTATTCGTCACATATTATGAGTTTTTCTTGGAGTGACTTGTATGAATGAGACTTTGCTTGTTTTGCTTTGTGTTTTAAGTGTTGAATCCTTGCTGAACACACCTTTCTGAGAGAGCCAAAAATTATCCTATGCTTGCTCCTATGCTTCACTTAAATTTTTAGAGCAATGGATTTGCTCTAGTACTTCACTTATATCTTTTTGAGCACGGTGTGCTTTGTTATTTTTGAAGAAATGCTCTCATGCTTCACATAGATTTATTTGGGGGTTAGTAAACTTTTCAAAAATCCTCTCTTGCTTCACTTAGATTATTTTGAGAGAAAGAAAAACTATGCTCATGTTCTTCACTTCAATTTGTTTGAGCTTATCAAAACCAACATATGTAAATAGTCCCAAAGTGATAGTTATCCAAGGAGTATATAATAAAAACTTTCATGAAGATCACTGGACAAAATAAACTTGATTCTTAGTAATGGTTTTGAGATATGACAATATGATATGTGAGTCATGTTGATGAGTAATTGTGCTTTAGTAAGAATAATGATGTTAAGGTTTGTGATTCCCTATGCAAGCACAAAAGTCAATAGTTATGCAATGAAATTTATATCCTACTTATGGTGCATTATTCGGTGTTACTTATGCTTAATGCTTGGGTATGAGATTTTTCGCTTTTTGGTTGGTCGTTTCTCAATCTTTTTGCTACCCTTCATTTTGCACTATGTATGATCACTACTTGTGCATCCAAAACCCTTTAAACTAGTTTTGCCTTATGAGTCCACTATACCTACCTATATGCAGTATTTTCATGCCGTTCTAAGCAAATTTGCATGTGTCATCTCTAATTTTCAAAATAAAGTTCTCTTTTGTGTGCTCTACCGCTCGCGAGGCGGTAAGGGGTGGCCAATATTTTCCATGCTAGATGTGTTATTCTCACGATGAGTGTTTATTCACTTGTCATTGCACGAGAGTACGACGAAGGTATTAGGGATGCCCAGTCCCGAAATGAAAAATGAATTTACTTTATGTTGTCAAATAATAAATTCCTTGGAAAGTGTTGGTATGGAGGGCACCCGTGGATACGGTTAGCCATGGAAAGTGAAAGTAATGGTGGAAAAAGGAATACACTTTATTTTTTGTTTGGGAACCGCCTATGATGTATATAGCATGGAAAGTGTTGGGAGCTCTAAGTCATTTTTGTTGGCGGGAAAAGTATGCCTCTCAAAAATGTTTTTATCTCTCAATTTAAGCTTTGAGCTTTGGCACCTCTACAAATCCCTACTTCCCTCCGCGAAGGGCCTTTCTTTTACTTATGCAATTTTTATTTTGAATTTGAGTCTCCATCTTCTCTTATAAAGCACCAACTAAGGGGAACTATGATCGTATTTGAGCATTGGGTGTAGCTAATATTCGAGTGTGTTTCATGAATGGATCAATGATTGACCATAATGGGCTAGGGATAACTTGCTTTAGTGTTGATATTTTGAAAGACATGGTTGCTTGTTGATATGCTTGAGTATTAAAGTCTTCATGTCAAAACTAGACTATTTCTTTGAATCAAATAAAAGTCCAAATGTCCATGCTATAAAGAAAAGAAATGTGATGAACATGTTAGGCAGCATTCCAAATCAAAAATTCTGTTTTTATCATTTACCTACTCGAGGACGAGCAAGAATTAAGCTTGGGGATGCTGATACGTCTCCAACGTATCTATAATTTTTTATTGTTCCATGCTGTTATATTATCATTCTTGGTTGTTTTACAATCATTTTATAGTCATTTTATATCATTTTTTTGGTACTAACCTATTGACATAGTGCCTAGTGCCAGTTGCTGTTTTCTGCATGTTTTTTACATCGCAGGAAATCAATACCAAACGGAGTCCAAACGCAGCGAAACTTTTGGCCAGAAGACATCCAGTGGGCCAGGAACGCACCTGAGGGGAGCTCTGAGGGGATCACAACCCACCAGGGCGCGCCTGGGCCCAGGCGCGCCCCAGTGGGTTGTGCCCACCTCAGGTGCCCCCTGAACCGCCTCTTTGCTCTATAAATACCCCAATATTCCAGAAACCCTAGGAGAGTCGACAAAAATCAATTCTAGCCACCGCAAAGTCCAGAAACACCAGATCCAGTCTAGACACCATCTCAGAGGGGTGCATTATGTCCATTGGTGCCTCTCCGATGATGTGTGAGTAGTTCTTTGTAGACCTGCGGGTCCGTAGTTAGTACCTAGATGGCTTCCTCTCTCTCTCTCTCTCTCTCTCTCTATTGATTATCAATACAATGGTCTCTTGGAGATCCATATGATGTAAGTCTTTTGCGGTGTGTTTGTTGGGATTCGATGAACTTTGAGTTTATGATCAGATCTATGTTTCTATCCATGAAAGTTATTTGAGTCTTCTTTGATCTCTTACCGAAAAAGGCTTTCGCCCCGCTTTATATATAAAGCATCGATCAACATCACCCAGTACAAACTCACGCCCACACAACACACGCACACACACACCCAAAGCAAGATACATAGGCGCTGAGCACAGCAACATCATCCCTAGCACTATGCGAAGAGGTGAAACCACATATGACAAACCGTGGACTCCAAGGCGGCGCCTTCATGAAGGGGACGACACCAGAGCACCGCCACTGCCCGATCCGAGGATCAGAGTTTCCCCCGGAGCAACAAGAAGGGCAATGAGAGCCGCGACGACGCCTTGAAGAAGGGAACGAGTCCGCCGCCGCCGGTCCATCCAAAGAAAGAGCAAGTTTTCACCCCGGCAACCATTCACCGCCGCCGAACACCACACCCCGGCTACCACGCCGCCCACATGGCCATGGCAACTGGGCAGCACCAAGCCACGAGCTCTGCCCAAGAGCCCCCGCGGAGCCACCATCAGGGCCGCCACCCTGACATCCAAGACCTTGACACCTCCTCACACGAGATCAGCCGCTACCCCGACCAAAGACACGAGCGGAAAGGACCCGCCTTTAGCACCCACGGGCTGCCACAAGTGCCAAGACCCAATAGGCTGGCCTCCATCACCCCGTCCTCAGCACCGGGACGCGAGACGAGCTCAGTCCTGCTGCCTGGCGCGAGATGAGCATGGTCCTGCTACCGGGTGCGAGACGAGCTCGGTCCTGCTGCTGGGCGCGAGACAAGGTCAGTCCTGCTGCCGGGCGCGAGACGAGCTCGGTCCTGCTGCCGGGTGCGAGACGAGTGATGGACCGTCGCTGGGGGAGGGCCAACCGTCGATGAAGATACCGGACGGATGCCCGAAGAGAAGGGTCAGAGGTCCACACAGGCCGCACACTGACGGGCCGACGCCGGATAAGTCCAGCCGCTGCCGTGAACGACCCGGACCACCGCCATGAGCCACCACCTCGAGGAGGAGACGATCATGGCAGACCACCACCGCGCCGCTGCCACCACCTACCAATGCAGGGCGGCCGCCCGCCGCCCACGGCCCGCGCCGTCACATGGCCGAGCAAGCAAGCCATCCGCCCACCGCCCGCCTGAACGCGCACCAACCGCCGCCACACCTCCATGCCCCTGCTGGCCACATCCCTCGCCGCCGGACAGGCCGCTAACACCAGATCCGGCCAAATCAGACTGGGACCCCCCCCCCCCCCCCCCGCACGAACCGCCCGAAGGATGAAGCTCCGCCTCCACCGCACAACCGCCGTGGCACCGACGAGCGCCCACGCCACCAGCGTCGCGACCCGCAGCCCCGCCGCCACGCCCTGCACACAGCGCCATGCCCTGCTGGATCTGCAGCACCCCGCGCTGCCGGAGACACACGGGGAGGAGAGAGCCCCTGCCGCCACCCAGGCCAACCAGGCTTCGCCCAGCGGCCCGCGCGGGTGGCGGCAAGGAGGGCGGAGAAGGGCGGAGTCGAGGGGGGCTGGGGAAGAAGAGGCCCGCCCAGTTGCCGCGGGGTGGCGGCGCGGACGAGCGGGAGGGCGGAGTCACGAGACCTAACCCGGTTTCGTTTCCTTGTTCTGCCTGATTATCTCTTTGATCTCTTATATGCATGATTGATTGTAGCCTCATATTTCTTCTCCGATATTTGGGTTTTGTTTGGTCAACTTGATCTATTTATCTTTCAATGGGAAGAGGTGCTTTGTGATGGGTTCGATCTTACGGTGCTTGATCCCAGTGACAAAAAGGGAAACGACACGTATGTATCATTGCTATTAAGGATAACAAGATGGGGTATATTTATACATAAATAGATCTTGTCTACATCATGTCATTGTTCTTATTGCATTACTCCATTTCTCCATGAACTTAATACACTAGATGCATGCTGGATAGCGGTCGACGTGTGGAGTAATAGTAGTAGATGCAGGCAGGAGTCGGTCTACTAATCTTGGACGTGATGCCTATGTAATGATCATTGCCTGGATATCGTCATGATTATTGAAGTTCTATCAATTGCCCAATAGTAATTGTTTTCCCACCGTTTGCTATTTTTCTCGAGAGAAGCCACTAGTGAAACCTATGGCCCCCGGGCCACTTTTCATCATATTTGCCTTTGCGATCTATTTTCCTTTGCATTTATTTTCAGATCTATTAAACCAAAAATACAAAAATACCTTGCTCCAATTTATTTGTTTCGTGATCTATTTATCCTATCTACCACTTTTATCTTATGTTATTTGCCTATCTTGAGGCGCTGTACCCGAAAGGGATTGACAACCCCTTTAACACGTCGGGTGGCGAGTATTTGTTATTTGTGTGCATGCGTTGTTTACGTGGTGTGAGGAGGTTCTCCTACTGGTTCGTTAACCTTGATCTTATCACCGAGGGAAATACCTATAGTCGCTATGCTTCATCATCCCTTCCTCTTTGGGGAAATACCGATGTATTTCTAGCAGACATCACTACGCCATTAGGAACCATAGGACGGTTGTTGTTGGTCATTCAAATCAAAAAGTTTGGTACACAGTCGTATGTGACCAAGAAGGTTGCCCTTGGAAGGTCCGCGGTAGAAAAATCAAAGAAACCGTGCAATGGGTGTTGAAGAGTTGTGTTGCCACTCACACGTGCATACCCCCGGACAAGGCCGACCAAAGCAAAGGACACCCTCAACTCACGTCTGAGTATCTAGGCTACAAATTATTTAATCAAATAGCACATGATACATGAAGGTCAAGTTTCTCATGACTTCGATTGAGGAACTATTTGGATCCAGGTCAAGTATGGGAAGGCATGGATGGCCAAGGCAAACGCTATTAGGATGTTGCATGGTGATTATGAGGTCACATATAACATTCTGCCAAAGATGTTGGCATCCATTGCTCATCTTAACCCTGTCATGTGCCATCTGGTCGAGTCAATTGACGGAGTGTTTCGTCGTGCCTTCTAGAGCTTTGGACAATGCATTGAGGCATTCACGTATTGTCAGCCGGTCTTGTCTATAGATGGCACATTCTTGACTGGCAAATACAAGGGCACATTGATGGTGGCAATGGCCCACTCGTCAAATGATAACGTGTTGCCGGTGGCATTTGCGTTGGTGCCTTCGGAGCACGATGACAATTGGGAGTGGTTCATGGGGCATGTGAGGATAAAGGTGATTGGAAAGAGAAAGGTATGCATTATATCAGATCGCCATCATGGGATTCTCAAAGCAATAGACGTTGATATTCCAGGTCTTCCAAAGTTCAACACTGTTGGTGCATGAGACACTTTGTGGCAAACTTCTACCGGGCATGCAAGAGCAAGGAGTTTTGCAAAGACCTTACCCATGTTTGCGTTGCATTCAACACCGACACATTCCAAAGCCGGTATGACAAACTCTGAAGGCTTTGGAGAAGAACAAAGGGGGAAAAGAATTCTTAACTAGGCACGAGCCGGATAAAAAAATGTGGTCATGCGATTACCATGAAGGAGGTATGCGATATGGGGACATGACAAGCAACATGGTGGAATGCTTCAACAATGTGTTGAAGGGTGTTCGTTCCTTGACGGTGACCGCAATACTCAAGTACACTTTCATCAAGCTCAACGAGTACTTCTTAAAGCATTCTGAAAGCACGACCAAGTGGATTGGTGAAAAGATGGACAATCCATTCAAGGTTCAGGATTGGTTGTTGCATCAAGTGCGCAAATCTTCCAAACAACAAGTGATCAAATATAATGAAAAAGAAATGATCTATCAAATTGATGAGCCGGGTGGGACAACAAGGGATGGTATGTCTTATGGTGGAGTTGCTTACGAGGTGCACATAAAAAACCGTTGGAGCCAGTGTGAGAGGCCACACAAGTATCATTGGCCTTGCTCGCATTTGATGACCACAACATGGGCGAGAAACTTGCCCGTATCCTATGGCACAATAGTGCGGTTGCACGAGTTCACATTGGATCGAACTAGGTTGACGTGGGCGTCTCGGTTTAATCCTTTCCTTAATGCCTCACAGTGGCCTGAGTATCATGGCCCACACATTGTGCTAGATCCCGCACTCATGGTGTCTATGAGGGGAAGAACAAGAAAGAAGAGGTTCAGGAGTGACATGGATGATCTAGCGGATACACCGGAATGAAGCAATTTGGTAGTGGTCATTTCATGGAGGCACCGGACACCAACAATTGTGGAGAATGCAACGAGATGGGACACAACATTAGGAGATGCACGAAAAGACCCAAAACCAACACGAGCACTAGTCAAACACACGGCGGTAGAGAAGGTTCCGCCGACACACGAGGGGCCCATGGACGAAGGACTAGTCTTTGAGGGGGCCGTGGAGGAAGGACTAGTCTTAGAGGGGGTCGTCGGTCCGGTGGTTCAAGGACACGTCGGGTTGATAGAGGAAGGCCTATCGACATGTTGCTAAATCTGGATGGTTGAAATAGTGTGAATGGTACTATCCTGTCATGTCAATTTGTTGATATATTTGCTCAACATCTTTAATTGATTGCTTATTTTCATATGTTTGACTTATCATCTTCATTTGTTGTAGGCATGGCTTCATCGGATTCCATGACGAGGCCACCGTGTGCTAACCAAGAAGACATGCCGAACAAGTGGGTGAACGCATCTTTGGACAAGGTGAAGGAGAAAGATGTGAAAATCCCACCATGTTGGTGTGGAGATGTTTTCAAGGTGAAAGTTTCCACCGACCGAAAGAAGTCATGGATGGAGGGAAGGAGATATTTTGTATGCCCCAACTATGCCCATGATCGTGCGCTTCCAACCAACCCCTATGATGTACCGCCGGTACGTCTTAAAAGTAAAATGTTGCTTTCAAATTTCTGTGAGCACTAACTAATTTTGTGTATGCAATCACCGCCTCCTCTATGCAAGTACTTAACATGGATAGATCATGAAGTGCCAGAAGATGTCCGAAAGGACCAATATCAAGATTGTCTTAGGCGCCAACGCCGGTTTGAAGAATAGTTTCGAAGAGGTTTGGAGGAGGAGCGTCGTCAGAAGGAGAGGTTGGAGCGGAAGAAACGAGAGGAGGAGAGGGCACGCCAAGCAAAGCTTGCTCGTGAGAGGAGAGGGCAAGAAAGCTTGCAAAGGCTCGTGAAGTGCAAGAGGAGGATGAGGCACGTGACAAGAAGGGGAAATGGCCTCGTATGACTCAGTAGGCCTTCGCTTCGGTGGACTCATCATGTAACCGTATGAAGCCATGCCACATTTATCATGCACTATGTACTACTAAGGCAACATGACATGCCATATTTTTAATGAATTTGTCATCAGAACTATCTCGTAGATCCAACTTTGTCTGGAATTTCTTTGTTATTTGTCAGTCATTTCTGTCATAAACTGCTTGTGCACCGTGTGAAATCAACAAAGAACAAAAAACATAGTGGTTTTGCTCTGCTTTTCAGCCTACCGCCAGAGCCCTTAGCGGTAGGATATAGGACCCTACCACCAGGGTGTCTGGCGGTAGGGTGCCGACACACACAAAAGCTTGCTATGACCGAGTTTGCAATTTTTCTGGCAGTAGGGTTGGCTACCCTACCGCCAGTGGGGCTGGCAATAGGGTGCCGACCACCCAAAACCGTCTGTGACCGATTTTGAAGTTGTTTTGGCGGTAGGGTTGGCTATCCTACCGCCAGGGGATCTGGCAGTAGGGTGCCAAACCATGATGTGACCGAGTTTGCGTTTCTTTTGGCAGTAGGGTTGGCCACCTTACCGCCAGGGGGTCTGGAGGTAGGTTGCCAACCAATCAAAATAGACTTGTTTCACCCCTTTTTGACAAACTTCTATGAACTAAAGAAATCCAGATATGATCAAGGCACATAAGACGTCCAGAAATGATCAAGTAGCAAGGACATGCATAACTCAGCATAGTTCATTACATCCATAAATGACACTTGTTAAAATGACTTACAGCATCTACCGATTCGAATGACATGAGTTCAAACTACAAGCTCAAGCTCGAGCAATACATTTTCTACACCGGAAAAATTTCTCTAAAATGTATAAGACGTTCAATTTGTTTGGCACGCTCACGATTAGGCTTCAGTTTATAATCCGCGGATCCCACCCAATTCTCCGACACACCTTTCGTTTCACGAAACCAGCCCCATTGAGCACGGCTTTCCAGAATCTCTGACATGCCTTGTGTGATTGCCCATCCAATGACCTGTCCATGTTTTGTCAAGTGCAGCTCCCGTATTTCTTCTTTGCTGACAGAGAACCCAATCTCCATTGCCAAAGCATGTCTGCAAACATATTCCATCTCATGCAGCTCATTAAGTATCTTTTTTTTCTTTCACAAGCCTTCGGAAAACTTTTCTCTCCTTGAGATCACAAGGTTCCTCCATAAAAGTGTACTTGTCGAAATCCATCATGGCTGCACTTGCCTCATCACAACTCTTGAACCATGCTTCAAGCTCCTTCTTCATACCATGTTGTCGCTCCGCTACAACCTTCTCACACGCTACCGCCAGACTCATAGTTGCAAATGTCCATCCTACATGAATATACGGGTTTAAGATGACAATCAATAAAATAAATCAAATGGAGCACAACACTTGGTATCTATTAAGGTGATCTTGATCTTAATTATTTTCTTAAGCCTAACCATAACCCTAACCCTAACCCAAAGGTGACCACTAATCATAGCACTAGATCTAGATACAGAAACAATTCTACAAACAATTCTAGGCACATAATACATAAAGAAATAAGAAATGTAACCCTAAATGCATCATACTAATTGATTTGACCACACCAAAATCAACACCTAGGGTTTGCAATAAAATGAGCTAAAGCACACAAAACCAAGATTTAAATCAACCAAAATGAGGGGAAGTGAGAGAGGTACCTTGGGTGATGAAAGTGCTACGAATACACCGGACAAATGTGAACGAAATGAGAGAGATTTGAGAGGATCTTGTGGTCCAAAAAGAGAGGGGAGGGGGCTTGAGCTCGGGGGAGAGGTGAGGTGTGAGGTGTGGGGGCTGAATGAGTGAGTGCGGGGGGAGGTCCCCCCCTACCAACCTTATCCACCCCAGGACCCTACCGCTAGGGGGCCCGGCGGTAGGTTTTTGAATCCTACCGCCGGGTTATCTTAGGGTCCTTTTTCCACGTCAGACGAACTGACGGCCGTCTGACGTCGTCTCGACACCTACTGCCACGGTTGACGGCGGTAGGCTGTGGGGACCTACCGTCGACGTCCCTGGCGGTAGGCAAAAGGGTCAGATTTCAAAAAAAAAACCGAACATGGGTCAGATCCAGATATAAGATACGAAAAGGGTCAAAACACAAAATTTTGCCGTAATAGGATGGGTTGATTTTGCGCCGCCGGGTTGTTGGTCAAGGGAATGTACTCGAGCAATCAGCCAGCACAGGGCTCTGTAGTCGACCCACACCTTGAAGATGTTGTTCAAGTAAGGTGGATGCGGTACCTTTGTGCCTCTCTTCCTGAACCTGATCACATCGTTGTGGCGCTACAATATTCTTGTTCGAAGCCCAGCCCGCTACCGTGCCCGTGTGGACCTCATACAGGATGCGCAGACTCCAGTCGGCGACATGATGCGCCATGCGTGAGTGCAGGATCTGACATTTTCCAATCTCCTTGTTCTAGCCCTTCCCCTGTTGTGCTGTGAACTCACAGCTGCTTTCAAGTTTACAGGTACTCCCTCTGTTCTTTTTTATAAGACGTTCCAGGCAGCTGAGATTGAACTGTTTTAGGCACTGTTTGAAATGTCTACAACGTCTTATAAAAGTGAAGAGAGGGAGTACGTCGATCCACATGATCCTACCAAGGGTGGTGTGATACGTCAAAAATTGATTGCAAAGTGCATGTGTTTTCGACGATCTATGTGGCGCTCACAAGTCACAAGCAATATATCTGTTTCGTGTCATTCTGGTGATTCTCACTGAAGAATGTGGTGGAAGCATAGTAGTATGATATGAGACAATTATATGTGTTTCACTGTTGGATTCAATCCAGATCTCGGTAATAATGTACTCCCTCCGTCCCAAAATAAATGACTCAACTTTGTATTAGCTTTAGTCCATACAAGGTGATCTGCTTGACTATATGTTGCTCATCTCGTCGTATAGTTCCCTTGAGCCTCGAACTGGTCTGAATGCTGAGTAAATTTCTGTCGACATCTTGAGATGCGTGCGGTGGTTTGGTCCATTCAGCCTCTTGAGCCTCGGATGGCAATCATTTTGCATATACATCATCAAATTCTGCACCGTTTAGCCAGCCGATGACACGGTGACCATGGCAGCACCGCTTCCCTCACAAAATCAGTGACATACTAGATCATGACGGCGCGCGTTGCTGCGCCCGTCTATTTTGTCATTAAAATAATAGTGATTGATGTAAATATATGATTGGATTAAAGTTAGTAACAAAACCAAGTTGTATGGTATTTAACAACAGAAGAAAACTGAATATTAGAAAATAAAGCATCGGTAATTGTGCTTAGCAGACTGCAGCAATAAAATCAGTTACCCAATTCATGTATTGTCTATTCTGACAACACAACAACAAATCTACAATCCAACTCAAATAAAATACAATAAATATACAAATATATGAGAAATCCCATGAGGTACAGTATTCCTTGGATAGATGCACGTTTAGCATGGTCCATGGTAAACTGCAACATGCCATCGATAGCTAATAGCCAAAAAAACACTCTGCTACTTTTCTCAATAATTATGTGCGAGCCTTAGAACCACTGAAACCAAAGCATAAATAGGAGAGAAAGCACACCAGGTGTAGATCAACATGGTATGGTATTGGAATCCAAATGGTTTATTATCTCTAGTGACATTAACTACCTTCCTGTAGAACACAATGATGAAGTTGTTAGTATTATTTTACAGAAAATGTAATGCAAATAGAATGTGTACAAATGGGAAAACTCTGGTCTGTGCAAGTCGCGGCAAACATGGTTCACCTTATAATTGTTATTATAACAGATAGTTATGTATGGAATGCAATGTCATGTTAAGCTAAGGAAAATAATGTGGACAATTATAGAATTGTATAGATAATGTAATCAAACATATATGTAAGAAGCATGATCCAAATAGTACAATGTATTGGTTATCTTTTTGGCTTACGTTTTATTTGATATTCAATATCTTTTTTTAGTTGGATTGTAAGTTGGCGTATGATTTCTTCTAATACAGGTTAAGTAAAAATCTGCAAACAGGGTAATGGTACTGATCTACAATAGCATCGAATATAAGGTTTTGACACCAATTGTTACGATTTTATAGTAAACTAAAATATTAAAAAGAAGGGTGAACCCATGAATATACCAAACGTGCAAGGAGGGAAATAAAGAAAAGAATCACCAGAGACGATGGAAAACTGCACGTATGAGTAGACCCCTCTGACATGCAACATCGCCAGAGTGATGTCAATGACAACCCAAATACTACCTCTGTAAACTAATATAAGACGTTTTAGATCACTAAAGTAGTAGTGACCGCACTCCAATTCTCAAAATACTATACATGGCATTCAAATTTGAAGTTAACTTCTTAGATGTCAAAACTAAAATTATGGCACCTGGATAGAGCAAGACAGTCGTCTGTAGGAAATTTCATGGCAAAGCAAATAAATGAGTGTTTGCTGCAAAAGATTCGCCAAATTATGCACTAAACAGAACCTCAAATGCCCTATACAGGAGGACTTCAACACAAAGCAGAGGAGAATTACGCACTTTTGTTTTCTTTAAAATTGTCCATAAGTGTATTTTGCCAATAATTTGGAAAAAAAATTGCAGTGCCTAATTTTATCAAATTCATTCTCAAATATTGGAGTGAGAAGACATGTTACCGTGCCCGTCCCTAAGTGCAAAAAAAAGTCTCTTACTCTGAATCTCTTTACTTTCAATCAACTAAATTTCAGCTTCAAGACTACATAATTTTTTATATCCACAAAAGTTAAGCAGATAGAAAAGCTGAGCTGATCTCCAACCATGCAGCAAACTCCTAATGTAGTTGTTCACGTCTGGTACCAAGCAGCAGTAGCGCAAGACATCTCCTTTTAGAACACTTCCTCAGACAATTATAGTTGTGACTACAACTTTACAGAAGTTTTTTTTTTGCCTGAACCAAGCCCAACCAAGTTAGTTCAGAACTCTATACTAAATATCAAATAATATAATTACATTGTCCCAAGTGATGGAACGTACCACTCCATTCTATTTTCATCTAAAAAGGCATGACATAATATAACTACACTCCAGAATCTGTGAACATGAGAATTTAATGGAGAGGCAACGCACCACAAGGACATACCAAAAGGCAGACTCTGACACTGAAATTCGATGCATTTGCCATAAAAAATACGAACTGTCAAGTTCATCAGTAGACCAATTGTTTTCACTCCATTCTCCAGTTCATGGGTAATATCACAATATCACAGCCGTAATCGAAATCAAGAACGGACTGGCGACCTAGCAATGTCGCGCAATAGAGCAGTCAGTTCCATCTAGAGCAATCACGCTGTAGTAGAGCGGTCAGTTCCACCTAGAGCAATCGGACCATAAAATATGAAATTGCGTCACAAGATAATTAACTTGAGGCATAATAGTGCACGAGCACTAATCTGTTTGTTAGCCATTGGAGCTTCATAGAATCTACTGGAAGGTAGAAAACAACCCAGAAGAAGCAGCAGACCAAGTAATATGGAGCTCGAATTTGTCCTCCTAGAACACAGGGATTTATTTCAAATTATGTTAGCATAAAGCACAATTGCTGGAAAAACATAATTACATGTTTGAGTACATCTGCTTAATATCAACCACTTGAAGATTGAAAATTGAGGATATAGAAGGCACTACATGTCAGTCTTGCTCCTGCGACTGAACGTGACATAGAAATTAGAATGCATAAGAAACGGATGCTTGTGCTATGAAAGATTCAAAAGTAACACTAAATAGGAAAAATAATTAAACATAAAAGGGCAAGTGATACTGTACAATTCTGATGAATACTGAAAATTAATTTATAAGTGTGATTATTGTGGTTTCTGGAGAGGTAGTAGAATGTGATGGCAAAGGGCCTAAAGGGCAGGAGCACGTCGATCTTAGCCCTGAAGATGATGATGTGACTGCTTTTGCTCGTGAGCACAATCCACCGCTTGATCTTGGGCAATAGTGACTCACCGACCCCACGAGTGAGTCTATATGCATGAACAGGAGTGCCCACATTTTCCTGGCCGAAGGAGCGGTGCCGGCCACCATCTCTTCCTCCACCTCCCCGAGCCCTCGCTCAGACTTCTCCTCCACCTCCACCATCTGCACAAATCCAAACCAATCTGAGTCAAGATGCGACACTTATTTGTGCAATTCGCGATGAAACATCAATCCCACCTCTAGTGCGAGACGAACAAATCACGGACTATGACCTTGCTGGCGATCTGGTGACAAAGAACAACATGAATAAAAAATCCTTGCAGAATTTGGTGGCCATGGGAGAAGGACGAGGGGCCACGGGAGGGTAAGAGAGGATGCCCTGGAAGAGGGGAAGAGATGAGTTTCTTCTCAGTTTGGTTTAGAGGCAAGGAAAGGGGAGATGGAGGTGGCGGTATCACTCCCCTGCATCAGATGATGGTGAGGCCGAGGGCGGCTAGACGACGTCGCTGGGAGGGTTGCAGGGAGACGAGGTTGAAGAAGATGCAGTCAAGGGTCGCAGGAGAATCGAAGATTTGCAGTGGAGTTAGATCGGTACCGAAATGAATCTAGCGCGGAAAGACGACGGCGAGAGGAGCTGCGAGACGGAGAACACGGTGGCGGCGGCGTCACCTAGGTCTCGTCAGCCGCCACACGATGGAGACGAAGGGACGGTGGTGTGACGGGTGTATTTTTTTTTAAAGGATGCACAAGCGGAAACTCGTAGAAGCCCATTAGGCCCAATTTTATACCAGACACCCAAAATTGTCACCAGAATAGCGGCCCAGCAAGGAAATCTCTCAATTGTAGCGAACTTAGCCAGTCAAAGCGGGATTAGGAAGAAATCCAATGGCCAAAAATACATCAAACGGATGATCTGACGGTTGAAAACACTAATGGCCTGAGAGGGCAGGAAAAGTGCTCAGTTATAATATATCTAAATATTGGTAGGCAGGTTTAAGGATCACACAACTTCACGTTTTAGGCTCTGTTTAGTTTATCATTTCCATTTCAAATACCCCTATATAACTTATAGACCTCCGTCCGTCGTTTTGCTTTCCGGCCGGAAATAGCTCTTGGTCAGTAAGTTACACCCGTAAATAAATTATACCTGTATTCAAATACATCCATACCAAGCGCGGCCTTAGGGGGTCTCAGGCTCTGATGATGAAGTATGTTGGGCTCTCGTTTCCAGCCGGTAACCTGGTGTTTGACAGTTTAGCAAACTGATTAAGAAAGAAATCATAACAACTCTTGACATGGAAGATATATATAGCAACACACACAAAATGATATTATTCTGAGAGCGATTTTATTTACCATCAACATATGCTACAGGAACGTGCTGAAGCTTTTCCCAATTGGGATCTCCCACTGTTCTGCACGAACTTGTCAACATCTCATTGGAGCGACTGAATCTGAAGCACTCAAGAGACTGCGGCAGCGTTGGAAGCGACCGAATATTCCGGCAGCGATCGAGGCCCAGGACCTTCAGTGACGTCAGGTGCTCCATTTTATCTGGCAAGGTGTCCCAGCTGCAACCGAAGATATAGAGCGAACGGAGGTGAGGGCAAAACACACCAAGTTCTGGGCCAAGTTCTGTGCTGCAACAGTGCAGGCTGAGTGTGTTCAGATACTTTGGGCCACCATTGTGCCTACCCATCATCCAACTTGGGTATCTCAAACCATCGTAGCAGTATATGGTCAGTGATTCGAGAAGCTTCGGTGGGCATAGACCCTCTAGTACCTCTGTCTGAACTTCCTTTTCTTTTAACTCTGCTCTCTCATCATAATTCCACCAGAGTTCCAATGTTCTGAGCCCTTCTTTATCGGCTAGGTTGGCTTCAAGAGCTTCCTGCTGGCTTTCAACGTTTTGGAGGCCCATGATTCTCAGTTTGCCGCAAAGCTGGTTTAGGTCGCTGAGTTGCTTTAACTCGCACCCTTGTTCCTTTCTTACTTCAAATGTTTCCAGCGTTCGAAGTAATGTCAGCCTGCCAATGCTTCGAATTTCCCGAAACGGCACTCGGATAATATGTCGCAAGTTGATGAGGCTAAACATATCTTCACACGAGTCAAACACCAAATCGCTAATATTACCAAAATCTAGAACCTGCATGTGGTAAAGCTTGGTCAGAGTGCCTGGTAAAACCAGCCTGCTGTCTGAACCATATCTAGTCATAAAAGCAAGATATCGTAGATGCCTTAGCTGACCAATAGATTCTTGGACTGACAACATACCTTGATCACTAGCTATGATAAGCACCCGCAACTTCCTTAGCCTCGCAAACAGACTCTTGAGGACTTTCTCCTCAACTGGTTTTCTCCATTCTGCACTGTCAATGATGAGAGTGCGCAGGTTATCCAATTTACATATCTTCTCAATGATCAATTCTGAACCATAGGTCTGAACAAAAACATGGCGGGAGTCTGGGGGAACTTCATCTTCACATCCTTCCATTGTCCAGCTATCTCCTGACCTTTTCCACTGATTCTCGATTCTGAAACAATCACTTCCAGCGACCTTATCCGCTAAATCAAGCAACAGATCATGAACTATATAAGCGTCCATATTACTGGAGTACTTCCCTACTTCAGGTTGCAGAAATGAGGCTGACACTAGTACATCAAAGTATCCCTGGCAAACATCTTCCGAATCCTTCCCTTCATCGCTACTTCTAGCAAACCCTTCTGCAGCCCAAAGCTTCACTAACTCATCTTGTCTCAAGAGACGTCTTCGAGGAAAAATACTGCAGTAAGCAAAGCATCGTCTGACCTGTTCATCAAGATGTTGGTAGCTCCACCACAGAGCTCCCATGGTGTCATCCAAGTGGTTCCCATCTCGCGAAATTCTCCAGTAATCAATGTTTGGCCTCATACGTAGCTGCCCTCCAACAATTTTGGCCGCTAGAGGCGACCCCTTTAGCTTTTTTGCAATCTGAGTTGCAATGTCTTCGAGTCTTATTCGGTCATCAGCAGCAACGCACACGTTGTGAAATGCATAGTGCTTGAACAATTTCAGGAAGACATCTTCATCTAGGACTGACATCGGAATGCATCTCTGCTCTGCAGCACCCAGAGCTATCAATGCATCTTTAGTTCGACTAGTCACCAGGATCTTGCTTCCTGCCTCTCCAGCGTTCAGCGGTGAAAGTATCTGTTGCAGCTTCTCATACTGCCTCACATCCCTACTGTTGTACCAGACATCATCTAGTACCAAGAGGAACCGTTTTCCATTCAGTTCCTTCTCCAAATTAGTCTGTAAGGTGTCAAGATTATTGAACTAAGGGCACGGGGTCCTGCTAGCGGCCTCAGACATCTGCCTGAAAATGGTATCCACACTAAAATCCTGCGAAACGTGAACCCACATAACAAGGTTGAAATGACCATCCTTTTCCTCACGGGCACAAACAAGTTGTGAAAGGGTTGATTTCCCAGAACCACCGATGCCATGAATGCCGATTACGGAATAACATTGAGCACTATTGGTGTATGGTTGAGCATCTTCTTCATTATCATGAAGCATTGCAACTATGTTATCACAATCTTTATCTCGTCCGAATACCAGGGATGGAGGCCTCGCCGTAGTGACCGCACCTCGTGAGTTGGCAGGTTTGCTCAAATTAGCATTGCTTTTGTTTGGCAAGTTCATCTGTTCAAAAAATCCACATGCATCATTTATGACCTTTTCTATTTGCTCTAGGCTCTGCTTCAACTCGATTTTTGACATGCCGCAGTCCTGCAAAACAAAATACCAAGCGAGGAAATCGATAAATGAGGAAATATTTCTATGGATCCGAGAAACGTACATTAAAAAACTGAAGTTAGTTTTAATTTTCAGCTTGATTAGCAAAATAAGGTTTTATTTTTAATATTATCCAACTCAGTTTTGGTTCGTCGCTTTTGCCAGGAAAGGATATGGTTGCTAAGTTGTAAAGCCAGTGAGCCCCCAAATAAACCGGAAAATCAAGGGTAGAGCCCCAAATATACTCTCCTTTTGTAATTCTAACATATTTTCATGCAACAATTTAACAAAAAACCTTTTTTATGCCCGAGAGAAAATACAAACACATATAGAGGCAGTAAAGGACCTGATCTTTCAGGAAGTTGCACTTTTTCATGGCAGACGTCAAGAGCTTCTTCACATGATTCTTGTTGCGTCGAGGCGCGGCCACCTCTAACTTGAGATAGTCATCCTGTATCTGTTTCTCTAGGAGGTAATACTCGACATCATCCAAGATGTCCTCTGCTTCGTAGAAAGCAGACTTCAGATCGCTGAACAGCTGCTCCAGACGAGGCCTGTAAGGGCTCTCCTCAACTACTTCCATCACGCGCTGTAGCAGCAAAATCTTTGGCTCCAGTTCCTTGAGCTTCCCCGAAGCATCCAAGTTGAGGACGGAGGAGGCCTTCTTGTAAAGCTCAGAGATGATGGGCGAGGCGACCCACCCAGCGGCCTTCATGGCCCACCCAACAGCGACAGCAGCGGACACCGGATCCGCCATTAGAAGACGCAACTCGTCGGGCGATTTGCTGGAGAGTATGCCGACATGAGAGTGAATCCACATGGAACTCCAAAAAGCAAGCGTAGCGTAGATGGGGTTGATCTAGAGGCTGGGTGTGGGGGTAAATTACCTTGGCCGAAAGCGGTGAGGGTCAGGTCAAATCCGGCGGCTGAAGGTCCGGAGATGCTTGGCTGATGGCGGTCGATTCCGTGTGACGAGGAGGTCCGGGACGGCGTTCAGCGGCTGGAGGCGGTCGGCGTGTCTAGGTTTCCGGCAGCGGAGCGGTGGCCGGAAATGGAATGGCCGAGACCATAGCGCCGCTGCTGCACGTGTGGGGCCGGCGAGAGTGAAGGGAAAGTTTTTCCAACTCTCCGACAGCCTATTTTGCAAAAAAAAAGAGGCGCTTATAGGCGCCGGTGCGCCGGCCGAACTGTTCGGCCGGTTCAGCCCCAGCCACCCGATAAAACGATTAAGGGCCGTTAGATCTGATCTTTGATTCGTCTTCCTCCAGGTTATCCCCCGCTACAGCTATCGTTCGACACCCCGCCACCCCCAGCGACCAAGCTTGAAGAACCACCGCGGCATCACGGTCGTTGGTTGGCGCCCTCGCCGGCCGTCCTCGTCGACGGGGCCGCTCACCGCCGCAACTCGCCGGGGGCACTCGCCAGATGCAGCTCTGCCATTGCATCTCAATGTGTCTCGCACCCCCTAGATGCGGCTCCGCCGCCCGCGCTTGCCATGGATGCAACTTCGCCGCCCCCTGTGCTCGCCATGGATGGATCCCGCCCTTGCTGCCCGCGCAAGCCATGGATGCAGCTCCGTCTCGCCGGCGATTGACTGGTTCCAGCAAATAGAAATGCTCGTTGTAGCATTTTTCGTTATCGGTCGTAGCAAAATGGAGACACGGTTGCAGAAAAAAAAAGTCGATGTCGTCGTCACCGTCGAGCCTCGTAGCTCAGCCATGATGGATGTCGCAAAACGTTATGCCGGTTGTAGCAAAAAGCGATGCTAGTTGTAGCAAAACGCAACGTCGGCTATGTGTTGTAGCAAAACATGACGCCGGTCGTAGCAAAATGCTATGCCGGTTGTAGCAAAATCTATGCCGGTTGAAGCATGTAGCAAAATGCAGCGTTTTATCATCTTCTTCCACCTCCAGCCGTCGCTGGTTGAAGCTTTCTTATTTTTATAGTGTCTAGTTGTAGCTTTCTCTCTCAATGGTTGGAGCTTTTTCCAACAACCGTTGAAGCTTTTCTACCAAAAGGTTGTAGCTATTTTCTTTTAAGCAGCGCTTGGTCAAGGCTTTTTGTGTTGTTTCGGTTGAAGCTTTTTTCATCGAAGGTTGTAGCATTTCATGTCAACGGTTGTAGCTTTCTGGTGATGGCGCCGACTGCTTGTAGCTTTCTCTACATCCGGTTGAAGCTTTTCATCTAGGGGGATGAAGCTTTTTTTTAAACGGTTGCAACATGAGGGGGTGCGACGGTTCTGCAGAAGCCTCTGGTGTTGTCCATCGCCGCCCGACTCATCGGCAGCGAGGCAGAACCACGAGGCGCGTGGGAGTTGCAACCGACGGGAATGGGATTGGTCAACGGCCTTGCTGCATCCAATGGCGAGTGGGGCTGCAAGCGTGGCGGGGTGAGATCTACATCCATGGCCGGCGGGGATTCGATCTTCCATGGCCGACGGCAAGCTACTCACGCGCTGCAGCGATGTAGGCCGCAGATGCGGGCGTCGGCGCTGCGTGCTGCAACGACGGAGGCAGGAGACGAGGGTGGGGCGAGCCCCGCGGAGTTGCGAGACGGGGATGAGGCGAGATCCGCAGGATAACGCAGGAGGACTAGTCAACTCGGGTCCACCGCTCCACGTGGTTGCTCGCGAGTGGGTCACGCGTGCGCGCGTGGACTGGACCGGCCGAAGCTTGCGCCGGCGCTTGATACGTCTCCAACATATCTATAATTTTTTATTGTTCCATGCTATTATATTATCTGTTTTGGATGTTTAATGTGAAGGAAATATGCCCAAGAGGCAATAATAAAGTTATTATTTATTTCCTTATTTCATGATAAATGTTTATTATTCATGTTAGAATTGTATTAACCGGAAACTTAGTACATGTGTGAATACATAGAGAAAACATAGTGTCCCTAGTATGCCTATACTTGACTAGCTCGTTAATCAAAGATGGTTATGTTTCCTAACCATAGACATGTGCTGTCATTTGATGAACAGGATCACATCATTAGGAGAATGATGTGATGGACAAGACCCATTCGTTAGCTTAGCATCATGATCGCTACAGTTTCATTGCTACTGCTTTCTTCATGACTTATACATGTTCCTCAGACTATGAGATTATGCAACTCCTGAATACCGGAGAAACACTTTGTGTGCTAGCAAATGTCACAACGTAAAAGGTGATTATAAAGGTGCTCTACAGGTGTCTCCGAAGGTGTTTGTTGGGTTGGCATAGATCAAGATTAGGATTTGTCACTCCGTGGTTCCGAGAGGTATCTCTGGGCCCTCTCGGTAATGCTCATCACTATAAGCCTTGCAAGCAATGTGACTAATGAGTTAGTTGCAGGATGAAGTATTACAGAACGAGTAGAGAGACTTGTCGGTAACGAGTTTGAACTAGGTATGATGATACCGACGATCGAATCTCGGGCAAATAACATACCGATGACAAAGGGAACAACGTATGTTGTTATGCGGTTTGGCCGATAAAGATCTTCATAGAATATGTAGGAGCCAATATGAGCATCTAGGTTCCTCTATTGGTTATTGATCAGAGATGTGTCTCGATCATGTCTACATAGTTCTCGAACCCGTAGGGTCCGCACGCTTAACGTTCGATGACGATTTGTATGATGAGTTATGTGATTTGATGACCGAAGTTTACTCGGAGTCCCGGATGAGATCACGGACGTGAGGAGGAGTCTCGAAATGGTCGAGGCATAAAGATTCATATATTTGAAGGTTGCATTTGGACATTGGAATGGTTCTGAGTGGTTCAGGCATTTTTCCGGAGTGCCGGGAGGTTACCGGAACCCCCCGGGAGAAGTAATGGGCCTATTGGGCCTTAATGGAGGAGAGGGGAGAGGCCACAAGGGAGGGGGGCACCTTCCCCTTGCCCAAACCGAATTGGACTAGGGGAGGGGGCTGGCCCCCCTCTTTCCTTCTCCCTCTCTCTCCCTTCCCTTCCCCTCCGGTGGAAGAAAGGAAAAGGGGGGGCGAATCTTACTTGGACTAGGAGTCCAAGTAGGACTCCCCTCCTGGCGCGTCCAACCTAGCCGGCCTCCTCTCTCCCTCCCTCCTTTATGTACGTGGTCAGGGGGCACCCCAATGGCACAATAGACAATCTCTTAGCCGTGTGCGATGCCCCCCTCCACAGTTACACACCTCGGTTATATCGTCATAGTGCTTAGGCAAAGCCATGCGTCGGTAACTTCATCATCACCGTCACCACGCCGTCGTGCCGACGGAACTCTCCCTCGACCTCAACTGGATCAAGAGTTCGTGGGATGTCATCGAGCTGAACGTGTGCTGAACGCGGAGGTGCCGTGCGTTCGGTACTTGATCGGTTGGATCGCAAAGAAGTTCGACTACATCAACCGCGTTATTGAAACGCTTCCGCTTTCGGTCTACGAGGGTACGCGCACACACTCTCCCCCTCTTTGCTATGCATCACCTAGATAGATCTTGTGTGATCGTAGGACATTTTTGAAATTATTGCATTCCCCAACAGTGGCATCTGAGCTAGGTCTATGCGTAGATGTTATATGCACAAGTAGAACACATAGAGTTGTGGGCGATAATAGTCATACTGCTTACCAGCATGTCATACTTTGATTCACCGGTATTGTTGGATGAAGCGGCCCAGACCGACATTACATGACCGCGTTCATGAGACTGGTTCTACCGACGTGCTTCGCACACTGGTGGCTAGTGGGTGTCTGTTTCTCCAACTTTAGTTGAATCGAGTTTGACTATGCCCGGTCCTTGTTGAAGGTTAAAACAACACACTTGATGAAAAATCGTTGTGGTTTTGATGCGTAGGTAAGAACGGTTCTTGCTAGAAGCCTGTAGCAGCCATGTAAAACTTGCAACAACAAAGTAGAGGACGTCTAACTTGTTTTTGCAGGGCTTGTTGTGATGTGATATGGTCAAGGCATGATGAGATATAAATTGTTGTATGAGATGATCATGTTTTGCAACAAAGTTATCGGCAACTGGCAGGAGCCATATGGTTGTCGCTTTATTGTATGCAATGCAATCGCCATGTAATTGTTTTATTTTATCACTAAACGGTAGCGATAGTCATATTAACAATAGTTGGCGAGACGATAATGATGCTACGATGGAGATCAAGGTGTCGCGCCGGTGACGATGGAGATCATGACGATGCTTCGGTGATGGAGATCATGGGCAAAAGATGATGATGGCCATATCATGTCACATATTTTGATTGCATGTGATGTTTCTCTTTTATGCATCTTATTTTGCTTATTACGGCGGTAGCATTATAAGATTATCCCTTACTAAATTTCAAGGTATAAGTGTTCTCCCTGAGTATGCACCGTTGCTACAGTTCTTCGTGCTGAGACACCACGTGATGATCGGGTGTGATAAGATCTACGTTCACATACAACGGGTGCAAGCCAGTTTTGCATATGCAGAATACTCGGGTTAAACTTGACGAGCCTAGCATATGCAGATATGGCCTCGGAACACTGGAGACCGAAAGTTCGAGCGTGAATCATATAGTAGATATGATCAACATAGAGATGTTCACCATTGAAAACTACTCCATCTCATGTGATGATCGGACATGGTTTAGTTGATATGGATCACATGATCATTTAGATGACTAGAGAGATGTCTATCTAAGTGGGAGTTCTTAAGTAATATGTTCAATTGAACTTTAATTTATCATGAACTTAGTCCTGGCAGTATTTTGCAAATTATGTTGTAGATCACTAGCTCGCGTTGTAGCTTCCCTATGTTTTTTATATGTTCCTTGAGAAAACTAAGTTGAAAGATGATAGTAGCAATGATGCGGACTGAGTACCTGATCTGAGGTTTATCCTCATTGCTGCATAGAAGAATTATGTCCTTGATGCACCGCTACGTGACAAAACTATTGCAGGAGCAGATGCAGACGTTATGAATGTTTGGCTAGCTTAATATGATGACTACTTGATAGTTTAGTGCACCATGCTTCACGGCTTAGAATCGGGGCTTCAAAGACGTTTTGAACGTCATGGACCATATGAGATGTTCCAGGAGTTGAAGTTAATATTAAGAGCAAATACCCGAGTTGAGAGATACAAAGTCTCCAACAAGTTCTATAGCTAAAAGATGGAGGAGAATAGCTCAAGTAGTGAGCATGTGCTCAGATTGTCTGGGTACTACAATCGCTTGAATCAAGTGGGAGTTAATCTTCCAGATAAGATAGTGATTGACAGAGTTCTCTAGTCACCATCCCCAAGTTACTGGAACCCGTGATGAACTATAGTATGCAAGGGATGACGAAAACGATTCCCGAGCTCTTCGCGATGCTGAAATCGACGAAGGTAGAAATCAAGAAAGAACATCAAATGTTGATGCTTGATAAGACCACTAGTTTCAAGAAAAGGGCAAAAGGAAAGAAAGGGAACTTCAAGTAGAATGGCAAGAAAGTTGTCACTCCCGTGAAGAAGCCCAAAGCTGGACCAAAGCCTGAAACTGAGTGCTTCTACTGCAAAGGAAATGGTCAATGGAAGCAAAAATGCCCTGAATATTTGGTGGATAAGAAGGATGGCAAAGTGAACAAGGGTATATTTGATATACAGGTTATTGATGTGTACCTTACTAGTGTTTATAGTAGCCCCTGGGTATTTGATACTTGTTCGATTGCTAATATCAGTAACTCGAAACAGGAGTTACAGAATAAACAGAGACTAGTTGAGGATGAAGTGATGATGTGTGTTGGAAGTGGTTCCAAGATTGATATGATCGTCATCGCACACTCCCTATACTTTCGAGATTAGTGTTGAACCTAAATAAATGTTATTTGGTGTTTGCGTTGAGCATAAATATGATTAGATCATGTTTATTGTGATATGAGTATTCATCTAAGACAGAGAATAAATTGTTATTCTGTTTCATGAATAAAACCTTCTATGGTCATACACCCAAGTTGATGGTTTATTGCATCTTGATCGAGTGATACACATATTCATAATATTGATGCCAAAAGATGCAAAGTTGATAATGATGGTGCAACATATTTGTGGCACTGCCGTTTGGGTCATATCGGTGTAAAGCGCATGAAGCAACTCCATAAAGATGGACTTTTGGAATCACTTGATTATGAATCATTTGAGTCTTGCGAACCGTGCCTTATGGGCAAGATGACTAAAACTCCGTTCTCCGGAACAATGGAACGAGGTAGTGACTTATTGGAAATAATACATACCGATGTATGCGGTCCAATGAGTGTTGATGCTCATGGCGGGTATCATTATTTTCTGACCTTCACAGATAATTTGAGCAGATATGGGTATATCTACTCAATGAAACACAAGTCTGAAACATTTGAAAAGTTCAAAGAATTTCAGAGTGAAGTGGAGAATCATCATAACATGAAAATAAAGTTTCTACGATCTGATCATAGAGGAGAATATTTGAGTTACGAGTTTGGCCTTCATTTAAAACAATGTGGAATAGTTTCACAGCTCAGGCCACATGGAACGCCACAGCGTAATGGTGTGTCCGAACATCGTAACCGCACTTTATTGGATATGGTGGGATCTATGATGTCTCTTACCGGGTTACCACTATCGTTTTTGGGTTATGCATTAGAGACAGCTGCATTCACTTTAAATGGTGCACCATCAAAATCCGTTGAGATGACGCCTTATGAACTGTGGTTTGGCAAGAAACCAAAAGTTATCATTTCTTAAAGTTTGGGGTTACGATGCTTATGTGAAAAAGCTTCAACCTAATAAGCTCGAACCCAAATCGGAGAAATGCGTCTTCATAGGATACCTAAAGGAAACTGTTGGGTACACCTTCTATCACAGATCCGAAGGCAAGATCGTTGCTAAGAATGGATCCTTTATAGAGAAGGAGTTTCTCTCGAAAGAAGTGAGTGAGAGGAAAGTGGAAATTGATGAGGTAATTGTACCTTCTCCCGAATTGGAAAGTAGTTCATCACAGAAATTAGTTCGAGTGATTCCTACACCAATTAGTGAGGAAGCTAGTGATGATGATCATGAAACTTTAGATCAAGTTACTACAGAACCTCGTAGGTCTTCCAAAGTATGGTCCGCACCAGAATAGTAAGGTAATCCTATTCTAGAAGTCATGTTACTAGACCATGATGAACCTACGAACTATGAGGAAGCGATGATGAGCCTAGATTCCGCGAAATGGCTTGAGGCTATGAAATCTGAGATGGGATCCATGTATGAGAACAAAGTGTGGACTTTGGTGGACTTGCCCGATGATCAGCAAGCCATAGAATATAAATGGATCTTCAAGAGGAAGACGGACGCTGATAGTAGTGATACTATCTACAAAGCTCGACTTGTCGCAAAAGGTTTTCCACAAGTTCAAGGTGTTGACTGCAATGAGATTTTCTCAACTGTAGCAATGCTTAAATCCGTCCGAATCATGTTTGCAATTGCCATATTTTATGAAATCTGGCAAATGGATATAAAAACTGCATTCCTTAAATGGATATTTCTTAAAGAAGAGTTGTATATGATGCGACCAGAAGGTTTTGTCAATCCAAAGGGTGCTAACAAAGTGTGCAAGCTCCAACGATCCATGTATAGACTAGTGCAAGCCTCTCGGAGTTGGAATAAACGTTTTGATAGTGTGATCAAAGCATATGGTTTTATACAGACTTTTGCAGAAGCTTGTATTTACAAGAAAGTGAGTCGGAGCTCTGTAGCATTTCTAATATTATATGTGAATGACATATTGTTGATTGGAAATGATGTAGAATTTCTGGATAGCATAAAGGGATACTTGAATAAGAGTTTTTCATTGAAAGACCTCAGTGAAGCTGCTTACAAATTGGGCATCAAGATCTATAGAGATAGATCAAGATGCTTGATAAGATTTTTCAATGAGTAAATACCTTGACAAGTTTTTGCAAGAGTTCAAAATGGATCAGTCAAAGAAGGAATTCTTTTCTGTATTACAAGGTGTAAAGTTGAGTAAGACTCAAAGCCCGACCACGGCAGAAGATAGAAAGAGAATGAAAGTCATTCCCTATGCCACAGTCATAGGACCTATAAAGTATGTTGTGCTGTGTACCAGACCTATTGTGTACCTTGCCATGAGTTTGGCAAGGGGGTACAATAGTGATCTAAGAGTAGATCACTGGACAACGGTCAAAATTATCTTTAGTGAGGACTAAGGAAATGTTTCTCGGTGATGGGGGCGATAAAGAGTTCATCGTAAAGAGTTACGTCGATGCAAGCTTTTACACCGATCTAGATGACTCTAAGTCTCAATCTGGATACATATTTAAAGAGGAAGCTATTAGCTAGAGTAGCTCCATGCAGAGCATTGTAGACATAGAATATTTGCAAAATACATACGGCTCTGATTGTGACAGACCCGTTGACTAAACTTCTCTCACGAGCAAAACAAGATCACACCTTAGTACTCTTTGGGTGCTAATCATATAGCGATGTGAACTAGATTATTGACTCTTGGGTGTTGGTCACATGGCGATGTGAACTATGGGTGTTAATCACATACATACGTGAACTATTGGTGCTAAATCACATGGCGATGTGAACTAGATTATTGACTCTAGTGCAAGTGGGAGACTGAAGGAAATGTGCCCTAGAGGCAATAATAAAGTTATTATTTATTTCCTTATTTCATGATAAATGTTTATTATTCATGCTAGAATTGTATTAACCAGAAACTTAGTACATGTGTGAATACATAGACAAAACATAGTGTCCCTAGTATGCCTCTACTTGACTAGCTCGTTAATCAAAGATGGTTATGTTTCCTAACCATAGACATGTGTTGTCATTTGATGAACGGGATCACATCATTAGGAGAATGATGTGATGGACAAGACCCATTCGTTAGCTTAGCATCATGATCGTTATAGTTTCATTGCTACTGCTTTCTTCATGACTTATACATGTTCCTCAGACTATGAGATTATGCAACTCCCGAATACCGGAGGAACACTTTGTGTGCTACCAAACATCACAACGTAAAAGGGTGATTATAAAGGTTCTCTATAGGTGTCTCCGAAGGTGTTTGTTGGGTTGGCATAGATCAAGATTAGGATTTGTCACGCCATGTTTCGGAGAGGTATCTCTGGGCCCTCTCAGTAATGCTCATCACTATAAGCCTTGCAAGCAATGTGACTAATGAGTTAGTTGCAGGATGAAGTATTACCGAACGAGTACAGAGACTTGCCGGTAATGAGTTTGAACTAGGTCTGATGATACCGACGATCAAAACTCGGGCAAGTAACATACCGATGACAAAGGGAACAACGTATGTTGTTACGCGGTTTGACCGATAAAGATCTCCGTAGAATATGTAGGAGCCAATATGAGCATCCAGGTTCCGCTATTGATTATTGATCAGAGATGTGTCTCGATCATGTCTACATAGTTCTCGAACCCATAGGGTCCGCACGCTTAACATTCGATGATGATTTGTATTATGAGTTATGTGATTGGATGACCGAAGTTTTTTCGGAGTCCCAGATGAGATCACGGACATGACGATGAGTCTCGAAATGGTCGAGACATAAATATTCATATATTGGAAGGTTGCATTTGGACATCAGAATGGTTCCGAGTGGTTCGGGCATTTTTCCGGAGTACCGGGAGGTTACCGGAACCCCCCGGGAGAAGTAATGGGCCTATTGGGCCTTATTGGAGGAGAGGAGAGAGACCACAAGGGAGAGGCGCAACTTGATGTTTACTACACAACCTTCTTCTTGTAGATGTTGTTGGGCCTCCAAGTGCAGAGGTTTGTAGGACAGTAGCAAATTTCCCTCAAGTGGATGACCTAAGGTTTATCAATCCGTGGGAGGCATAGGATGAAGATGGTCTCTCTCAAACAACCCTGCAACCAAATAACAAAGAGTCTCTTGTGTCCCCAACACACCCAATACAATGGTGAATTGTATAGGTGCACTAGTTCGGCGAAGAGATGATGATACAAGTGCAATATGGATGGTAGATATAGGTTTTTGTAATTTGAAAATATAAAAACAGCAAGGTACCAAGTGGTAAAAGTGAGCGAAAACGGTATTGCAATGCTAGGAAACAAAGCCTAAGGTTCATACTTTCACTAGTGCAAGTTCTCTTAACAATAATAACATAACTGAATCATATAACTATCCCTCAACATGCAACAAAGAGTCACTCCAAAGTCACTAATAGCGGAGAACAAACAAAGAGATTATTGTATGGTACAAAACCACCTCAAAGTTATCCTTTCTGATCGATCTATTCAAGAGTCCGTAGTAAAATAACACGAAGCTATTCTTTCCGTTTGATCTATCATAGAGTTCGTACTAGAATAACACCTTAAGACACAAATCAACTAAAACCCTAATGTCACCTAGATATCCAATGTCACCTGAAGTATCTGTGGGCATGATTATACGATATGCATCACACAATCTCAGATTCATCTATTCAACCAACGAAAAGTACTTCAAAGAGTGCCCCAAAATTCTACAAAAGAGTCAAGACGAAAACGTGTGCCAACCACTATGCATAAGTTCACAAGGTCACTGAACCCGCAAGTTGATCACCAAAACATACATCAAGTAGATCACGTAAATATCCCATTGTCACCATAGATAAGCACATGCAAGACATACATCAAGTGTTCTCAAATCCTTAAAGACTCAATCCGATAAGATAACTTCAAAGGGAAAACTCAATCCACTACAAGAGAGTAGAGGGGGAGAAACATCATAATATCCAACTATAATAGCAAAGCTCGCGGTACATCAAGATCGTGCCAAATCAAGAACACGAGAGAGAGAGAGAGAGAGAGAGAGAGAGAGAGAGAGATCAAACACATAGCTACTGGTACATACCCTCAGCCCCGAGGGTGAACTACTCCCTCCTCGTCATGGAGAGCGCCGGGATGATGAAGATGGCCACCGGTGAGGGATCCCCTCTCCGGCAGGGTGCTGAAACAGGGTCCCGATTGGTTTTTGGTGGCTACAGAGGCTTGCGGCGGCAGAACTCCCGATCTAGGTTATTTTCTGGAGGTATCTGTATTTATAGGAATTTTTGGCGTGGGTCTCACGTCAGGGGAGTCTCCGAGCCGTCCACGAGATAGGAGGGCACGCCTAGGGGGGTGGGCGTGCCCCCCACCCTCGTGGGCATCCCGGGACTCTTCTAGCCCAACTCTTTTACTCTGGGGGCTTCTTTTGGTCCATAAAAAATCATCAAAAATTGGCACGTCAATTGGACTCAGTTTGGTATTCCTTTTCTGTAAAACTCAAAAACAAGGAAAAAAACAGAAACTGGCACTAGACTCTAGGTTAATAGGTTACTCCCAAAAATCATATAAATAGCATATAAATGCATATAAAACATCCTAGATGGATAATATAATAGCATGGAACAATAAAAAATTATAGATACATTGGAGACGTATCACACCTTCCCCTTGCCCAAACCGAATTGGACTAGGGGAGGGGGCCGACCCCCCTCTTTCCTTCTCCCTCTCTCTCCCTTCCCTTTCCCTCCGGTGGAAGAAAGGAAAAAAGGGGGGCAAATCCTACTTGGACTAGGAGTCCAAGTAGGACCCCCCTGGCGCGCCCAACCTGGCCAGCCTCCTCTCTCCCTCCCTCCTTTATATACATGGCCAGGGGGCACCCCCATGGCACAACAGACAATCTCTTAGCCGTGTGCGGTGCCCCCTCCACAGTTACATACCTCGGTCATATCGTCGTAGTGCTTAGGTGAAGCCCTGCGCCGGTAACTTCATCATCACCGTCACCACGCCGTCGTGCTGACGGAACTCTCCCTCGACCTCAACTGGATCAAGAGTTCGTGGGATGTCATCGAGTTGAACGTGTGCTGAATGCAGAGGTGTCGTACGTTCGGTACTTGATCGGTTGGATCGCGAAGAAGTTCGACTACATCACCTGTGTTATTGAAATGCTTCTGCTTTTGGTCTATGAGGGTACGTGGACACTCTCTCCCCCTCTTTGCTATGCATCACCTAGATAGATCTTGCGTGGTCGGAGGAAATTTTTGAAATTACTGCGTTCCCCAACATAATGGACATTAATATGCTCTTTATATTATTTTTGGGACTAACCTATTAACCGGAGACCCCGTGCAAGTTTATGTTTTTTGCCTATTTTAGAGTTTTGCAGAAAAGGAATACCAAACGGAGTCCAAACGGAATGAAACCTTCATGATGATCTTTCTTGGACCGAAAGCAAACCATAAGACTTGGAGTTGAGTCAGAAATGCCACGAGGTGTCCACGAGGCAGGAGGGCGTGCCCCCACCCTCATGGGCCCCTCGTAGCTCCACCGAAGTACTTCTTTCGCCTATATATACTCTTATACCCTAGAAACATCAGGGGGAGCTACGAAACAACTTTTCCACCGCCACAACCTTCTGTACCCGTGAGATCCCATCTTGGGGCCTTTTCCGGCGATCTGCCGGAGGGGGAATCGATCACGAAGGGCTGCTACATCAACACCGTTGCCTCTCCGATGAAGCATGAGTAGTTTACCACAGACCTTCGGGTCCATAGTTATTAGCTAGATGGCTTCTTCTATCTCTTTGATTCTCAATACAAAGTTCTCCTCGATGTTCTTGGAGATCTATTCGATGTAATACTCTTTTGCGGTGTGTTTGCCAAGATCTGATAAATTGTGGATTTATGAACTAGATTATCTATGAATATTATTTGGTTCTTCTCTGAATTCTTATATGCATGATTTGATATCTTTGCAAGTCTCTTCGAATTATCGGTTTAGTTTGGCCTGCTAGATTGATCTTTCTTGCAATGGGAGAAGTGCTTAGCTTTGGGTTCAATCTTGCGGTGTCGTTTCCCAATGATAGTAGGGGCAGCAAGGCACGTATTGTATTGTTGCCAACGAGGATAAAAAGATGGGCTTTATATCATATTGCTTGAGTTTATCCCTCTACATCATGTCATGTTGCTTAATGTGTTACTCCGTTCTTATGAACTTAATACTCTAGATGCATGCGGGATAGCGGTCGATGTGTGGAGTAATAGTTGTAGATGCAGAATCGTTTTGGTCTACTTGACACGGACGTGATGCCTATGTTCATGATCATTGCCTTAGATGTCTTCATAATCATGCGCTTTTATATCAATTGCTCGACAGTAATTTGTTCACCCACCGTAATACATGCTATCTTGAGAGAAGCCACTAGTGAAACCTATGGCCCCCGGGTCTCTTTTCTATTATATTACATCTCTTTTCCATTATATCGCATCTCTTTAAATCTTGTTTACTATTTTGCAATGTTTACTTTCCAATCTATACAACAAAAATACCAAAAATATTTACTTTACTATCTCTATTAGATCTCACTTTTGCGAGTTACCATGAAGGGATTGAAAACCCCTTTATCGCGTTGGTTGCAAGGTTCTTGATTGTTTGTGCAGGTACTAGGTGACTTGTGTGTCATCTCCTACTGGATTGATACCTTGGTTCTCAAAACTGAGGGAAATACTTACGCTACTTTGCTGCATCACCCTTTCCTCTTCAAGGGAAAAACCAACTCATGCTCAAGAGGTAGCAAGAAGGATTTCTAGCGCCGTTGCCGGGGAGATCTACGCCAAGTAAAGCCATACCAAGTACCCATCATAAACTCTTCTCCCTCGCATTACATTATTTGCCATTCGCCTCTCGTTTTCCTCTCCCCCGCTTCTAAAATGATTTTCGAACACCTTTGCCTTTTCTTTGCCCTTCTCCCGTCCGCCTTTCCTCTTTTTTCCCATGTCTAGCTCTTCTTTCCCTCCATCGTCTCCTGATTTTGAAGTTCTTCACTTCAAGCAGAAACAAGGAGAACATCTGAAGGATGCTTGGTATAGGATAAGAGAATCCTATCGTAATTCCACCATGCAAGGAGATTTTAAAATCTTACTCCTTAATTTTTACGTTGGATTGACTTTGCCTCATAGGCAACTCTTGGATTTTGCTTGCAAAGGAATTTTTATCAAAATTGATCCCAATGTTGATGACCCACAAGTGTAGGGGATCTATCGTAGTCCTTTCGATAAATAAGAGTGTCGAACCCAACGAGGAGCAGAAGGAAATGACAAGCGGTTTTCAGTAAGGTATTCTCTGCAAGCACTGAAATTATCGGTAACAGATAGTTTTGTGATAAGGTAATTTGTAACGGTAACAAGCAATGAAAGTAAATAAGGTGCAGCAAGGTGGCCCAATCCTTTTTGTAGCAAAGGACAAGCCTGGACAAGTTCTTATATAGAGAAAAGCGCTCCCGAGGACACATGGGAATTATCATCAAGCTACTTTTCATCACGCTCATATGATTCGCGTTCGTTACTTTGATAATTTGATATGTGGGTGGACCAGTGCTTGGGTACCGCCCTTTCTTGGACAAGCATCCCACTTATGATTAACCCCTATTGCAAGCATCCGCAACTACAAAAGAAGTATTAAGGTAAACCTTACCATAGCATCAAACATATGGATCCAAATCAGCCCCTTACGAAGCAACGCATAAACTAGGGTTTAAGCTTCTGTCACTCTAGCAACCCATCATCTACTTATTACTTCCCAATGCCTTCCTCTAGGCCCAAACAATGGTGAAGTGTCATGTAGTCGACGTTCACATAACACCACTAGAGGAGAGACAACATACATCTCATCAAAATATCGAACGAATACCAAATTCACATGACTACTTATAGCAAGACTTCACCCATGTCCTCAGGAACAAACGTAACTACTCACAAAGAATATTTATGTTCATGATCAAAGGAGTATTAATATTCATTAAGGATCTGAACAAATGATCTTCCACCGAATAAACCAACTAGCATCAACTACAAGGAGTAATCAACACTACTAGCAACCCACAGGTACCAATCTGAGGTTTTGATACAAAGATTGGATACAAGAGATGAACTAGGGTTTGAGAGGAGATGGTGCTGGTGAATATGTTGATGGAGATTGACCCCCTCCCGATGATAGGATCGTTGGTGATGACGATGGTGACGATTTCCCCCTCCCGGAGGGAAGTTTCCCTGGCAGAACAGCTCCGCTAGAGCCCTAGATTGGTTCCGCCACGGTCCCACCTCGTGGCAGCGGAGTTTCGTCCCGAAAGATTGCTTATGATTTTTTTCCAGGGTAAAAGACTTCATATAGCAGAAGATGGCCACCGGAGGGCTGCCAGGAGCCCACGAGGCAGGGGGCGCGCCCAAGGGGGTAGGGCGTGCCCCCCACCCTCGTGGCCAGGGTGTGGGCCCCCTCTGGTATTTCTTTCGCTCAATATTTTTTATTAAATCAAAAAATGACTTTCGTGGAGTTTCAGAACTTTTGGAGCTGTTCAAAATAGGTCTCTAATATTTGCTCCTTTTCCAGCCCAGAATCCCAATTGCCGGCATTTTCCCTCTTCATGTAAACCTTGCAAAATAAGAGAGAATATGCATAAGTATTGTGACATAACATGTAATAACAGTCCATAATGCAATAAATATCGATATAAAAGCATGATGCAAAATGGACATATCAACTCCCCCAAGCTTAGACCTCGCTTGTCCTCAAGCGGAAGCCGATATCGAAAAATATGTCCATGTGTTTTAGAGATAGAGGTGTCGATAAAATAAAATACGAACATGAGGGCATCATGATCATTATTATAACAACAACATATATATATATATATATATATATATTGTCATATGATTTCTTATGCTCAAGTAACAATCTATTCACAATGTCAAGTATGAATCAGAAAATTCATTGAGAACCAACAAACTATGATCTCGGTCACTGAAGCAATTGCAATTTATCATAACATCGGAAAGAGTCAACATAAGAGCTTTTCAGCAAGTCCACATACTCAACTATCATTTAGTCTTTCACAATTTCAAACACTCATGCAGTACTTATGGTTATGAAGTTTTAATCGGACACAAAGAAAGATAGGGGCTTATGGTGTTGCCTCCCAACCTTTTACCTCAAGGGTAATGTCAACAATAATAATTCATGCTAACTTACATCCAATTGGATATATATATATCAGGATCTTTCCAACACGAGGTGCTTGCCAAAGGATAAAATAAAAAAAGAAAGGTGAAGATCACCATGACTCTTTGCATAATGTAAAAGACATAAAGTAAAAGATAGGCCCTTCGCAGAGGGAAGTAGAGGTTGTCATGTGCTTTTATGGTTGGATGAATGAAATCTTAATGCAAAAGAACGTCACTTTATATTGCCACTTGTGATATGGACTTTTATTATGCAATCCGTCGCTTTTATTGCTTCCATATCACAAGATCGTATAAAGCTTATTTTCTCCACACTAATAAGTCATACATATTTAGAGAGCAATTTTTATTTCTTGCAACATGACAACTTACTTGAAGGATCTTACTCAATCCATAGGTAGATATGGTGGACTCTCATGGCAAAACTGGGTTTAAGGATATTTGGAAGCACAAGTAGTATCTCTACTTGGTGCAAGGAATTTGGCTAGCATGAGGGAGAAAGGCAAACTCAACATGTTGTATGATCCATGACAATATACTTTAATTCAGTTGTGAGAGAACATAACCCATTACGTTGTCTTCCTTGTCCAATGTCAACTCTTTAGCATGTCATATTTTAATGAGTGCTCACAATCATAAAAGTTGTCCAAGATAGTATATTTATATGTGAGAGCCTCTCTTTCTTTATTACTTCCTATTAATTGCAATGATGACCAAAACTATGTTTGCCAACTCTCAACAACTTTTAATCATCATACTATTTATATGTGAAGTCATTACTCTCCATAAGATCAATATGATCTCTTTTATTTCTTTTTTTATATTCCCTCAAGATCATAGCAAGATAGCAAAGCCCTTGACTCAACACTAATCTTTATTATATATAGCTCACAGACTCGATTACAGAGAGGGATCATAAGGCAAAACTCAAAACTAATTCATACCAAAACTTTATTCTACTAATCAAGATATTACTAAAAAGGATCGAGCTAAGTAAAACGGTAAAGATAGTGATGTGATGGTGATACGATACCGGGGCACCTCCCCCAAGCTTGGCAGTTGCAAGGGGAGTGCCCATACCCATGTGCTTATGTCTCCTTTGCTAGTGAAGAAGGTGGTGATGATGATGGATAGTCGCACATCGAGAGTAGGAGCTCTTCCAATTTGCAGATAATGCCCTTGAGTGCGACGATATGATCCTTCAACAAAATATTTTCATGTGTGAGATACTTGTTTTGTATGCGAGCTAACTCAATCATCTTGAAACCTTCAATCTCAGTTGGGGTAAAGAGGTTGGGAATAGGTTGAAGGATGTCTTCTTCTTCTACCGCCGGAGCTTGATCCCATCATCCTTGTTGGTCTCCCCGGTTTCTTCTCTCTTCAACTCTATCTTCAATAGCCAAGCATCCCTGTCTTCATTGTTGGAGGAGGGTGACGTCATGATGCCTGGACTTGACAAATCTGACAGAAAACAGCTCGAAACAAAGACAAAGGATATTTGCGTGATACAGTGGTCAAAACCTTCAGGAGATTATATAATGAATTTTTACCGACCGAAAGAAGTATCCTGCAAGAAAACAGAGTCCGAAGAGCACACGAGGTGCCCACGAGGCAGGGGGCGCGCCCTCCACCCCCGTGGACGCACTAAAAAAAGACACATCCATGACATTTTGGGCCGAACGAAATTTTTTCTGTCATACTTATGACACTTCTATGATGATAATTGTGACAAAACCCGGTATCATCATAGATGTGGTGGGCTCCGACTTCTATGACAAAAAATCATGACATAAAATGGGCTTTTCGTCCTGGGCGGGCCGGAGACGCAGCTGCATGACATTCTTTGGGCTGTCCATGACGGAAAAAACCATGGTAGAAGCGAGGGCGAGGAAAATTTCAGCGAGTTCCCGCTTATGGTGGGTGGTCGGGGGCCGAGCGATGCACGTTTCTCTCGTACACGTACGTGCATGTGTGCGAGGCGTTGGCTCTAACTGAACCCGAGTGAGGCGTTGGGCTCTAACTAAACCCAAGCGATTGCACTGCAGGCTACGCGTTACTGAACCCGAGCGATCGATCGATCGCTGTTAACTGAACCCGATCGAGCGATTCCTTCGCTACTGCTGCTAACTGAAGCCGATCGATGCTGCCTCTGGATGAACAATGAGTGTTGTGGGGGGGGGGGGGGGTTGGATGAACAGTGAGCGGTGGGGGTGGATGAACAGGACCCCGTGGCATTGCCTCTGGATGAACAGGACCCTGATCGATCGAGCCGGTTGGGGCTAGATGAACAGGACCCCGTGGAGGGCTGGATGAACAGGACAACCCTGTGGAGGGCTGGATGAACAGTAGACGGTGGAGGGGTGGATGAATAGTAGCCCGTGGAGGGGTGGTTGAACAGGAGCCCGTGGAGAGGGGTGGTTGAACAGTACCCGGTGGAGTAGGGCGCGGTGGAGGCTGGATGAACAGGAGGCAGTGGATGAACAGGAGCGGGTGGAGGCTGGAGGAGGTCGACGGTGGATGAACAGTAGCCCGTGGAGGTTGGAGGAGGTTGACGGTGGAGATGAACAGTATCCCGTGGAGTTCTATTTTGCGGTACGCCACACCCCTCCCAATGAACAGGACCCCCGTTTTGACCGTAGCGCTCCAACACAAGTCCGTTTCCTCCGTTTTGCGGTATGCCACACCCCTCCCGATCAACAGGACCCCGTTTTGACCGTAGGAGGTCCAACACAAGTCCGTTTCCTCTGTTTTGCGGTACGCCAGACCCCTCCCGATGAACAGGATCCCGTTTCGAACGTGGCCGGTCGAATGAAGTCTACTACACAACCTTCTTCTTGTAGACGTTGTTGGGCCTCCAAATGCAGAGGTTTGTAGGACAGTAGCAAATTTCCCTCAAGTGGATGACCTAAGGTTTATCAATCCGTGGGAGGCGTAGGATGAAGATGGTCTCTCTCAAACAACCCTGCAACCAAATAACAAAGAGTCTCTTGTGTCCCCAACACACCCAATACAATGGTAAATTGTATAGGTGCACTAGTTCGGCAAAGAGATGGTGATACAAGTGCAATATGGATGGTAGATATAAGTTTTTGTAATCTGAAAATATAAAAACAGCAAGGTAACTAATGATAAAAGTGAGCATAAACAGTATTGCAATGGTAGGAAACAAGGCATAGGGTTCATACCTTCACTAGTGCAAGTTCTCTCAACAATAATAACATAGATAGATCATATAACAATCCCTCAACATGCAACAAAGAGTCACTCCAAAGCCACTAATAGCGGAGAACAAACGAAGATATTATGGTAGGGTACAAAACCACCTCAAAGTTATTCTTTCGGATCGATCTATTCAAGAGTTTGTACTAGAATAACACCTTAAGACACAAATCAACCAAAACCCTAATGTCACCTAGATACTCCATTGTCACCTCAAGTATCCGTGGGCATGATTATACGATATGCATCACACAATCTCAGATTCATCTATTCAACCAACACAAAGTACTTCAATGAGTGCCCCAAAGTTTCTACCGGAGAGTTGAGACAAAAACGTGTGCCAACCCCTATGCATAGGTTCATGGGCGGAACCCGCAAGTTGATCACCAAAACATACATCAAGTGGATCACGTGAATATCCCATTGTCACCACAGATAAGTGATATGTCTCCGACGTATCTATAATTTTTGATTGTTCCATGCTATTATATTACCCCTTTTGGATGTTTATAGGCTTTATTTTACACATTTATATCATTTTTGGGACTAACCTACTAACCGGAGGCCCAGCCGGTATTGCTGTTTTTTTGCCTATTTCAGTATTTCGAAGAAAAGGAATATCAAACGGAGTCCAAACGGAATGAAACCTTCGGGAGCGTGATTTTTGGAACGAACGTGATCCAGAGGACCTGGAGTGCAAGTTAAGAAGCAGCCGAGGACTCCACGAGATAGGAGGGTGCCCCCCTATAGGGCGCGCCCCTGTCTCGTGGGCCCCTCGGGCGTCCACCGACATACTTCTTCCTCCTATATAAGCCTACGTACCCCCAAAACATCCAGGGAGCGAACGAAACACAATTTCCACCACCGTAACCTTCTGTATCCGTGTGATCCCATCTTGGAGCCTTCGTCGGCGCTCCGCCGGAGGGGGAATCGACCATGGAGGGCTTCTACATCAACACCCTTGCCCCTCCGATGAGTTGTGAGTAGTTTACCACAGACCAAGTTTATCTATGAATAATATTTGAATCTTCTCTGAATTCTTTTATGTATGAATGAGTTATCTTTGCAAGTCTCTTCGAATTATCAGTTTGGTTTGGCCTACTAGATTGATCTTTCTTGCCATGGGAGAAGTGCTTAGCTTTGGGTTCAATCTTGCGGTGTCCTTACCCAGTGACAGAAAGGGTTGCAAGGCACGTATTGTATTGTTGCCATCGAGGATAACGAGATGGGGTTTATATTATATTGCTTGAGTTTATCCCTCTACATCATGTCATCTTGCCTAATGCGTTACTCTGTTCTTATGAACTTAATACTCTAGATGCAGGCAGGAGTCGGTCGATGTGTGGAGTAATAGTAGTAGATGCAGGCAGGAGTCGGTCTACTTGTCACGGACGTGATGCCTATATACATGCATGATCATGCCTAGATAATCTCATAATTATTCACTTTTCTATAAATTGCTTGATAGTAATTTGTTCACCCACCGTAATACTTATGCTATCTTGAGAGAAGCCACTAGTGAAACCTATGGCCCCTGGGTCTATCTCTTATCATATTTGTTTTCAATCTACTTTTATTTGCATTTATATTATAAAATACCAAAAATATATTTATCTTATCATACTATCTTTATTAGATCTCACTTTCGCAAGTGGCCGTGAAGGGATTGACAACCCCTTTATTGCATTGGTTGCGAGTTCTTTGTTTGTTTGTGTAGGTGCGTGGGACTTTTGAGGAGCCTCCTACTGGATTGATACCTTGGTTCTCAAAAACTGAGATAATACTTACGCTACTATTGCTGCATCACCCTTTCCTCTTCAAGGAAAACCAACGCAAGCTCAAGACGTAGCAATAAGCACGGCAAGACATACATCAAGTGTTCTCAAATCCGTAAAGACTCAATCCGATAAGATAACTTCAAGAGGAAAACTCAATTCATCACAAGAGAGTAGAGGGGGAGAAACATCATAAGATCCAACTATAATAGCAAAGCTCGCGATACATCAAGATCGTGCCATAGAGAGAACACAAGATAGAGAGAGATCAAACATATAACTACTGGTACATACCCTCAGCCCCGGGGGTGAAATACTCCCTCCTCGTCATGTAGAGCGCCGGGATGATGAAGATGGCCACCGGTGATGGGTTCCCCCTCCGACAGGGTGCCGGAACGGGCTCCCGAGAGGTTTTTGGTGGCTATAGAGGCTTGCGGTAGTGGAACTCCCGATCTATCTTGATATTCGAAGGTTTTAGGGTATGTGGACTTATATAGGCGAAAGAAGTCGGTCGGGGGAGCCTCGAGGGGCCCACGAGAGTGGAGGGCGCGTCCAGGGGGTGGGCACGCCCCCTATCTCGTGGCTTCCTTGATGCTCCCCTGGCTTGCACTCCAAGTTTCCTGGGTCACGTTCGTTCCAAAAATCACGCTGCCGAAGGTTTCATTCCGTTTGGACTCCATTTGATATTCCTTTTCTTCGAAACACTGAAGTAGACAATAAAACAACAATATGTGTTGGGCCTCCGGTTAATAGGTTAGTCCCAAAAGTAATATAAAAATGTATAATAAAGCCCGTAATCATTCAAAACAGATAATAAAATAGCATGAATGCTTCATAAATTATAGATACGTTAGAGACGTATCAACATCCCCAAGCTTAATTCCTGCTCGTCCTCGAGTAGGTAAATGATAAAAGAAAGAATTTATGAAGTGTGAATGCTAGAAGGTGCACAAGTTTGATCAATGAAAATTTCAATCACCTTTTCTAGCATGATTATATGTCATAACAATAGTTCATCTCATAAAACTTCTCATGAAAAAGTAACAAGCAATTCACATGTTAAAGCATAGACCATAAAACTAGCAAACTTCATTCTTAGTTATCAAACAATTGCAATTCATCTTATTTTCAGGAAGGGTCTATGTCAGAGCTTTGATTTAGCAAACTCCACATACTCAACTATCATATAGTCTTCTACAATTGCTAACACTCACGCAATACTAATGGTTATGGAGTTTTAATCAGACACTGAGAAAGATAGGGGCTTATAGTGTTGCCTCCCAACGTATTCACCTTTGGGTGATGTCAACAATAATAGTTCATGCTAACTTACATCCAATTGGATATATATATCAGGATCTTTCCAACACGAGGTGCTTGCCAAAGGATAAAATGAAAGGTGAAGATCACCTTGACTCTTGCATAAAAGTAAAAGATAGGCCCTTTGCAGAGGGATGCAGGGATTTGCAGAGGTGCCAGAGCTCAATTTTGAAATAGAGATAAATAAGTTTGAGAGGTATGATCTCATTGTCAACATAACAACCAAGAGTTCCCAATATATTCTATACTACATATATTATAGGCGGTTCCCAAACAGAATGGTAAAAATTTTTACTCCCCCTCCACCAACAATCATCAATCCATGGCTTGCCCGAAACAACGGGTGCCTCCAACTAACATCAAACCTGGGGGAGTTTTGTTTGCAATTATTTTTGATTTGATTTTGATCTTTTGATCATGGGACTGGGCATCCCGGTTACCAGCCATTTTTCTCGTGAATGATGAGTGGAGTCCACTCATCTTGAGAATAACCCACATAGCATGGAAGATGCTGACAGCCCCGAGTGGCTACATGAGTGATTCGGGCATACAAAACAGATTATTATTTGAAGGTTTAGAGTTTGGCACATGCAAATTTAATTGGAACGGTAGGTAAATACCGCATATAGGAAGGTATGGTGGACACTCATGGCAAAAACTAGGTTTAAGGATATTTGGAAGCACAAGTAGTATCTCTACTTGGTGCAAGGAATTTGGCTAGCATGAGGGGGAAAGGCAAGCTCAACATGTTTGAATGATCTATGACAATATACTTTAACTAAGATGTGAGAAAACATAACCCATTACGTTGTCTTCCTTGTCCAACATAAACACTTTAGCATGTCATACTTAATGAGCGCTCACAATTATAAAAGATGTCTAGGATAGTGTATTTATATGTGGAATCTCTCTTCCTTCAATATTCTTTCATGAATTGTTCAAATGACCAATACAATGCTCGCTAACCTTCAATAAATTTACAACCTCTACTTTTTAGATGTGAAGTCATTACTCCCCATGGGATAAGCAAATGAAACATATATAATTTCAGATTTATGACATTCAACTCGTTCAACCATTTACTCATAGGATATAAGTGAAGCACACAAGTAAATGACGAACTACTCCAATAAAGATATAAGTGAAGATCAATGAGTAGCTAAATTATGTAACTATGTGAAGACTCCCTCTCATTAAAGAATTTCAGATCTTGGTATTGTATTCAAAAGCAAGCAAAACAAAAAAAGTTGGCATTGCAAGGATAGCACAACTCATGTGAAGAAGCAAAAACTTAGGTTCAACCGATACTAACCGATAGTTGTTGAAGAAGAAAGGTGGGATGCCTCACGGGGCATCCCCAAGCTTAGATGCTTTAGGCTTCTTGAAATATTATCTTGGGGTGCCTTGGGCATCCCCAAGCTTGAACTTTTGTGTCCCCTTAATTCCTATCATATCATGGTTTCTCTTTTTATCAAAAGCTTCATCCACAACAAAGTCAACAAGAACTCGTGAGATAGGTTCGTATAAACCAATGCAAAACCTTATCATTTTCTACTGTAACAAATCATTAAAATTATTATAACACATTGCATACTAAATGCCTCTGCATATTTAATACTCCTATCCTCAAATAGAATCATTAAACAAGCAAACATACGCAAACAATGCAAACATAACAGCAATCTGCCAAAACAGTATAGTCTGTAAAGAATGCAAGATTCATCATACTTCCTTAACCCCAAAAATTATGAGAAAAATACTAAGCTGTAGAAGATTTATCATAGATCATTATGCAAAAAGTTTCATCATTATATCATTCTCTGACTTTTCTAGGGAATTTTTGCAACAGCGGTAAACTTTCTGTTTTCAAACAGCAACATGTATACTAGCAAAATAAGCATGGTAAAGGCTATCCTTGACATTTTTATTGAAAATAAAGATGCAAAAAATTATTCTAAATAACAGAAATCTAATACTAACAAGAGAAAATGACGCTCCAAGCAAAACACATATCATGTGGTGAATAAAAATATAGCTCCAAGTAAAGTTACCGATGAACGAAGACGAAAGAGGGGATGCCTTCCGGGGCATCCCCAAGCTTAGGCTCTTGGTTGTCCTTTAATATTACCTTGGGGTGCCTTGGGCATCCCAAAGCTTAGGCTCTTGCCACTCCTTATTCCATAGTCCATCGAATCTTTACCCAAAACTTGAAAACTCCGCAACACAAAACTCAACAGAAAACTCGTAGGCTCCATTAGTATAAGAAAATAAAACCACCACTTAGGTACTGTAATGAACCCATTCTAAATTCATATTGGTGTAATATCTACTGTATTCCAACTTCTTTATGGTTCATACCACTTAATACTAGCCATAGATGCATCAAAATAAGCAAACAACACACGAAAAACAGAATCTGTCAAAAACAGAACAGTCTGTAGTAATCTGTATCACACATATACTTCTGGAACTCCAACAACTCTACAAAATTAGGAAGTCCTGAGCAATTAGTGTACCAATCCAGATCAAAAAGAATCAGATCAGAATCACGTCTCTGTGAATTAACAAAACTAATTTACTGGGTGCAAAAGTTTCTGATTCTCAGCAGGATCAACACAACTATCACCGTAAGCTAGCCTAAAGGTCTTACTTGGCACTTTATTGAAACAAAATCTATAAAACATGATTACTACAGTAGCATAATCATGTGAACACACAAAAACAGTAAGGATATATATTGGGTTGTCTCCCAACAAGCACTTTTCTTTAATGCCTTTCTAGCTAGGCATGATGATGACAATGATGCTCACATAAAAGGTAAGAATTGAAACATAACGGGAGCATCATGAAGCATATGACTAGCACATTTAAGACTAACACACTTCCTATGCATAGGGATTTTGTGAACAAAAAACTTATGGGAACAACAATCAACTAGCATAGGAAAGCAAAACAAGCATAACTTCAAGATTTTCAACACATAGAGAGGAAACTTGATATTATTGCAATTCCTACAAGCATAAGTTCCTCCCTCATAATAATTTTCAGTAGCATCATGAATGAATTCAACAATATAACCAGCACCTAAAGCATTCTTTTCATGATCTACTTTCATAGAAATTTTACTATTCTCCACATAAGCAAAATTCTTCTCATTCGGAATAGTGGAAGTATCACAAAAGACTTGAACACTAAAAATTGTTTCCACATTAAAAGAGTAATGTTCAGAAAAAGTGTAATCATAATCATGACAAGTTTTATAAATGTAATCATCACTAGTTTTTATAGCATAAGTTTCATCACAATAATCATCATAAGTAGCAACTTCGTTCTCATCATAATCGATTGAAACCTCTCCCAAGATAGTGGAATCACTAAATAAAGTTGACACTCTTCCAAATCCACTTTCATATTCATCACAATAAGATTCAACATCCTCCATAATTGTGGGATAACTACTTCCTAAAGTTGACACTCTTCCAAACCCACTTTCATCAATATAATCATCATAGGTAAGAGGCATGCTATCATCATAACAACTTTGCATATCAAAACTTGGGATGCTAAAAATATCATCTTCATTAAACATAGCATCCCCAAGCTTGGGACAAACATTAATTTCAGCAAATATATTCTCAAATATTTCATCCTCATCAAACATAGCTTCCCCAAGCTTGGGCCCTTTCATATCATAAGCATAATCACTCTCATAATTAAAAATATGGATAGCACCAATAGTATAGCAATTATCATCATCATGATGAGTAGTAGGAGCAACATCATTTGGGAGGGATACCTTTCTAACTTTGTTGCTCCTTCTTTTCTTTTTCTTCTTCACATTACGTGTGGGTTCAACCTTCCTCTTTGAGCTCCTTATTGATGAGATTGGTTGAATAGAAAGCTCCTCCTCTTTACCTGATTCATCATAAGAAATAATAGGAGATTGGGAAGTCTCTTCCCTTTCATTAGTATTCTCTTCATCTTCTAATTGCTTTCTTTTCTTTAGGTGATTGGCAATATAAGGATTTTCAATGCAATTCACCGCACAAAACAAATAAATCTCCTCTAAATCAAAATCAAGAAATCTATCAAGATTAAATTTTGGAATACCCTCAGTTATACATTTCATTTCTTCATACCCCAAAAGAAGACTAAGCTCTTTATGATGCCCAAGGGTAATCAAGTTATCACAATTTTTGGACACGATTCGATCATGGCACAATTGGCATTGGAGATTTAAATGACCATGTTCATTGCAAAGTTCACAAGGGGCACGAAAAATATTGAATCTTTCAGCACAATCATCAAGACTTTCTTGCAAACCTTTAGTTTCTAAATACTTATGCCTCTTGCAATATCTATCTTCCCTATTTGGTGTGTACTGGCAAACCCGATTCACTCCACAAAAATCGACATGCTTATAAGAGACATTTTCATCATAACTAGTGCAATCATCATTAGTACTATGGATATTCAAAGAGTTCATACTAACAACATTGCAATCATGCTCATCATTCAAAGATTTAGTACCAAGCATTTTAATGCATTCTTCTTCTAGCAATTGAGCACAATTTTCCTTTCCATCATTCTCACGAAAGATAATAAAAAGACGAAGCGTATGAGACAAACTTAACTCCATTTTTTTATAAACTAAACTAGTGATAAAACAAGAAAAAAAGATTCGATTGCAAGATCTAAAGATATACCTTCAAGCACTCACCTCCCCGGCAACGGCGCCAAAAAAGAGCTTTATGTCTACTACACAACCATCTTCTTGTAGACGTTGTTGGGCCTCCAAGTGCAGAGGTTTGTAGGACAGTAGCAAATTTCCCTCAAGTGGATGACCTAAGGTTTATCAATCCGTGGGAGGCGTAGGATGAAGATGGTCTCTCTCAAACAACCCTGCAACCAAATAACAAAGAGTCTCTTGTATCCCCAACACACCCAATACAATGGTAAATTGTATAGGTGCACTAGTTCGGCGAAGAGATGGTGATACAAGTGCAATATGGATGGTAGATATAGGTTTTTGTAATCTGAAAATATAAAAACAGCAAGGTAACTAATGATAAAAGTGAGCGTAAATGGTATTGCAATGGTAGGAAACAAGGCATAGGGTTCATACTTTCACTAGTGCAAGTTCTCTCAACAATAATAACATAGATAGATCATATAACAATCCCTCAACATGCAACAAAGAGTCACTCCAAAGCCACTAATAGCGGAGAACAAACGAAGAGATTATGGTAGGGTACGAAACCACCTCAAATTTATTCTTTCGGATCGATCTATTCAAGAGTTCGTACTAGAATAACACCTTAAGACACAAACAACCAAAACCCTAATGTCACCTAGATACTCCATTGTCACCTCAAGTATCCGTGGGCATGATTATACGATATGCATCACACAATCTCAGATTCATCTATTTAACCAACACAAAGTACTTCAAAGAGTGCCCCAAAGTTTCTACCGGAGAGTCGAGACGAAAACGTGTGCCAACCCCTATGCATAGGTTCATGGGCGAAACCCGCAAGTTGACCACCAAAACATACATCAAGTGGATCACGTGAATATCCCATTGTCACCGCAGATAAGCACGGCAAGACATACATCAAGTGTTCTCAAATCCTTAAAGACTCAATCCGATAAGATAACTTCAAGAGGAAAACTCGATTCTTCACAAGAGAGTAGAGGGGGGAGAAACATCATAAGATCCAACTATAATAGCAAAGCTTGCGATACATGAAGATCGTGCCATAGAGAGAACACGAGAGAGAGAGAGAGAGAGAGAGAGAGAGAGAGAGATCAAACACATAGCTACTGGTACATACCCTCAGCCCCGAGGGTGAACTACTCCCTCCTCGTCATGGAGAGCGCCGGGATGATTAAGATGGCCACCGGTGATGGGTTCCCCCTCCGTCAGGGTGCCGGAACGGGCTCTCGAGAGGTTTTTGGTGGCTACAGAGGCTTGCGGCGGCGGAACTCCGGATCTATCTTGATATTCAAAGGTTTTAGGGTATGTGGACTTATATAGGTGAAAGAAGTCTGTCGGGGGAGCCTCGAGGGGCTCACGAGAGTGGAGGGCGCGTCCAGGGGGGTGGGCGCGCCCTCCTATCTCGTGGCTTCCTCGATACTCCCCTGGCTTGCACTCCAAGTTTCCTGGGTCACGTTCGTTCCAAAAATCATGTTGCCGAAGGTTTCATTCCGTTTGGACTCCGGTTGATATTCCTTTTCTTCGAAACACTGAAATAGATAATAAACCAGCAATATGGGCTGGGCCTCCGGTTAATAGGTTAGTCCCAAAAGTAATATAAAAGTGTATAATAAAGCCCGTAATCATTCAAAACAGATGATAAAATAGCATGAATGCTTCATAAATTATAGATACGTTGGAGACGTATCATGGAACACAAGGCCGTTTCCTCTGTTCTGCGGTACGGCAGGCCTCGTTTCCATCGCTTGTTTCGTCCAAGCCAGTTGGCTCCCACGCGTTCCGTTGCCTCCCGATGAACAAATGCATTCCATTGCCTCCCGATGAACACGACGCATTCCGTTGCCTCCCCATGAACATGACGACGATGCAGTTTCTCCATTCCGACCCAGCCATGTACACGAGCCCTAGCCGTACGTATGCGCGAGTAGGCGTTCGAGACCCCGCCCGTATGTACGTACGTGGCCGTATTTTCTTTCTTGCACACTAGCCACTGTACGTATGTGTACATGCTACGTGCCCGCCGCTACTACGACACGTGCACGCCTCTACATCCACCAGTATGTACGTACACGTTCGCGACCAGAATGACAACGCTACGTACGCTTCGACCAGGTGGGTCCCGACTGTCAGACACTTCCTTGTGTGCGAAGATGTAGCTGGTGGGTCCCAGCAGTCAGGGGGGCGAGTCATTTTTTTTGCCCGGGCGCACTTCCTTGTGTGCAAAGATGTAGCTGGTGGGTCCCAAAAGTCAGGGGGGAAACGTTTTTTCGCGAAATATGGTGGCCCGTCCAGTGGGTCCCCGCTGTCAGGTGGAGGAATAATTATTTTCCGCGTAATAAGGAGGCACTTCCTTGCGGCTGCCGTGGACCCAGCTGTCAGCCTCTCCACGTACAGTACTCTTCCGATGGAAGTCGGTCACTACAAGAGATTAGGCCTACTGTGACAAGCCAACAAATGTCATCGAACAGCAAATAACGTCACAAATTACACCTGAGTGACGTTGTATGGGCGTCACAAGCATCGTCATGGAATCACCGTCACAGTTTATTCCTCGTGACGCCGCGCGCAAAACAATGTCACTAAAAATGGGACCTTCGGTGATGTTTTCGAGAACGTCAACAACTTGCTATTTCCATGACGATGGATTAATGTCACAGTTAGGAGCAAAGATGCCATATCATACAATATTTAATGATGGAGCAACATCACTGACTTTATGCCACATCAACACCCGCACAGATTACCCCACTACTAGCATCACTACTTTCATTATTGATGAAGATGACATTATCAAAATATGTTTACTATATTTTTAATAATTTGCAATGAATTATCAGGTCCACTATATTGCAAATGCATATCAACGTATTTAATTGACATCACATCACATTATATAAGTAAGTTATGAGCCAAATCACATTATAAAATGAAACGAAAGACAAATCATATTATATATTCAATCTTTTAGCCAAACCATCCTCCAAGTAGAAATGAAAATAATAAATAATATTGACTCAAGTTTGACACAACAATAGACAAGACGATCGATTCTTGCTGAGTTGCTTGAGCCCTTAAGAGATAACCAATATCATGTTGCTTCTTTTCCCGGGCTTCATTCTTCTCTTGTTGGCTCTTCTTCACATGTTCCAATTCTTCTTGATTCTTCCTTTGCATCTCTTCAAATGTTGTCATGCGCTTCAAGTCTCACGACTAACTCCCCGTGATGCCTATAAATTGAGGAAACACAACTGTGTGTTGCATCTTAATGAGATGAAAACATAAGATAATAATGTATAAGAGTACCACTAAGAAGCATACAATCTATAAAACTATGAATCTGAGTACATTATTAACTAGATTTGCGGGTATGCGGATGGGCCAATAAAACGGTATATTAGTTTGGCAAAATAAGAAGACACAAAGTTGTAAGTCAAAATAATTTACATGGATCCCTGCTGCACTTTTAAGTAGCATGTGAGTGACTAGTGAGTCCACTACGGCAGCATATGACAATGAATTGTAGCAATCTACTAAACATATTTCGTAATTAGTTGCATAAGTATAGTTGTTTGACGCTTTGGTTACTACAAAAGTTTAGATCAGCACATCACTAAAAAAACATGTCGGTAATGTACTAAAAAATCGCAGACCAAAACACCAAAATGTTTCTTTAGTAAGGAGTGACATCCATTCATCCATTCAATATATTGAACAATCTCAGAATAATGCAATATCTAGAGGTCATCACCCAACCACTACATGCCACCTTATTCCTATTAAATGTGTGTTCTTTCATCTCTGAAATGATTCAGACATGCTATGAATTTGTCCATTCATCACCTTATGTACAACTAAGTGCCATAAGAAACTAGTTCCAGTACTGTCTACTCTATTTTAATCAGTTGTGTTCTTACTCACCTTCCCCAGCAACTACAGCTAATTGTGTGCTTGCACTGCACTTGTACGATGTTTCCTCAATCTAAATATAACAAATAAAAACACAAGTTATGCACAAAGGAAGGGCATGATGAGATTATATGTTAGGCATACACAACCAGGTAAGGATGTCAAGTACCGAACTGTAAGAAAACAGAAAGTGGAAAAGCAACAAGCAGGTAGTAAAAAGATTAAGCTTCGGACTTTACCAACATAGATAGGTCCATAAGAATATCTTGATATTGCAAACCCAGTCCTGCTACCTACAGTGAGCAGTCGATTAATGCGCCTGCGTTATAGGGGAACAAAACAGAAGAAAACAATATACTGACAAGTGTTCACATGAAGAAAAAATATTACAGAATAACATAATAATTTCCTCTTTCACCGAGCAGTATTAGCATCTGAATGGACCTTTTAGTATATATATGTATCAGCAGCTAGCAACTATGGTATGTCCCATGATACGAGCCCTCAACATATCTTTACATTGTTAACTGTTATCACAGATTATTGACTTCTTGTGCACAGTTAGTAATAAAAGGCTATTCGTAATACAGTTTCACCGTTAATACTCTTAATGTAGAGTCTAGTCACATATTAGATGTTCTTTATCATGCTGGAGATTGCATAATCTTGCAGCTTAAAGGAGAAACTTGAGTTGAAATCATTCATTGTAGAAATTTAGAGACAGTCAGCAACATATAAGTATAAACCATACCTTAGATAAGAAGAAAGGACATTGATCTTACTCCTGATCTAGATGAACTGCAACTAGGAAAAGGAGATCTCAAATAGGTGGTTAGAAGAATCAAATTCCAGATCACAAACCTTACATCAGGAAATTATGGAAGAAAAAGGAAGCAGCGAAATATTACCCTCGAGTAGTTGGAAGGGGAGCAGATCTAATGGTGTTGTAGCCGAGTTCCTTGCAGAGTTTCCGACCCATCCCCTAGCCTATCTGCATCATTGGCTTGCATCTCCCAAACCTGGTGTCTCCCGCCGCCGCCGTCGTCTTGTTGGTCGCTGGACGAAACCAATCTTCCAAGTCACCATCCACATCTCAAGTAGTGGGTGATGGAGGGGTGGTGAGGCAACATCCAGTTCTTGGTGAGAAATGAAGCTGGTGAAGGCGCCAGAGATGGACTGGGTGATGGTCGACAAGCCATCGACTGTGAAGGCAGCATGGAGGTCGGGCCAGGCAGCAAATGGGGCAGGTCGGCGTCGGTGTAGTGGTGGATGGGGACGAGGAAGCAGACAGAGAGGGTGGGGCGGCGGACTCGAGGGCGGAGGCAGGGAGGGAATTCGGGTAGAGCGGCTGGCGGCGAGTGATTTGGAGGCACCATCGGTGAGATGAGATTCGAGTCAGGTGCGACTGGGTACAGGTATTTGGGGATCTTTTGGGCTAGTGTTTTATATGGAGGCACACAGCGTGGCGTGAGACCTAACGCCAAATGGGCTGACCCGTGCTCGGAGCTGTTTTTTTTGCTATGTGGTTGTGAATTCTTGGCGTGCCATCGTTTTAAAAGGTGGGTGATGAGAATATTAAAAATCCAATCTGCTCTCATATTTCCATTTTAACTTTTGGGATAGAAATGTAACAAAATTAGCTCACGAGTGCGCCATTGAAGGTTTTTTTTGCATACGCACTAACTATTTATTATATTATAGACATGAAAATAATGATCACTCATTTCCTCTTGGCTCCTTTTTTCATTTCTATTTTTGAGATAAACAACATCAACTCACGGACGCTCGATTCAAGTTTTTATCCCAACCTATTAGAAAGAAGAAAATAAGTTTTACGTATATAAAAAATAATGATTTTTTAACACAATACGGACGCAAGCGCTCATATACACGCGGATAGAATCACCCGAATGCATGGGAACGTCTCCTCCCACTAAATGTGCATCACCAGAAATCTTGAAATAATTGAAGAATAAATGCGAGCACCAGAACTTGAACCCTGGTGGGCTGGGGATGTTTGCAAAAAAAATATAATGATTATTAGTATTCCCACACCACTGCTTATTTATATTATATCAAAAAAATTACAAAGCTCGATAGCCTTTGAAAAAACTATGACAGATCTCACAACCAACACTGACACATCGGCCCAATCACTCAATAACCCAAGAACTAGCTATGGCGGGTCTGACTACTATACGTAACATGACAAAAATGATCTTCACATGTTTGTAGTACTCGATGACTCTAGCAGGCTCGTCATGGAAATTACGAAAACGTCACAAAAAATGGGAGCCATGTGTGCTGAAAGGTCGAGGCAATTCGGTGACGCTTACCGTCACCGATTTGCAGTAATTGGTGACGCCACCTATGACAACGTCATACATTAGGAATTTGTGTGACGTTGTCAACCATTGTCACGAGGATTTTCGTCATAGTATTTCAATTTTGTTGTAGTGGTCGTTGACCACATTGACCATGTCGTGCCGAGAGCACCACGGCGGTGGACGACGGCGGGTCCTAGGAAGGGGACGATATGGAGCCAGGGAAGACGCGGCAGTGGATGCCCACGCGGAGAGGAGTATGAGGGTTCATTGGTTCGACTACGTTGTGAGGCTGCCGTCGCCGCAGAATAACAGGGGGTGTGGGTGAGTAGAGGGATGGTCTGGCCAGCGGTGGGAGTAGTAGGAGGCGGTGAGGCCTCCGCGGCATCACAGCCGGCCACGGGAGGCAGGAGCATGCGGCACGACCGGCGCTGCTTTGGACGGCTGGAGCAAGAAGACCAGAGGTTGAAGAAGCACTACGGCCGTTGGATGGACATCATATGGTCACTGGAGCTAGAATCGTTCATATTGACTAAAGTTGACAAAGGCCTCCGTCCCAATCAACTTAGTAGGCCCACAAGTCAGCCTCCCACCAAGGTGGGTCCCAGCTAGCAGGGGGAGTATTCATTTTTTTTGTGCGTAATAAGGAGGCACTTCCGGTGGGTCCGAGCTGACAGCGGGGGGAATGTTTTTTTCACGAAATACGGTGGCCCGTCCGGTGGGTCCCAGCAGTCAGGGGGAAATGTTTTTTTCGTGAAATACTAGTGGCCCTTCCGGTGGGTCCCTGCTGTCAGGTGGAGGAATAATTATTTTCCACGTAATAAGGAGGCACTTCCTTGCGGCTGCCGTGGACCCAGCTGTCAGCCTCTCCACCTACAGTACTCTTTTGATGGAAGTCGGTCGTTGACCACATTGACCATGGCGCGCCGAGAGCACCACGATGGTGGATGATGGCGATGCCTAGGAAGGGGATGACGCGGAGCCGGGGAAGACGCGGCAGTGGATGCTCACACAGAGAGGAGTACGAGGGTTCACTGGTTCGGCTGCGCTACCGTTGCCGTAGAATAACAGGGGGTGTAGGTGAGTGGAGTGGAGGGATGGCCTGGCCAGCGGTGGGAATAGTATGGGAGTGTTGAGGCCTCCGCGGCAGCACACCCGACCACGGGAGGCAGGAGCAGGCGGCACGACCGGTGCTTCTTTGGGTGGCTGGAGCAAGAAGACCAGAGGTTGAAGAAGCACTACGACCGTTGGATGGACATCGTACGATCACTCGAGCTAGAATCGTGCATATTGACTAAGTTGACAAAGCCCTCCGTCCCCGTCAACTTAGTAGGCCTACTATACTGGGTCCCAGCTAGCAGGGGGAGTATTCATTTTTTTGTGCATAATAAGGAGGCACTTCCTTGCGTGCGAAAATATAGCTGGTGGGTCCAAGCTGTCAACGGCGGTAACATTTTTTTCGCGAAATACAGAGGCCCTTTCGGTGGGTCCCAGATGTCAGGTGGAGGAATCATTATTTTGTGCATAATAAGGAGGCATTTCCTTGCGTGTGACCGTGGACCCAGCTGTCAGCCTCTCCACGTACAGTCCACTTCAGATGCATGTTGGTCGTTGACCACATTGACCACGCCACGCCGAGAGCACCAGGGCGGTGGACGACCGCGAGGCCTAGGAAGGGAACGACACGGAGCCAGGAAGACTCGACAGTTGTTTCCCACGCGGAGGGGAGTACGACTGAGGGAGTCCTGGACTAGGGGGTGTCCGGATAGCCGGACTATCATCATCGGCCGGACTCCAAGACTATGAAGATACAAGATTGAAGACTTCGTCCCGTGTCCGGATGGGACTTTCCTTGGCGTGGAAGGCAAGCTTGGCAATACGGATATGTATATCTCCTACCATTGTAACAGACTCTGTGTAACCCTAGCCCTCTCCGGTGTCTATATAAACCGGAGGGTTTTAGTCCGTAGGACGAACAACGATTACAACAATCATACCATAGGCTAGCTTCTAGGGTTTAGCCTCCTTGATCTCGTGGTAGATCCACTCTTGTACTACCCATATCATCAATATCAATCAAGCAGGAGTAGGGTTTTACCTCCATCGAGAGGGCCCGAACCTGGGTAAAAACATCGTGTCCCTTGTCTCCTGTTACCATCCGCCTAGACGCACAGTTCGGGACCCCCTACCCGAGATCCGCCGGTTTTGACACCGACATTGGTGCTTTCATTGAGAGTTCCTCTGTGTCGTCGCGATCGGGAAGGATGCCTCTTCCCGTCTTTAAAGACGGTATCATCGCCAAAGGAGCCCTGGCCGCCGGCCAAACTATCCGGCTAGGTTGTTTTCTCATGACCACCTGTTTGGCCACCGCTTCAATGATGACCTCTCGGGTCATCAAAAGCAATCTTCACGTCAACTCGGAATTCGCCGAGCAGCTGGATCCAATAGAGCTCTTGTCCGTAAATGAGCTCTCGGATGGCATCGCCTCCCTGGGAGTCACTACAGACTACAATTAGATTGGGCTTAAAACTGATGTGAGAGAGATTAACTCTCCCCAGGTCACCCACCACATTGCGGTGGTAGAGGAGCAACGCGGCGACTCCTCTTCTATATTAAAAACTAGTTATGTCCGGATTCCCGAACCCTCCATGCCGGATCTCCGCGGAGGGACGGACGTCAATCAAGCACTGAACCTAAAGTCAGGCATCAGACCAGACTCGTTGGACAACATCCAGCGATCCAAGCTTCCAGATTTGGAAACTTTCCGGCCCTTGAGCCTCGAGATGGGTAGGGTTCCGGACTCAATTCCACCCACCCAAACATATGCGATCTATCTCAAATTCGGCAAGAGCCCGTTGAAACAGTACATCATTATTGGGCCAGATTTCTCCTGGTTATGGACAGGATAAAAGACTGCCGTGAGGAAAACACAATTTCAATTTTCTGCAATAATTGCACGGACAAGGGAATCTTGAACGCCGTAAGTCGTTGCGAAATTACACGATTCGCCGACCTGGCATCCATAATACGCAAGTACTATGCGATGGAGAGTTTCCGGAAAACCGAAACTAGGTTTTGGGACAATCCGGCTCCGAATACAACCCTAGTCCGAAACAAAAGGGTGCATCATACTCAGGCACCAGGTACAAAAACCAAAAAGCAAAAACCCCATAAAGGGCACGGAACCGTACTGGAGGGGTGGCTCAGCGGACCCTGTAAAATTCACAGTACAGAAGGCGCCACTCCAACACATAGCCTTCGAGCATGTTGGATACTGCGGCAGGTGGCCAAAAGTGGCGAAGAGCTTCTAACCCCAGAGAACCACCCTAACAGTGCCAGTACGGTGTCAACAGTCTTCGAGACTTCTGCATCAAATAATATGCGGAAACGAACAATCTGCAGCCTCGCAGAAGTCTACCAAGTAGCAACAACAAATCCATGGAGCGACACGGCCATCACCTTCAACGCCAGCGACGAACCTAAATTCCGAACAGCCCAAGCACCAGCCGCATTGGTCCTCAGTCCAATAGTGGACGGCTTTCGTCTTACCAAGGTACTCATGGATGGCGGCAGCGGATTAATCCTCATCTACGAGGAAACTCTTCAAAAAATGGAAATAGACTGGAGCCGCATTGAGCGAAGCAGCACAACCTTTAGAGGAATAATCCCTAGCCGCGAAGCACGCTGCATAGGAAAAATCACACTTGATGTGGTGTTCGGCTCGCCGGACAATTACAGGTCCAAGGAGGTCACGTTCCAAGTAGCCCCGTTCAGCAGCGGATATCACGCTATATTAGGACGAGAGGCATTCACAATTTTTCAAGCCATACCCCATTACGGGTACATGAAGCTTAAGATGCCCGGGCCCGGCGGAATAATCACTCTCGTCAGTGATCCGGACACAGCACTCCGCGCTGAAAACAAGACAACCACATTAGCCCTGGAGGCACTATCCATAGCCCTAGCGGCAGAGGAACTTACCGTGCTGCGCTCTACGGTGAATAGGGATGATGTGATACTCGATAAGAGATCCAAGTCCACCTCCTTTAAATCAGTGGACGAAATAGTCAAATTCTAGGTCCATCCAATGGACCCAACAAAGACGGCCTCCATCGGGGCACAGTTGAACCCTGATGTAGACGCCGCACTACGAGAATTCCTTCGGGAAAATTGGGACATCTTTGCCTGGCACCCTTCAGATATGCCAGGAATCCCACGCAGATTGGCAGAACACAGCCTAAACATCCTAAAAGGATTCAAGCCAGTCAAACAGGCACTTCGGCGATTTTCCGAACCCAAAAGACAGGCAATGGGAGAGGAGCTAGCCAAACTATTGGAAGCCGGATTCATCCGAGACATCAAACATCCGGACTGGCTAGCAAACCTGGTAATGGTACCAAAGAAGGACAAATCCTGGCGCCTATGTGTCAATTTTAAAGACCTCAACAAGGCCTGCCCAAAGGATCCTTTCCCCCTCCCCCGCATCGACCAAATAATCGACGCTACTGCAGGGCACGATTCATTGTGCTTCCTTGACGCATACTCCGGCTACCATCAAATCAAGATGGCGGAGGCGGACCAAGCCGCAACGGCATTCATTACTCCATACGGACCATTCTGCTTCAACACGATGCCCTTCGGACTCAAAAACGCCAGCGCAACATATCAGCGCATGATTCAGACATGTCTGGCTACCCAGATCGGCAAAACAGTAGAGGCATACATAGATGACGTGGTCGTCAAAACCAAACACGTCGAAACTCTAGTAGACGACTTGAGGCTCACATTCGACAACCTCCGAGCATATGACATTAAGCTGAATCCGGATAAATGCGTCTTCGGCGTACCAGCCAGAAAGCTCCTGGGCTTCATTGTACCCGGCAGAGGAATTGAAGCAAACCCAGCCAAGATCCGAGCTCTGTCACAGCTGGATATTCCAAAAGACCTCAAACAAATACAAAAATTGACGGGATGCGTGGCGGCTCTAAGCCGCTTCATCTCCCGTCTGGGAGAAAAGGCATTGCCCCTCTATCGCCTCCTCAGGCGCACCGAACACTTCGAGTGGACGGATGCTGCCACTGTCGGACTCGAGGAAATTAAAACCATATTGGCAACAAATCCGGTCCTGGCTGCGCCCAACCTGGGCGAACCAATGTTGTTATATATCGCGGCAACACATCAAGTTGTAAGCGCGGTGCTCATCGTCGAACGAGAAACAGAAGGGCACAAATTCCCTCTTCAAAAACCAGTGTACTACGTATCCACTGTCTTAACCCCCTGCAAGTCCCGGTACCCGCATTATCAAAAGATAGCGTACGCGGTGTTCAAGGCATCCCGGAAGCTCCGCACTACTTTCAAGAGTGTTCGATAACAGTGGCCTCCGAAGTGCCCCTCAATGACATTATAAACAACCGCGACGCGATGGGCAGGATTGCAAAATGGGCCATTGAGCTCTTACCATTCGATATAACTTATAAACCTCGGCGAGCTATAGAGTCGCAAGTCTTGGCTGACTTCATCGCTGAATGGACCGAAGCCGAACTCCCTAAAGAGTATGGCGCATACTCCAATTGGATTATGCATTTCGACGGCTCCAAAATGTTGGCCGGCTTGGGGGCTGGCGTCGTATTGACGTCCCCAACCGGAGACACAGTCCAATATGTACTTCAGATAATGTACACGGACTCCAACAATGCAGCCGAATACGAGGCCCTCCTACATGGTTTCCGGATGGCAATCTCCATGGGGATTCAATGCCTAGAGGTGCGCGGGGATTCAAACCTTGCAATATCCCAAGTAAATGGAGACTTTGATGCCAAGGATCCGAAAATGGCAGCCTATCGTAACGTTGTCCTAAAAATGTCAGCTCGGTTCGAAGGACTCGAATTCCACCACGTAGCCCAGGATAATAACCAAGCAGCCGACGTGTTGGCACGCATCAGCGCAAAACGCGACGCTGTCCCTCCAAACATCTTCCTGGAATGGCTTTTTAAGCCATCCAAGCTATGGGAAGAGGAGTCCGGAAATAACCACCCGGAAACAACCGCGCCACCCAACACAGAACAATCTGACATAATCGGCGGCTCAGCCGATGAAATAACACCTTCAGCCCATGAAATAATGGCGGTAATTGCCCCGTGGATAGAACCATTCCTAGCCTACCTAATTAGGCAGTAACTTCCCGAAGACCAAAATGAGGCCCGCTGCATTCGGCGATCTAAAGCCTACAAGGTCCACGAGGGAGAACTTTATAAGAAAAGCACAACCGGAGTCCTTCAAAGGTGCATGTCCGAAGAGGAAGGGCGAAATCTTCTGGCTGAAATTCACGCCGGACTAGGCGGACACCACGCTGCAGCCCGGGCCCTTGTAGGAAAGGCCTTCCGTACATGATTTTATTGGCCGACGGCCCGGGCATATGCTCAGGACTTAGTCCAAAGATGTGTCGGTTGTCAGCTCTTTGCTAATCAGAGCCATATGCCACCCACCGCCCTCAAAACTATACCCATTACCTGGTCGTTCGCGGTCTGGGGGCTTGACATGGTTGGACCCCTTAAAGGGGGAACCCACAAGCAAAAGTACCTATTGGTCATGGTGGATAAATTCACCAAATGGATAGAAGCCAAGCCAGTTAAAACGGCCGAATCCGGACCAGTGATAGACTTCATATCCGGGGTAGTACACCGTTATGGCGTCCCCCACAGCATCATCACCGATAACGGCACGAACTTCATGGCCGATGAGGTTAAGCTCTAGTGCAAAAATATGGGCATTAAGCTCGATTACGCTTCAGTCTATCATCCTCAAACCAACGGACAAGTTGAGCGAGCAAATGGTCTAATAATGAGCGGCATCAAGCCCAGACTAGTGCGGTCCCTCACGGAATCTAACACGCACTGGGTAGAGGAGCTCGACTCCGTACTCTGGGGGCTGCGGACCACGCCAAACCGTACTACCGGATTCACACCATTCTTTATGGTATACGGCGCAGAGGCAGTTTTGCCCTGCGATATAATTCATGACTCACCTCGAGTGCGCATGTACGAAGAAAGAGAAGCCGAGCTGGATTGGCAGGATAGCTTGGACGCATTAGAGGAGGAGCGCGACGTGGCAAAGGCTCGTTCCGCATTCTATCAGCAGCAGGCTCGAAGATATCAAAGCAGAGAAGTACGGGCTAAAACATACAATGTTGGCGAACTAGTTCTACGCCTGCCGGACAAGAAAAAGGACAAACTCAAGCCCAAATGGGAAGGTCCCTTCATCATCGACCAAGTCCTGACCGGCGGAGCGTACCATCTGCGGAACGCATCGGAAAACCGACTCGAGCCAAACCCATGGAACGCAGCCCGCCTCCGAAGATTCTACGCCTAGCGCCGGACTCAGAGTTCGTCTCCTTCCCCCGTCCACATTTTATACTTCAGTTGCCTTTTATCTCTCTTTTTCTTCTTTTTCACTTTTTTCACAAAGCCCTTGAGGGCCTATTTGTGCATTGTTCGCACACACTTGATGTGCTACCCGCACTCATTATACCTGGAGGCTTCTTTAACAGAAGCTTACTTATATGGGCTTCATGCCCAGCACATGTGTCAAACTTCCACATGTACCTTTTATTCACCATTATATGCATCGATATGACTTAAGTTTTGGCCAAGCTAGGTTGCCTGGCTCCTGTGCTTACCCCTACATTCCCGATTGTTCGGCAAGGAGGTAAAGGGAGCACCTCTGCGATTGTTACTGCCGGGTCAGCCGGATGTGTACCTCAGACTGGGTGAAGCCGAAAGCTAGCGTTCTTAAGGGAATATTCGGTCGGTGACTTGAAAGATGACTTTTTACACATTTATTTATCTGCCCCCGGATGTTTTCCTACTCTTTTCGCAGTCTGGACATGCACTTTAGGGCATGTCTCCCAGGGAAAGGAACCCTTAACGGAACTATTCTCCCTGGAAGATGTTTCTTACTAACCATGTAATATAACATAACTAGTTGGGCACTTGTCTGATAAAGCACTAATGACCCCTATGCCTGGTCTCCATGCATGCCCCGGTTTTTTCATAACCGAGAGGGTATTCGGACACACTCCAGACTGTAGGGTCCCGAGGTTGAAGCGAAAAGGTCGGCAAAGACAAACGATCTACAATTCGGCTAGAAGGCATTTTACATGTCATTTTAAATACATCGTCAAATCGACTGACTGTACTCCTCCTCAATCCCGTCTAACAGGCTGTCTAATTTACAGTCTCGTAGGGAATATTTAGCGGCCAACTCTACTTGGCCATACAATAAGCTCACAGGGATCTCCTTCCCATCGGGCCCCACAGGTCCGACCTCGGCCATGTGGTTTGGATCCGCCTTCTTGTACCGCGTCTTCACCATGGCCCAGGCCTTCCTGGCACCTTGACGGCAGGCCGATATCTTCCATAAACGGAAGCGCTGCCGCACTCCCTGAAGCTTCTCCGCAAGCTCTCCAAGGCCCTCGGGTAGGGAGAGGGACGGCCATAAGGCCTGGACGACGCCGCTCATCGCCTGCCGAACACGTTCGAGCAGTTGCACCAGCTCGAGAAGTTGGTCACCCGTTGAAACGGGCATCTCCTCCGCAGGGCAACCTGTGAGCACACCTACAGACATATTTCTGTCAATTGACTTCCTCGCCGAACTCTTCTTTTCAAAGGAGTTCGCTCAAGCACTTACTATAGATGCCGCGACGAAGCCGCTGATTCTCCTTCACGGAGCTAGACAGCTCGGCCCGAACACCCTTTAGCTCTTCTCCCAGCTGGGCGTGGGCATCTTGGAGTTTATTCCTCTCCTGCTGCACCTTCGCAAGAACCCTCTCGCCGGCCTTTAGCTGGCGCAGTAGTTGTTGCTTGTCCGGATCAAGTCCGGCAACATCTGCAATACCATTGTCAGATTTATACATATGCCGCACACCGCTTATCTTTTTTAATAATGTGTTACCAGAGGGGGTCTCTGTGCCTCCTTCCGCGGCAGCTAGTGCGGCCTCAAGTTGGGCCTTGCACTCTTGTAGCTCCTGGGACAATTGGGTATTCTTCTCCGTAAGATCCTGCATATTAAATGATCCTTAAATCAGTTATTTTAACCACTTTAAGTCTCGGGGGCTACTCGCATATACAACTATTATAATCCCTTACCCGTATGTCTTTTACATACTGCTCCGGTCAAACCATCTTGATCAGCATGGAGGTGTGCGTCTCCCGCGTTAAAGGCATTCAACGCCTCAGGGGAGAAACACGCGTCACGAAAAACTGTCCGGCGGCGCCTATGGTTCATGGCGCTCTCCACCTCAGACCTGGTGGCGGACAGCCTGTCGGCATCCTCCATTGGAGGAGTATCCGGCTCGCGCCTTGCGCTCGCCTCCCCCTCCGGACTAGGTGTTGGAGCCTAGCTGGCGGAGGCTTGGTTGGCAACCTCTCCGGGCACAGTCCGGCGAGCGCTCTTTCTCCTGAAAAAGTCATGAGCATTAATACACCTCCTAGGAATTTTTTCCTAAATAACGGTCGCGAGCTATACCGTTGCGGTGAAGTTTCGATTCGCACCGCACCCCTCTTCCGCCTGCGGGGCCGGACTGACCCTTGTTGGTCAGCCGTCGTGGGATCGGCTTCCCGCCTTGAAGGCACCTCCTGCAAGACACCATTGTATACGGTGGTCAGGAATACGCAAGGATGAAGTAATGATATCAGGACTTCGGTCATAATTACCTGGGGAGCCGGTGACAAGCCGGGGTAGTCAGCCGTAATGGCGACTAGAGCGTTGTCCATGCTGAGTTGGTGGAACACCCCGTCAATTAGCTCCACCTTTATGTCCGGATCCTCTTCGGAGGCTGGATCGAGGGATCATCTCGGATCCTCGGGTTGTGGAGCCGGACTGTGTATGCCCTCCACATCCCGACGCAGTTCCTGCGTCGAAATCGTAAAGTAAGGTACTTAACTTTGAAAGCATGGGTCGGATAAATAAAACGTCCGCTTACCCAGTGCCGAGGGTTATTCATGGAGAACCCGTTCAATGGGCCGTCTAGAGGAAGTCCTCCTTCTCCCCCTTGTACAAGCCGAACAGAATCTTCACCAGATCTTCGGCTGATCCTGGCCCTTTGTGGCCATGACGGGTGGCATCATTCTCCCAGTTGAAATCCCACATGGGGTGGCCCCTGTATTGCAGCGGCTGCACCCCCCGCATGATGCACGTGGCCATGACTCCAATCATGGTCAATCCGGAATGGGCCAGCAACCTTATCCGGCCCATCAAATAATGGACGCTCTTGTCTTCCTCCAGTTGAGGGCTCCGTGGGCGCCAACTTAGGCGTTTCTTCAGAGGAGCCTTGCTGAACTCCGGGAGGCCGATCCGAACTGGGTCCGGCAGTGGAGCGTCTTCTACATAAAACCATTCTGAAGGCCAGTCTTCGGACGCCTTCTTTGGGTTCCGGATGGATATCCGGTCTCGGCGATGCGCCATATTTCGGCACCGCCCACTTGATATATTGACCCCTCGTGAGAACGGGGTATGAGGCAGAATAGCCTCTTCCACAGTGCAAAATGGGGCTCGATGCCCAGGAACAGCTTGCAAAGAGCTACGTAAACCGCGATGTGCAGAATGGAGGTGGGCGTGAGGTGATGAAGCTGGAGTCCGTAGAACTCCAGAAGCCCCCGGAGAAATGGATGAATGGGAAATCTGAGCCCCCTTATTAGATAAGGGACGAAGCACACCCGCTCCCCTTTGGAGGGACTAGGGGTGGCCTCCGCTTGCTTTCCACCTTTGTAAGTGGCCAGCCCGGCTCGGACCGGGACTATAAAGGCCGGAGGAAGGTATCCCTCCGCTTGGAGCGTCACCAGCTCGTTGTGCGGAACAGAACATCTCCTCCAATCTCCTGGCGGAGGGCTGGGAGCACGAGAGGAGGAGCCGCGTCGACGGTCCATGATGGAATGGATCTTTGGTCAGAAGCGCTCCGATGAGAACTCGCGGAAGGAAGATGGTGTGATTTGGATCTGGATTCTTGCCTCTCTTATAGGCAGGATTATTTGCGCAGCTAGGGGGTAGAGTATAAAAGATACCCTGGCCTTTCGCATTCGTGCAACGCGTGGAAGAGGGCCATTATTGGGCGTGGAAGCCAAGGAGCGCAACATTTGTAGGGGTGCCGAACACTATTCGGCAGGCACATGGAATTTGAAGGAGAACCCGCCTTGCAACGTCAAAGACAATATATGCGCTGGACTCGTCGTCATTGAAGCCTGGTTCGGGGGCTACTGAGGGAGTCCTGGACTAGGGGGTGTCCGGATAGCCGGACTATCGTCATCGGCCGGACTCCAAGACTATGAAGATACAAGATTGAAGACTTCGTCCCGTGTCCGGATGGGACTTTCCTTGGCGTGGAAGGCAAGCTTGGCAATACGGATATGTAGATCTCCTACCATTGTAACCGACTCTGTGTAACCCTAGCCCTCTCCGGTGTCTATATAAACCAGAGGGTTTTAGTCCATAGGACGAACAACCATTACAACAATCATACCATAGGCTAGCTTCTAGGGTTTAGCCTCCTTGATCTCGTGGTAGATCCACTCTTGTACTACCCATATCATCAATATCAATCAAGCAGGAGTAGGGTTTTACCTCCATCGAGAGGGCCCGAACCTGGGTAAAAACATCGTGTCCCTTGTCTCCTGTTACCATCCACCTAGACGCACAGTTCGGGACCCCCTACCCGAGATCCGCCGGTTTTGACACCAATTTCGAGTCACATTCAGACTGATTTAAAAAATAAATGTATATCAATATAAAATCCAATAAATTGTCCACACATAAAAATCAATGCAATTTAAAATCTTGAAATGAAAAAAATATATTTGAAACTAATTGCCAGTTTGATGTGTTTTAAAAATGTATAGGCCATTTCTCATTACTGATAGGCCATTTTCTCGGCCAGTCGAATGAAGCTCTCCTCGTCTTGAAATATTTGCAGCCCAACAGGCCTGACAAAGCGACTTACTTGACAAATCACAAAAAAAACTTGGCTAGCCATTTTTAGAAAGAAAAAAAACTACTGGGCTGGTCTGTGGTAACATAAAAGAAAAGGCTGTCTAGACAGGCCAGAGTGTCCCGCACAGCCCAGTTGACACCCTACTTCCGTCTCAAAAACAAATTAGATAAATGTTACTCCAATTATGGCAATTCATAAAAATGCCACTGCAATTTCCAAACTTTGAAAAATGCCACTGCAATTTTTGCAAACTTTGAAAAATGCCACTACAGTTGGCTAACTTTGAAAAACGCCACTCCAGACTTATGCCACTAGAAATGGCATGAAATGGCATTTTTCAAAGTTTGGAAATTGCAGTGGCATTTCTCGGAAACACCGGATTTGGAGTGGCATTTATCAAATTAACCCAAAACAAAAATAACTGGGCGAGCTGCTGGGTCGCTGGTGTCAGCCGCTCGTTGTGCAATTCTCTCGTTTATTGACTACGTTGACAATGGCATGAGACCCAGATGTCAGAAATCCATTAGGAGGAGCCATTTTTTATTGGCTTGAAATAAGGAGGCACTTGCTTGCGTACTGCCATGACCTTGGTTGGTCCCTGTTGTCATCCTCTCCACGTACAATCATCTCCTGATTGTGTACGTGTCAACTTGGTAGGTCCATAAGTCAGCCTCTAAACCCGTGGAGGACAAATACAACCCATTTAAAAAAATAATAGCCCATTCCATACGTTCAAACGGAAAGTTCAACATTCAGAGCAAAGTAACAGGTCTGATCCACATATAGAGTACTGAACTTCCACGTTGACAACCATCATAGCCAAGTTAACTATCTACTCCCACTAATACTCTAGTAGCATACAAGTACTAACTTACTCTTAGCTAACTAGACGATGCTGACCGCCATCTGCGGTACACGCTAAACGCCGACACCGGCATCCTGCGCCTCGCCTCGGACTTGCCAGAGGTGCGATAGGGCGCGTTGCTCGTGCGCGTTGGCCCTTTCCATGCCGGCGTGGTCGACCGAAGCTTCGGCTTCTAAGCGGGAAACCCACTTGACGAGCTGGTAGTAAAAATCAGTGTCGCGAACGCGTGCGTGCCCTACGGCCTCCAGGGCTATTTGCCGGGCGTCGGCCTCCAAGTAGTCAGCCCAGTTGCGGGCGCTCTGCTTGCGACTCAGAGCGTCGGTGTGCTGCGGCTTCATGTCCCGCTGGTGGCGCAAATCAGCGATACGATGCTCCTCCGCCAGGCGGTCGCGCTCCAACAACTCCTTCTCCTCCGCCAGGCGATCACGCTCCAACAAGTCCTCGATCTCCGCATTGCCATCTAAAACAGATAGAATGCCTCCTCCCTCCGTCTGCCTTCCGGTGAAAAACCGAACACTAGTTCCGGCGGTGACCGCCTCCGGCCTCGCCTACCGCGGACGGGCGGGGGCATGGCGGACATGGCGAGCGACGTCAGGCCGGTGGGGGCTTATGAGGATATGGCGAGTTGGGTCACGGTGCCACCGGAGAAGGCCGGGAAATAGTACTTATAGGCAGAAGGTAGCGCGATGGTCATCAGAATTCAATGCATAAGCAAGCATGGCTTAGCGCGCCAGCTTGCCGTGGAAAACTAGAGAAACTAAAATTATGACTATGCCATCCCGTCCCATCTGGGTCGCACGCCGGCATGACAGTCAAACGAGTGCACTCGAATCATCTCCCTCCTTGTCAATAATGATTCCACGGATTTAAAAAGCCTGCAACAATTAAAGCACATCTTTTTTCGCATCAGTTAGCTGCCTTAATTACGGCCGGTTGCATGCATACACTCAAAATCGCTCGCAGCCAGTACGCGGAGCAGCATGCAATGAGTTGCAGCCGAGGGCACACATGCAGCCACTTAAATCGCTGGAATTAATTAGGCTTAAACTTCTGCATGCCGTTAATTATTGCCATGCCTTAGTCTTGTTGCTTTGCTCACGGGACTAATAAACCCGAACAAAGGGAGTACCTTGGTTGGCGAGAGGTTTGAATTAAGCCCTGCAAACGGAAAGGAGGTACTAGTACGTGTGGGGTCCGCTATTTATTCGTGTAGGGTCGAGTAGGCCGTTTCTTGAATTGGGCCCTGCAAACCGGAAAGGAGGTAGTACGTGCGTGATCCGCTATTTATCCGTGTATGATCGAGTAGGTAGGATAGTGTAGCTTGTCAGTTTCTTCAGAGGTAGGGCATTTTTATTCAAAAAACTACCACTTCGGATCTTGCACCGCAAATAAAAGTGCCAAGAGCGCATTAGTAGGCTAGCTAGTGATCGTTCAGTAACTTGTAAACACTGAGCGAACAGAAATAAGTAACTGTTAATGCATCTCAATGATTCACAGATCATATACAAATATGTAGCTCCAAAAGCAAACATCAGCCACTTCGGATCTTTCATCGCAACTAAAACCAACTAGTACGATTCCCATACATAAGATCAACATGTTAATGCATATCAATGATTTACAGATCATATACAAATATGTAGCTCCAAAAGCAAAGATCTAGAAAAAACATCTGTTCTTCCTACTAACATGGATGCTTCTCTTGGCCAACATTCAGTACAAACTAAAAGACAAATTTGTTTGTGAAGTCTACAATTGCTCTTGCAAACGTAAGTGGTTTCACCAACAGCTGGAACCATGAGAATGAACCACACATGATGGAGGAACATCTAGTGCAATATGATTTGGTCTTCTCTCGATCACACGGCGAGACTATTTTCGGAATACAAACTTTAACTTAGGCAAAATGATGCCCATTGTATAATTAGACCAAAGCAATGAAGCACCTACTGTTGGCCAATAAATAGTACAGTACTACTTATCTGCAGTCCATGAAGTGACTATCCAATCTTTCTATGTCTATTTTCAAATGGCACTGCATGCAGTGACTATACTATTCTCTTGTGGAGTTCAACCAAAATTGTGGTCACTTTGTTTGTTTACCAAATAGCAACGGGCAGACATCTCTGTCTGCACAAATATCAAGCAGCTAGTAAACATATACCACACCTTGTATTTTCGGTTTAAACATGTCTCTTTCGCTTAGCATCTGTCATGTTCTGCACTGGACAATTTGATACAGTTATGTTTTGCCATGGACAATTTCATACTGAATTAGTTTGCTGGTTCAGAGCAGAAATATAGCGCCTATTCTTCATCAGACCAAGGATATCCATGTTCGCAATGATGGAAGAGGTGAAATCGATACGACCGAAATTGAGCATCCAATCATTGAATCTTGTCCCGCACCTCCAATGTAGGTCCACCCTGCCAATAAATTCACATGCAAACCACTAGTATTACTATCTAATGACAATGCAAAAAGAGTAGCAAGATATTAGCAAACCATGTACCTTCGTAATGAACAGCTCATAGTGCCACCAATTGGATATAAAGGTTTGGAAGAAAACATGCTCCTAATGTTGAACCAGTTGGACTTTTTGTGCAGTTCCACTAAAATCGAGCATCCCTGTTTGCATAGATATTGAAAGTGTGATTACTGTAAAAATGACACTAGTTGAAGCATATACTCACAAATATAAGCATTCCAATTTCTTAATGGAAAAGGTAGCAAGACTGTTTCTAACCACCTGTTTGAAGGAATAAATAAGGCAACAACGGCTGATGTCAGAAAGGCATATATAGTTCTTTTTGAAAGAATGATCGACTCCTGACCTTTCCTCTTATTTTAAGCATATTTTGTGCAGTTCAACTAAAATAAAATGCCATCACCGCCTTGACAATTCAATGACACTGTATAAAAGGAAATGACTTAACATTACATCATGATGTCAGGTATGTAGTCGACAGGCATTAGAGACAAACATACAGACCTCCTCCGATAGCATAATGAACATTTATTTTAACAAAGGTGTGACTAGCTTTACTGGGATAATTTGAGTGAACTCTACACCCTCTGTTCCTTAATATAAGACGTTTTCGCAGTTCAATTTAAAGTACCCAAACGTCTAGTATTTAGAAAAACAGGTAGTATTTTTCTTGAGCACATATCTGGGAAAGCTTGCCACACTTTATTTATGTTCATACGCTAATGCAACACCATTCGAATACTACAAATATACACTAATCCAGTGGCTAGTGCAACAGTAGAGTAGTTAGTTTATTACAGGGTACAGTACAATGGTTTTATTGAACAGATTTAAATAAACTCTAGCACTGGAAGATTTCTATAAGAATTAACAATACAAAATGTAAAGGTAACAAGTTTCAGCATTGGTATACTAGCTGTGCATGAGCATTAAACCAAATACAAAAGTCTGAAGGTAACTAGCATTATTAACTAATGACAGTATGAAAAAATTGCAAACCATGTACCTCCAAGGTAAATATCATTTCGAACTCGTGGATACCTTAAAAATTGCTATCCCGATCTTGATAACTGATCAAACATAAAAACTTGATCGAACGAATCAAGAGAACAGCCAGAGGAGGAGGTGCCCACTCTTGACCTTTCCTCTTGTCTTCATAATTTTTGTGCAGTTTAACCAAAATAAAATGACATCGGCGCCTTGGCATTTTGGTGACACTGTACAAAAAAATTAACTTATCTCATGAAAGTGAGGTATGTAATCTATAAGCATTAACAGTGCAAAAATCTGAAGGTAGTAACAAGTTTCATCGTTGGTATACTAGCTGTGCAACAGCATTAGAATGCCTTAGCTGAAAAATCTTTAATACATCCACAATCAACAGCTAACCCTGAAATAATCCAGTGACATTAAATGGCATTGCTTAAATTTATCGGTGGCATTAGACTGAGTGCGGTATTAGTTAAATGTGGCATCACTTTAGCAGTAGCATTGCTTGACTTGACTGTTGGCGTTATACTAACAGCAAAAAAGTGGCAATAAGAGCATGGGAGGCCCATTCGAACAGTGGGCGCACCAGTACGATGTACCTCCACAGACGCAGAGTGGTGAGGGAGGTATGGTTGCCCAGAGCAAAAAATATCCAGGCAGCATATGTGGATTACGTCCCATTTTTGTTCTCTTTAGCCACCTTTTTCCTATGTGAAGACAACAAACCGATCGACCTGGCCATTCTCTATTGCGTTGTCATGCCTTTCTACCCTTCTTCAACCAAGAGACGTGAGAGTCGTTCCTTAGCTACTGATTTCCCCTTTTCAACCTAGATGCGGGTTCGATGCCTACTCTCTTAGACAGTACAATCTCCCTTCCTTTCCTTATTCAACCCAGACATGGATTAGTCTGCATGAAGTAGGGTTTCCTTTAATAGTGAAAATTAAGGTTTTCGTCTGCGTGGCCAGCAGAGCAAAGGATAGCAAATTGGGAAGATGGTGGAGTGGAAAAAGATCCACATGCAACGACGTGGCAGATGGGGCAATAGAACAAGGGTATGGTTCGAAAAGAAGTAGCATACGTGAGGGTCGGCGGGAAGTGGCTTCGCTCGTGGTCGTCGTCCTCCGCACACACTATGGCAGCGAGCTTGGGGACGGAGGCCATCCCGCGCGGGCGCTAGGTCTAAGAGGACGGCCTTGTCGTCAGTGCGTGACCTCGCTCGCCGACGACGAGTGCATCAATGCTGCACGTCCTTTTCTTCCCCGGCGGATCTATGACCACCAGTGAGGAGGGAGATAGAGGCCGTCTTTTTTAGATCTGGAGAGAGGGTGATAGTGTGGGAAGCAAGTGGGCCGCCCTTAGCAAGAAAGCGCTGAAGCTCCATCCTATATATCTTTTTTATACTACTAGTACTGGAGGTGGAGTAGTGGTAGAGTAGTTTATATTTTCTCTGCGTACAGTACCAGTTAGTCGTGCTTCAAAACTGAACGACACACCATTAAAAAAATAAAGGTCGATAACTAATGCGGCACCTCGGGCCAACGTGGCCAGATCGCATTTTGCACGAGAAATTACACACCATGTTTCGTTGACATGTGGTCCCGTTCCAACATATCAGTGAGACGGCGGCGAGTCCTTTTCTACTAGTATTTCCGAACGGACGTGTAGGCCGGGGTGCCTCTTCGTGTACCGTGGCAAGCTGGCAACCATCCACCGACTCTTCACCTTTCCCTCTCGATTTGGAACTGCTGTCGCCGCTCTCCCTCCCTCCTCCATTTGCCTTCACCTTTCCTTCTGCCATTGTTCGATCGTCTTCTCCATGGAGAGAACTGGCCAAAAACGACCCCGTTATTCTTGCCCCGATCTGAAAGATGACGTGGTGGAGGAACTCATTGATCGGTGCGACGTCATCACCTCGGCTAGCATGGCAGGTTTGTTCAAGACCATTCTCGACTCAACTAATAACATCATTACAAGGAACCCAAGGGTCAAGGAGCGGTTTGATCTCCCCTATCTTCTTCGCCGTGACCCTGATGACTGGCGCGGGGACGATGGAGGCCTCGCCTTGTGCAAGTTGATGCCGCTTGATAATGATACATAGTATGTTAAGATGCCATCGCTTGAGGGTAAGGCTTGGTTAGGCGCAAATGGAGATTGGGTTGTTTATATTGGGTCCAACTGTGAGTGGGAACTTGTGAATGTGTACACTCGTCACCGGGTTCCACTTCCAAAAATCTCAGCAGGCTGCCCAGACGTTGAGCACACCAGTATTTTACGCACGTTCAAATACGATCATGGTGACTGTCTTCTACGGAAGATAGCAAATTGTCGAGTTTCCAACCGCTCTTGGAATTACAAGAACTATGTAGTTGTTGCTATCTTCACCAAGCTTGTTGCCGTCCTTCGTGGTTCGACTGGATGGATATTGCTCAAAAATCAGTTTCTGTACACAGATGAGTACTGTGATGCAATTCAATACGAGGGCCTTGTGTTTGCTTCCACCACTCATGGCACTGTTTTTGCATGGGATCCTCGTAGTTTCGGTACATTTGTCTTCCACCATAATTATAATTGTTTCATCCACATGCATGCGGGTTAGCAAGTTTCTCTTTACTAATTAACCTTCTTCTTGTGTTTCCAAGGTCCTGTGAACATTCCACCACCTATACTTGAAAATTTTTATAACCAAGGGGGGATGACGATGGTGATGATCACGAGCATGAGGACGAGCAGCGCCCATATACTCAGTGGCGCCTGGCAACTAATTCTGGTGGATCACCTCTTCTTTTGTGTATACAGCCCACTGCTGATGTTACTACTAAGGAAGCAGGTGTAGTCTCCCATGGTCGCACTCTCCGGACCTATTCCAACACCTGTTGCATGGTATTCGGGATGGATACTAGTGTGGTAGCGCCAACACCTTCTCCCTGGTACAGAATTGATAGTCTTGGAGAAAACTCGCTCTTACTTGGACAAAACTATACAATGATGGTGAAAGGCGATCCAACTGCTGTTGACACAACGTTACTACTATTTATGAGAAGCAACTATATCTATACCTCGGACATTTGGGTGGTTCCCTACCCTGGTACTGATATAGTAGACCGCTTCATCCTGGATGATTAGTCCCGCGTTGGTCTCGAGATTGACAATGGATGGCCCTTCCCAGAGAATCACTTGTGGTTCAAAGCAAGTGTTTCCAACGCTGAGGATTGGTTGAGTTGAAGTTCATTTCATTGCTTGTTATTTGTTGTGTGATGAAAACTTTAGTATTTATAATGTATCCTCGTTGTCGATGTGGGTTGATGACCTGTTGTATGTAATAAAATGATATGCATGTGATAAACTTACTAAATTTATGAATGGCTTTCGAGTCGCTTCTCTGAGTGAGTGGTGCGACGAGGAAAAAAATATTTTCCGAATACATAATTTTTGTACGTGCATTGCAACAGGTTATTGGATGAGGCCAATCAACAATAGTAGTACACTATTTGTACTAGCTTCACATGCTTCGCGCGTCGGGCGGGTGTTTTTACTGTAGCCATATGTTAATGTGTTCGCTGTACGTAACCAGCACCTCGAATCCTCGATACTACTAGTAGGAGTACTATATAAGTAGTAGGAGTAGTAGGGTGGCATGGGCCAGAACAAGCATTCACGTCCAGGAGTACGACACACGCCACCAGCACGACATCCATCTGACGCCATATTTCTTGGAGTCCGTGCTAGAGCAATCTCTTCAACCTCGTCGTTTCTCTAATTCAGCCATCGCGCGATGGGCGAGGTGGGGGTTTGCCGATAGTCGGTTTCCTGAATTGCGGTCCCACTTGTAAGGCCAACTCCAACGCACGACCCCAAACAGACCTCCGTTTTGCACGAACTCCAACAATAATTTTGACTAGACAAGCAAGACCAAAGAAAACAAGAACCACAAGAATACATTTTAGAAGATATCCAACTTCCATAACTGCTCCTATAAGTTGGATTAGTGCCTTCTCGATGCATTCATTGTTGATCTGCAGAGGCTCGATCTTGCGTGCTTCTTTCTTCTTCGAGTGTAAAGAAGTAGACGTTGCTTCCTCGCATCTATAGTCTCATGTCTAGCCTCTATTCTAGTAGGAGTATCAACAAGTGCACTAGTCTCATCTCTAGCCTCTATGCTAGCTAAAAGTGCTAGAACATCTACTAAATTGTGCTCTATCAATATATCGATGTACTCTTCTTCCGAATACTAAAACTTGCATCCATTCTACACAAGAAATTTTTTAAGTTAGGACAACTAGTCCAATCCGAGAGCACAACCAAAGATTTGGTCGGGTTCTTCCTCCTTTGTTCGACACGTGGGACATCCAACATCCAGGTCGTGTCATGCAAGAAAATAGAGTGGTAGTTGAAGCCACGTGATGTGCATCTTGGGTTAAACTGTAAATAGAATCTTACTACTCTTGAGTAACTCCAAAAGCGGCCACCAAAGATCTTTATTGGATTTGTTTTTCATCACCAGCACGTCGAGGTGAAAGATGTGCAGGTTCAGTGGGTCCTCTTGCGTTTTCACTAACATGTGGGACCGCATATGAGCAAACAGACGATGGGCTCCGCGCATCCGCTAGCTGGCTGAGAAGAGAGATAGAGGAGGGTTGAGCACGGACTCCAGGAAATTTGTTCTACGTAACCAATACCTCGATATAGGCTCGATATAGTGGGGTGGCATGGGCCATAACTAGCATTCACGTCTAGCAGTACGGCACATGCCACCCACACGAGTCCCATCCGACACCAATTTTCTTGGAGTCCGTGCTACACCCATCTCTTCTCCCTCCTGTTTTCTCAGCCATCGCACGAAGCGCGGGGTGGGGGTTTGCCGATAGTCGGTTTGCTCAACTGCAGTCCCACTTGTAAGTGAAAATGCAACACCGCACGCATTCCCCCTTGAGCGGCGTGCCGGACCAACCGTGTGGGGGTGCGATGCGAACACGGCAGGCTTTTCCTTTTGAACTTGTAACTTGTAAAATTTGGTTCTGCTCCATGGCGCGACCGATAGATAGAAAATAATGATTTTCCCTAGAGTAATGAGAAGTTTGGTTCTGGCACCGTTCATGCATGGAGTACGTACGAAAATTATGAAGTTGATGCGAAAGGTAAGATAATTACTAGTAGTACCATATACTACTACATGGATTTGACGGAAAGATAAAAATACATACGGATCCATCAACGACATCCTCACGCCCTAGTGCGCCAGGTCACCAACCGACGTGTGAGGAGCAGCGGCGTTGGTGGCGAGCTCAACGTGCTTCTGAACAATGCCGTCCAAGGTTGCCCTGCGGTCCAAGAAGGCTAGCGTCCTATCGTCCTCCTCTTGCATGTAGTAGTCCTTGTGGATGATTTGCGCGTAGATGTGGGTGATTATGTCGATGGTGTCTTGCTGCGCCAGGCGCTGCGTGGTGAGCGCGACCTCAAGCTGGACATTCTCCGGCGCGACGGCGGGCAGTCGCAGGGCCACCAGTACGTCGAAGAGGTTGTCACCATAGTGGCCGTTGAGGGTGGCGGGCATCGCAGAGCCTGGGCGCGTCGGCTGGAGGCGTACGTCAAAGTCGTCTGCGAGCTTCTTGACGACGGTGAACTTGTCGAAGAAACCAACGAGGACCTCGTCGAACAAGGAGACGAAGTTGTCGTCCAAGCGGCCCCTCGCCCTGGCGGCCTCAAGCAATACCTGGAGACGTTCCTCGGTGCCGGGCCGCAGGCAGGCATCGTGGACCATCTGGCACAGACGGCTGATGCTCGTGCTCATCGCCTCCATGGGTCTAGCTTAGATTCTAGTCAACTGATCTTGCGATTCAAGTGATCACTCTTTCCCTTGGTTAGCGTGCGTAGGTGCGTAGGATTTCGTACTACTCCTCGGCCCTCTACTGCACCTGCCTTTGGTTGTATGATAGGTGGGCCAGCCACCCGTTGGGCCCATGTGTCATTCACTCAAAGGCAGTTGCAGTAAGTCAATGAAGATGCGTCCCCCTCCGTGCCGGTGCAGTATAGTCATCTCACCGGACCTCTATTTGGGGCCAAACGAGAGAAGTTTGATGTTTACTGGTTGATTGGTCCCCCTTTGCATTTTGCGCTAAGTTTTGACCTTTGATTTAACTAATAAAATGTTAATGCATGTAAACAAAAATGTTGTGTAAGTCACCTTACGAAAACCAAATAATCCCAAAACACTTAGGCATGGTACATTAACTCCCTCCTCGTTTCTTATTTGGTGACATATCAACCAATGAGAGATGTGGGCCGTGCATGCTTTCAATGACTTGAGACTACCAAACATGACATGTAGTGTTTAGTTTATTGCATGTAATCCTATTAATTAGCAAAAAGACATTAAGTTCTCTCGCCGATAGGAATAAAACAATACACAATGTATTTATTTACAAAGGGAGTAGTACATTTTTTGTGACATGCATTACTAGATATTGCTAGTCAAATACTAAAATCCAGATGGACATGGTAGTACTCCTAAATCCAGACAGTGGTGCTACTAGTACTAGTAGTAGTACTACCAATGTAGTAGGAGTACTAGCACTGTACTACCTGTTGGTCAAATTATTACGTGCTGCTCCTCACAGTGAAGTGACAAGACCCTGCGCCGGAGATGACACTTGAGTACAGGCGCCGTGTTCGGCATACCATAGTCAGCCTCACCGTCTGCAGTCACTATCATCATGGCTGTAGAGCTAGCCTACTTACAACTAGCCCTGTTCGACACAATTTCCCGTGCGTAGATGCCCGTGCATTGCACGGAACACTAAGATTGGGGGTGGACGGCGCCGGCAGCGGCCATCGTGCTAGATTTTTCCACGCCTTCTAGATGTGGTGTGGTGGAGATAAGGATGATTGTGAGAGACAAGGATTTGTTTGTAAATAGGGAACAAGTGCAGGCATATTTTTGCAAAAATGGAGAAGTTTGGTTTGTATGCGTCAGATCTAGATCCAACGGCTATTGGTGAAAGATGGGAGGCACAGCATCATCACCAACTCAGGACCTGTTTGATTTGCAGGATTTTGAAAACGCAGGAACAGGACATGGCAATATTACAAGTTTCAAACTGATATTACAAATATTAGGAGTAATGTTGCACCTATGAAGAGGGAATTACTAGGAAGTTTATGTAAGAAACTTTCGTTACTTTAGGTGGATGCAGCATTATCATACAAACTAAAATCCACCGCCTTGATAAGTCACTAATGGGCAAATAAGTTTTCGAGTCTCTGGCCACTTGATGTTTCAAAAACAAATTCAGCTTCTGCAGAGACTTTGTCATTTAGGCTTAGACGCTTACGGTGATCAGCACGCCATTCATTGTTGCGCCAGAGAACGCTAAACCTCATTACCTTGAGCACACTTGCCTCCAGAACAAAGAACCAGGCCAATTTAATCTCAGATGTGCTGCCTCGGTAGTCGATCAAATCAATTTCTATAAGATGGAGATCAAGGCATTCGATGAGATTGTTATAGTGCAGCACATATTTCACTTTTGGGTCTTTTTTTATCTGCAAAAGAAGAGAACATATTAGAGCAGCTGGATGTATAAGATTGCCGTGTCATCAAGAGGTACCAATATCATTCTCTCATACGATAGGGTTGGCTGGCTAGTGATATTTTTTCACTCTCTCTCTCTCTCTCTCTCTCTCTCTCTCTCTCTCTCTTTCTGTTTCCTCTCATTTAACTAGGAGCACGTGAAGAGCTTGGGCATTTGTTGCCTTCCACTATGTGGCCGATGCCATATTTCGCAAAAGTATGCCACATAATATGCATCGATGTCAAATCAAAAGATTTTGGCACCGCTCTCGCGATGTGAGAGAGTTGGCACCGCTGTGCACACAGACCCACATGTATAAACAAATCAATCAAACCAACTACACCAGCCTCTCACTCTCCCAAACAAGTGTTTTTTATTGCCTCAGTCCTCTCTCTCTCCCACGCAGTGTTTTTTCATTGCGTGAGTTAATTTGGCACCGGAGCAAAGTAGGTGATCCAGATTGGGGCACCAGATGAGCAATGGAGGGGCATCGATGCCAAATGCATCACAAGTGAATTTGGCACGTGTTTTGGCCAACATAGCCCACTTTTGTACTCCCTCCATCCCAAAATTCTTGTCTTAAATTTGTCTAAATATGGATGTATCTAGTTACATTTTAGTGTTAGATACATCCGTATCTAAACAAATGTAAGACAAGAATTTTGGGACGGAGGGAATACTACCTCGTATTTAGTATAAAATTTTGACCATAGATTTACCTAAGAAAATGCCAATGCATGTCACTAAAAATTACACCATTTGAAATAATGTTCAAATACAAATCCAACGATATAGTTCTTAGTGGCATGCATTAACATTTTGTCAGTTAAATCTATGGTCAAAATTTTGATACTACAAAATTGGAAGAGTAAACCAGGACGGAGGTAGTACTTGCTCTTAGGGTAACCATAGAGTTACTGGAGTAGTCTAAGTTACTTTCCACTATAACTAGCCTAGGCTACTATAGTAGTACAGCATAAAAACAATGTAGGTGATCACGTGAGAAAAAATACTAAAAACATTTCTTTCGGTGCAGTGCGTAGATGCAGTTTTGAACACTACACTTGTCATCGTAATTTGGGAAAATTACGAAAAAATTGAGCTACGTTGTGATTACCGTTTACTAATAGGAAAGAAGTTTCACCTCGATGAGTAGCTTCTCCATGCACGAAAAGCATGTAAGGAATCCAACAACTTGATCCAGATTGGGGCCGATAGATTTTAGTGCCAAGATCTTCAATATGCGCATGGACTGGGTCAAGCTTGTGGGAATCATTTTCTGGAAGACGGTCGTAAATACATCAAGAAGAAATTTAAAAATGTGAATTTCAAGAAGACGGAGAAGAAGATGAGTGATGTACCTGAACGATTACGGATCCAATAAAGAGTTCGGAGAATTTGGCAGACGAGTACACCAACGATGTTAATTTCAGCGCGTCAATGACCCTGATTTTTGTTGGACATTCTAGATCCGATACAAGCAATCTCTCAAGGAAAGGCGCGTTCTTAATGACCATAACATGGAACAGCTAGAGTGATCTCTTCCCAATTGATGTCTGGTTGCGGGGCCAACAAGACACATAAATTCACCGGAGATTCGTCGAGGCGATGTGGAGGCTAATGAACCCGTGGATCTGCTAAAGACGAAGGTACTCGAGCGCAGTACAACTGTGGAGCAGGTGCTCCATAGCCTTCTTCGAGATGAGAACGTCGAAGAGGTCGAGCTACTTGAGTTGAGGGAGAAGAAGGGCGAGCGCGGAATTAATCTAGTGAAGATAGCAGGAGCTGAAGCTGGCACGGTGCAGCGTTGGCGTGAGGCGGAGCGCGGATGGCGGCAGAGAGCGACATCGTCCAGCTTCAAAGGTGAGCTCCTCGAGCTGATCTAGGGCAGGGGATAAGAACCACTCGTCGAACTTGGGTTGGACCTTGTAGTTGGTACTGAACATGTGGATGTCAAGGCGTTTGGCTGGCCCAGGGTGCGATGAAAGGATCTTGGAGACTGCGGCCATGCGTTTGCAATCCCCGTCACAGAGGCAGTTCTCGACGGTGAGGTTGAGGGGGACGCGGCACCAGAGGGGGCGCCACCGCCGGGAGAGCAGGACGGTCCGCACCACAGATTTGGTGGGGAGGAGGCCGATGATGACGAGCAGCATGTCGTCTGGGAGGCTGCTGATGAAGTCCAGGCTCGCCGAATGCGGTTTTGGCTCGAGCCACCTCCGCTTGTTGGCTGCCTCACCATCCATCTCAACCAGCGGCGACGCCGGTGTACACGTGTGCTGGTGTGTGTTGTGTGCTGGGTGTGCGCGAGTGCATCCTTCTATGCATGCCGCCGCGAAGTGGTGAATTGCGCGAGTGTGTCCTTCACGCGCAAGAAGTGTGTCCTCAATGCGCCCTCAATTTACTAGCGTGCGGGGTGCTACCCGAGTGGTTTCAACTTTGTTTACTTCACCGCATGTCAGATGGGCCTCTAGTTTACTTATTTTCACCCACTGCCACATGGTCCAGCACACGAAGATACAGAATACAAGCTGACAAGGCAGCATGTAAAGTCAAACTTTTGAAACTTTGACCAAGTTTATAAAGAAATTACTTATATCTACAATACCAAAGATAAATGATAGTATGAAGTAAGTACATGTTGTGATGAATCTAATGATCATTCTAGATGTAAATGTTTTTCTCCACATATACCTGGTCAAACTTTTCTAAGGTTTGACTTTTCAAAACATCCATATGCTTATGGACGTGACAGAGTCCCTAACTAGAGAGAGAGAGAGAGATAGAAAGAGTGAGTGAAAAAAGTGTGTGTGCGTGTGTGAAAGAGACATGGACAACACACGATAAAATTAGAGAAAAAGCATGTGTGTCTTATGCAAACATATCACACATGCCTCTTCGACAATGGAGGCAAGGTGAGGAGATAGTGTGTGGTTGTTTGGAACCGAGAGAGCAAGACCCCTAGCACGTGGCCAAGAGGGGTCTGACAAACAAGGGAGAGAGGTCGAGAGAGACGTACGGAGAAAATGCAGACATGGGGAGGAGAGAGTTTATGTTTGTCATAGAGAGATCCCCTGGAGATCGTGATGGGACTACATGGGTGGGAGATCGAGTGACAAGGTGTGTGTGCGATAGAAGATACCCCGAGAGATATCGAGATAGGCGTATGGATGGAAGGAGACAATACGTGTGTTCCTGATGGCTAATGAGAGATAATCATACTTAGGAGGGGGGTGATACGTCCATTTTGCATCATGCTTTTATATCAATATTTATTGCATTATGGGATGTTATTTCACGTTTTTTCACAATACTTATGGCTATTCTCTCTTATTTTACAAGGTTTACATGAAGAGGGAGAACGCCGGCAGCTGGAATTCTGGGCTGGAAAAGGAGCAAATATTGGAGACCTATTCTGCGCAACTCTAAAAGTCCTGAAACTCCATGGAATATCTTAAAATAAATAAAGAAAAATCATCGCCAAAGATGAAGGCTAGGGGGCCCACACCCTGCTCATGAGGGTGGGGGCGCGCCTCCTACCTCGTGGCCCCCCTGGTGGCTCTCCGACGCCCATCTTCTCCTATATGAAGTCTTTCGATGAGAAAAAATAGAAGGCAACCTTTCGGGACGAGACTCCGCCGCCACGAGGAGGAACCAATCTAGGGCTCCGGCAGAGCTGTTTTGCCGGGGACACTTCCCTCCGGGAGGGGGAAATCATCACCATCATCATCACCAACGCTCCTCTCATCGGGAGAGGGCAATCTCCATCAACATCTTCACCAGCACCATCTCATCTCCAAACCCTAGTTCATCTCTTGTATCCAATTCTTGTCTCCAAGTCCGGGATTGGTGCTAGTAGGTTGCTAGTAGTGTTGATTACTCCTTGTAGTTGATGCTAGTTGGTTTATTTGGTGGAAGATCATATGTTCATATCCTTTATGCATATTATTACGCCTCTGATTATGAACATGAATATGCTTTGTGAGTAGTTACGTTTGTTCCTGAGGACAAGGGAGAAGTCTTGCTATTAGTAGTCATGTGAATTTGGTATTCGTTCGATATTTTGATAAGATGTATGTTTTCTAGCCTCTAGTGGTGTTATGTGAACGTCGAATACATAACACTTCACTATTATTTGGGCCTAGAGGAAGGCATTGGGAAGTAATAAGTAGATGATGGGTTGCTAGAGTGACAGAAGCTTAAACCCTAGTTTATGCGTTGCTTCGTAAGGGGCTGATGTGGATCCATATGTTTCATGCTATGGTTAGGTTTACCTTAATACTTTTGTTGTAGTGTGGATGCTTGCAATAGAGGTTAATCATAAGTGGGATGCTTGTTCAAGTAAGAACAGCACCCAAGCACCGGTCCACCCACATATCAAATTATCAAAGTATCGAACGCAAATCATATGAGCGTGATGAAAACTAGCTTGATGATATTCCCATGTGTCCTCGGGAGCGCTTTTCCTATTATAAGAGTTTGTCCAGGCTTGTCCTTTGCTGCAAAAAGGATTGGGCCACCTTGCTGCACTCTATTTACTTTTGTTACTTGTTGCTCGTCACAATTTATCTTATCACAAAACTATCTGTTACCACTTATTTCAGTACTTGCAGAGAATACCTTGCTGAAAACCGCTTATCATTTCCTTCTGCTCCTCGTTGGGTTCGACACTCTTACTTATCGAAAGGACTACGATAGATCCCCTATACTTGTGGGTCATCAAGACTCTTTTCTGGCGCCGTTTCCAGGGAGTGTAGCGCCTTTGGCAGGTGGAATTTGGAAAGGAAATGTTTAAATAGTGTGCTGAAATTTTCTGTCACTTGTTACTATGGAAAGTAATTCTCTGAGGGTCTTGTTCGGGTATCTTCACCCCGTCCAGTAGGGCAAATAGTTGCTCCTCAACCTACTGAACCTATTGAAAATGAAACTCCTTTTGAAATTCCTTCAGGTATGATGGAAAAACTGCTAGCTAACACTTTTACAGGAGATGGAACAAAGCATCCTGATGAACATCTACTCTATGTGGATGAAGTTTGTGGACTATTTAAGCTTGCAGGTATACCCGATGATGTTGTTAAGAAGAAGGCCTTCCCTTTATCTTTGAAGGGAGACGCACTGACATGGTACAGGCTATGTGATGATATGAGATCATGGAACTATAAAAGATTGAAATTGGAATTTCATCAAAAGTATTACCCTATGCATCTTGTTCATCGTGATCGCAATTATATATATAATTTTTGGCCTCGCGAAGGAGAAAGCATCTCTCAAGCTTGGGGGAGGCTTAAATCAATGTTATATTCATGCCCCAATCATGAGCTCCCAAGAAAAGTAATTATGCAAAGTTTTTATGCTCGGCTTTCTGATAACAATCGCACCATGCTCGATACTTCTTGTGTTGGCTCTTTTATGATGAAGACTATTGAATTTAAATGGAATTTATTGGATAGAATTAAACGCAATTCTGAAGATTGGGACCTCGACGAAGGTAAGGAGTCAGGTATGACACCTAAGTTTGATTGTGTTAAATCTTTTATGGATACCGATTATTTTCCGTAAGTTTAGCACTAAATGTGGACTTGACTCCGAGATAGTAGCTTCTTTCTGTGAATCTTTTGCTACCTATGTTGATCTCCCCAAGGAGAAGTGGTTTAAATATCATCCTCCCATAGAAGTAAAAGTAGCTGCACCTATTAAAGTTGAAAAAAGACTGTCACTTATAATGATCCTATTGTTCCCACTTCTTATGTTGACAAACCACCTTTCCCTGTAAGAATGAAGGATCATGCTAAAGCTTCAACTGTTGTTCGTAAAAGCAATATTAGAACTTATACACCTCCTGAGCAAGTCAAAGTAGAACCTAATATTGCTATTGTTAAAGATCTCTTGTCTGATAATATTGATGGGCATGTTATTCAATTCTGTGGTGAAACTGCTAGAATTGCTAAACCTTGTGCTAGAGATAAACATAGACCTGTGGTAGGCATGCCTGTTATTTCTGTTAAAATAGGAGATCATTGTTATCATGGCTTATGTGATATGGGTACTAGTGCTAGTGTAATACCCATTGACTTATACAAAGAAATTATGCATGAAATTGCACCTGCTGAGTTAGAAGATATTGATGTTACAATTAAACTTGCCAATAGAGATACTATATCTGCAATGGGAATTGTTAGAGATGTTGAAGTCTTGTGTGGAAAAACCAAATATACTACTGATTTTCTTATTCTTGGTTCTCCACAAGATAGCTTTTGTCCCATTATATTTGGTAGACCCTTCTTGAATACTGTTAATGCTAAGATAGACTGCGAAAAGAATGTTGTTACTATTGGCTTGGATGATATGGTTCATGAGTTTAATTTCTCTAAATTTAGTTATCAACATCGTGAGGAAGAATTGCCTAGTAAGGATGAAATTATTGGTCTTGCTTCTATTGCCGTACCTCCTAGTGATCCTTTAGAACACTATTTGCTAGACCATGAAAATGATATGTTCATGAATGAAAGAAGGGAAATAGATGAAGTATTCTTTAAACAGGAACCTATTCTGCAACACAATTTGCCTGTTGAAATCCTAGGGGATCCTCCTCCACCCAAGGGTGATCCCGTGTTTGAGCTTAAACCGTGCCTGATAATCTTAAATATGCTTATCTTGATGAAAAGAAAATATATCCTGTCATTATTAGTGCTAACCTTCTAGAGCATGAAGAAAAAAGATTATTGAAAACTCTGAAGAAGCACCGTGCCGCTATTGGATATACTCTAGATGATCTTAAGGGCATCAGTCCCACTCTATGTCAACATAAAATAAATTTGGAAGCAGATGCCAAACTAGTTCGTGATCCTCAATGACGTTTGAATCCTAAGATGAAAGAAGTGGTAAGAAAAGAAATAATCAAGCTTCTGGAGGCAGGTATAATTTATCCCGTTGCTGATAGTCAGTGGGTAAGTCATGTCCATTGTGTCCCTAAGAAGGGAGCAATTACTATTGTCCCTAATGATAAAGATGAATTGATTCCACAAAGAATTATCACAGGTTATAGGATGGTAATTGATTTCCGCAAATTAAATAAGGCTAATAAGAAAGATCATTACCCCTTACCTTTTATTGATCAAATGCTAGAAAGATTATGCAAACATACACATTATTGCTTTCTAGATGGTTATTCTAGTTTCTCTCAAATACTTGTGTCGGGTATAGATCAATCAAAGACTACTTTTACATGCCCTTTTAGTACTTTTGCTTATAGACGTATGCCTTTCGGTTTATGTAATGCACCTGCTACCTTTCAAAGATGCATGATGGCTATATTCTTTGACTTTTGTGAAAAGATTTGTGAGGTTTTCATGGACGACTTTTTCGTCTATGGTTCCTCTTTTGATGATTGCTTAAGCAATCTTGCTCGAGTTTTGCAGAGATGTGAAGAAACTAATCTTGTCTTGAATTGGGAAAAGTGCCATTTTATGGTTAATGAAGGTACTATATTGGGGCACAAAGTTTCTGAAAGAGGTATTGAAGTTGATAAAGCCAAGGTTGATGCTATTGAAAAGATGCCATGTCCCAAGGACATCAAAGGTATAAGAAGTTTCCTTGGTCATGCCGGATTTTATAGGAGGTTCATTAAGGACTTCTCAAAAATTTCTCGGCCTCTGACTAATTTATTACAAAAAGATGTACCGTTTGTCTTTGATGATGATTGTGTAGAAGCATTTGAAATATTTAAGAAAGCATTAGTCTCTGCACCTGTTGTTCAGCCACCTGATTGGAATTTACCCTTTGAAATTATGTGTGATGCTAGTGATTATGCTGTAGGTGCTGTTCTAGGGCAAAGAGTTGATAAGAAATTAAATGTTATCCATTATGCTAGTAAGAATCTCGATAATGCTCAAAGAAATTATGCTACTACCGAAAAGGAACTTTTAGCAGTTGTATTTGCTTGTGATAAATTCAGACCCTATATTGTTGATTCTAAAGTAACTATTGACACTGATCATACTGCTATTAAATATCTTATGGAAAAGAAAGATGTAAAACCTATACTTATTAGATGAGTTCTCTTGTTGCAAGAATTTGATTTGCATATTGTTGATATAAAAGGAGCTGAGAACCCCGTTGCAGACAACTTATCTAGGTTAGAGAATGTTCTTGATGACCCACTACCTATTGATGATAGCTTTCCTGATGAACAATTAAATGTCATAAGAACTTCTTGTAGCACTCCATGATATGCTGATTATGCTAATTATATTGTCGCTAAATTTATACCACCTAGCTTCACATACCAACAAAAGAAAAAGTTTTTCTATGATTTGCGACATTACTTTTGGGATGACCCACATCTTTATAAAGAAGGAGTAGATGGTATTATTAGACGTTGTGTACCTGAGCATGAGCAGGAACAGATCCTACGCAAGTGGCACTCCGAAGCTTATGGAGGACACCACGCTGGAGATAGAACTGCACATAAGGTATTGCAATCTGGTTTTTATTGGCCTACTCTCTTCAAGGATGCCCGTAAGTTTGTTTTGTCTTGCGATGAATGTCAAAGAATTGGTAATATTAGTAGACATCAAGAAATTCCTATGAATTATTCACTTGGTATTGAACCATTTGATGTTTGGGGCTCTGATTATATGGGACCTTTTCCTGCCTCTAATGGATATACACATATTTTAGTTGCTGTTGATTATGTTACTAAGTGGGTAGAAGCTATTCCAACTAGTAGTGCTGATCATAACACTTCTATTAAAATGCTTAAGGAAGTTATTTTTCCGAGGTTTGGAGTCCCTAGATATCTTATGACTGATGGTGGTTCACACTTTATTCATGGTGCTTTCCGTAAAATGCTTGCTAAATATGACGTTAATCATAGAATTGCATCTCCATATCACCCGCAGTCTAGTGGTCAAGTCGAATTGAGCAATAGAGAGCTCAAATTAATTTTGCAAAAGACTGTTAATAGGTCTAGAAAGAATTGGTCCAAGAAACTGGACGACGCATTATGGGCCTATAGAACTGCATACAAGAATCCTATGGGTATGTCTCCGTATAAAATGGTTTATGGAAAAGCATGTCACTTACCTCTCAAACTAGAACATAGGGCATATTGGGCTATTAAAGAGCTCAACTATGATTTCAAACTTGCCGGTGAGAAGAGGTTATTTGATATTAGCTCACTTGATGAATGGATAACCCAAGCTTATGAAAATGCCAAGTTGTTTAAAGAAAAAGTTAAAAGATGGCATGACAAAAGGATACAAAAGCGCGAGTTTAATGTAGGTGATTATATATTGCTATACAACTCTCGTTTAAGATTTTTTGCAGGAAAACTTCTCTCTAAATGGGAAGGTCCCTATGTTATCGAGGAGGTCTATCGTTCAGGTGCCATAAAAATCAACAACTTCGAAGGCACAAATCTGAAGGTGGTAAACGGTCAAAGAATCAAACACTATATCTCAGGTAATCCCATAAATGTTGAAACTAATATTATTGAAATCATAACCCCGGAGGAATACATAAGGGACACTTTCCAGCCCGTTTCAGACTCCGAAAAGGAATAGGTATGTGGTACGGTAAGTAAACCGACTCCAAAACAAGTTTTAAGGCAATATTTCTCTGTTTTGGAATATTTAGAAAAATAGAAAAATAAGTGGCAGTCCGGGAAGGACACGAGGCATCCACGAGGGTGGAGGGCGCGCCCTTCCCCCCTGGGCGCGCCCCCCTACCTCGTGAGCACCTCGTGTGCCCTCCGGACTCTGTTTTCTTGCACGATACGTATTTTGGTCGGTAAAAATTCATTATATATACCCCCGAAGGTTTTGACTCCCGTATCACGCAAATATCCTCTATTTTTGTTTCGAGCTATTTCCGTTGCAGATTTAGAGCACCATGACTTCTCCCTCCTCCAACAACGAAGACAAGGATGCTTGGCTATTGAAGATAGAGTTGAAAAGAGAGGAACCAGAAGAGATCAACAAGGATGAAAGGATCAAGAAGGCCATGGAGGTTCAAGCTCCGGTGGTGAAAGAAGAAGACATCCCTCAACCTTTACCTAACCTTTTCACTCCAACAGAGATTGAAGCCTTCAAGATGATTGAGTTAGCCCGCATATAGAACAAGTATCTTATACAGGAGGATATTTTGTTGAAGGATCATATTGCTGGGCTCAAGGGCATTATCCGCAAGTTGGAGGAACTTTTACGCTCGATGTGCGATTATCCACCGTCATCATCACCGCCACCATCACCTCAGAGGAAATAATCACATGGGTATGGGCACTCCCCTTGGCAACTGCCAAGCTTGGGGGAGGTGCCCTGGTATCGTATCACCATCACAACTCCTATCTTTACCGTTTTTCTTAATTCGATCGTTTTAGTAGTATCTTCATTTAGTAGAGTAAAGTCATGGCATGATCTAGTTTTGAGTTTTGCTTTATGATCCCTCTTTGTAATCGAGTCCGTGAGCTATATAATAAAGATTAGTGTTGAGTCAAGGGCTTGATTATTTTGCCATGATCTTGGGTAAAAAGAAAAGAAGAAAAAGAATAAAAAGAATCAAAGAGTTCATATTGATCTTATTGAAAGTAATGACTTCACATAGAAAGAGTATGATGATTAAAAGTTGTTGGGAGTTGGCAAATATAGCTTTGGTCATCGTTGCAATTAATAGGAAGTAATAAGGAAAGAGAGGTTTCACATATAGATATATTATCATTGACATCTTTTATGACTAGGAGCACTCATTAAAATACGACATGCTAAAGAGTTGATGTTGGACAAGGAAGACAACATAATAAGTTATGTTTTCTTATATCTGAGATAAAGTATGTTGTCATGGATCCTCTAACGTGTTGAGCTTGCCTTTCCCCCTCATGCTAGCCAAATTCTCAGCACCAAGTAGAAATACTACTTGTGCTTCCAAATACCCTTAAACTAGTTCAGCCATGAGAGTCCACCATATCTACCTATGGATTGAGTAAGATCCTTCAAGTAAGTTGTCATCGGTGCAAGCAATAAAAATTGCTCTCTAAATATGCATACTTATTAGTGCAGAGAAAATAAGCTTTGTACGAACTTGTTGTGGACGTAATAAAAGCGACGGACTGCATAATAAAGGACCACATACAAGGGGCAATATAAAGTGACGTTCTTTTGCATTAAGATTTTGTGCATCAACCCTAAACGCGCATGACAACCTCTGCTTCCCTCTGCTAAGGGCCTATCTTTTATTATTATCCTCTACCTTATGCAAGAGTCACGGTGATCTTCACCTTTCCTTTTTCATTTTATCCTTTGGCAAACTCAGCATGTTGGAAAGAACATGATATATATATATATATATATATATATATATATATATATATATATATATATATATATATAATTGGATGTAGGGGAGCATGAATTATTATTGTTGACATTACCCTTGAGGTAAAAGGTTGTGGGGCAAAACTATAAGCCCCTATCTTTCTCTGTGTCTGATTAAAACTCCGTAACCACAAGTATTGCGTGAGTGTTAGCAATTATGAAGGACTAAGTGATAGTTGAGTATGTGGACTTGCTTTTAAGCTCTGACATGGACTCTTTCAGATGTTATGATAAATTGCAATTGCTTCAATGACTGAGGTTATAATTTGTTGGTGCTCAATAAGGTTTCTGATTCATACTTTTGCATTGTGAAAAGATCATCACTTGAACATAAGTAATCATATGACAAAATCTATATATGTTGCTGTTATGGAAATAATCATGATGCCTTCATGTCCGTATTTTATTTTTATCTATGCCTCTACCTCTAAACATGAGGACATATTTATTATTATCGGCTTTTCGCTTGAGGACAAGCGAGGTCTAAGCTTGGGGGAGTTGATACGTCCATTTTGCATCATGCTTTTATATCAATATTTATTGCATTATGGGCTGTTATTTCACGTTTTGTCACAATACTTATGGCTATTCTCTCTTATTTTACAAGGTTTACATGAAGAGGGAGAATGCCCGCAGCTAGAATTCTGGGCTGGAAAAGGAGCAAATATTGGAGACCTATTCTGCACAACTCCAAAAGTCCTGAAACTCCACAGAATATCTTAAAATAAATAAAGAAAAATCGTCGCCAAAGATGAAGGCCAGGGGGCCCACACCCTGCTCACGAGGGTGCCCCCCCCCGGGGCACGCCCCCTACCTCGTGGGCCCCCTGGTGGCTCTCCGACGCCCATCTTCTCCTATATGAAGTCTTTCGATGAGAAAAAAATAGAAGGCAACCTTTCGAGATGAGACTCCGCCGCCACGAGGTGGAACCTTGGCGGAACCAATCTAGGGCTCCGGCAGAGCTGTTCTGCCGGGGACACTTCCCTCCGGGAGGGGGAAATCATCACCATCATCATCACCAATGCTCCTCTCATCGGGAGAGGGCAATCTCCATCAACATCTTCACCAGCACCATCTCATCTCCAAACCCTACTTCATCTCTTGTATCCAATTCTTGTCTCCAAGTCCGGGATTGGTGCTAGTAGGTTGCTAGTAGTGTTGATTACTCCTTGTAGTTGATGCTAGTTGGTTTATTTGGTGGAAGATCATATGTTCATATCCTTTATGCATATTATTACCCCTATGATTATGAATATGAATATGCTTTGTGAGTAGTTACGTTTGTTCCTGAGGACAAGGGAGAAGTCTTGCTATTAGTAGTCATGTGAATTTGGTATTCGTTCGATATTTTGATAGGATGTATGTTGTCTAGCCTCTAGTGGTGTTATGTGAACGTCGACTACATAACACTTCACCATTATTTGGGCTTAGAGGAAGGCATTGGGAAGTAATAAGTAGATGATGGGTTGCTAGAGTGACAGAAGCTTAAACCCTAGTTTATGCGTTGCTTCGTAAGGGGCTGATGTGGATCCATATGTTTCATGCTATGGTTAGGTTTACCTTAATACTTTTGTTGTAGTTGTGGATGCTTGCAATAGAGGTTAATCATAAGTGGGATGCTTGTTCAAGTAAGAACAGCACCCAAGCACCGGTCCACCCACATATCAAATTATCAAAGTACCGAACGGCGAATCATATGAGCGTGATGAAAACTAGCTTGACGATATTCCCATGTGTCCTCGGGAGCGCTTGTCCTATTATAAGAGTTTGTCCAGGCTTGTCCTTTGCTACAAAAAGGATTGGGCCACGTTGCTGCACTTTATTTACTTTTGTTACTTGTTGCTCGTTACAATTTATTTATCACAAAACTATCTGTGTTACCACTTATTTCAGTACTTGCAGAGAATACCTTGCTGAAAACCGCTTATCATTTCCTTCTACTCCTCGTTGGGTTCGACGCTCTTACTTATCAAAAGGACTACGATAGATCCCCTATACTTGTGGGTCATCAGGGGGGAGTGCTTGCGCCTATGATGGAGTGAGGGATTATGGTACTTAGGGGGCTGCGTGTCATATGGAGAGAGAACAAGGGCGGAGAGTGTTGGATGGGTCTATATGTATAGCACGAGGAAGACATGTGTATGTGTGAACCAGGGAGATATAAGGTCAGTTTGGTTTGCGTCCTGAGCATCTTTTGCCTGGCCTGGGGTTGTCCTGGATTTCATGCACGCTTGTTTGGTTGCTACCCTGTGAAAAAGAAAGCCCGCCTGGCCTGGATTCCCTTGCACTTTAATTAGCCTGGCTGGACTCCAGACACTGCAAGTAGCCTGGCCCAGGCAACCGATTTCGAACGCCTGGCCGTGCCTGGTCGTGCGGCCATGAGGCTAATAGCAGCCTGGATGGATATTAGCATTAAATAATTGCTGCATGGACTGATTGATGGGACGTTGATGCTTTGCCTGGCCCAGGCATGAACCAAGCGCTTCAGCACCACACAAGCCTGGCCAGGCAGAAATATTTTACATCTCACGTCCACACCAGGCAGTACTGGCCATCAAGGCATGAGGGTCAGGTCACGAACCAAACTGACCAATAAAGTTTGAGAGAGATTGAGGAGCCCCGATGAGGCTGAGTGGTGCGTCAGATAGCTGAGAGGGGGAAAGAGATATTTCATCCGCTCGATAATGTAGTGCATGTAAATTTTTTAGAAGTCAAACTTTGGAAACTTTGATCAGGTTTACTGAAATGTTATTTATATCTACAATACCAAAGATACATCATACAAAACTACATCTCATGGTGAATCTAATGGTATATGTTTGTCGTTCTAGATGTAATTGTTTTTCTCCACGTACATGGTCAAACTTTGTGATGTTTGACTTTTTAATAAATCTATATGCTATGGACCGAGGAGAGTGCCTAAGTCGAGACAGATCAAGTACGTGTGAAGGAGAATGAGTAAGTGTGCAAAAAGAGTATGTGTGTGAAAGAGAAAGTGACAACAAACGATAAATTAGAGAGAGAGAGCGTGTGTGTTTTTTGTTTCTTATGCGAACATATCACACATGCATATCCGAGATAGAAAAGCGAGGTGAGGAGATACACGAAGATAGCTAGTGTGTGATTGTTTGCAACGGAGAGAGACACCCCTGTAGCACATGTCCAATAAAGGTCTAGCCAACAAGGAACAAAGGTCGAGAGGGACACATAGAGGACATGGACGCATGGGGAGGGAGAGAGGGTGTGTTAGTGATAGAGAGATCCCCTCGAGATCGTGAGGGGACTATATGGGTGGGAGATCGAGGGAGGTGCGTGCGCGATAGAAAGATGCCCAAATCGAGATAGACCATGCACATGTTTGTGATGGAGACTAAGATTAGCTAGTCATATACATATGGGGGGACTGCGTGTGCCTACAATTGAGTGAGAGACCATCATACTTGGCTAGCTAGGCATGAGATTGTGTGTGTTCATGTGAGATGGAGAGAGAACGAGGGAGAGAGATAGAGTTTTAGATGGGCCTATCGAGTGCGAGTGAGATCTGCATGTGTATGTGTGACCCAGGTAGATGGAGATTTTGAGAGAGGGGAGGAAGAGCTCCGAGACAACAGAGTGGTGCGTGAGAGAGTTACGGGCAACGAGCCAAGGAATTTGTGTGTGTATGATGAGTGCACCCAAGATATCTAGCTTGGACTAGCTAGAGTATCATGCATAGTGTGTGAGAGAGACCTATAGATGGAGTATATATGCATGCGAACTAGAAAGACCCCGCCACACACACACACACAAAAAGAGAGAGAGATATGGAGAGAAAGGGAGAGGGACCAACAAGGTTTGTGTGTCGGATGCGTGTGACAGAATTGAAGATTGTCAGAGAGAGAGAGAGAGAGAGAGAGAGAGAGAGAGAGAGAGAGAGAGAGAAGGAGTCCGGGAGCGGGGGAGGTCGTGTTTTATGCATCAAAGACTGATATAAACCATGTTTCAATATAAACTTGCATTCAAATATTTAAATTGGAGAACATGTTGTCTGCAATCCACACATGAACGGATATATGCGTATATCAAACAAGTTTATTAATTTGACTTTCAGCATGTTCATGGAGTACTATAATACTGTACAACATGCTACTCGATTGAGGTGTTCAATTTTGGATTTAGTTCACTATTTTGACCTAGTGAACGAGCTATTTCATTGAATCAAGATATTTCATTTTGGGTTTGATTCACGTTTTTGAGTGGGTCAACTATTTGTCATATAGTAAATCGCTAGCAACGAGCATGTAAAAACACATTACTCCCGAACATCATCTCTCCATCTAAAAAAGAAGTGGCAAGCTAATATTTCAAAATTTGATTCGAATCGACTTGGTAAGGTAGACGTGGATGCTCGTTCTCCCAAAATTTGAACGAACCGTTAAACATCCTCTGCTCGGTGGAATTCGCCCGAGCAAATAAATGGGAGACGCGAAATTACCATCCTATGTGGGACATGCATCAATTGGCCCGTTGTACATAGAGGGTAGGTTTGTAACTTCATCCAAGCGCGCCTTCTCCTTGGCCGAAATGACATGTGCCAAATAATTCATAAACCATGGTCGGCAAAACACGCTTTCCTCGCCCGAAATAGCTTGCTCCCACTATTTCAAAACACGCTCTCCTCGCCTGAAATAGCTCGCGCCCACTATTTCAAAACACGCTCTCCTCGCCCAAAATCGCTCGCGCCCACTATATTTCAAAACACGCCCTCCTCGCCTGAAATCGCTCTCGCCCACTATTTGGGGAGAAGAAAAGTTACTCTACTATCCTCGATCCTCAGTACACAGACCCAAGCCGAGAAGCCTAAAGGCAGGGGTAGAACTGTAACTCCCCCTCACATTTCAGACAAATGCGTCCGTAAGACATGGTTCCACTCCCCTCCCAATTCCCCTCCCCCCATTCATACCTCGTGGGCGCCAGATCACCTTCTCCCTGGGAAGCTCCCTTCTCCCAAGCCACGAAACCTCAGCCCCTCCTCCATGGCACCCCCCACCGCACCAATTTCACGGCCACCCTCCTCCCTAATGCCGGAGATGATGTCCATTTGCCGTCGTGCACTGGGCCATGTGCCTCTTACTCTGTGCTGCTGGAGCTGCCTCAACGACGACCGCGTGAACCGTACTGGAGCCGATTCACCCCCGCCATTGTTCACGGCGCCGGAGCGGCTCCAATTTCGGATCCGTCCAAAGTTCCGGTGCTGCTTCCCCCGTCGACCATTGCGACATCGCTGTTTCCCTGCCGCCAATCGCCACCGCAATCGCGCTGGCCTCATCGACTTGGCAGCTGGACCTGCCTACTTCACCATGCCGCCAGATAGGTTGCACCCTCATCTCAAATCACTTTATTTAGGCGTCACTTGTCTGAATTTTTATTCTGGGCCAATCGATTCCCAATGGGAAGCAGCACCCCTCGAGGCGGCGGAGCTCCTAGGCTGCCGGTTGGCTGGTGTCTAACTTAAGGGTGCGGGGCCGCAAGTTCGCAGCGGAAGCGATGCTTAGATGGCTATCTTAGAGTTGCGTCAGTTGAAGGTACTGCCGCCGCCGGATCTGGATGACGGGGAGTCTTTGTGGATTGGCCCGGGGGCGGCGCAACCACGGCAGTGCGGTGGGGCGGGGAGTGGGGTTTTGGCCGGGGCTACGGACGGCGGAGGCAGGCTGCTCTGTCGTTGGTCGCTGGCTCTTCAAGGAAGATTTCGAACAGTGTCAGCCGGGAGGCACAAGACGGCCATCAAGCCATCCGGCGTAGATCGGACAGTACCAAAATAAAATAAAATTGTGTGACCCCAATTTAGTCTTCAGTCAACAGACGTGTGACCACTCTCGTACCGTGCTGTTGATCTCTTAGTGTATTTCTTCAAATCAAAGAGATGTGTCATTCTTAACATTATGTGTTATCTGCATCTTCAGCCACACCGTCTTCCGACTCACCGCAGCTACTCCAACAAGGGAAGTATACACCAGAAGGGAGATATAGTCCCCACTCAACAGTTCCCTGCATCAAATGCGCATGCCCGACATGGACAGCCACAACAACTGCAGGGCCATCGACAAGCCAACACATGATGCTCACTCCTATGGATGGCGGCCAGATAGGTTGTACCCTCGTCTTACTTGTGTGCAATATTTATGGCTTTGTTATTCATCTAAGCATGGAAAATACATTATCTCATTTCACTGTATATTCATGCTGATCTCTTACGGGTCTTGTTCAGGAGTTAACGTTGTTCCGTAGTTCAGCTAAAATACTTGTTCTTTAGGTAACATTGTTCCATAGTTATCATCCATCAGCCAATGCTACCCCACAGGCTGGTGATTATAGTATTATACCACTTCTAGTATTACCTATGTTGTTCTTTAATACTTTTGTGTGCCATCTAGTTAATCTCGAGTACAAACGATACATATTCTATAGCTTTCATCTGTGTTCTCCCTTTAGTTTTTGAGACCTATTGCTGCTAGTTAACCCCAGTCCTACTATTTATGTCGTCTCCTATAGGCACTCATTACATAAATCTAACTACTAGTTGTCTTCCATGCATGTCAGATATAATCGCACACACTGATATGTCCACAAGAACCTCACGGAGCAATGTAAAGGCTAATAAACTTGATGTCAATGATACCCAATATGATGGAACATGTAAAGGAAGTTCTTCAGAAGACTTGCAGAAAGATGATGAATCCTCTTCACCCCACAAGGTCCTTGGTCTAACTTGGCCTGTGATATGGGTACTGTCGTGGAATTGTCACGTCAGATGTCCTCGTGAAAGGACTTAGTTGTGGAGCCATAGCAACTAGGAATCTTGAAGGGCTTAAATTGGGACAAGGCACACGAGAGGTTTTTATACTAGTTCGGCCCCTTACGATGATGGTAAGGCCTACGTCTAGTTGGGTTGGTATTGATGTTTCGATGACCAGGGAGCGAGATACGCTATGCCCGGCTCTCAATGAGTTGTTTCTTGCCCTAAGCCGCCAGCAGGTCGTCCCCTTATATACACGGGTTGACGCCCTGTGGCTTACAGAGTCCCGGCCGGCTTATAAACAGTGTCCGGCTCGGTGACTAGTTAAATCTACCTTATGATACAAGTCATGCCATTACAGCAGTTTACTACAATGGGCATTAAGTCGCCTGTGGGCCTTAAGCCCTTTACTGAACCGCCATCTTCATGCTTGGTCTTGGGCTTCTCTCTGGTGAATCCTCTTTGCATAACCCGGCCCCTCCTGGGCGGCTTACACAAATAGTTATATCCCCAACATTAGGCCCCAGATTGATTTGAACCTGTTCATGTCAATCTTAAAAAATACCTTTAAAGAATAAATCTTCAGTCTTCTGACTATACAGAGGGTTTTCTTTAACCCGCCATGACGTCATCTTCTGGATCCGTGTTAACCCGGTGTGACATCATCCTTTCTTAAACTCCTTTTCTATTCCACCGTATCTTTCAACGGATCTCTGCTTTTATTGACTGTTTCGAAAATCGAGGCATCGGGGCCGCTGGATAATAATTCTTATCTCGTTTACCGCGCTGTCTCAGTTATCCTCTCCTTATAAATAGGCGCGACCTAGGTCTCCCATTCTCCTCTTTCCAGTCGTCTTCTTCCTCTTGCCTCCTCTCTGACACTCGAGCTCCGCCACCGCCGCCGCAGATCTCCTTGTCATCACCAACTCAGGCCGCTGCATCAACCTGGTTGGACCAGAAAAAACGCGACGCCCTTCCGCGGCAACCTTGCATCGGTAAGTCTCCCCTTTCCTGCTCCTTAGATCTACCTTAAGGCATTCGAGTTCTTCGAGTTCTTCATTGTCCAGTAGCTTTCTTTCATAGATTTCATTATCCTCGCGCTTCTTGATGTTGAAGATGATAAAAACTTATGCGTAGATGTTTTGCACCTACTTTGAAATGCAAATGAACCCCTTTCTGTCGCATAGAGGCCCCATTCGAGCCCTTGAGCTTTATCCACTCCAGTCTTAGGTCTAGAAAATTTCCCTTTCAGAACAATTGTTTGATCCAAAATAACAGTTGTAGATTATGAAACCTGTTTGTATCACCCGGAAAATTTCTTCTGTTGAATACACATAAACACAACTCTCCATGTAGCCGGTTAAAATAAGTGATACTGAGCTGTAAGCCTTGCTTTCTTCTCATGACCTTAAGAATTTTGAACTGCTCTTGATACTTGTAGCGGCTTAAATATTGTTGCACAGTCACCCTTATACCATTAGGCCCCTTCTTAAGCCGCCACCTTAAATAATTTAGATATTTCTCCCGGGTTAAAATTGAACTGGAACTTCTTATTTTGTCATAGGCCAACTGTTGTCATGGCACCTAAGGCGGCCAAAGCCCCTGTGACTTGCAATTGGGTCCCATCCACAGTTACTAAGAGTAAACTTGCTGAGTTCGTGAAGTCTGGCCACCTGCCAAAAAAGGAGGTCATGTCTTATCGTACCCCTGACCCGTCTGAAGAGAGGCCTCAACCCAAAGAAGGGGAGGTGATAGTGTTCACGGATCACATGAACCGGGGATTTGCCCCTCCCGGCTCAAAATTCTTCAAGGAAGTTTTGAATTTCTTTGATCTTAAACCTCAAGACATTGGACCCAATTCCGTGTCAAATCTTTGCAATTTCCAAGTCTTCTGCAAGGTGTACCTGGGAGAGGAGCCAAGTCTGCTTTTGTTCAGAGAACTTTTTTACTTGAACCGGCAGAATGAACGTGCCAACGGGCCTAGTCTTGAACTTGGCGGCATCTCAATCCAGCGGCGGAGAGATTGTCTTTTCCCTTATGCTGAGCTGCCGAGTCTCCCAAAAGATTGGAACCAGACGTGGTTCTACTGTCAAGACACTTCACCGGCTGATGAGAGGCCTCTGCCCGGTTTTCGCGCCCTGTGCCTTGAGTCCAACCATCCGCTGGCGGACAAGTTGAACTGTTGAGCGCCTGCCTCTCAACCCCACCATCAGGAAAATCAAAGCTCTGTTGGGAAATGGGTTAAATGGCATCGATCTGGTCCAGGTCTGGGTCACCTGGCGAATACTACCATTAAGCCGCCGCTCCGGCTTAATGTGTACTTATACAGGCGAGAAGGATGATCCAATGTGCCATAGTACTGACGACTTACCAGATGATGTGGTAGATGCTACAACCCAGTCACTCCTGAAGGAGGGCACTGTAACTAGCAATGCCTTCGGTTTACTTCCCTTCTGCAAGAAGAACCCGGCCCCTACAGTGAGTTAACAATCTTAATAAATACTCTTTAACATGTTATACCTTCTTTGTACTTATGATTCCTTATCCTTTTCCACAGGCAAGTGATAATTTCTGGAAGGTCAAATATGACCACGAGGCTGCCAAACAAGCTAGGGCAGCCAAGAAAACCGAAAGGAAGGCCGCTAAGACGGGCACCTCAAAGAAGAAGAAACCCAGCGCCTCCGATATGCTTAAATTGGATGACTCTTCTTCGGATGATGAAGAGGTAATCCTTTGATTTTCTGAACTCCTTTGTTCTTATTTTACTGACATTCTATCCTTTCAGGAGGATACAGGGAACAGTCAAGCAATTGACGAAGAGGTAACTATAATCTCCTCCGACTCAGAGCCTTTGCCAAAGCAAAAAATCCAAAGGGTGACTCGGAAAGTAAGATTTTCACATCCTCCAGCTTACCAAGATCCTCAATTTCTTTTGAAGCAACAACAGCTTGAGAACCGGAAGCAGACTCGGGCCAATCAGGACGTAGAACTCTCCTTCGGCTTACCCGATGTAACCAGGAAGAGTCGGACCGAGGTTATCTCCGATTTACGTTCCGTTTTACCTTTGGCGGGTTTAATTCGCCAACCTCTCAATTCATCTGACTCCAATTACCAGGATACTTCTCCTTCCTCTGACGAGTCTATGCAATCAAACATGCCGGCTTTCAAAACGGCTCCCGGGTAATGTAACCTTTCTTACTTTAAGTTTTTCTGACTTATGCTTTAATACTCATCCTTCTTCCTTTATTGACAGCCTGCAAGTGAAGCCCAGCAAGAGGGCACGGAAAAATAAGACGTCCCAAGACCCGGTTGTTACTAAGCCGGTGTCGGAGTAATGGGCCACAGGTAGGCTGACCCGGGACCCAGGATCTTTCAAGACATCGGGGCAGGCCACACCCCTCCAGCCAAGTCCCAGCTGGCGACCTCCAGAGAGGCCGAGTCCCAGCTGGCGATCTCCCGAGAAGCCGAGTTTCAGCTGGCGATCTCCGGAGGAGCCGAATCCCAGATGACGACCTCAAAGCACGCCGACTCCAAGCTGGCGACCTCCAGGAGTGCCGACTATGGGAGTCGGCCCATGACACTTCACAAAACCCGATGCGGGGTATGGTCACGACGTGGCCGTCCCTCCCTGCCTACGAGGGACTGGCATGGCTACAGTGAGCCGTACCACTGGGAGATCTCCGGCGAGGCGCGGCACTGTTGCCATGCCTGCCCTGACCTCAGCCACAGTGCGCGACGCACTGTGCCCACGACGCCGGCCTGTACGGCCTGAAGACCACGGGGCCGCCTGTCAGTGGGTGAATTGAAGGCGGCCAGAGCGCCCGAAGACGGCCCTGTGGGAGTCGGCCTCCCCGGAGTCGGCCGTCTCCCCTCCAGGGCCCCACAAGACATAAACCAGATTGGATGGGGAGTGGCGACAGTGATCGCCTGATAGATGGCAGTACTATTGCCACGACCCAATGACCAAGCCTGCGTCATCAGGAGCAGCGCACAGTGTCCGGCCTGTCCGCGGGACCCACCAGTCGGCGGGCCCCAGAAGCCGGCGGGAAGGACGGCGACATGAGAGACAGACGGCTGGGACCCACGCCCAGTCGGATTACCATTGTATCCCCGGGGGCTAGGCCTATATAAACCCCCCGGGGCACCCATGCAAAGGGTTTGGACCTTGATAGAGATAGACACATAGCCCAGGGAGGAAAGAACTAGCCTTGCTCTCTCCTGCCTCCCGATACAGCTCTAGGAGCACCATTGTAGTCACCTTGCTATAGTGACCATGCGGAGACCCCGCAGAGCAGCAGTAGGGGTGTTATCTCCCCGGAGAGCCCCGAAGCTGGGTAAGATTCGCCGGCGTGCATGTCTACGCCTTATCCCATTTCCAGGCACCGGCGACGTTCTACTCGCCCCCACCATGATAAGCCATCCTTTGGCATATGTCGCACCCAACCCCCGACATTTGGCGCCCACCGTGGGGCGAGGTGCACCTTCGTCCGGAGATCTGTTCTGGACGGGAACCCTCTTCCTCCCAGGCGAGCGCAGCCAGCCAGGCTTGCCTGATGGAGTCTGCATCGACACGCTGCGCGGCGCTGAGGCCGCCTGCGCCGCGAGCGGCCTCGCCGAACTTATCGGCGAGGTGCGCCTCTCTGACAAACCTGCATCCAACGTAGGCACGGGTGGCCCTGAGCACCTTCTCGCGGGCCTCCTCGACCAACTCCACGTCGCCGGCGAGCCTGCCGTAGACTTGGAGTCCGTAGGCTCCTCCGACCCGATGCTGGTCGACTCCGATGCCGTGTCGCTTGACATTTTCCCCACCAACGTGGTGGTCTATGACGAGCCGCTTCCGTACGAGGAGAGCAGCGGAAGCGCCGTCACGGAGGTGCTCGTCATCAGCCATGGCGAGCACTCCGGCGAAGAAGCCCAGGACCCGCTAGCTGCGGCCCTGCAAGACCTAACCGCGCCCATTCCAGAGGACGCAGACGCCGAGACGCTGCAGGCGCGCCGCCTTTAGATCATCGAAGGCGCCAAGAAGCTGGCAAGCATGAGGCGCTTGTCAGAAGCATACTAGCGCGAGATGGATCGTGCCGTAGGCGGTTCGCCAGCTCCGACTGGGCCGAGCCGTCTAGGTGCGGTCCGGCAGCGCGGCACGGCCATCGCCGACTTGCTCGGGGCAAAACACCCTATGTACGCCACCCCAGTGGAGAACATCCGCGCCGCCCAAGCGGCGACTGACGAGCTGAAGAACTTCGAGGGCGAAGAGCGTCGTGTGATGACGGAGCGAGTCCAACAGCTCCTTGACGCGGTTGCTGCGCAAAACACGGCCGGCGGCCGTGTAGATGCGCAGCAGCAGCCGAACGACGACTTGCCTCCCCACCGAGATCAAGGCGCGACCTCTCGGACGCCGACTGGAGGAGTCCGCGGAAGGAAAGAGAAGGAGCCGGCTGTCAGTCACAGTCGGACTCATATCTCCATCGAGCGCGACCAAGACGGCCGCCCGAGAGCAGTAGAGCGGCGGGACGACTACCTGCCTCCCCCGCCCAGAAGAGGGCGGCGAGTTTCCCCGCCGCCTGTTGAGCATCCGACTCTCGGAGGCCGCCTTGGCCGCCGAGAGGGAGTCGGAGAGAATGACGCCCATCATCGGATCGATCGACTCCACCGATCCCTGGCGCTGGAAGAAGAAGACGAGCTGGGTTCACCTTGCTTCGGGCCTCGCATCAAAGACGAGCCCTTCCCTAAAGGGTTCACGCTCCCCCGAGACACACCCAAGTACACCGGCTCCGTGAAGCCGGAAGACTGGCTGATAGACTACTCCACAGCCGTCAGCATAGCAAACGGCAACAAGCGAGTTGCCGTGAAGTACGTTCCTCTCATGCTCCAGGGCACGGCCCGGACATGGCTGAACAGCCTGAAGCCCCGCAGCATCAACAGCTGGGTCGACTTCACCGAAGCCTTAATCCGCAACTTCACAAGCACGTACAAGCAACCTCCCAAGCCGCGTCAGCTCTCCTTGTGCGTGCAAGGCCCTGAAGAATCAACACGCGACTACCTCACGCGCTGGGGCGAGCTTCGAAACTCCTGTGAGGGCGTGCACGAGGTGCAGGCTATCGGGTACTTCACTGCCGGGTGCCGAGAGGGCACCCTCCTCAAGCACAAACTCCTCTGCGACGAGCCAGAGACCCTCGACAAACTGCTAGTCATAGCAGACAAGTACGCCACGGCCGACTCTTCCATGAAGACGGAGATTCAAGTCAACGCGACTGGCAAAGTGACTCCCCAGGCTCCCAGAACTCCGGCTAGAGACACCAGTCGGCGACAGCAATAGAACGACAACAAACGCAAGGCCCAGCAGCCAACTTCCAATAGTCGGCAGGTCGCGGCAGTTGAAGATCAGCAGCCGGAAGGGCAGCCTCCGGCCAAGCGGTAGAAGGGCGGAAAATCCAATTGGTTGCCGGCCTTCTCCTATGAGCAGACTTTGGATGGTCCTTGCAAGTTCCATAGTGGCGCGAAGCCGTCAAACCACACCACCAGAAAGTGCCACTGGCTCACCAGGATCGCCAAGGGAGACGGCCTCACTCCTCCGCCGCCTGCTGGGCCGCCGCCTCCGCTGCCGCCCCAGCAGCCGGCGGCCCGGCCAGTCGGCACAGTGCAGGATGAGTTCCCAGAAGAGCATGGAGCCTATGTAGTGTTCACCAGTGTGGCAGATGACCGGCGCAGTAGGCGCCAGCAGCAACAAGAAGTAAATGCAGTAGCAACAGATGCTCCAGAGTTCATGCATTGGTCCGAGAGGCCTATCAGCTGGAGTCGGGCGGATCACCCAGAGGTGATGCCGAGTCCGGGCTCTTATGCCCTGGTCCTAGGTGCGACCTTGGCCACTGATAGGCGGGCCGCCCGTTTTTCGCGGGTCCTGATAGATGGAGGCAGCAGCATAAACATCCTGTACAAGGACACGATGGAGAAGCTAGGAATCAAGCGAAGACAGCTGCAGAGCAGCCGCACCGTGTTCCACGGAATTGTACCCGGCCTCTCCTGTTCACCGATCGGCAAGATCCTGATAGACGTCCTCTTCAGAGACAAAGATCACTTCCGCCGAGAGCCGGTCTAGTTCGAGGTGGTGGACTTGGAGAGCCCATACCACGCTCTACTTGGCCGACCTGCCTTGGCCAAGTTCATGGCGGTTCCCCACTACGCCTACCTCAAGATGAAGATGCCGAGTTCCAAGGGGATTCTGACCGTAGCCGGCGACTACAAGAAGTCGTCCGCCTGCGCGGCCGAGAGCAGTCGGCTGGCCGAGTCCCTGGTGATCGCGGCCGAGAAGCGGCTCCTTGACCGAGTCGTGGCGATGGCCGGAAAGCAGCCAGAGATGTCGCCCGACCCCAAGGAGTCGGAGGCAGAAGGATCATTCAAGCCGACCAAAGAGACCAAGAAGATACCCTTGGACCCGAAGCACCCAGAAAGGTACGCTGTCATGGGCACGGGCCTTGACAGCAAATAGGAAGGCGAGCTCGTCGATTTCCTCCGTGAGAATCGGGACATCTTTGCATGGTCCCCCAAAGACATGCCGGGTGTACCGACGGAATTCGCCGAGCACAAGCTACACGTCAGGCCAGATATGAAGCCCGTCAGGCAGCCCTTGCGCCGCCTGTCAGAAGAGAAAAGAAGAGTTGTTGGGGAAGAGATAGCCCGGCTCCTGGCAGCCGGTTTCATCATGGAAGTGTTTTTTCCAGAGTGGCTGGCAAACCCGGTTTTGGTACTGAAGAAGAACAAGCAGTGGCGGATGTGCATCGACTACACAAGCCTCAACAAAGCCTGCCCAAAGGACCCGTTTGCTCTGCCAAGAATTGATCAGGTGATAGACTCCACAGACGGATGCGAGTTGCTGAGTTTCCTAGACACGTACTCAGGATACCACCAGATCAAGCTGAACCCAGTGGACAGACTGAAGACCGCATTCATCACACCATTTGGAGCCTTCTGCTACCTGACAACGACGTTCGGCTTGAGGAATGCCGGCGCCACCTTTCAGCGTTGCATGCAGAAGTGCCTCCTCAAGCAGCTCGGCAGGAACGCCCACGTCTATGTGGATGATGTGGTGGTGAAGACGGAGAAGCGTGGGACGCTGCTGGAAGACCTCAAGGAGACCTTTGAAAATCTGTGTCGATTCCAGATCAAGCTCAACCCTGAGAAGTGCGTTTTCGGAGTACCAGCCGGCCAGCTCCTCGGCTTCCTGGTCTCCGAACGCGGCATAGAGTGCAACCCCGTGAAGATCAAGGCCATCGAGAGAATGGAGGTACCCAGCCGACTGTTGGATGTGCAGAAGTTCACCGGCTGCCTGGCGTCCATCAGCCGATTTATCAGTCGGCTGGGCGAGAAAGCTCTGCCCTTATATCAATTGATGAAGAAGACCACCTTTTTGAGTGGAACCACAAGGCGGATGAGGCATTTCTCCAGCTGAAGAAGATGTTGACTACTCCCCCCGTGCTGGCGGCTCCGACTCCCAAAGAGCCCATGCTCTTGTACATCGCTGCCACCAGCCAAGTAGTCAGCACAGTCATTGTAGTCGAGCGCAAGGAGGAAGGCAAGGCGCTCTCTGTCCAGAGACCGGTATATTACCTGAGCGAGGTACTGTCAACCTCCAAGCAGAACTACCCTCACTACCAGAAGATGTGCTATGGCATGCATTTTGCCGCCAAGAAGCTGAAGCCCTACTTTCAAGAGCATCCAATCACTGTGGTTTGCACCGCTCCACTCGCCGAGATCATTGGAAGCCGAGACGCCTCCGGCCGAGTGGCCAAATGGGCTATAGATCTAGCTCCTTACACCATCTACTACCAGCCCCGCACCGCCATCAAGTCGCAGGCACTGGCCGACTTCCTCGTCGACTGGGCCGAGAGCCAGTACCTGCCGCCAGCGCCTGACTCCACCCATTGGCGGATGCATTTTGATGGCTCCAAGATGCGCACCGGCCTGGGAGCCGGCGTCGTCCTCACCTCACCTAAAGGAGACAAGCTCAAGTATGTGCTGTAGATCCACTTCGCCGCCTCCAACAATGTCGCCAAATATGAGGCGCTCATTCATGGGCTCCGGCTTGCCAAAGAACTCGGCATTCGCCGGATCCTGTGTTATGGCGACTCCGACTTGGTGGTTCAGCAGTCATCCGGCGACTGGGACGCCAAAGACGCAAACATGGCGAGCTACTACTTCCTGGTGTAGCAACTCAGCAGATACTTCGAGGGGTGCGAATTCCTTCACGTGCCAAGAAATGACAATGATCAAGCAGACGCCTTGGCACGAGTCGGCTCCACTCGCCAAGCGATACCTTCCGGCGTCGCCCTTCAGCGCCTCCTCAAGCCGTCTATCAGGCCTTCACCAGAGTCAGACTCCATCTTCGTGCCGGCTCCTCCAGAAGTAGTCGGATCCGACTCCAAAGCCCCAGCAGACAGCCTCAAGAAAACCACAGTTGAAACCGGCCCGGGGACTTCATAGCCCGGCCCGAGGACTGCGCCAACCGGCCCGGGGACTTCGGAGCCCGGCCCGGGGACTATGCCAGTCGGCCCGGGGACTTCAGAGCCCGGCCCGGGAGCTGCGCCAGTCGGCCCAGAGACTCCGTCAATCCAGCAAATGGCCACAGACTCTAGCCCGCCGCCTCCCAGCCCAGCCACCCTTGTCCAAGTCGCTGTGGTAGCAGCTGAAGAGATAGCAGTACCTTCATGGGCGCAGCCCATCCTCAAGTTTTTACTGAACAAAGAGTTGCCAACAGATGAGATCCTACCTCGGCAAGTGCAGCGCCAAGCGGCAGCATACACCATAGTCAACAGAGAGCTAGTCAGGCGCAGTGTCACTGGTGTCTACTAGCGCTGCGTAGAATTAGAGCAAGGCCAAGCGATTCTCAGAGACATCCATCTGGGAGAGTGCGGCCACCATGCGGCTTCAAGGGCACTCGTCGCCAAAGCCTTTCGGCACGGTTTCTTTTGGCCGACTGCCCTGGAAGAAGCTAAAGAGCTAGTCCAAAAATGCAAGGGGTGCCAGATATTCCGCTCCAAGCCACTTCAGCCGGCTTCCACACTGAAGACAATCCCCATCGCCTGGCCCTTCGCAGTTTGGGGCCTGGACATGGTAGGACCATTCAAGACGGCCCGAGGCGGCCTAACTCATCTGCTTATCGCGGTGGACAAGTTCACCAAGTGGGTGGAAGCAAAGCCCATCAAGAAGTTGAACGGGCCGACTGCAGTAACCTTCATCGCCGACATCACGGTGCGGTACGGCATACCGCACGGCATCATCACCGACAACAGCACAAACTTTGCCAAGGGCGCCTTGGCTCGTTTCTGCGCGACGCAGGGCATCCGACTGGACTTAGCGTCCGTTGCCCATCCATAGTCAAACGGCCAGGTGGAACGAGCCAATGGCCTCATCCTGTCCGGCATCAAGCCTCGGCTGGTCGAACCACTCGAGCGTTCGGCCGGCTGTTGGGTCGAGGAGCTGCCAGCCGTCCTCTGGAGTCTGCGCACGACTCCAAACAAGTCAACCGGCTTCACACCTTTCTTCCTCGTCTACGGTGCCGAAGCTGTCATCCCGACGGATATAGAGTTCGACTCTCCACGAGTCACCATGTACACCGAAGAGGAAGCTGAAGAAGCACGCCAAGACGGCGTCGATCTGCTGGAAGAGGGCCGACTGTTGGCACTTAGCCGGTCCAGCATCTACCAGCAGAGTCTGCGCCGATACTACAACCGCAAGGTCAAGGCGAGATCGTTCCAAGAGGGCGACCTTGTGCTCCGGCTAATCCAGAGAACAGCCGGCCAGCACAAGTTGTCGGCACCTTGGGAGGGTCCCTTCATCATCAGCAAGGTGCTAGGGGACGACGCCTACTATCTGATTTATGCTCAGAAGCCTCGAGCGCGCAAGAGGGACGACTCCGGCAAAGAAACAGAGCGCCCGTGGAACGCGAATCTTCTTCGAAGATTTTACAGTTGATGCATTATGTATCGCACTACCCCCTTTGTATTAAAGTACTAAGACTTTAGGCCCCCCGAGATGAGCTCGGGGACTACCTTTTTGTTATCTGTATGATAAGAATTACGCTCCCGAAAATGCTACTCTTTTTCATCATACTGTCTGGCACCGGGTCCGACTAGTCGGCCCGGGGACTTGCCGTCTGGCGCTATGAAATGCTTCCTACAGTCAGACAAGTAATGTGTTGCGCTCAAGCCGTCTCCTGTCGAAAGCCGCAGCTCGCAGAGCGACTGCCGGTAGGCAGAGAACAAGCAAGAACGAGCGCGCACATGAAAAAATGGCTAAGGACCTAAAAGCTTATGCATAGCTCAAGCCGGCTACTAGCCCCCCCCCCACACACACACAGAGCCGACTCATGAGCAGTCGGCTCGTCGTCTTAGCTTTTATCAAAGATAGCCGACTCTCGGATAGTCGGTCTGTCGCTTTCTAGCCGACTTGCTAAAGAAACTCTAAACGGCCAAGTACTTGCCTTCCCAAAGTAGCCAAGCACTTGACCTTGCAACAGTCTGCAGAGCGGTTGTCCAGCCGGCAAGGCGGCAACTAAAGGAAGACGACAAAGGAAAAAGTCTAAGGAGCAATAAGCAAGGAAAGGCGGAAGTCAGATAAATATTTACACAGGCCCTTGGCCGAATCTTCGAATAGAAATTCAGGATACACCCCGCGGGTGGAATTGTTCGAACCTAACAAGTCTTTCAAAAGATTACTGAAGACAGATAAACAGAAGCAGAAAAAGCAATCTAGGAGGCGGCCTCCGGGGCCGGAGGATCGGAGGTGACGGCGGTGTCGGGTGCCGGGGCAGTCGGCTGGGCGGTCTCAGCTTGGTCGCCTTCGGCGGCAGTCGCCTTCTCTCCGCGCGGCTCGTTGCTGGAGGCGCGATCGGGCTGAGGCTAGCCGTCTGCTTCGTCTTCTGGCGCCTCCTCCTCGCCTCCGTCCTCCGCCTCGTCCTCCTCCTCGACGCCGGAGTCGATCACCTCCGCCGAGTCTTCGTCATACTCCGGGTTCATCCCGAACCAGTCCGGCGGCACTTCCTCGCCGCCTTCAGTCCGCTCGGGCACGAAGACGCTGGTGTCCGTATACTCGGCGATAGCTGCCGCGCGCTCGACAAGGGCGCCTTCTACGGCCTCCAGCTCGGCCTAGGCTTCTGACCGGAACGCGGCCAGACGGTCCAGGTCCAGCCCCGGATACCACGCCTTGACGAACTCCAAGGCCCGGCGTGCTCCGGCCCGGGCCGAGGAGCCCTTCCAAGCCTCAAGACGGCCGGCGGCGACTTCCAGCCAGTCGGCGGTCTGACTGGCGGTGCACAGAGCCGGCATGTCTGGCCACAGGGCGGCAACCGCCTAGGCGCCGGCACGCTGAAGCCGGCGCAGCAGCCGGTGAGCCGGACGAAGACGGGCCCCAATGCTCAGGAGCTGCTCGTCGATGGTTCGGGGGGCATTGGCGGCGATCACCTCACCCTTCGCCCTTCGCACCTCCCGAGCAGCCTCGATGGCCAGAGGGACTGCCTGTGAATGACCAGGAAAGAAATCTGCCAAGACAGAAAAGAAGAAAAGTCAGAAAATCAGAAGTCGTCCTGACATATAGTCGGAAGCCCAAAGAAATGAAAGAGACTTACCATCAATGATGTCCTCGAGCTCGTGGTAGCCAGAGGTCAGCATCGCCTCCCTGTCAGTCCAGGCGGAACGCTCGATCTCGAACTCGGCCATGAGGGCGGCCTCCCGCGTCTTGGCCTCGTCCTGCGCCTTCTGGAGCAGCTCCTTCTGCTCGGCCAGCTACGTCGCCAGCAGATCGCGCTCTTTGGCGAGCCTGCCGCACTCCTCTTCCTTGGCACGACGAGCAGTGTTGGCCTCGCCCAGCTGCTCCTGAAGGGAGGCATTGGCGCCTGAAGAACGAAGAAAGAGACAAGAAAGTCATTAGTAAATTAGATCGCCGGGGAGATCCGGCCCGACTGCTCAGCAGTCGGCCCGAATCTCGGGGACTACAGCCCGCGGGTGCGCCAGCGCGCCCCCGCGAAGAAGGAAGAAAAGAGCTCACCCCGGCTTTCCACCAAGTCGGAGGTCCGCTTGTTCAGCTCCTCAACATTACGGTTGAAGGCAGTGGCGCGGAGGTTATGATACTCCTACAAAAAGCCGACAAAGGCAAAAGTTAGTATTCGGAACTCGCCAGAGGGAGTTCCGAACCGCCTGCTCAGCAGCCGGCCCGGAACTCAGGGACTACACCCAGTGGGTGCGCTGGCGCGCCCCCACAGAGAAAGACAGGAATCAAAAAAGAAGAAGGAAACATACTTAGACGGATGTCCGCACGGCCAGATGCGCTCTGGTGCAGACTTGGAGGGCGTCGCTTTCCGTGCGCAGCTTCGCCTGGACGTCCAGGAGGGCTTGGTTCAGCGGGCCGGTGCCGCCTCCGTGCAACCACCCGGTGGGCGCGGCACTGGAGGCCTCGACGTCCAGACTCGCCGAGCTGGCTGCGCCGGTCTCCCGAGCTCGCGGCGCCAAGCTCGTCCTCTCAAGCCGGCGGCGCGCCGGCGCGGCGACTTGAAGAAGCAGCCGCCCCTCGGCCTCGTCCGTGATTGGCGGATCCAACGGGCCCACCGGCTGTTTGCCGTGCGGCCTCCCAGACGGTGGCGGAGGTGGCGGAGGCGGTGCGAGGGTGTCCGAGCCTGAAGCCTCGCCGCTCTCCTCCATGACAGGGTTCTCAGTGCCGACCTCTCCAGTCTGCCCCGTGAACTCCGGAGCCGGCGGCGCCGACGACAACGGAGGGACGAGCATCGCTGATCGGCGACGTGCGACCTCCTCAGCACGCCGCTTCGTCGCGGCGGCGGTTTCGGCCTCCTCCAGCTTCTTCTGGGCGTTGGCGGCCGCCTTCTCGGCCTGCGCCTTCTCCAGGCGGTCGGCCTCCTCCTCATCGCGCTTCTCCCGCGTGTTCCGCTCCGTCGCCTCCCGAAGGTCGGCGGCGGGATCGACCCGCCGGGTGTTGGCGGACGTCTCTACCGACCCCATGATAGAGGGGACGGCGACTCTCTCAAGGGAGAGGGGGGCTCTGGAGAAGAATGGAGGGAAAATCAAAGAAGACTCGGACAAGATCCAACAAAGAAAATAAAAGAGCGTAAAGACTTATGCGGAAACTAACGGCGGCCTTCTCACTTCCCTTCGGAAGCGGTTGGCCTTCGTGGCTGCCTCCTCCCGTTTGGTCGTGACGGCCGCCCCCTTGAACTTCTTCGGCTTGCTGCCGGGCGCGCTCGGCCCGGCGTGATGCCTCTTCGCGCCGCCTTGGCCGGAATGGCCGGCCCTCGGCTGGTGGCATGGGACGACTTCCACGTCGGCGTCGTCTTCAGGCCAGTCGGCGAAGGTAGCCGAGGGCCTGAAGCCGCCGTCTGCCCCTTCTCCGCCGCCTTCGGCGTCGGCCTCCAACGCCGCCGCCCCCAAGTCGGGGTCGTCGACGTTGCTATCCAAACGGTCTGGGACGTAGTCGCGGGGCTCTCTCATGGCGTCGGCTGCGGGCTCCATGAGGGGGTTCTGCCCAGAAGGAACCAACAAAGATTAGAAGCCGGAGTCGGCTGCAAAGAAGACCAAACTACATAAAGATGCGACTTACCACTGGAGGGGGGCTGTCGCACGAGTACGGCTCCTTGCCGAACTGCCAGTCCTCCGTGAACTCGCAGTGCACGATGTGGTTCACCAAGTTCGTCACCTCCCTGCGGGGCATCTCCTTGGTGCACAGCCGGCTCGGGTCGTGGCGGCTGCTCATCTGACAGATGAGGTGAGGCTGGCCTTGGAGTGGGAGGACTCGGCGCGCCACGAAGGCGGCCAGAAGGTCGGATCCGACGAGGCCCTCCGACTGCAGCAGAACTCAGAGTCACGCTACGGCGGCGGCTCCGGAGGGAGTCAGCGACTTGGACCGGTGAGACCAACTGGGAAGCCTCCCAGTTAAAGGAGCGGGGTTGAAGGGCGGCAGGTTGACCCAGTCGCCGTCGGTGGAGAGGTCCTTCACATAGAAGTAGGAGCGCTGCCACATCTTCACCGATTTTACCAGTGAGATGGGAGGAAAAGGGTTGTCGGCCGTCGAGCGCCGCACCGCGATATAGGTGCCGCACTGAGCCGGCGTGCCGGCGGCCTGCGTGCCGAGCTTCGAGGAGAAAAATTCTCCCCACAACTCGAGGGTGGGGAGAACGCCAAGGAAGCCTTCGCACAGAGTGGCGGAGGCGGAGAGCAGCACCACCGCATTTGGAGTGAGGTGGTGCGGTTGGAGGCTGTGGAACTCCAGGAACGAGCGGAAGAACCCGCTCGCCGGTAGCCCCAGCCCGCGCATGAGGTGCGAGAGGAAGACGACCCGCTCGCCCTACTCCGGCGCGGGCCGGATCTCTCCCGCCGGCGCGGGACGGGCGTGCACGAGGTCCGCGCTGGGGAGACGGCGGGTCCGGCGGAGGAACTCGATATGCTCCGCCTCCACATCCGAACCGTCCCACACGCCGGGGCGCGAGGCAGGGGGCGCGGCGGAGGAAGAACTCATCGCCGTGGTGTGAAGTGCTCCTGCTCGCGGCGGAGGAAGAAGAGAAGGCGGGAGAATGGGGGAGAGGATGCGCGTACAATACCGCCCCACTCCTCTCTGCCTATTTATAGCCCTACGGGCTGAGGAGTCGAGGGGGCGGGCGTGGGATTAACTGCGCAAGAAGCCCCACGCCGCCCCACGATTTACCCCACGAAGTTACTGCGCGCAGTAACGACGTGGGGAAGCCAACCGTTCGCGACCACAGCGGATCCATTCAGAAGCCGAGGCGCGGTAGTGGCGGGCCCCGCCTGACGGCCCGTCCCGTCGCGCGCGTGGGTGAGCAGACTATCCTCCCCACATGGCGCCGCGCGATAGGACCGCCTCGATGGCAGCAGGGAAGCGTATCCGATACGCCGCCTGATTTCCCGCCGCGACTTACAAACAGTGGCCCCTCGCTGAACAAGTCCGACTTCGGCGAGTCGGCCCAAAGAAGACAACGGCCGAATCTCTGAGTCGGCGCTGGGAAGTTTGAAACTGTTGAAGCCCCATGAGGCGGCGTCCGCAGGGCTTCACCAGCTTCGGGGACTACTGTCGGAGTAATGGGCCACGGGTAGGTTGACCCGGGACCCAGGATCTTTCAAGACATCGGGGCAGGCCACGCCTCTCCAGCCGAGTCCCAGCTGGCGACCTCCGGAGAGGCCGAGTCCCAGCTGGCGATCTCCCGAGAAGCCGAGTCTCAGCTGGCGATCTCCGGAGGAGCCGAATCCCAGATGACGACTTCAAAGCACGCCGACTTCAAGCTGGCGACCTCCAGGAGTGCCGACTATGGGAGTCGGCCCATGACACTTCACAAAGCCCGATGCGGGGTATGGTCACGACGTGGCCGTCCCTCCCTGCCTACGAGGGACTGGCATGGCTACAGTGAGCCATACCGCTGGGAGATCTCCGGCGAGGCGCGGCACTGTTGCCATGCCTGCCCTGACCTCAGCCACAGTGCGTGACGCACTGTGCCCACGACGCCGGCCTATACGACCCGAAGACCGCGGGGCCGCCTGTCAGTGGGTGAATCGAAGGCGGCCAGAGCACCCGAAGACGGCCCTGTGGGAGTCGGCCTCCCCGGAGTCGGCCGTCTCCCCTACAGGGCCCCACAAGCCATAAACCAGATTGGATGGGGAGTGGCGACAGTGATCGCCTGATAGACGGCGGTACTGTTGCCACGACCCAATGACCAAGCCTGCGTCATCAGGAGCAGTGCACAGTGTCCGTCCTGTCCACAGGACCCACCAGTCGGCGGGCCCCAGAAGCCGGCGGGAAGGACGACGACATGAGAGACAGACGGCTGGGATCCACGCCCAGTCGGATTACCATTGTATCCCCAGGGGGTAGGCCTATATAAACCCCCCGGGGCACCCATGCAAAGGGTTCGGACCTTGATAGAGATAGACACATAGCCTAGGGAGGAGAGAACTAGCCTTGCTCTCTCCTGCCTCCCGATACAACTCTAGGAGCACCATTGTAGTCACCTTGCTATAGTGACCATGCGGAGACCCCGCAGAGCAGCAGTAGGGGTGTTATCTCCCCGGAGAGCCCCGAAGTTGGGTAAGATTCGCCGGCGTGCATGTCTACGCCCTATCCCGTTTCCAGGCACCGGCGACGTTCTACTCTCCCCCACCATGATAAGCCATCCTTTGGCATATGTCGCACCCAACCCCCAATAGCCGGCGCTTGACTTGTCCGCTCCTGACAGCTCCACCCATCAACCGTCGCCTGAACCGGCTTCTGATATTCCGGTGCCAACTTCTGACCCACCTGCTGAAGATGTTATCCACAACTCTGATAACCCGGAAGCTCCTAGCCCGGTTAAGACGACTGGCCCGGAGGTTGAATATCTGAAGAGTCAATATGTTGAATCGGGCCGGCCTACAGTTCTTGCCCAATGCACTGCCAAGGAAGAATTTGCCCAACGTCGAAAACCCAAACAGGACATCACTGACTATACTCCCTTAAGCATTGGTGATATAATCTCGGGCTATCTGAACCAAGTGCATAGTAGTCGTGACCTGGAAATTGACATGGTGAAATAAATACAGCACAAATCTGACGTATAACTTATGCTATTTTCTTGAATCTTACTTACTGTACCAGCCCCCAAGTCTATTGCTTATGAATGAATATGTTGTAGACTTAGAAATCTACTTACTGTTAGTTTGTCCAGTTTAAAGTGAATATATTTAACCCGGTGATAGCATAAGACTTTGAATTTGCGTTACACATTAGCCCCCAAGTGTCAAGTATCTTTACTTGTAAAGTGCTTGAGACTTAATATGTATGACTCGGTAGGGTAGGTTAAAAAATTCTTTAAGCATACATTAGCCCCCAAGTGCCAAGTATCTTTACTTGTAAAATGTTTGGGACTTGATATGTTACCTTACCATGATTCTTACCATAACCTGATGTCAATACAGGCCACCATAAGTCAATTTGAGTCAGAGCTTGCTGACCTGAAGAGCCAGCTGAAAACTCAAGAGCTTGAAACTCAGAAAGCCAACCCCAAGTTTGAATTCAGCGTCTCTGAACAAGAGAAGTTGAGGCAAAATTTTGAGTCAGAAAAGAAAATCTGGGCTGATGAGAAGGCTTCACTTGTGACTCGGGCCGAGACGGCAGAAGCATCTCTTGCAGAAGCAACAACCGAGTTGTCCGACTTAAACGGCAGATATCCCAAATGGTCTCAGCCATCTTCGGTAAGTCGCTCTGAAAAACCTTAAACATTGTAATCTTCCCAGGGTTATTGTAATAGTTATCTCCGGCTCATTGTTATGCTTGTGAACCTACAGGCCCCAGGAGTACCAACCTCAAGCAAAACATGCTGATCAATCTTAAGGCGGTTTATACCTTAGTGGAACAGCTGTACTCCAGGTCACAACGTGCCTTGGCCATTGTGGCCTTATCAAATACCACTCCACACCTCCTTCAAGATGTACTGAAGCATCTCGCAGTGCTGCCTCAACGAATTCAGGATTTAAGGCGGGCATCTTCAAGAGCCGGAGCCGTGGCCGCATTAAGCCGGGCAAAGGCATGGGTGCCAGAACTTGACTTGGCTGATCTCTCTCTTGGATATCCAAGCCTAAAGGAGGACGGCACTGCATTTGACGATCAAGACTTCACTGCCTATGTAAAAGTCATACGTCCCTTGGCGACCCTTATTGGGAATGATACCGATCTTACTAAGTATTTGTCGGGCTATGATAGCGAGAACCGGAGAATTCCAAATATTCCATATGACCAAGTCAGCCGGATCCCTCCAATGCGTAAGCATACCTTTGCCCCTGAAGTGGACCCGGCCGGTTTAATAGATGATGAGGCTGAATTTGAAGCCTTGAGCGGCATTGACTGGGCCTCGTCCACTGTCACATCCCTAGTTTTACCTTGCACTAGGCTAGCACTTGTGTGTTGCATCATGTTTAATTTTTTTATAAAGCTGAAATGGGGATTGATCAAACCCTAGCACCAGAGAGAATTCAAATAGGTTTAAATAAAATCTTTTTCAAAGAGCCCGAAATGTCTTTGAAAATGTTCATGATTTGTGATAAAGGTGAAAACCTCTGCCAAAAATGATGAGCATATTCTTGGACATTTATGGATTCTTGAGTTAAATCATATTGTATTTGAATTGAAGCATTTAATGCCTATAAATATTTTAAATGCTTCAATACTTCTGAAAACAATTGGGGGCTGTTGGAGATAATTCAAATAGTGCCCACAATTTTTGTCAGGATTTTACAAAATGGGTTAGTATTTTTACTAATTCAAAACAGATCAAACTAATTAGAAAACAGTAACAGAATTAGAAAGAGAGAGAGAGAAGGACTCACCTGGGCCACTTACCTATGTAGCCACCTGGCGGCCCAAGTGGCCAGCCCAGCCCACCTAGCCTCCCCCTGTCGTCTTCTTCCCCTGCCAGGAGGACGAGCGCGTGGCCGCAGCGCACCGGCACGCGTCTCGGCCACCTCCTGCTTGCCGCTTCCCCCTCGACGCCCTGGTGAAGCCACGACACCCCCCTGACCGCCCCTCTCTCTCTCTCCGGACCCCCTCCTTCCCTCTGCTCCCTCTCTCTCGCGATCGACCACGAGCACCCGAGAGCACCGACGAGCTCCACCGCGGCCAATGTCCACCCCTCGCCTCGCCGATGCTTCTAGAAGAACCGTCGCGCCTTCCTCTTCGTCTCCACCAACCCACGTGACGTCGGGTGCACTGCAGCATCGTCCCCGCCGCCTTCATCGCCACATCTGTCCGGCGATCGCCGCGGTCGATTCGCCGTCTCCGACGCCTCCCCAAGACCACCGAGCTGCTCTTCGACCTCGCTGTGAGCCCCGGAGTATTTACCCTCACCTCTCCCTCTCTGGTCCGTCCCCTAGCTAGCTGCGCCACCATGGCCGTAGCTCGCCGTCCGCCATGGCCGGCGAGCCCCGCGCCCCCGAGCTCCTGCACCTGCGTTCGTTGCAACGGCGTGCTCCTGGTGACTCCAGGAACCCGTAGAGCCCCTCAGCTGATCTCGTCGTGCCGTGTAACGCCGAACCTAACCCCGTCCGAACTCCGGCCGCCGCCGTCGTCGTGGTTGCCGTCGCCTCCGGCCACCCCAGCTCTTCCCGCTTGCCCTGCTAGATGCGCGCGAGCCCCAACTACGCATAGGACCAAACCACGGTCGATTTGGTCGACCGTGGGCAAAACCCGAGCCCCTCCAGTGCGCCTCCGCCGCGGCTTGAGGTCGCCACCGGCCAAACACCGGCGTGCCGACGTGGCCATGTATTTAGTGCTAATCACCGCCAGCTAAACCACCCACAGACACTAACAGTGGGCCCCGATTGTCAGGGTTGACCTGCCCAGTCAGCGTTGACTGGTCCCACCTGTCACCCACCCAAACCAGCCCTGTTACACTGACCCGTGGGTCCCAGCCGTCAGGTTTGACCTGGACCGACCCTGTTGACCAGCTGTCGTCATAGTGACGCAGTGCTGACGCAATAATTCAATTACTGGAATTATTCTTATACAGGAAATTCCAGAAAATAGTACAAACTTCTAAAAATCATAGAAATTCAACCGTAACTCCAAATGAAATAAGTTATATATGAAAAATGATCAGAAAAATCCAATCTATCCATCTGCACTGGTTTCATGCATGTTTAAGAAACTTAAACCTGCTGTTTATATCAAAACATGATAATGCAATTTTTAAGGCCATAGTTTGAATTTAACTTGAACCTTGGGTTCAAACTAACTCAAACCCATCTAATTATAGTTGCATTAGCCCAACACACTCATTTTGCCATGTCATGATCATGCATCATATTGTGCATTGCATTGATTGTGTTTCCTTCTGTGTTGCCGGTATTTGTCCCCTCTCGATAGACGTGATACCGACGATGAGATCGATGACACCGATGAAGAGCTATACTATCTTCAGAAGTGCCAGGCAAGCAAAACCCCCTTGTTCATTCTGATACAATCCCACTCTCTCGCTCCTGCTCTCTTTTACTGCATTAGGACAACAACGATTCATCTGTTACTTGCTGCGGTAGCTAAACCCCTTTATCCTCTGCATGACCTGTCATTGCCACAGTAAATAGATGAAACCCACTAGCATGAGTAGGAGTTGTTTGAGCCCTGATGTGCCTACTCATTCATGCTTGTTGTCATGCCTGCTATTGCTTAGAGTTGAGTCAGGTCTGATTCATCGGGGATGAATTGGAATGTGGTGAACATGTCCTACTGCTGAGAGATAAGTGTGTGAACACGATTTGGTAAAGGTAGCGGTGAGAGGCCATGTAGGAGTACATGGTGGGTTGTCTCATTGCAGCCGTCCTCAGGAACTGAGTTCTGTGTGTGTGATCCATGACTAGTTACTACCACGCATTGGAATGCTTAAGTGCCCCTCTCGACTTATTAATCAACCTGATCTCTGTCCAGGAGTTGCAACTAGTTTCTGGTGTTTGTAGGTAGTGTTAGTAGTCTACCAAGTGGCACCTGGTACAGGTGGGCTTGGGACAGACTAGGCACAGTGGCACGGTGTACCAAGTGGCACCTAGATGGTGGGCTTGGGAACCCTGCTCACATCGTTTGGGGCCGTGAGTGACACCCCGGCCGGATCTCCTTGCGGATGGAACCCGAATAGGCGATAAACCTGGACGAGAGACTTGGGTGGTTAGTCAGGTCGTGGCCGACTCCCTCGCCCGGCTTCCGCTTGAAGGTTGCCGAGGTACATGACGTGTACAGGGCGATAAGTGGCGAGAGCGTGTGTGAAGAAGTACACCCCTGCAGGGTTATCATTATCTATTCGAATAGCCGGATTCCTTGGATATGGAAACTTGGACCCCTTGCATAGTTCATAGACAAGTGAAAGTGGATACTCTAAAATGCGCAAGATAAGCGTGAGTGCTATGGATGGCATTCTCGTAGGGAGACGGGAGCGGATCCATAGTGGTGTATTGATATGGTTAATATGTGGACTCGTGTGTGCCACCTCAAAAGAGTTACTTGCAGTCGTAGTTCAGGATAGCCACCGAGTCAAAGCTGGCTTGCTGCAGTTAAACCCCACCATCCCCTTTGTTGATAATGATGCATATGTAGATAGTTCTGATGTAAGTCTTGCTGGGTACATTTGTACTCACGTTTGCCTATTTTATGTTTTTGCAAAGAGACTTCAGTCTCACTAGTAGTTCCGTGTGGACTTCGACGTTTAGCTTGTTACCTCAGCTACGATCTTGAGCCCTCGGCAGGATCTGGTAGTTAGTCAGGCTTCTCAGCCTTTTTCATTTGTAGTTGTCTATACTCAGACATGTTAAGCTTCCGCATGTGCTTTGACTTGTATGCTCTAAATGCTGGGTCGAGAGACCCATGTTTGTAATATCTCGCTCCTCGGAGCCTATTGAATAAAATATTGGAATTGTAGAGTCATGTTGTGATGCCATGTTGTATTTGCACATATCGAGCATATTGTGTGTATGTTATTGAAATGCTTGGTATGTGTGGGATCTGACTATCTAGTTGTTTATCCTTAGTAGCCCCTCTTACCGGGAAATGTCTCCTAGTGTTTCCACCGAGCCATGGTAGCTTGCTACTGCTCCGGAACACTTAGGCTGGCCGGCATGTGTCCTTCTTCGTTCCTGTGTCTGTCCCTTCGGGGAAATGTCACGCGATGAATACCGGAGTCCTGTTAGCCTGCTACAGCCCGGTTCACTGGAGTCCTGCTAGCCCAGTGCTACATCCTGAATCCACTCGCTGATGACCGACACGTTCGATGCTGGGTCATGGATGCCTGTCCCTGTAAGTTTGTGCCACTTTGGGTTTACGACTAGCCATGTCAGCCCGGGCTCCTTATCATATGGATGCTAGCGACACTATCATATACGTGTGCCAAAAGGCGCAAACGGTCCTAGTCAATGGTAAGGCGACACCCGTGGGAATACCGTGTGTGAGGCCGCAAAGTGATATGAGGTGTTACATGCTAGATCGATGTGACATTGAGTCGGGGTCCTGACAGCTTTGGTATCAGAGCTTGACTGCCTGTAGGATTACCAAGCCAAACTGGTCGAAGTTGAGTCTAGAAATTCTTTAGTTATATAAGGGAATTGATTGTGGGATGGAACGTAAGGCTCTTTTTACTCCTTATACCTTATGCCCTTCTGATCTGAGTCATCCTATCTTTCCTGCGGGGTTAAGGAACTAGGTTATCTCTTCTATCTATTAGGATCACGTGTTACTAATCCGTAGACTTATAGGATTGATGGATTTAAGCTTTAGTTCAGTTCCTACTACTTCCGTATGTTAACTGTTGATCTCAAAACCTTGATATTGTGCTTCTGAGTGGTTATGCCACCATTTTTGTAGCATGTCTCAAATCTTTTTGAGCATTTACAGCCGTTATGCTGTCCGAGTCATCCCAGGTTTCTAAATAGTCTGATGCATTTGCAAATATCTTCTTACCGTTTTGATGTTCCTTTAGACCAGATTAACCACACTAATCGTTGAGTTGAGGTATTCTATTGCCTCGACATTTATGTTGGAGCTATTATTATGACCCTAGGTGTCTTAGAGTACCACCTAGTAAGCTAGCCATGATTTGTGTTTCCAGTGTGATCATTCTGGCCATCATTCTCGAAAGCATCCTGTGATGCCACCTAGTTAGTAGGCATTCTATTCCTGGGTTCTTGAACCCGAGATCCACCCTACTTACTTCATGTTGATAGTGTTTGCTAGTTCCTTTAGGTTATTAGTAACCTTGCGATAGTTCTCGAGGTTCGTGGTATATCGTTCTTCCAAATACCATGAACTGCTTATGGCAGAAGTTCCTCGCTGATTGAAAGATCACAATCAGAGTGCTCCTAATGAGTTCTCGATTCTATATTGTGACTCTGCCAGTTCTACCTTTCTGCATGGGTTATCCGGAAGAAATATGTTGAATTCGTTCGACATGCTAGTCCATGCATCCACAACTCAGAAAATTGTATGTTCCATTGAGTTGTCCCTCTTTAGTTGTATTCCGATCTTCGTCTATCAATTGATAGTCAGGAGTAATTGTGCATTCGTGTTATCGACGCTTATTATTCTTGTGGTCCGTCAAGCCATTCTATTCAGGATGACTAGGAAAAACAAACTCCAGTACCTCATCCATATCCAGGATTGGGTCAAAATAGTTGTGCTCCGCAGATCAAAATGCCAACCCAACTTTTGATTCTGTTCTACCCTGAAGTATTACCGTCTTTATGTTAGGATTTTCATGAGAATTGCACCGGCTCTTGTGAATTCTTGACGTAGTGATACTTCTCACCATCATTATTCATCCCTCGGTTCCGTGTTGTCGCAACCGGAATGCCGACAAGTGAATCGTGATGTGTGAAATCTATACTCCAAGCAACTCCGTTGCTTGGTAGTTAAATGGACAACAACCTCATTCTTAGCGTGTTGATTACTGAATCGTCACCCTAAGGCTAATCGTGCTACCTAGTCCTTATTTCCGGTGCACTCTCCGATCAATGAGTTAGGATTGAGTCAATCCCTCACTCTTGTGATCACATCGTCTTGCCTTGAAAAGCAATATTGCTCCCGAGCTTAGTAACATATTGGTGGTTTGTGATTTTCCGGATATCTTCACGGAAGTATCACCAGGATGTCGCCTGACCGCTATGTTGAGTTCGTGATCAAGTTGGTTCCTTGTAACCACCCCTTTCTCCAAGAATTCAGGTCGGATACCCTGAGCTAGTTGGATAAGCTAAACAACAACTTGGAGAGTTGGAAGATAAGAGCTTGTCCAACTCAGTTCATTTCAAAGGGATATTCTGTGTTGTGTGTTTGTTGTAGGAAGATGATTTCTTCATCGATTGTTCCTGGTGATCAATTAATGGACCTATCATCTTAACCAAACTTTGATTTGAGTATGGGCTATCATCAAATCAAATCAGTACCAACGATGTTCGTAATGTTGTCTTACTCGTGGTTGATCCCTTGAGCATACACCATTACGTCTTTTGGTCTGACCAATGCTATCACTGTGTTCACATGATGGAGGAAGTCCAGTGATATGGAAATTTCGATGAGTTGTTGTTGAGCCCATCAGCAGCATTTAGTCCCCTCCATGATTCATGTTGAACATCAAGCTAGTGTTGGAAACTTTTGAAAGCATTTCTTCATGCTAGATCATGAAGCATATGTTCGGATGTAAGAAGCGACTTCCTCCAGTTCATGTGCATTCGGTGCAAGTTGCCGTCGTGAATTCGAGAAAGTCAATGTTGCTTCCTTTGGAATCATCCCAAGTCAGTCATGCATATGTGCGAAGTATTCTGTGGTTTGGAGACTTGCAACCTCCATTCCATATGTAATCCCTAGCACCCCAAGCCACTGATTGATTTGCTCAAGGAAAAGGAATTTATTGTGTTAATTCTAGATCATGCACAAGACTCCGATATCCTCGATGATGGTTCCCAACCTGAACTCGGTAGTGTTTTACTATAAGACTACTATGTGGTCATACTTGTCTCGGACAACGTGATCACATGTTGTAGCAAAACCGGCTCATGTTTTGGAGTTTACTACCATAGTTCATTTCCCGAGAATCTCGCAACGTCATCTCGTCGATTTGTGTTGCAAACTTTCATTTTTCTTTCCAGACCCGATGAGTCTGGATTATTCTGACACCAACCAGATCTGAATCTCAGGCAGATATGATGGTTGGAACATTTCCCAAGAACTATAATATTAGTCTCTCTGTAACCCGGTAAAGTGGATGTCGTGGCCAACACACCCAGCCGGAAGACCTGTTATTGTAATATCTTGATTGAAGAAGTTGGTCACCTCCCCATAAGGACTTCGTAGGAATTACTCCCTAATTGTTCCTTATGGATTCTTGTGCTCCCGAAGTCTGACCTTTTACTTGATGTTCTAGATACCAAACCATTTCAATAAATGGGTTACGCTAGCACATCAAGGAGAACATTAGAAGCAGAGTGCTAAATGTCTCTCGGTCGATCATCCAGATTTTTTTTCTTGGCCTTGCTAAGGTGAAATCTGAGAAGGTGTTATCTTCCTTTGCATCTGCATCATCCATCATTATTCATCATGGTAAAACGTTGTGTTGCCAGGATCCTTGACACGGATGTTGGTAAAACCTTGATGAATATGGAAATGCTCAAGTTCTTGAGAGCATGCGCAGGCAAAATCATCCCTTGTGTTGTCTTCAACAAGGTAAACCACATCATCCATCCTAGTCCGAGTATGCCATTCCTTCGAACTCCTTCAAATGATCGATTGTGATTTGCCTTAAGCTGGTATAAAGAGTTTCAATGATCTAGGAATCAAAAGTAATTCTTTTTGCCACTTAAGGGAATAATTCTATGAGTCACCTTCTCTAAGGTGCCCTGTTATGGAATCACGGCAATTATTTCATCGTTACTTTGAAGCCATGCACCATCTTACTCAAGCGTGAAATCGTTGCCTACCAACTTGCACCCTCGTCATCTGGTTCTTTCCTTCTTTTTCGATGTGTGTTTTGTGTCTTAGCTCGAGAGATGTTCCTATGTCTCACTCCGTGAATTGATCCTGAGTTGCTTGATCTTGAGAAGATCGATTCTTCTAGAGTTCTCCCTTTCTTCTCGTTGTCATGTTGGATGGAGTTTGCAGAGCAAGACGTCAAGACAAACAGGATGATCAAATCAATGTTCTTATGAAGTGCAACCTGGATCGTGGAGATTGTGCTAGCTTTGTGTCCCCTCTGTCTTCTTACCTCACGTCTTGAATCTCGGGACGAGATTCTTGTTTAGTGGGGGTGAGTTGTCATATCCCTAGTTTTACCTTGCACTAGGCTAGCACTTGTGTGTTGCATCATGTTTAATTTTTTTATAAAGCTGAAATGGGGATTGATCAAACCCTAGCACCAGAGAGAATTCAAATAGGTTTAAATAAAATCTTCTTCAAAGAGCCCGAAATGTCTTTGAAAATGTTCATGATTTGTGATAAAGGTGAAAACCTCTGCCAAAAATGATAAGCATATTCCTGGACATTTATGGATTCTTGAGTTAAATCATATTGTATTTGAATTGGAGCATTTAATGCCTATAAATATTTTAAATGCTTCAATACTTCTGAAAACAATTGGGGGCTGTTGGAGATAATTCAAATAGTGCCCACAATTTTTGTTAGGATTTTACAAAATGGGTTAGTATTTTTACTAATTCAAAACAGATCAAACTAATTAGAAAACAGTAACAGAATTAGAAAGAGAGAGAGAGAAGGACTCACCTGGGCCACTTACCTGTGTAGCCACCTGGCGGCCCAAGTGGCCAGCCCAGCCCACCTAGCCTCCCCCTGTCGTCTTCTTCCCCTGCCAGGAGGACGAGCGCGTGGCCACAGCGCACCGGCACGCGTCTCGGCCACCTCCTGCTTGCCGCTTCCCCCTCGATGCCCTGGTGAAGCCACGACACCCCCCTGACCGCCCCTCTCTCTCTCTCTGGACCCCCTCCTTCCCTCTGCTCCCTCTCTCTCGCGATCGACCACGAGCACCCGAGAGCACCGACGAGCTCCACCGCGGCCAATGTCCACCCCTCGCCTCGCCGATGCTTCTAGAAGAACCGTCGCGCCTTCCTCTTCGTCTCCACCAACCCACGTGACGTCGGGTGCACTGCAGCATCGTCCCCGCCGCCTTCATCGCCACATCCGCCGCGGTCGATTCGCCGTCTCCGACGCCTCCCCGAGACCACCGAGCTGCTCTTCGACCTCGCTGTGAGCCCCGGAGTATTTACCCTCACCTCTCCCTCTTTGGTCCGTCCCCTAGCTAGCTGCGCCACCATGGCCGTAGCTCGCCGTCCGCCATGGCCGGCGAGCCCCGCGCCCCCGAGCTCCTGCACCTGCGTTCGTTGCAACGGCGTGCTCCTGGTGACTCCAAGAACCCGTAGAGCCCCTCAGCTGATCTCGTCGTGCCGTGTAACGCCGAACCTAACCCCGTCCGAACTCCGGCCGCCGCCGTCGTCGTGGTTGCCGTCGCCTTCGGCCACCCCAGCTCTTCCCGCTTGCCCTGCTAGATGCGCGCGAGCCCCAACTACGCATAGGACCAAACCACGGTCGATTTGGTCGACCGTGGGCAAAACCCGAGCCCCTCCAGTGCGCCTCCGCCGCGGCTTGAGGTCGCCACCGGCCAAACACCGGCGTGCCGACGTGGCCATGTATTTAGTGCTAATCACCGCCAGCTAAACCACCCACAGACACTAACAGTGGGCCCCGATTGTCAGGGTTGACCTGCCCAGTCAGCGTTGACTGGTCCCACCTGTCACCCACCCAAACCAGCCCTGTTACACTGACCCGTGGGTCCAAGCCGTCAGGTTTGACCTGGACCGACCCTGTTGACCAGCTGTCGTCATAGTGACGCAGTGCTGACGCAATAATTCAATTACTGGAATTATTCTTATACAGGAAATTCCAGAAAATAGTACAAACTTCTAAAAATCATAGAAATTCAACCGTAACTCCAAATGAAATAAGTTATATATGAAAAATGATCAGAAAAATCCAATCTATCCATCTGCACTGGTTTCATGCATGTTTAAGAAACTTAAACCTGCTGTTTATATCAAAACATGATAATGCAATTTTTAAGGCCATAGTTTGAATTTAACTTGAACCTTGGGTTCAAACTAACTCAAACCCATCTAATTATAGTTGCATTAGCCCAACACACTCATTTTGCTATGTCATGATCATGCATCATATTGTGCATTGCATTGATTGTGTTTCCTTCTGTGTTGCCGGTATTTGTCCCCTCTCGATAGACGTGATATCGACGATGAGATCGATGACACCGATGAAGAGCTATACTATCTTCAGAAGTGCCAGGCAAGCAAAACCCCCTTGTTCATTCTGATACAATCCCACTCTCTCGCTCCTGCTCTCTTTTACTGCATTAGGACAACAACGATTCATCTGTTACTTGCTGCGGTAGCTGAACCCCTTTATCCTCTGCATGACCTGTCATTGCCACAGTAAATAGATGAAACCCACTAGCATGAGTAGGAGTTGTTTGAGCCCTGATGTGCCTACTCATTCATGCTTGTTGTCATGCCTGCTATTGCTTAGAGTTGAGTCAGGTCTGATTCATCGGGGATGAATTGGAATGTGGTGAACATGTCCTACTGCTGAGAGATAAGTGTGTGAACACGATTTGGTAAAGGTAGCGGTGAGAGGCCATGTAGGAGTACATGGTGGGTTGTCTCATTGCAGCCGTCCTCAGGAACTGAGTTCTGTGTTTGTGATCCATGACCAGTTACTACCACGCATTGGAATGCTTAAGTGCCCCTCTCGACTTATTAATCAACCTGATCTCTGTCCAGGAGTTGCAACTAGTTTCTGGTGTTTGTAGGTAGTGTTAGTAGTCTACCAAGTGGCACCCGGTACAGGTGGGCTTGGGACAGACTAGGCACAGTGGCACGGTGTACCAAGTGGCACCCAGATGGTGGGCTTGGGAACCCTGCTCACATCGTTTGGGGCCGTGAGCGACACCCCGGCCGGATCTCCTTGCGGATGGAACCCGAATAGGCGATAAACCTGGACGAGAGACTTGGGTGGTTAGTCAGGTCGTGGCCGACTCCCTCGCCCGGCTTCCGCTTGAAGGTTGCCGAGGTACATGACGTGTACAGGGCGATAAGTGGCGAGAGCGTGTGTGAAGAAGTACACCCCTGCAGGGTTATCATTATCTATTCGAATAGCCGGATTCCTCGGATATGGAAACTTGGACCCCTTGCATAGTTCATAGACAAGTGAAAGTGGATACTCTAAAATGCGCAAGATAAGCGTGAGTGCTATGGATGGCGTTCTCGTAGGGAGACGGGAGCGGATCCATAGTGGTGTATTGATATGGTGAATATGTGGACTCGTGTGCGCCACCTCAAAAGAGTTACTTGCTCGTAGTTCAGGATAGCCACCGAGTCAAAGCTGGCTTGCTGCAGTTAAACCCCACCATCCCCTTTGTTGATAATGATGCATATGTAGATAGTTCTGATGTAAGTCTTGCTGGGTACATTTGTACTCATGTTTGCCTATTTTATGTTTTTGCAGAGAGACTTCAGTCTCACTAGTAGTTCCGTGTGGACTTCGACGTTTAGCTTGTTACCTCAGCTACGATCTTGAGCCCTCGGCAGGATCTGGTAGTTAGTCAGGCTTCTCAACCTTTTTCATTTGTAGTTGTCTGTACTCAGACATGTTAAGCTTCCGCATGTGCTTTGACTTGTATGCTCTAAATGCTGGGTCGAGAGACCCATGTTTGTAATATCTCGCTCCTCGGAGCCTATTGAATAAAATATTGGAATTGTAGAGTCATGTTGTGATGCCATGTTGTATTTGCACATATTGAGCATATTGTGTGTATGTTATTGAAATGCTTGGTATGTGTGGGATCTGACTATCTAGTTGTTTATCCTTAGTAGCCCCTCTTACCGGGAAATGTCTCCTAGTGTTTCCACCGAGCCATGGTAGCTTGCTACTGCTTCGGAACACTTAGGCTGGCTGGCATGTGTCCTTCTTCGTTCCTGTGTCTGTCCCTTCGGGAAAATGTCACGTGATGAATACCGGAGTCCTGTTAGCCTGCTACAGCCCGGTTCACCGGAGTCCTGCTAGCCCAGTGCCACAGCCTGAATCCACTCGCTGATGACCCACACGTTCGATGCTGGGTCATGGATGCCTGTCCCTGTAAGTTTGTGCCACTTTGGGTTTACGACTAGCCATGTCAGCCCGGGCTCCTTATCATATGGATGCTAGCGACACTATCATATACGTGTGCCAAAAGGCGCAAACGGTCCCGGGCAAAGGTAAGGCGACACCCGTGGGAATACCGTGCGTGAGGCCGCAAAGTGATATGAGGTGTTACATGCTAGATCGATGTGACATTGAGTCGGAGTCCTGACATCCACCTTCCAGGACAAAGCAAACGACGGAGAGGCGGAGAAGGATAACCCGGAGTCTTCAAGCCCGCCGAAGGAATGAGCCGCCAGGCGTTTTATAACTTTGTCAAAACAATGCTTCACTTATTCAGACTCGGGGAGTCTTGTAATAGGATAGAAAAAATCTCTTAATGTTTGTCATGCCTTCGCGCATGTTTATGGCGCTTAATACTTTCGTAAGCCGACATTGTTATATATTTCTGGCTTACGTTGATCGTTTATTCCCTTGATGTTTAACTTGCTTTGCCTTATCCTGCACATAGAACAAGCAAAACTTTCTTGGCGGTTTATTGCGCCAGGGGTTTATATAGGGTATTGATAACCCGGAACATGACCCAAAGACATCATATATAGGCCTATTTATGATTATTTATTAAATATAATCACAATAGCATACCTGCGACCCCTTTGATAGTCTTCCCGGCTCATTTGATGCTTTACCTGGCACTTACAAACCTGGGGTGATGAATATTAAACCAGAAGGATCAAGAACCATCTCCTCAAGAAGGTTTCAAGATACTTAAAGTAATTATATTTATAAGCAATGTTCACAGGCTCCTGATTCGTATACGATCAGAAAACCATCCCAAAGGGGTTAAGCTAAGATTCGGATACGATCATATAGCCCCCAGTGGCTTTGGCGATGCCGATCAAGTGGGTATCGACAGTTATGTTCTCTTTGGTTCGAATACGACCTATGTTTGAACAGGAAGCCTCCAAGTGAACATAAGAGTTGTTTAATGACGGTGATTCAAATACGACCCACGTCAGACCCAAAGGGGTTAAGCTGTGATTCAAATATGATCAAGAAGCCCCCAAGTGAGTTTAGCAGTATGCCGATCAAGTGGGTATCGACAGCTATGTTCTCTTTGGTTCGAATTTGACCTATGTTTGAACAGGAAGCCCCCAAGTGACCATGGCTAGATTCAGATATGATCATAAGCCAGTCCAAAGGGAAAGCCGGATTCGTTAGTGATCCGCTCCTGTTGGTTGTCTCCACTACCTGATAAACAAGACACATAGATTTTTGAGGGTAAAAAAGGACAAAGGTCCTGCTTTATTTCTTTATATAATATATACATTGGCAAAAAATATATACATCCTAAAAGCCGGTGGCTTAAGTATAATAAGGCCAGAGATGAGCAATATTCCACGGTCGGCGGGTCTCCTCCTCCGACTTACGTGAGTCTTTGTGCTCTCGAACATCGATGAGGTAATATGACCCGTTGTGTAGATTCTTGCTGACCACAAAGGGCCCTTCCCAAGGTGGGGACAGCTTGTGCATATTATACTGATCCTGGATGAGCCGGAGCACCAAGTCGCCTTCCTGAAAGGTTCTGCTCCTAACCCGACGGTTGTGATAGCGGTGCAGGTCTTGTTGATAAATCGCTGAGCGGGCTATTGCCAAGTCTCGCTCCTCATCTAATAAGTCAAGTGCATTTTGACGAGCTTCTTCGTTGTCGGCCTCAACGTAAGCCACTACGCGGGGTGAATCATGCCGGATGTCACTTGGCAGGACCGCCTCTGCACCATACACCATAAAGAAAGGCGTGTAGCCTATAGATCTGTTAGGTGTAGTGTTGATGCTCCATAACACAGAAGGTAACTCCTCCACCCGACAACCCGGAGTCCGCTGTAAGGGGACTAAGAGCCGGGGCTTGATACCTTTCAGAATCTCTTGATTAGCTCTTTCTGCTTGACCATTGGATTGAGGATGAGCAACAGCCGAAACATCAAGCCGGATATATTCTCTTTGACAGAACTCTTCCATGGCACCCTTGGAGAGATTAGTGCCATTATCAATGATGATGCTATGTGTGAAACCAAAACGAAAAATCACCTTTTTCATGAATTGAACCGCCGTGGCTGCATCACACTTACTGACCGGCTCTGCCTCAACCCACTTTGTAAACTTATCCACTGCCACCAGGAGATGTGTCTTTTTATCCTTAGACCTCTTGAAAGGCCCAACCATGTCAAGCCCCCAGACTGCAAACGGCCAAGTGATTGGGATCATCCTTAATTCTTGAGCCAGCACATGAGCTCATCGTGAGAACTTTTCACAACTGTCCGGCGATCGCCGCGGTCGATTCGCCATCTCCGACGCCTCCCCGAGACCACCGAGCTGCTCTTCGACCTCGCTGTGAGCCCCGAAGTATTTACCCTCACCTCTCCCTCTTTGGTCCGTCCCCTAGCTAGCTGCGCCGCCATGGTCGTAGCTCGCCGTCCGCCATGGCCGGCGAGCCCCGCACCCCCGAGCTCCTGCACCTGCGTTCGTTGCAACGGCGTGCTCCTGGTGACTCCAGGAACCCGTAGAGCCCCTCAGCTGATCTCGCCGTGCCGTGTAACGCCGAACCTAACCCCGTCCGAACTCCGGCCGCCGCCGTCGTCATGGTTGTCGTCGCCTCCGGCCACCCCAGCTCTTCCCGCTTGCCCTGCTAGATGCGCGCGAGCCCCAGCTACGCATAGGACCAAACCACGGTCGATTTGGTCGACCGCGGGCAAAACCCGAGCCCCTCCAGTGCGCCTCCGCCGCGGCTTGAGGTCACCGCCGGCCAAACACCGGCGTGCCGACGTGGCCGCATATTTAGTGCTAATCACCGCCAGCTAAACCACCCACAGACACTAACAGTGGGCCCCGATTGTCAGGGTTGACCTGCCTAGTCAGCGTTGACTGGTCCCACCTGTCACCCACCCAAACCAGCCCTGTTACACTGACTCGTGGTTCCCAGCCGTCAGGTTTGACCTGGACCAACCCTGTTGACCAGCTGTCGTCATAGTGACGCAGTGCTGACGCAATAATTCAATTACTGGAATTATTCTTATACAGGAAATTCCAGAAAATAGTACAAACTTCTAAAAATCATAGAAATTCAACCGTAACTCCAAATGAAATAAGTTATATATGAAAAATGATCAGAAAAATCCAATCTATCCATCTGCACTGGTTTCATGCATGTTTAAGAAACTTAAACCTGCTGTTTATATCAAAACATGATAATGCAATTTTTAAGGCCATAGTTTGAATTTAACTTGAACCTTGGGTTCAAACTAACTCAAACCCATCTAATTATAGTTGCATTAGCCCAACACACTCATTTTGCCATGTCATGATCATGCATCATATTGTGCATTGCATTGATTGTGTTTCCTTCTGTGTTGCCGGTATTTGTCCCCTCTCGATAGACGTGATACTGACGATGAGATCGATGACACCGATGAAGAGCTATACTATCTTCAGAAGTGCCAGGCAAGCAAAACCCCCTTGTTCATTCCGATACAATCCCACTCTCTCGCTCCTGCTCTCTTTTACTGCATTAGGACAACAACGATTCATCTGTTACTTGCTGCGGTAGCTGAACCCCTTTATCCTCTGCATGACCTGTCATTGCCACAGTAAATAGATGAAACCCACTAGCATGAGTAGGAGTTGTTTGAGCCCTGATGTGCCTACTCATTCATGCTTGTTGTCATGCCTGCTATTGCTTAGAGTTGAGTCAGGTCTGATTCATCGGGGATGAATTGGAATGTGGTGAACATGTCCTACTGCTGAGAGATAAGTGTGTGAACACGATTTGGTAAAGGTAGCGGTGAGAGGCCATGTAGGAGTACATGGTGGGTTGTCTCATTGCAGCCGTCCTCAGGAACTGAGTTCTGTGTTTGTGATCCATGACCAGTTACTACCACGCATTGGAATGCTTAAGTGCCCCTCTCGACTTATTAATCAACCTGATCTCTGTCCAGGAGTTGCAACTAGTTTCTGGTGTTTGTAGGTAGTGTTAGTAGTCTACCAAGTGGCACCCGGTACAGGTGGGCTTGGGACAGACTAGGCACAGTGGCACGGTGTACCAAGTGGCACCCAGATGGTGGGCTTGGGAACCCTGCTCACATCGTTTGGGGCCGTGAGCGACACCCCGGCCGGATCTCCTTGCGGATGGAACCCGAATAGGCGATAAACCTGGACGAGAGACTTGGGTGGTTAGTCAGGTCGTGGCCGACTCCCTCGCCCGGCTTCCGCTTGAAGGTTGCCGAGGTACATGACGTGTACAGGGCGATAAGTGGTGAGAGCGTGTGTGAAGAAGTACACCCCTGCAGGGTTATCATTATCTATTCGAATAGCCGGATTCCTCGGATATGGAAACTTGGACCCCTTGCATAGTTCATAGACAAGTGAAAGTGGATACTCTAAAATGCGCAAGATAAGCGTGAGTGCTATGGATGGCGTTCTCGTAGGGAGACGGGAGCGGATCCATAGTGGTGTATTGATATGGTGAATATGTGGACTCGTGTGCGCCACCTCAAAAGAGTTACTTGCTCGTAGTTCAGGATAGCCACCGAGTCAAAGCTGGCTTGCTGCAGTTAAACCCCACCATCCCCTTTGTTGATAATGATGCATATGTAGATAGTTCTGATGTAAGTCTTGCTGGGTACATTTGTACTCATGTTTGCCTATTTTATGTTTTTGCAGAGAGACTTCAGTCTCACTAGTAGTTCCGTGTGGACTTCGACGTTTAGCTTGTTACCTCAGCTACGATCTTGAGCCCTCGGCAGGATCTGGTAGTTAGTCAGGCTTCTCAACCTTTTTCATTTGTAGTTGTCTGTACTCAGACATGTTAAGCTTCCGCATGTGCTTTGACTTGTATGCTCTAAATGCTGGGTCGAGAGACCCATGTTTGTAATATCTCGCTCCTCGGAGCCTATTGAATAAAATATTGGAATTGTAGAGTCATGTTGTGATGCCATGTTGTATTTGCACATATTGAGCATATTGTGTGTATGTTATTGAAATGCTTGGTATGTGTGGGATCTGACTATCTAGTTGTTTATCCTTAGTAGCCCCTCTTACCGGGAAATGTCTCCTAGTGTTTCCACCGAGCCATGGTAGCTTGCTACTGCTTCGGAACACTTAGGCTGGCTGGCATGTGTCCTTCTTCGTTCCTGTGTCTGTCCCTTCGGGAAAATGTCACGTGATGAATACCGGAGTCCTGTTAGCCTGCTACAGCCCGGTTCACCGGAGTCCTGCTAGCCCAGTGCCACAGCCTGAATCCACTCGCTGATGACCCACACGTTCGATGCTGGGTCATGGATGCCTGTCCCTGTAAGTTTGTGCCACTTTGGGTTTACGACTAGCCATGTCAGCCCGGGCTCCTTATCATATGGATGCTAGCGACACTATCATATACGTGTGCCAAAAGGCGCAAACGGTCCCGGGCAAAGGTAAGGCGACACCCGTGGGAATACCGTGCGTGAGGCCGCAAAGTGATATGAGGTGTTACATGCTAGATCGATGTGACATTGAGTCGGAGTCCTGACATCCACCTTCCAGGACAAAGCAAACGACGGAGAGGCGGAGAAGGATAACCCGGAGTCTTCAAGCCCGCCGAAGGAATGAGCCGCCAGGCGTTTTATAACTTTGTCAAAACAATGCTTCACTTATTCAGACTCGGGGAGTCTTGTAATAGGATAGAAAAAATCTCTTAATGTTTGTCATGCCTTCGCGCATGTTTATGGCGCTTAATACTTTCGTAAGCCGACATTGTTATATATTTCTGGCTTACGTTGATCGTTTATTCCCTTGATGTTTAACTTGCTTTGCCTTATCCTGCACATAGAACAAGCAAAACTTTCTTGGCGGTTTATTGCGCCAGGGGTTTATATAGGGTATTGATAACCCGGAACATGACCCAAAGACATCATATATAGGCCTATTTATGATTATTTATTAAATATAATCACAATAGCATACCTGCGACCCCTTTGATAGTCTTCCCGGCTCATTTGATGCTTTACCTGGCACTTACAAACCTGGGGTGATGAATATTAAACCAGAAGGATCAAGAACCATCTCCTCAAGAAGGTTTCAAGATACTTAAAGTAATTATATTTATAAGCAATGTTCACAGGCTCCTGATTCGTATACGATCAGAAAACCATCCCAAAGGGGTTAAGCTAAGATTCGGATACGATCATATAGCCCCCAGTGGCTTTGGCGATGCCGATCAAGTGGGTATCGACAGTTATGTTCTCTTTGGTTCGAATACGACCTATGTTTGAACAGGAAGCCCCCAAGTGAACATAAGAGTTGTTTAATGACGGTGATTCAAATACGACCCACGTCAGACCCAAAGGGGTTAAGCTGTGATTCAAATATGATCAAGAAGCCCCCAAGTGAGTTTAGCAGTATGCCGATCAAGTGGGTATCGACAGCTATGTTCTCTTTGGTTCGAATTTGACCTATGTTTGAACAGGAAGCCCCCAAGTGACCATGGCTAGATTCAGATATGATCATAAGCCAGTCCAAAGGGAAAGCCGGATTCGTTAGTGATCCGCTCCCTGTTGGTTGTCTCCACTACCTGATAAACAAGACACATAGATTTTTGAGGGTAAAAAAGGACAAAGGTCCTGCTTTATTTCTTTATATAATATATACATTGGCAAAAAATATATACATCCTAAAAGCCGGTGGCTTAAGTATAATAAGGCCAGAGATGAGCAATATTCCACGGTCGGCGGGTCTCCTCCTCTGACTTACGTGAGTCTTTGTGCTCTCGAACATCGATGAGGTAATATGACCCGTTGTGTAGATTCTTGCTGACCACAAAGGGCCCTTCCCAAGGTGGGGACAGCTTGTGCATATTAGACTGATCCTGGATGAGCCGGAGCACCAAGTCGCCTTCCTGAAAGGTTCTGCTCCTAACCCGACGGTTGTGATAGCGGTGCAGGTCTTGTTGATAAATCGCTGAGCGGGCTATTGCCAAGTCTCGCTCCTCATCTAATAAGTCAAGTGCATTTTGACGAGCTTCTTCGTTGTCGGCCTCAACGTAAGCCACTACGCGGGGTGAATCATGCCGGATGTCACTTGGCAGGACCGCCTCTGCACCATACACCATAAAGAAAGGCGTGTAGCCTATAGATCTGTTAGGTGTAGTGTTGATGCTCCATAACACAGAAGGTAACTCCTCCACCCGACAACCCGGAGTCCGCTGTAAGGGGACTAAGAGCCGGGGCTTGATACCTTTCAGAATCTCTTGATTAGCTCTTTCTGCTTGACCATTGGATTGAGGATGAGCAACAGCCGAAACATCAAGCCGGATATATTCTCTTTGATAGAACTCTTCCATGGCACCCTTGGAGAGATTAGTGCCATTATCAGTGATGATGCTATGTGTGAAACCAAAACGAAAAATCACCTTTTTCATGAATTGAACGGCCGTGGCTGCATCACACTTACTGACCGGCTCTGCCTCAACCCACTTTGTAAACTTATCCACTGCCACCAGGAGATGTGTCTTTTTATCCTTAGACCTCTTGAAAGGCCCAACCATGTCAAGCCCCCAGACTGCAAACGGCCAAGTGATTGGGATCATCCTTAATTCTTGAGCCAGCACATGAGCTCATCGTGAGAACTTTTCACAACTGTCCGGCGATCGCCGCGGTCGATTCGCCATCTCCGACGCCTCCCCGAGACCACCGAGCTGCTCTTCGACCTCGCTGTGAGCCCCGAAGTATTTACCCTCACCTCTCCCTCTTTGGTCCGTCCCCTAGCTAGCTGCGCCGCCATGGTCGTAGCTTGCCGTCCGCCATGGCCGGCGAGCCCCGCACCCCCGAGCTCCTGCACCTGCGTTCGTTGCAACGGCGTGCTCCTGGTGACTCCAGGAACCCGTAGAGCCCCTCAGCTGATCTCGCCGTGCCGTGTAACGCCGAACCTAACCCCGTCCGAACTCCGGCCGCCGCCGTCGTCATGGTTGTCGTCGCCTCCGGCCACCCCAGCTCTTCCCGCTTGCCCTGCTAGATGCGCGCGAGCCCCAGCTACGCATAGGACCAAACCACGGTCGATTTGGTCGACCGCGGGCAAAACCCGAGCCCCTCCAGTGCGCCTCCGCCGCGGCTTGAGGTCACCGCCGGCCAAACACCGGCGTGCCGACGTGGCCGCATATTTAGTGCTAATCACCGCCAGCTAAACCACCCACAGACACTAACAGTGGGCCCCGATTGTCAGGGTTGACCTGCCTAGTCAGCGTTGACTGGTCCCACCTGTCACCCACCCAAACCAGCCCTGTTACACTGACTCGTGGTTCCCAGCCGTCAGGTTTGACCTGGACCAACCCTGTTGACCAGCTGTCGTCATAGTGACGCAGTGCTGACGCAATAATTCAATTACTGGAATTATTCTTATACAGGAAATTCCAGAAAATAGTACAAACTTCTAAAAATCATAGAAATTCAACCGTAACTCCAAATGAAATAAGTTATATATGAAAAATGATCAGAAAAATCCAATCTATCCATCTGCACTGGTTTCATGCATGTTTAAGAAACTTAAACCTGCTGTTTATATCAAAACATGATAATGCAATTTTTAAGGCCATAGTTTGAATTTAACTTGAACCTTGGGTTCAAACTAACTCAAACCCATCTAATTATAGTTGCATTAGCCCAACACACTCATTTTGCCATGTCATGATCATGCATCATATTGTGCATTGCATTGATTGTGTTTCCTTCTGTGTTGCCGGTATTTGTCCCCTCTCGATAGACGTGATACTGACGATGAGATCGATGACACCGATGAAGAGCTATACTATCTTCAGAAGTGCCAGGCAAGCAAAACCCCCTTGTTCATTCCGATACAATCCCACTCTCTCGCTCCTGCTCTCTTTTACTGCATTAGGACAACAACGATTCATCTGTTACTTGCTGCGGTAGCTGAACCCCTTTATCCTCTGCATGACCTGTCATTGCCACAGTAAATAGATGAAACCCACTAGCATGAGTAGGAGTTGTTTGAGCCCTGATGTGCCTACTCATTCATGCTTGTTGTCATGCCTGCTATTGCTTAGAGTTGAGTCAGGTCTGATTCATCGGGGATGAATTGGAATGTGGTGAACATGTCCTACTGCTGAGAGATAAGTGTGTGAACACGATTTGGTAAAGGTAGCGGTGAGAGGCCATGTAGGAGTACATGGTGGGTTGTCTCATTGCAACCGTCCTCAGGAACTGAGTTCTGTGTTTGTGATCCATGACCAGTTACTACCACGCATTGGAATGCTTAAGTGCCCCTCTCGACTTATTAATCAACCTGATCTCTGTCCAGGAGTTGCAACTAGTTTCTGGTGTTTGTAGGTAGTGTTAGTAGTCTACCAAGTGGCACCCGGTACAGGTGGGCTTGGGACAGACTAGGCACAGTGGCACGGTGTACCAAGTGGCACCCAGATGGTGGGCTTGGGAACCCTGCTCACATCGTTTGGGGCCGTGAGCGACACCCCGGCCGGATCTCCTTGCGGATGGAACCCGAATAGGCGATAAACCTAGACGAGAGACTTGTGTGGTTAGTCAGGTCGTGGCCGACTCCCTCGCCCGGCTTCCGCTTGAAGGTTGCCGAGGTACATGACGTGTACAGGGCGATAAGTGGCGAGAGCGTGTGTGAAGAAGTACACCCCTGCAGGGTTATCATTATCTATTCGAATAGCCGGATTCCTCGGATATGGAAACTTGGACCCCTTGCATAGTTCATAGACAAGTGAAAGTGGATACTCTAAAATGCGCAAGATAAGCGTGAGTGCTATGGATGGCGTTCTCGTAGGGAGACGGGAGCGGATCCATAGTGGTGTATTGATATGGTGAATATGTGGACTCGTGTGCGCCACCTCAAAAGAGTTACTTGCTCGTAGTTCAGGATAGCCACCGAGTCAAAGCTGGCTTGCTGCAGTTAAACCCCACCATCCCCTTTGTTGATAATGATGCATATGTAGATAGTTCTGATGTAAGTCTTGCTGGGTACATTTGTACTCATGTTTGCCTATTTTATGTTTTTGCAGAGAGACTTCAGTCTCACTAGTAGTTCCATGTGGACTTCGACGTTTAGCTTGTTACCTCAGCTACGATCTTGAGCCCTCGGCATGATCTGGTAGTTAGTCAGGCTTCTCAACCTTTTTCATTTGTAGTTGTCTGTACTCAGACATGTTAAGCTTCCGCATGTGCTTTGACTTGTATGCTCTAAATGCTGGGTCGAGAGACCCATGTTTGTAATATCTCGCTCCTCGGAGCCTATTGAATAAAATATTGGAATTGTAGAGTCATGTTGTGATGCCATGTTGTATTTGCACATATTGAGCATATTGTGTGTATGTTATTGAAATGCTTGGTATGTGTGGGATCTGACTATCTAGTTGTTTATCCTTAGTAGCCCCTCTTACCGGGAAATGTCTCCTAGTGTTTCCACCGAGCCATGGTAGCTTGCTACTGCTCCGGAACACTTAGGCTGTCCGGCATGTGTCCTTCTTCGTTCCTGTGTCTGTCCCTTCGGGGAAATGTCACGCGATGAATACCGGAGTCCTGTTAGCCTGCTACAGCCCGGTTCACCGGAGTCCTGCTAGCCCAGTGCCACAGCCTGAATCCACTCGCTGATGACCCACACGTTCGATGCTGGGTCATGGATGCCTGTCCCTGTAAGTTTGTGCCACTTTGGGTTTACGACTAGCCATGTCAGCCCGGGCTCCTTATCATATGGATGCTAGCGACACTATCATATACGTGTGCCAAAAGGCGCAAACGGTCCCGGGCAAAGGTAAGGCGACACCCGTGGGAATACCATGCGTGAGGCCGCAAAGTGATATGAGGTGTTACATGCTAGATCGATGTGACATTGAGTCGGGGTCCTGACATCCACCTTCCAGGACAAAGCAAACGACGGAGAGGCGGAGAAGGATAACCCGGAGTCTTCAAGCCCGCCGAAGGAATGAGCCGCCAGGCGTTTTATAACTTTGTCAAAACAATGCTTCACTTATTCAGACTCGGGGAGTCTTGTAATAGGATAGAAAAAACCTCTTAATGTTTGTCATGCCTTCGCGCATGTTTATGGCGCTTAATACTTTCGTAAGCCGCCATTGTTATATATTTCTGGCTTACGTTGACCGTTTATTCCCTTGATGTTTAACTTGCTTTGCCTTATCCTGTACATAGAACAAGCAAAACTTTCTTGGCGGTTTATTGCGCCAGGGGTTTATATAGGGTATTGATAACCCGAAACATGACCCAAAGACATCATATATAGGCCTGTTTATGATTATTTATTAAATATAATCACAATAGCATAACTGCGACCCCTTTGATAGTCTTCCCGGCTCATTTGATGCTTTACCTGGCACTTACAAACCTGGGGTGATGAATATTAAACCAGAAGGATCAAGAACCATCTCCTCAAGAAGGTTTCAAGATAGTTAAAGTAATTATATTTATAAGCAATGTTCACAGGCTCCTGATTCGAATACGATCAGAAAACCGTCCCAAAGGGGTTAAGCTAAGATTCGGATACGATCATATAGCCCCCAGTGGCTTTGGCGATGCCGATCAAGTGGGTATCGACAGTTATGTTCTCTTTGGTTCGAATACGACCTATGTTTGAACAGGAAGCCCCCAAGTGAACATAAGAGTTGTTTAATGACGGTGATTCAAATACGACCCACGTCAGACCCAAAGGGGTTAAGCTGTGATTCAAATATGATCAAGAAGCCCCCAAGTGAGTTTAGCAGTATGCCGATCAAGTGGGTATCGACAGCTATGTTCTCTTTGGTTCGAATATGACCTATGTTTGAACAGGTAGCCCCCAAGTGACCATGGCTAGATTCAGATATGATCATAAGCCAGTCCAAAGGGAAAGCCGGATTCGTTAGTGATCCGCTCCCTGTTGGTTATCTCCACCACCTGATAAACAAGACACATAGATTTTTGAGGGTAAAAAAGGACAGAGGTCCTGCTTTATTTCTTTATATAATATATACATTGGCAAAAAATATATACGTCCTGAAAGCCGGTGGCTTAAGTATAATAAGGCCGGAGATGAGCAATATTCCACGGTCGGCGGGTCTCCTCCTCCGACTTATGTGAGTCTTTGTGCTCTCGAACATCGATGAGGTAATATGACCCGTTGTGCAGATTCTTGCTGACCACAAAGGGCCCTTCCCAAGGTGGGGACAGCTTGTGCATATTAGACTGATCCTGGATGAGCCGGAGCACCAAGTCGCCTTCCTGAAAGGTTCTGCTCCTAACCCGACGGTTGTGATAGCGGCGCAGGTCTTGTTGATAAATCGCTGAGCGGGCTATTGCCAAGTCTCGCTCCTCATCTAATAAGTCAAGTGCATTTTGACGAGCTTCTTCGTTGTCGGCCTCAACGTAAGCCACTACGCGGGGTGAATCATGCCGGATGTCACTTGGCAGGACCGCCTCTACACCATACACCATAAAGAAAGGCGTGTAGCCTATAGATCTGTTAGGTGTAGTGTTGATGCTCCATAACACAGAAGGTAACTCCTCCACCCGACAACCCAGAGTCCGCTGTAAGGGGACTAAGAGCCGGGGCTTGATACCTTTCAGAATCTCTTGATTAGCTCTTTCTGCTTGACCATTGGATTGAGGATGAGCAACAGCCGAAACATCAAGCCGGATATATTCTCTTTGACAGAACTCTTCCATGGCACCCTTGGAGAGATTAGTGCCATTATCAGTGATGATGCTATGTGGGAAACCAAAACGAAAAATCACCTTTTTCATGAATTGAACCGCCGTGGCTGCATCACACTTATTGACCGGCTCTGCCTCAACCCACTTTGTAAACTTATCCACTGCTACCAGGAGATGTGTCTTTTTATCCTTAGACCTCTTGAAAGGCCCAACCATGTCAAGCCCCCAGACTGCAAACGGCCAAGTGATTGGGATCATCCTCAATTCTTGAGCCAGCACATGAGCTTGTCGTGAGAACTTTTCACAACTGTCACATTTGCTGACCAGATCTTCTGCATCAGCATGAGCCGTGAGCCAGTAGAAACCATGACGAAAAGCTTTTGCTACCAGAGATTTTGACCCGGCATGATGGACACAATCCCCTTCATGGATCTCACGAAGTATTTCTTGGCCTTACGTAGGGGACACACAGCATTGAAACACCCCAGTGACACTTAGGTGATGTAACTCGCCGTTAACAATCGTCATAGATTTGGAGCGCCTGACGATTTGTCTTGCCAAGGTCTCATCCTCAGGTAACTCGCCCCGGGTCATATAAGCCAAATAGGGCACTGTCCAATCCGGGATAACGTGAAGAGCCGCCACCAGCTGTGCCTCTGGGTCTGGCACTGCTAGCTCTTCCTTGGCAGGCACCTTGACAGAAGGGTTATGTAAAATATCAAGAAAGGTGTTAGGCGGAACCGGCTTACGTTGAGATCCCAACCGGCTTAAAGCATCAGCCGCCTCATTCTTCCTTCGATCAATGTGCTCCACTTGATAACCCTTGCAGTGACCAGCCACAGCATCTACTTCACGATGATAAGCCGCCATAAGAGGATCCTTGGAATCCCACTTGCCTGACACCTGTTGAGCCACGAGATCTGAGTCACCCAAGCATCTTACCCGGCTTAAGTTCATTTCCTTAGCCATCCGGAGACCATGGAGTAAGGCCTCATACTCAGCTGAATTGTTAGTACATGGAAACATAAGCCGGAGTACATAACAAAATTTGTCACCTCGAGGGGAAGTTAATACCACTCCAGCCCCCGAGCCTTCTAACTGCCTGGACCCGTCAAAGTGAATTGTCCAATATGTGTTATCCGGCTTCTCCTCAGGTGCCTGTAACTCTATCCAATCATTGATAAAGTCCACCAAAGCCTGAGACTTAATGGAAGTACGTGGCATATACTTCAAATCATGAGTCCCAAGCTCGATGGTCCACTTAGCGACTCGTCCTGTGGCTTCCCTATTCTGGATAATATCTCCCAAAGGGGCAGAACTTACCACAATTATAGGATGACTTTAGAAATATTGCTTCAATTTCCGGTTGGCCATAAATACTCCGTAAACGAGTTTCTGCCAATGTGGATACCTTTGTTTAGACTCAATGAGCACCTCACTGATGTAATAAACTGGCCGTTGAACCGGATGCACCTTGCTAGTTTCCTTACGCTCCACCACGATGGCAACGCTGACGGCTTGTGAATTGGCAGCCACATATAGCAGCAACGGCTCTTTATCAATGGGAGCCGCAAGAACCGGCGGTTCAGACAACTGTCTCTTCAAGTCTTCAAAGGCAGCATCAGCAGCATCACTCCAGACAAAAGTGTCTGTTTTCTTCATCATCTGATATAGCGGCAGCGCCTTCTCACCTAACCGGCTTATGAACCGGCTTAAAGCGGCAACACGACCCGCCAATCGTTGAACATCATTGATGCACGACGGCTTAGCCAGAGAGGTAATCGCCTTAATCTTCTCCGGGTTAGCTTCGATGCCTCTGTTTGACACTAGAAAACCTAAGAGTTTGCCCGCAGGTACACCAAACACACACTTGGCCGGGTTAAGCATCATCTTGTAAACCCGGAGATTATCAAAGGTCTCTTTCAAGTCAGATATCAAGGCTTCCTTTTCTCTGGACTTCACCACAATGTCATCCACATAAGCATGAACATTACGCCCAATTTGATCGTGCAAACAGTTCTGCACACACCGCTAATAAGTCGCCTGGGCACTTTTGAGTCCAAATGGCATAGATACATAACATAAGGCTCCAAACGGAGTGATGAAAGCCGTCTTCTCCTGGTCCTTAACTGCCATTTTGATCTGATGATAACCAGAGTAAGCATCCAAAAAACTCAAACGTTCACAACCCGCCATCGCATCAATGATTTGATCAATACGGGGGAGAGCAAAGGGATCAGCCGGACAAGCCTTGTTTAAATCCGTGTAGTCCACACACATCCGCCAAGTGTCGTTCTTCTTGAGGACAAGCACCGGGTTAGCCAACCACTCCGGGTGAAAAACTTCAATTATAAATCTGGCCGCTAAGAGCCGGGCGACTTCCTCTCCAATCGCTTTCCGTCTTTCTTCGTTAAAACACCGAAGAAACTGTCTGACCGGCTTATACTTCGGATCAATATTGAGAGTGTGCTCAGCGAGTTCCCTCGGTACACCCGGCATGTCAGAAGGTTTCCATGCAAAGATGTCCCGGTTCTCACGGATGAACTCGATGAGCGTGCTTTCCTATTTGGGATCCAAATTGCTGCTGATGCTGAATTGCTTAGAAGGGTCACCCGGAGTAAAGTCAACAAGCTTTGTCTCGGCAGCCGATTTAAACTTCAATGTCGGGTCGTGCTCTGTAGTTGGTTTCTTCAGGGAGGTCATATCCGCTGGGTCAACAATATCTTGATAAAATTTGAGCTCTTCCGCTGCACAGGCCGACTCAGCATAAGCCGCGTCGCCTTCTTCACACTCCAACGCCACCTTCCGACTTCCATGCACAGTGATGGTGCCCTTGTGACCCGGCATCTTGAGCTGCAAATAAACATAACACAGCCGGGCCATGAACTTAGCATAAGCCAGCCGCCCGAACAGCGCATGATATGGGCTCCTGATTTTGACCACCTCAAACGTCAACTTCTCAGCTCTGGAGTTATATTCGTCTCCGAAGGCCACCTCCAGCTCAATCTTGCCAACTGGGTAAGCCGACTTACCAGGGACCACTCCACGGAAAACAGTGTTGGACGTCCTCAGATTTTTATCAGTTAACCCCATGTGTCGAAAGGTCTCATAATAGAGGATATTGATGCTACTACCCCCGTCCATGAGTACCTTAGTGAATTAATCCACCAACCTGAGGTGCTACCACTAAGGCCAACTGACCCGGATTATCAACCCGTGGAGGGTGATCTTCTCTGCTCCACACAATGGGCTGTTCCGACCACCTCAAGTAACGGGGCACTGCCGGCTCGACAGAATTCACGGCCCTCTTATGAATCTTCTGGTCACGTTTGCATAAGCTGGTGGTAAACACGTGGTACTGCCCACCATTCAACTGCTTCGGGTTGCTCTGATAACCCGACTGCTGCTGCTGCTGCTCCCCTTGACCAGACTGTTGTTGATTATAGCCTCCTTGACGTCCCTGAAAACCGGAACCTGAGCCGCCACCCGGGCCATGAAAACCGCCAGCCCCTGAACTGCCACTAGACCCATTATGACCATCATAGGTGTTGGAATTCTTAAACGCCTTCATGATCGTGCAATCTTTCCACAGGTGTGTGGCGGGCCGCTCCCTGGTGCCATGTCTCGGGCAGGGCTCATTGAGTAGCTGCTCAAGCGATGGGCCTGACCCGCCGGATCGAGGCGGTTTACCCTTACGTCTCGGATTGTTACCTTGTGCATTGGCGTTGGCCACAAACTCCGGGTTACCATCCGCCTTACGCTTATTGCCGCTTTGATTCCCCGGGTTATGCTGTTGACCCTTTCCATTGCCGTTCCTCTTTCCCTTCCCTATCTTCTCATCGTCAGACGCGGGATCCTTGGTACTATCAGAATCGGCATACTTAACTAAAGCCGCCATCAGCGTACCCATATCCTTGCAGTCACATTTAAGGCGCCCCAGTTTCTGCCTCAGCGGCTCAAAGCTACAATTCTTCTCCAACATAAGGACTGCAGAGCCGGCATTCATCTTGTTAGATGAATGAATTATCTCCTTGACCCGGCGTACCCAATGGGTGTGTCGGCGTTCTAGGAACGGGGGTCCCCAGACTTGCCTACCTGCGGCCTGCGGCGTGGCTCGAAAGGAGGCCCAGCACAGCCCATCTTCATCAACACAACCTCAAGACCCTCGCAAGGGGCCAAGCCTCGCGGGGAGGACGACAAGGAGCTTCCTCAGGCACGGCCTCGTCAGGCTGGCTCGCGAGTAGGCGGAGAGTTCAAGGCAGGGTACCTCGCGAGGTGCCCATGAAGCAAACCATGACGACCAAGGGCACCAGGCGGGCGCCAGCCCGCGTAGTGTCCTCCTTTCCTCTTTGGTGCAAAGGGAGCAAGTGCAGGCGAGAGCATCGAGCAAAGGCATCCGTTTCGGTGCAAAAAGACCAAGACCAGCCCAACGGCTAGAAGGAAGTCATTGTGGAGCCCAAGCAGGCGTCACCACCAGAGCCTTTGACAAGCGAGGACCAACTTTAGTCAGGATAAGTGTACCCGCTGTTCCCCTTCAAAATGGCCAATTGTTGGCGCCCTTCCCGCTCAATATTTGGGAGGAGGCCCAGGGCCTTTGCCTATATATAGGACTAGCCACCCCTGGGGTAGAGACATCGAGAAACTGGATCGAGAATCCAAGAGCTAGAACCAAGTAGCACCAGCCAAGAACAGACCCTCGCGCTGGAGTAGGGTATAGAGGCAATCCACCACACCACACACTGGAGTAGGGTATTACACCACAATGGTGGCCTGAACCAGTATAAACCTTGTGTCTCTTGTGTTGCTCTGTTTGGTAGTTTAGGTCCTAGCAATTCGGTGAAGAGCAAGTAGGCAGAGGGTTAAATCTTCGCGTGCACCCCAGTGTTCGAACCTCAAGGGTCTGCCGGAACCCGAAATCCAACATTTGGCGCGCCAGGTAGGGGTGCGCCTGAATTTGCCTTTCGTTGTCTTGTTCTTCTCCGACCATCGCATCCATGTCTGACGCTCGTCGGGCTCACGCCGAGCGCCGAGCCGCCCTCGCTTCCCACGTCGCCCGGACGACTCCCGTCGGCGGGTGCCCTCGTCGTTCCCCGTCACCTGCCGTCAACGCTGCCATCGGCCCGGCGGGGAACGGGCAGCAAGCATCATCCCAGCATTTCCTCGTGGCCTCTTGGGAAGAGCCATGCAGCCTCTTCCTCACCCACCCCGTCGCGCCGGCTCCCTCGGCCGTCGTGGCCCTCCTGGGCGGCTCGCAGGCGCCGCCCTCCAGCCACCACGTCAAGCCATTCGTCCGCCGGGTCGGCACCGCCTCCACGCGGCAGGGGGCTCCCCGGGGCCGGTCGGAGCCATCGGCTAAGCTGACCTTCAGCTCCGAGGACCACCCCACCAACTCGGCCTGCTCGGGCACGCTCCCCATGCTCTGCACGCCCACCATCTGCCAGGTGGCCGTCACCAGGACCCTCATCGATGGTGGCGCGGGCCTCAGCGTGCTCTCAGTTGAGGCCTTCAACCTCCTCTGCATACCCCGGGAGCGGCTGCAACCCAGCCGGCCCTTCTCGGGCGTCGGAGGCGGGTCGTCCAGCTCCTTGGGGCAGATCTGACTCCCGGTAACTTTCGGCACCTACGACAATTTCCGCATGGAGCTGGTCGATTTTGACATCGCCCCCATCAGCCTCCCCTACAATGCCATCCTTGGCTATCCAGCATTGGCCAAATTCATGGCCGCGACTCACCCGGCGTACAACCTCATGAAGATGCCCGGGAGCAACGGCGTCCTCACCGTGCCCGGGGACACCGAAGGCGCGCTGCGAGTACTCAAGCTCGCCCTCAAGACGGCGGCGGCGGCGCGGCCCGCCGACGCAGAAACCCCCAAGCCCAAGGGGGCTGCGCCGACCAAGAAGAAGCAGTTGTTCACCCAAGACAAGGCAGAGACCAAGTAGGTACCTGTCGACGAGGACGGGTCCACCAACGCCACTTTCACCATAGGCGCCAACCTCGAGCCCGAGTAGGAGGAAGCCCTGGTCAAATTCCTGCATGCAAACAAGAAGGTGTTCGCCTGGGAGCCCGATCAATTGGCAGGGATCCGACGGGGCGTAATCGAGCACCACCTCAACGTGTGTCCCAATGTGCGCCCCGTGAAGCAGAAGGCGAGGAGGCAGTCCACTGAAAAGCAGGCCTTCATCGTCCAGGAGACCCGCAAGCTAGAAGCCGCGGGGGTTATTCGCGAGGTCCGATACCCAGATTGGTTGGCCAACCCCGTAGTTGTGCCAAAGAAGGGAGGGAAGGAACGCATGTGTGTCGACTTCACCAACCTCAACAAAGCATGCCCGCAAGATCCGTTTCCGCTCCCTCGCATCGATCAGATCGTCGATTCCACCGCTGAGTGTGACCTGTTATGCTTCTTGGATGCCTTCTCCGGGTATCACCAGATCAATATGGCGGTGGAAGACGTGGAGAAGACAGCCTTCCTGACCCCGTGTGGGGTGTACTGCTATACATGCATGCCGTTCGGACTGCGCAACATGGGGGCAACCTTTCAGCGGCTCATGCACATCACCTTGGGCCCGCAGCTTGGGAAGAATGTGGAGGCTTACGTCGACGACATCATGGTGAAGTCTCGCGAGGCCAAGACCCTGATACAAGACCTGGAGGAGACCTTCATGAGCCTCAACGCAGTGAGCCTGCGGCTCAACCCGGAGAAGTGTGTGTTTGGAGTCCCCTCCGGCAAGCTCCTGGGCTTCCTTGTGTCCCACCGAGGCATTGAGGCCAACCCAAAAAAGGTCAAGGCAGTCGAAGACATGAGCCCACCAAAGACCCTCAGAGAGATGCAGAAGCTCACGGGGCGCGTGATTGCGCTGGGGCGCTTCATCTCCAGGTTAGGAGGGCGAGCGCTGCCTTTCTTTTAGCTGATGAAGAAGAAGGGGCCCTTTGAATGGACTGAAGAAGCCGACAAAGCGTTCCAAGATCTCAAGAGATACTTAACCAGCCCTCCGGTGATGGTGGCTGTCGGTGTCAAAACCGGCGGATCTCGGGTAGGGGGTCCCGAACTGTGCGTCTAGGCGGATGGTAACAGGAGACAAGGGACACGATGTTTTTACCCAGGTTCGGGCCCTCTCGATGGAGGTAAAACCCTACTCCTGCTTGATTGATATTGATGATATGGGTAGTACAAGAGTGGATCTACCACGAGATCAAGGAGGCTAAACCCTAGAAGCTAGCCTATGGTATGATTGTTGTAATGGTTGTTCGTCCTACGGACTAAAACCCTCCGGTTTATATAGACACCGGAGAGGGCTAGGGTTACACAGAGTCGGTTACAATGGTAGGAGATCTACATATCCGTATCGCCAAGCTTGCCTTCCACGCCAAGGAAAGTCCCATCCGGACACGGGACGAAGTCTTCAATCTTGTATCTTCATAGTCTTGGAGTCCAGCCGATGATGATAGTCCGGCTATCCGGACACCCCCTAGTCCAGGACTCCCTCAGCAGCCCCTGAACCAGGCTTCAATGACGATGAGTCCGGCGCGCATATTGTTCGGCATTGCAAGGCGGGTTCCTCCTCCGAATAATTCATAGAAGATTGCGAACACCAGGATAGTGTCCGGCTCTGCAAAATAAAATTCCACACAGCACCGTAGAGAGAATAATATGTACACAAGCTCAATTTGCTGACGTATTTTGTGGCATGAGGTCACACCACCACCAAGCCTTTACTTAAATCATTTTTATTATACCACCTCAGCGCGTTTAGCGAAGCGGTTTCCTTGGCACGTCTTGTCGAAGCAGAGATCGTGTTCCCCTTATTCCGGGATTCCCATCAATACGAACGTGGGTAACCCAACCGCGCCCATAGCCACGCCTCCTCTATCGAAGGCGAGTCCCAAACGGTCACGGAGACGGCCCTTGGTATTATCCCTCTTTATAATGGGACCAGGGCTCATTTCTTTTCTTCAATCCTCAATCGAATCTGCCCCTCGCCCCGAGTTCCAACACCCAGAGCCTTAGGTTCGAGTGCCTCGGACCTTCAACGATGTCCGGATCCGACCTTCAGGGCCAGTGGATGCCCTCCTCCGTTACAGAAGAGGACGTGCAAAAGCTGAGAGAAGCCAAGTACTTGACCTACGAGATTTCACATAGGCTGCCCGCCAAAGGGCAAGTCATTCCCACTCCCGAGCCCGGCGAAAGCGTCGTGTTTGTGTCCCACCTCCGTCGAGGTTTAGGCTTCCCGATGGATCCTTTTGTGAGAGGGCTCATGTTTTACTATGGGTTGGATTTCCACGACTTGGCTCCGGAGTCCATCCTCCACATCTCGTCATTCATTGTCGTCTGCGAGGCCTTCCTCCGCACTACCCCCCACTTCGGTTTGTGGCTCAAAACTTTTAACGTGGAGCCGAAGATGATTGAGGGGCGCCAAGCAGAGTGCAGCGGGGCAGTTGTAAACAGGAGGGCCGATGCTCCATGGCCCGAGTGCTCTTTCCAAGAGGAGCTCGGCTTGTGGCAACAGGAGTGGTTTTATATTACCGCTCCCAGGGGCAACAGGCAGAAGCCGCCGCCCATCTTCCGCTCGGGACCTCCACGACGGCTGATGTCATGGGTCAACCAAGGGCTCATCTGGGGGCCGTCAAAGGACGTGCCCCTATTGCAGGGCCGGATTTGAGACCTCCAAGCGAGGGAGATCGATCTGGTCGTGGTGATGCAGGTCATGCTGATTAGGCGTCTCCTGCCCTGCAAATGTCGTCCTCTCCGGCTGTGGGAATTTAATCCGGAGGGACCATGAATTCTCCAACACTTCATGGGTACGACACCCGTGGAGATGTACAAATTGTTCTTTGGATCACAAGAGGTGTGTCCGGAATTGACCGAGGACGCCGGCCTAAGCTGCAATCGCCCGGATACACAAGTAAGTAGCTCTGTGTCCAGACATATCGTTTGTTTGCATTTCTATGATTCGCCTTTTAACCGACTATCCTCTGAACAGGAGTGGATAGCGCAAGCAAAACTGATACGGTGTCCGGCCACCCTCCCAGAGACCGCGCCAGATCCCGTGCTGGTCAGGATGCTGGAGGTTGCGCCTTCAGAAGAAGGCGAAGGGGAGAACAGGGGAACAACCGCCTCTACCAAGGAGGCTTTTGAGAAAGGGGGGATCGAGAATCCCTCCTTCCAAGGGGAGAAGAGGAACGCTTCCGAAAACCCGGAGGCCAAGGCCCCGAAGCGGGGGAAGAGATCTTCACCAGAGGGTCCTGCGTCCGGGGAGGCCCCAGCCGCACTATCTCCCCTAAGGAATCAGCCCTCCAGCGAGCCGTAAGTAGAAAAAGGGGAGTTTTGTAATAAGGGACATCCTTATTTGCGCTTCTGAGGATAACTTAAGTTTTTACCTTGTACTTCGGATCTCCGTCCTTCTCAGATGAGCTCGTCTTCGGGGGACCTTCATCCGGAGATGATGGAGAGCGAGACGCCACCATCCGCCGCACCGTCAGGTGGAGCGAACGACCCTGATGTGTCATCACGGAGGGTATCCCCAAGTCCGGCAGGGCCGAAGAGTTCGGTGCCAACTGGTGTACGGCCGGGGGAGCTGAAGGATCTGCTTGGGAGGGCGTCTATCTCAAAAGATCACCATACATTGATGAGTATGGTGAGTGAAAGAATTTCGTCCGCCGAAGGCGGGTTGCATGATGCCGTCAGAAGCTTGCTGGCGGGGTTTGAGGTACGTAAAAATGACATACCTTTTGACAGTTTTACACATAAAGTGCGCCCTGTATGGATAGTAGCCCCTGAGACTCGGTAGGTTGTCGAGAGCGACAGCGTGCCGAGGATCAAAATCGCAGGTATTGATTTTCGCCTTCCCTATGTAGGTGGCGGATAGTCCGGTGGCCAGCCGGACTGATGGAGTTGCCGAACTAAAGCGGCAACTCGACGTTGCGGATGCGGACATCGCGCTAGTCAACAAGCGACTTGACGAGTCGCAAGGTAAGTTTTTTTTTGTGGTCACCTAGTAAGGGAGCTGAAGCCCACTCCTTACAACATGTGTGCTCAATGCAGATGGTGCCGCTGCTGTGGAGAGCCTTCGGGCAGAACTTGCTCGAGCCAAGGAGCAGGCCATAAGGAGCGATGCGGCTGCCTTAAGGGTGGCCGAAGAGCTAGAAGCCGAAAGGGCTGCTCACTGCCGAAGCAGGGAGGAGATGGCCGAAATGGCCGTGAAGTTGAAAGATGCTACCGACCGCTATGAGGTTCTTGAAAAAGAACGTCGAGCGGAGCAAGAAGACCTGAGGAAGGCCACCGCCGAAGCCAAGGATGCCCGTTCTGCAATTCGGGCTATAAAGGAGGAGCTGCGCCAGGCCGGAGATATTGTGGCTAGCAGGCCCTTTCTGCTGCGCTGGAGGTTTACAGATCCGAAGTACGCTCAGCTTGGACAGCTGTGGGGTTCGGAGGATCCTTATATGGACATAGCGGCGAGTGCGGCAGATGCTGTTGTGCACTTCCGAAGTCAAAAGGATCACAAGACGGAAGAGCTTTTTTGGTCTCAATTCCATAGTCTGGAGCGTTCACTTCCGCTGACCGATCGGTTGGCCGAGTGGGCTGAGCTGAATAGATTGTCCGGACTTGCCATGACTGATATCGTGGCTCATGTCTGGCCGGATAGGCCCAAGCCGAAGAGTTATTTTGGCTTATTGCAGCAATTCCTTGGGGCTGTGCCGCATATCAAGGCGATGAAGCGGTCGGCCTGCATAGAGGGTGCACGGATGGCCCTCGCCTGTGTCAAGACATACTGGACGGAGATGGATGCCACCGCTGTTGCGACCCAGGGTTCGGACGAGAGCCGGTTACCCGCCGAGCACTATTTTGGGGAAGTTCTGCGTGGTGCTCGTGTAATAGAGTCGCAGTGCTCAAAAAATGTCATGTTCAAATGAACTTTATGGTTTGTAAAACGATGTTTATAATATAAGCACTTTTTGTACTTGTGCGTTCAAATATTGAAATAACTCCTGTGCGGCCGTTTATGTATACGTGTGTATAACCTGAAAGATGGCAGTCGTCGGCTTCAACCCCCACGCACAAGGTGCGGGGGTGTTTGCAAAAATAGCGCATTTTCACACTTAATCCGACGTCTCGGTCCTGTGAAGGAGGTGGTAGCGTAGCAAACGAGGCAACCGGACTATAATGCTTTATCACTTTCACTTAGCCATAGGAGTTCGAGGGTGGGGTTACGATATAGCCCCTAGGGCCACCGCGCTCTCCGAAGTCGGGGCGCGTATGTGCCTGACCGGGAAACGGTCCTTCGTCAAAGAGGAGGAATTCTAAACATTCCGGTAGTCGATCGAGTGGTTGACCAGTCTCTCGCTGTATCATGACAGTCAGTTTTCGGCTTTCTCTACTGAGGTGCTCACCCGGCCGAACCGGGGCACAATCGCAGTAGTTCTCCTGGTGCCGCGTTAGCCGATGATACGGAACGTAAGGCAGCAAAACACAGGAGCCGGGCAAACCCAACATTTGACCAAAGACATGATTCGGAGCTGATGCATATAAGGCCTAACTCGAGATGCCGAACACTCCCTAAGGTATTCGGTCTTTATGATAACGGGCAGAACAATGCCCTAAGCCCCTAGTGTCCAGGTACGGGCAAGAATTTCTGGCGCGGCCGATGCCAAAACGCCAGCCTCCTCGTTGGTTATGGTAAAAAACCGTGGGATGTGAATCAACAAGAGACAGTAAGAAAGGTCTAAGCAGGGTCTTAATCTGAAAAGAATCCTTGCGACGGGTCCCTGCTGCACGTCTGCGCCTGCGTCTCCGTTGTGCCGTATCCTGGACGGGTGTACACGTTGTTCATCTGTAAAAAGAGAGGAACTTAGTTTGAAAAGAAATTGTGCAAAGAATGTATTAAAAATCGAAATATGGATGAATGAATAAAGCAGAGCTTTTATTAGCTCTTTATTGTTTATACGCACAGCCCCTTGTGAAGGGGTGTGCGGCTAGGGAGCCCCTAGTTTATTTATGCCAGACTCATTTAGCCGTGTCCGGGGTCTTAAATGACCTTTTAATGAGATGATGCCACATGGACCGGGCATTTTAAGTGTAAGAGACGCGTAGTGCGGTATTGCGTTAAAGCGGACGAAAGCTTCACGTCCCAACAGTGCTTGATGGCTACTTTTAAATGGGGCGACATGGAAGATTAGCTTTTCGCGACGGAAGTTGTCGGGTGATCCGAACACAACTTCTAGTAGTAAGGAGCCCGTGCACTTGGCGTAAGGGCCTAGCGTCACTCCTTTGAAGGAAGTGCGGCTATGCTGAATTTTAGTAGGGTCTATCCCCAACTTGCGGATTGCATCCGGATATAGCAGGTTTAAATCGCTGCCGCCATCCATCAGGACTTGTGTAAATTGTAGTCCGTCGATTATAGGATCCAATATCAGAGCAGTCCATCCTGCATTTCGAATACTTCTGGAATAGTCTAGGTGGTCGAAAGTAATTGCTTTTAACATCCAATCTCGGGGTTCCGCTGGGGTAGACCGTGCGGCACGTGCTTTAGCGGGTTCCGCGCTATTGTTCCGTATTATCACATGAAGTGAGTTTACTGTTTTGACTTCTTGTGGGAAAGTCTTTTGTTTTCCGGCGCTCTGCTGATGGGGTTCGTCGTCGTCCTCACTTGGCGCGTCGAGCCCCTTGTGTTCGGCGTTGAGACGGCCGGACTGTTTGAAGACCCAACAATCTCGGTGGGTGTGGTTTGCAGGCTTCCCGGGGGTACTATGGATTTCACATATCCGATCCAGAATTTTGTTTAGGTTGGATAGCTCATCACTGTTGTCCTTAAGAGGCAGTGTTTTTATGTTCGGTCGCGAGCTTTTGAATCCGGCGTTGACCGCTATGTTCTTTGGGCTTTTTTCTTTATTCCGGCGCTGGTCCTTTCTGCGCCGTGATTTTCCGTTTCCATCTCTAATCTCGGATGTACTTGGGTCGCTGGTGCTGCATCTTGCTAGCCAGCTATCTTCCCCCGCGCAAAAGCGGGTCATGAGGCTTGTTAGCGCGGCCATTGTTCTTGGCTTTTCCTGGCCGAGGTGTCTGGCGAGCCATTCGTCTCGGACGTTATGTTTAAAAGCTGCTAAGGCTTCGGCGTCCGGACAGTCGACTATTTGGTTCTTTTTGGTGAGGAACTTGTTCCAGAATTTGCGCGCTGACTCTCCGGGCTGTTGGGTTATGTGACTTAGATCGTCTGCCTCCGGAGGACGGACATAAGTCCCCTGAAAATTTGCTCTAAACGCGCCCTCGAGCTCTTCCCAACTTCCAATGTTATTTTCTGGGAGACTTTTGAGCCAATGCCGAGCTGGCCCTTTGAGCTTGAGGGGCAAATATTTTATGCCGTGGAGATCGTCTCCTCTAGCCATGTGTATGTGCAGGATGTAATCCTCAATCCAGACTCCTGGGTCTGTTGTTCCGTCGTATGCTTCTATGTTTACGGGCTTGAACCCCGCTGGAAATTCATGATCCAACACCTCATCAGTGAAACATAGTGGGTGTGCGGCGCCCCTGTATTTGGGTGTGCCGTTGTCTTCGAACACTCGGTGTGTTGTGTTGTTTCCTGGGGCCCTCTTTTTTGGCCCATAAATGGACCTGACAGGGCCATCTGTTTTGCGAGGATCATGTGTCGGCTTGTATGCGGTGCCGCTTGTCGCTTTTGGCCTGTCATCTGGTCGTCTATCCGGCCAAGCGGCTTCTTTGCTTTTTGACTGTGGGGGCTCTACGGCCTCCTCGTCGAATTTGGCAACAGCTTGCGCTTCGGGTAGCTCTTTGTTTGGTGGCTGTTGCCGTATTTGTCCGCGGTTTTGAGTACTTTGCTCCATCTCATTCTGAGTATGTCTTCCGCTGTTTTGAGCTTCCGTTTCTGCTTCTTCAGACTTCTTGCAGTGGTGACAATTCTTTTGTGAAGGTTCTTATGCTCCAGTGGTGTGTCCGGCGTGAGATCGTCTGGACTGTTGTTTTCGCCGGCGATGGATTGATTATCCGATTCATCCTGTTCGGATGGTTGCTTGGTTGCATGTTCGTCGCCCACTGGTTTGCCCTGCTCTATTACTGGGTCATTAGGAGTGCTGTTGTTGTCGAGGCGGGACCTAGGGCGGCGCCTGCATCGCCATTTTGGTTGTTTTTCGGCGGAATTATCCTTTGTTGCGTCCCATTGTTCCTTGTTATCGCTTCCTTTTGGGGTGTCCACCATATATACATCATGAGTTGAGGTGGCCTTCCAGTGCTCGGTAGGCGCTGGTTCTTGGTCATCTCCGGCATCGTCGTCCATATCGTCGATGCCTTCGGAGTCGTAGTCTAGCATGTCGGTTAGATTGTCGACAGTGGCTACAAAGTGGGTGGTGGGTGGGTTTTGAATTTCTTCATCATCCGCATCCCAACCACCCTAACCGCAGTCCGGCCAGGGTTCTCCTGTTAACGAGAGATGCTTTAGCGAGTTCAAGATGTCGCCAAAGGGTGAGTGCTGAAAGATGTCTGCAGCGGTGAACTCCATGATCGGCGCCCAATCGGATTCGGTTGGCAGGGGCGCAGGAGGTTCGGAGTCTGGCAAGGAGTCCGGCACCTCGGAGTCACGAGCTTTGCAAGGGACAGGGTCAGTGTTCGGCTCCATCGCCATAGAGATTGCAGCCCCCGAGGCGGTGTCCAACCACCTGTCCTCGATCTGCGCGGTCGGCTCCGAACTAGGGGTCGGAGCGGACTCATGTGCGGCCTTCAGGGCGCTGTCCGGCGGCAGAGCTAAATCATGCCCATCGTGACAGTGCGGCGCGCTCGGCTGTGGCTCGAATCCACCGAAGATCAAGTCTCCGCGGATGTCGGCTGTGAAGTTTAGGCTTCCAAATCAGACCTGACGGCCAGGGGCGTAGCTTTCGATCTGCTCCAGATGGCCAAGCGAATTAGCCCGCAGCGCGAAGCCGCCGAACATGAAGATCTATCTGGGGAGAAAAGTCTCATCCTGGACTGCGTTGTTGTTGATTGAAGAAGCCATCAAGCCTATCGATGACGACACAGAGGAACTCTCAATGAAAGCACCAATGTCGGTGTCAAAACCGGTGGATCTCGGGTAGGGGGTCCCGAACTGTGCGTCTAGGCAGATGGTAACAGGAGACAAGGGACACGATGTTTTTACCCAGGTTCGGGCCCTCTCGATGGAGGTAAAACCCTACTCCTGCTTGATTGATATTGATGATATGGGTAGTACAAGAGTGGATCTACCACGAGATCAAGGAGGCTAAACCCTAGAAGCTAGCCTATGGTATGATTGTTGTAATGGTTGTTCGTCCTACGGACTAAAACCCTCCGGTTTATATAGACACCGGAGAGGGCTAGGGTTACACAGAGTCGGTTACAATGGTAGGAGATCTACATATCCGTATCGCCAAGCTTGCCTTCCACGCCAAGGAAAGTCCCATCCGGACACCCCTTAGTCCAGGACTCCCTCAGTGGCCCCACGCCCTCAAGAGTCCTTGGTACTCTATCTCGCCGCCACTCCTTACTCGGCCAGCGTGGCTCTGGTGGCAGTAAGGGAGGAGCATCGGACCAAGGTCACGACTGCTGCACGTGTCAAAGCAAAGCAGGGCCAAAGAGGACTCGCAGAGGTCACAACCACGACTGAGGAGGATCAGCCGCCGCAGGGAAGCGCGCCGGAAACGGAGGAAGCTCTTCCCCCAGGCAACCAGCCTTCGGAGGCCCCGTCGCCTCAGCAGGCGCCACAGCCTCCGAAGGGCACCACTAGCGCCGACGCTCCAAGCCTCGTCGAGCACCCGGTGTACTTCGTCAGCACGGTGTTGCGGGATGCGAGGGCACAGTACCCCATGCCGCAGAAGCTCCTCCTCGTGCTGCTGGTGGCTTCGGGCAAGCTGCGGTACTACTTCCAGGGTCACCCGATCAAGGTTGTCTCGGCATACCCCTTGGAAAGGGTGCTCAGGAGCCCTAACTCGGTCGGAAGGGTCGCTGAGTGGAACATTGAGCTGCAAGCATTTCAGCTCGAGTTCAGTACGACCAGGGTCATCAAGGGTGCCGCGCTAGCAGATTTCGTGGCTGAATGGACGGAGGCACCAGACCTCAAGGCCGACGAGGACCGATCGCTCTCCCCAGGAAGCGAGGCGCCGGAAGGCTAGGTCATGTACTTCGATGGGGCGTTCTCCAGGCATGGCGCTGCGGCTGGGGCGGTGCTCATATCTCCCACTCAGGACAAGCTGTACTACGTCGTGCAGCTCTGTTTCCAGCAGGGCGAAAAGGTCTCCAACAATATAGCGGAGTACGAGGGACTGATAGCGGGCCTGAAGGCCGCTGCTGCCCTGGGAGTGAAGCGTCTTACTATCAAGGGCGATTCGCAGCTCCTTGTCAATTTCTCCAACAAGGTATATGAGCCAAGAGATGAGCACATGGAGGCCTACCTTGCGGAGGTCCGCAGGATGGAGAAGCAGTTCTGGGGGTTGGAGTTACAGCATGTGCCCCGCGGCACTAATCAAGAGGCCGACGACATCGCCAAACGAGCCTCCAGGCGGTTGCCCCAGGAGTCGGGCGTCTTCGAGGAGCGGCTCTTCAAGCCCTCGGCCCTGCCATCATTGTCGAGCGCAGCACAGCCTCAGGCGGAGCTTCCTCAGCCACCTGCCTCGGGAGCCCCAGCCTGTGGCCTGGCCTCAAGAGCACGCCTGCTCCTGACGATGGAGCCTCAGGAGGGGTGCTGGATCATAGAGCTCCGGAGCTACGTAACGCAAGGGACCTTGCCGGAGAAGGAGGAGGAAGCAGAGCGTGTGGCGCGGCAAGCCACAGCGTACTACATCAGGGATGGAGAGCTCTACCGGAAACGACCGAATGATGTGTCCCTGCATTGCATCACCAGGGAGCAAGGGAAAGAACTGCTGGCAGATATACATGGTGGGGACTGTGGGCATCATTCGTCGTCATGGACCCTCATCGGCAAGGCGTTCTGCAGCGGTTTCTATTGGCCTACTGCGCTCAATGATGCTGTCGAACTTGTGAAGGCTTGCGAGGCTTGCCAATTCCATGCAAAGCGGATCCATCAGCCGGCAGGAGGTCTGCAAACCATACCCCTCACGTGGCCATTTGCAGTCTGGGGGCTGGATATCCTGGGCCCTTTTCCTCGGGCTCCAGGGGCTATCGCTACCTCTACGTCGCCGTGAACAAGTTCACCAAGTGGGCCGAAGTTGAGGCCGTCCGCACCATCCCTGCTGGTTCTGCGGTCAAGTTCATCAAGGGCATCGTGAGCCAGTTCGGGGTGCCGAACCACATCATCACTGACAATGTTTCGTAGTTCACCAGTAACCTTTTCAAAACGTACTGTGCTAACCTTGGAACACAGATATGCTACGCTTCGGTGGCACACCCCCGAAGCAACGGCCAGGCCGAGCGGGCCAACGCAGAAGTCCTGAGGGGCCTCAAGACCAGGACGTTCAAGAAGAAACTAGAGGCATGCGGCAGAGGTTGGTATGACGAGCTTCAGTCCGTGCTGTGGTCCATCCGCACAACTGCGACCAAGCTGACTGGGGAGACCCCCTTCTTCTTGGTCTACGGAGCCGAAGCGGTCCTCCCTCACGAGGTCAAGCATCGTTCCGGGCGGGTCTTGGTGTTCGATGAGACGCTGCAGGACGCCATGCGGGGGATGGACCTCGTGCTGGGGGAGGAGCGTCGTCGAGAAGCTGCACTACGAGCGGCAAGATACCAGCAGGCACTCCGGCGATACCACTACCGCAACATCCGCCCCAGATCTCTCGAGGTAGGGGACCTCGTGCTCTGGCGGGTCCTCTCCAGGGAGGGACTGCATAAGCTCTCTCCTATGTGGGAGGGCCCATTCAAGGTTGTTCATGTTTCCAGGCCCGGCTCCGTGCACTTGGAGACTCAGGAGGGAGTACCTGTACAGAACGCGTGGAACATCCAGCACCTCCGGAGGTTTTACCCCTAAAAAGGCCCAGAGCCTGCAAAGAAGGCGAATGCCTGTGAAGCTCATCTTTTTGGAAAAGGCCCAGAGCCTGTGAAGAAGGCGAATGCTTGTGAAGCTCATCTTTTTTGGAAAAGGCCCAGAGCCTGTGAAGAAGGCGAATGCCTGTGAAGCTCATCTTTTTGGAAAAGGCCCAGAGCCTGTGAAGAAGGCGAATGCCTGTGAAGCTCATCTTTTTTGGAAAAGGCCCAGAGCCTGTGAAGAAGGCGAATGCCTATGAAGCTCATTTTTTTGGAAAAGACCCAGAGCCTGTGAAGAAGGCGAACGCCTGTGAAGCTGTCGCGTTTTGGAAAAGGCCCGGAGCCTGTGAAGAGGGCCAATGCCCGTGAAGCTTGCCTCTCCGAAGAAAGGCCCGGAGACTGTGAAGAAGGCCAACGCCTGTGAAGCTCGCCGCCCGTGACACTCTCACGTAATAATGAGTTGGGGTTGTACACGCCCCGGAGTCTCAGGGGTGCCGGGCTCAGGCCCTGGGGCTCCCTCCCACGCCCAGCGGCAGCACTTAGCTCCGCGCTAGTGAGAACACGTCGAAGACTAGACTAGGTGCCGGACGCGGCTTTTTCATTTGCTTTCTGCAGTTGGCTAGTTCATTCTCATTTGGAGTTTTATCAAAACTATCGCCGCCTTTTGACCTGTGGTTCTTCGACCTTTTCGCTCTCCTGCCTCGATTTCTCTTGCGCGGGGGCTCGCGAGGCGGAAGCCCCGGGAGCCCACGCGAGCGTTCCTGCCCCTGTCGCTCAAGTTTTCATGGCCCAGGTCCACTACAGGAGCGTCCCTCCAGGCCATGCCCCACGGGCACCACGACACGAATACAGGGCCTGGGTCGGTCGCCCCCACGGCTGAGACTAGAGACTACTTGCGAATGGGCATGCAACAGAAAGGAACAATACCAGAGTAACAGAAACAGAACGATGATTGACGATGTTAACCCAAACACACCCCCACGGTGCCACACATTGCTGTGTTTTTGCGTAGGAGAAAAGAAGGGAAAGAACAAAAGCAGGCGAAGCTCGTCCCGCGCCGGCCCTCATGGAAGACTCGAGCCGCCTCCGGAGCTCAGGCGCACTCCCTCTCGTGCTTCACTGGGGCGCGACGGCGGGCAGACCCGCTGCCGCCCTCCAAGCAGGCGCGACGGCATGGAGGCTGACCGCGGCCCCTGCTAGAAGGGTCGCTACCCGAAGAAGAGCTGGTGAAGCTTGAGGAGTCACGGGCGCCACCAACCGCCCGCGCGCTGTCCTCTCTGTCCTCGCCGGGGCTGAGTCCCCGGCCACGGTCGTCGTCTTCAGGGCAGCTGAAGGAAATATGCCCTATAGGCAATAATAAAGTTATTATTTATTTCCTTATTTCATGATAAATGTTTATTATTCATGCTAGAATTGTATTAACCGGAAACATAATACATGTGTGAATACATAGACAAACATAGTGTCACTAGTATGCCTCTACTTGACTAGCTCGTGAATCAAAGATGGTTAACTTTCCTAGCCATGGACATGAGTTGTCATTTGATTAACGGGGTCACATCATTAGGAGAATGATGTGATTGACTTGACCCATTCCGTTAGCCTAGCACTTGATCGTTTAGTATGTTGCTATTGCTTTCTTCATGACTTATACATGTTCCTATGACTATGAGATTATACAACTCCCATTTACCGGAGGAACACTTTGTGTGCTACCAAACGTCACAACGTAACTGGGTGATTATAAAGGAGCTCTACAAGTGTCTCCAAAGGTACATGTTGGGTTGGCGTATTTCGAGATTAGGATTTGTCACTCCGATTGTCGGAAAGGTATCTCTGGGCCCTCTCGGTAATGCACATCACTATAAGCCTTGCAAGCAATGTGACTAATGAGTTAGTTGCGGGATGATGCATTACATAACGAGTAAAGAGACTTGCCGGTAACGAGATTGAACTAGGTATTGGGATACCGACGATCGAATCTCGGGCAAGTAACATACCGATGACAAAGGGAACAACGTATGTTGTTATGCGGTTTGATCGATAAAGATCTTCGTAGAATATGTGGGAGCCAATATGAGCATCCAGGTTCCGCTATTGGTTATTGATCGAGAATAGTTCTAGGTCATGTCTACATTGTTCTCGAACCCGTAGAGTCTGCATGCTTAAGGTTTCGATGACAGTTATATTATGAGTTTATGAGTTTTGATGTACCGAAGGAGTTCGGAGTCCCGGATGAGATTGGGGACATAACGAGGAGTCTCGAAATGGTCGAGACGTAAAGATCGATATATTGGACGACTATATTCGGAGTTCGGAAAGGTTCCGAGTGATTCGGGTATTTTTCGGAGTACCGGAGAGTTACGGGAATTCGCCGGGGAGTATATGGGCCTTATTGGGCCATATGGGAATAGAGGAGAGAGGCCGAAAGGAAGGAGGCGCGCAGCCCCCCTCTAGTCCGAATTGGACAAGGGGTGCGGCCCCCTTTTCCTTCCTCCTCTCCCCCTCTTTCCCCCTTCTCCTACTCCAATAAGGAAGGAGGGAATCCTACTCCCGGTGGGAGTAGGACTCCCCTTGGCACGCCCCCTCTTAGGTCGGCCGCCCCCTCCCCCTTGCTCCTTTATATACGGGGGCAGGGGGCACCTCTAGACACACAAGTTGATCTACGGATCGTTCCTTAGCCGTGTGCGGTGCCCCCCTCCACCATATTCCACCTCGGTCATATCATCGCGGAGTTTAGGCGAAGCCCTGCGCCGGTAGAACATCATCATCGTCACCACGCCGTCGTGCTGACGGAACTCATCCCCGACGCTTTGCTGGATCGGAGCCCGGGGATCGTCATTGAGCTGAACGTGTGCTGAACTCGGAGGTGCCGTATGTTCGGTACTTGGATCGGTCGGATCGTGAAGACGTACGACTACATCAACCGCGTTGTCATAACGCTTCCGCTTACGGTCTACGAGAGTACGTGAACAATACTCTCCCCTCTCGTTGCTATGCCATCACCATGATCTTGCGTGTGCGTAGGAAATTTTTTGAAATTACAACGTTCCCCAACAGTGGCATCTGAGCCTGGTTTTATGCGTAGATGTCATATGCACGAGTAGAACACAAGTGAATTGTGGGCGATACAAGTCATACTCCTTACCAGCATGTCATACTTTGGTTCGGCGGTATTGTGAGATGAAGCGGCCCGGACCGACATTACGCGTACGCTTACGCGAGACTGGTTTCACCGTTACGAGCACTCGTGCTTAAAGGTGGCTGGCGGGTGTCTGTCTCTCTCACTTTAGCTGAATCGAGTGTGGCTACGCCGGGTCCTTGCGAAGGTTAAAACAACACTAACTTGACGAACTATCGTTGTGGTTTTGATGCGTAGGTAAGAATGGTTCTTGCTAAGCCCGTAGCAGCCACGTAAAATTTGCAACAACAAAGTAGAGGATGTCTAACTTGTTTTTGCAGGGCATGTTGTGATGTGATATGGTCAAGACGTGATGCTATATTTTATTGTATGAGATTATCATGTTTTGTAACCGAAGTTATCGGCAACTGGCAGGAGCCATATGGTTGTCGCTTTATTGTATGAAATGCAAACGCCCTGTAATTGCTTTACTTTATCACTAAGCGGTAGCGATAGTCGTAGAAGCAATAGATGGCGTAACGACAACGATGCTACGATGGAGATCAAGGTGTCGCGCCGGTGACAATGGTGATCACGATGGTGCTTTGAAGATGGAGATCACAAGCACAAGATGATGATGACCATATCATATCACTTATATTGATTGCATGTGATGTTTATCCTTTATGCATCTTATCTTGCTTTGATTGACGGTAGCATTTTAAGATGATCTCTCACTAAAATTATCAAGAAGTGTTCTCCCTTAGTATGCACCGTTGCGAAAGTTCTTCGTGCTGACACACCACGTGATGATCGGGTGTGATAGGCTCTACGTTCAAATACAACAGGTGCAAAACAGTTGCACACGCGAAATACTCAGGTTAAACTTGACGAGCCTAGCATATAACAGATATGGCCTCGGAACACGGAGACCGAAAGGTCAAGCGTGAATCATATAGTAGATATGATCAACATATTGATGTTCACCGTTGAAACTACTCCATCTCACGTGACGATCGGACATGGTGTAGTTGATATGGATCACGTAGTCACTTAGAGGATTAGAGGGATATCTATCTAAGTGGGAGTTCTTAAGTAATATGATTAATTGAACTTAAATTTATCATGAACTTAGTCCTGGTAGTATTTTGCAAATTATGTTGTAGATCAATAGCTTGTGTTGTTGCTTTCATATGTTTATTTTGATATGTTCCTAGAGAAAATTGTGTTGAAAGATGTTAGTAGCAATGATGCGGATTGGATCCGTGATCCGAGGTTTATCCTCATTGCTGCACAGAAGAATTATGTCCTTAATGCACCGCTAGGTGACAGACCTATTGCAGGAGCATATGCAGACATTATGAACGTCTGGCTAGCTCAATATGATGACTACTTGATAGTTTAGTGCACCATGCTTAACGGCTTAGAATCGGGACTTCAAAGACGTTTTGAACGTCATGGACCATATAAGATGTTCCAGGTATTGAAGTTAATATTTCAAGCAAATACCCGAGTTGAGAGATATGAAGTCTCCAACAGGTTCTATAGCTAAAAGATGGAGGAGAATCTCTCAACTAGTGAGCATGTGCTCAGATTGTCTGTGTACTTCAATTGCTTGAATCAAGTGGGAGTTAATCTTCCAGATAAGATAGTGATTGACAGAATTCTCTAGTCACCATCACTAAGTTACTAGAACTTCGTGATGAACTATAGTATGCAAGGGATGACGAAAGTGATTCCCGAGCTCTTCGTGATGTTGAAATCGACGAAGGTAGAAATCAAGAAAGAGCATCAAGTGTTGATGATTGACAAGACCACTAGTTTCAAGAAAAGGGCAAAGGAAAAGAAAGGGAAACTTCAAGTAGAATGGCAAACAAGTTGTCACTCCCATGAAGAAGACCAAAGCTAGACCAAAGCCTGAAACTGAGTGTTTACACTGCAAAGGAAATGGTCACTGGAAGCGGAAATGCCCTGAATATTTGGTGGATAAGAAGGATGGCAAAGTGAACAAGGGTATATTTGATATACAGATTATTGATGTGTGCCTTACTAGTGTTTATAGTAGCCCCTGAGTATTTGATACTTGTTCGGTTGCTAAGATTAGTAACTCGAAATAGGAGTTACAGAATAAACAGAGACTAGTTGAAGGGGAAGTGACGATGAGTGTTGGAAGTAGTTCCAAGATTGATATGATCATCATCGCACACTCCCTATACTTTTTGGATTAGTGTTAAACCTAAATAAATGTTATTTGGCGTTTGCGTTGAGCATGAATATGATTTGATCATGTTTATTGCAATACGGTTATTCATTTAAAATCAAAGAATAATTGTTGTTCTGTTTACATGAATAAAACCTTCAATGGTCATACACCCAATGAAAATAGTTTGTTGGATCTCGATCGTAGTGATACACATATTCATAATATTGATGCCAAAAGATGCAAAGTTAATAATGATAGTGCAACTTATTTGTGTCACTGCCGTTTGGGTCATATCGGTGTAAAGCGCATGAAGAAACTCCATAAAGATGGATTTTTGGAATCACTTGGTTATGAATCATTTGATGCTTGCAAACCGTGCCTTTTAGGCAAGATGACTAAAACTCCGTTCTCCGGAACAATGGAACAAGCTACTGACTTATTGAAAATAATACATACCGATGTATGTGATCCAATGAGTGTTGATGCTCGTGGCAAGTATCGTTATTTTCTGAACTTCACAAGATGATTTGAGCAGATATGGGTATATCTACTTAATGAAACACAAGTCTGAAACATTTGAAAAGTTCAAAGAATTTCAGAGTGAAGTGGAAAATCATCGTAACAAGAAAATAAAGTTTCTACGATCTGATCATGGAGGAGAATATTTGAGTTACGAGTTTGGTTTACATTTGAAACAATGCGAAATAGTTTCGCAACTCACGCCACCCGGAACACCACAACGAAATGGTGTGTCCGAACGTCGTAATCGTACTTTACTAGATATGGTGCGATCTATGATGTCTCTTACTGATTTACCGCTATCGTTCTGGGGTTATGCTTTAGAGACGGCCGCATTCACATTGAATAGGGCACCATCAAAATCCGTTGAGACGACGCCTTATGAACTGTGGTTTGGCAAGAAACCAAAGTTGTCGTTTCTTAAAGTTTGGGGTTGTGATGCTTATGTGAAGAAACTTCAACCAGATAAGCTCGAACCTAAATCGGATAAATGTGTCTTCATAGGATACCCAAAAGAGACTATTGGGTACACCTTCTATCACAGATCTGAGGGCAAGATTTTCGTTGCTAAAATCCGATCCTTTCTAGAGAAGGAGTTTCTCTCGAAATAAGTGAGTGTGAGGAAAGTAGAACTTGATGAGGTAACTGTACCTTCTCCCGAATTGGAAAATTGTTCATCACTGAAATCAGTTCCAGTGATTCCTACACCAATTAGTGAGGAAGCTAATGATGATGATCATGAAACTTCAGATCAAGTTACTACAGAACCTCGTAGGTCTTCCAGAGTACGGTCCACACCAGAGTGGTACGGTAATCCTGTTCTGAAAGTCATGTTACTAGACCATGATAAACCTACGAACTATGAGGAAGCGATGATGAGCCTAGATTCCGCAAAATGGCTGGAGGCCATGAAATTTGAGATGGGATCCATGTATGAGAACAAAGTATGCACTTTGGTGGACTTGCCCGATGATCGGCAAGCCATAGAAAATAAATGGATCTTCAAGAGGAAGACGGACGCTGATAGTAGTGTTACTATCTACAAAGCTAGACTTGTCGAAAAAGGTTGTTGACAAAGTTCAAAGTGTTGAATACAATGAGATTTTCTCACTCGTATCAATGCTTAAAAGTCTGTCCGAATCATGTTAGCAATTGCCACATTTTATGAAATTTGGCAAATGGATGTCAAAACTACATTCCTTAATGGATTTATTAAATAAGAGTTTTATATGATACAACCAGAAGGTTTTGTCAATCCTAAAGGTGCTAACAAAATGTGCAAGCTCCAGCAATCCATCTATGAATTGGTGCAAGCATCTCGGAGTTGGAACATACGCTTTGATAAGTTGATCAAAGCATATAGTTTTATACAGACTTGCGGTGAAGCCTGTATTTACAAGAAAGTGAGTGGGAGCACTACAACATTTCTGATAAGTATATGTGAATGACATATTGTTGATCGGAAATAATGTAGAATTATTCTGCAAAGCATAAAGAAGTGTTTGAAAGGAGTTTTTTCAAAGAAAGACCTCGGCAAAGCTACTTACATATTGAGCATCAAAATCTATTGAGATAGATCAAGACGCTTGATAATATTTTCAATGAGTACATACCTTGACAAGATTTTCAAGTAGTTCAAAATGGAACAGTCAAAGAAAGAGTTCTTGCCTGTGTTGCAAAGGTATGAAATTGAGTAAGACTCAAATCCCAACCACAACAGAAAATAGAAAGAGAATGAAAGTCATTCCCTATGCTTCAGTCATAGGTTCTATAAAAGTATGCCATGCTATAGACCAGACCTATTGTATACTCTGCCCTGGTTTGGCAAGGGAGTACAATAGTGATCTAGGAGTAGATCACTGGACATTGGTCAAAATTATCCTTAGTGGAATAAGAATATGTTTCTCGATTATGGAGGTGACAAAAAGGTTCATCGTAAAGGGTTACGTCGATACAAGTTTTGGCACTGATCCAGATGACTCTAAGTCTCAATATGGATACATATTGAAAGTGGGAGCAATTAGCTAGAGTAGCTCCGTGCAGAGCATTATAGACATAGAATATTTGCAAAATACATACGGCTCTGAATGTGACAGACCCGTTGACTAAGCTTCTCTCACGAGCAAAACATGATCACACCTTAGTACTCTTTGGGTGTTAATCACATAAGCGATGTGAACTAGATTATTGACTCTAGTAAACCCTTTGGGTGTTGGTCACATGACGATGTGAACTATGGGTGTTAATCATATACAGATATGAATATTGGTGTTAAATCACATGGTGATGTGAACTAGATTATTGACTCTAGTGCAAGTGGGAGACTGAAGGAAATATGCCCTATAGGCAATAATAAAGTTATTATTTATTTCCTTATTTCATGATAAATGTTTATTATTCATGCTAGAATTGTATTAACCGGAAACATAATACATGTGTGAATACATAGACAAACATAGTGTCACTAGTATGCCTCTACTTGACTAGCTCGTGAATCAAAGATGGTTAACTTTCCTAGCCATGGACATGAGTTGTCATTTGATTAACAGGGTCACATCATTAGGAGAATGATGTGATTGACTTGACCCATTCCATTAGCCTAGCACTTGATCGTTTAGTATGTTGCTATTGCTTTCTTCAAGACTTATACATGTTCCTATGACTATGAGATTATGCAACTCCCGTTTACCGGAGGAACACTTTGTGTGCTACCAAACGTCACAACGTAACTGGGTGATTATAAAGGAGCTCTACAAGTGTCTCCAAAGGTACATGTTGGCTTGGCGTATTTCGAGATTAGGATTTGTCACTCCGATTGTCGGAGAGGTATCTCTGGGCCCTCTCGGTAATGCACATCACTATAAGCCTTGCAAGCAATGTGACTAATGAGTTAGTTGCGGGATGATGCATTACATAACGAGTAAAGAGACTTGCCGGTAACGAGATTGAACTAGGTATTGGGATACCGACGATCAAATCTCGGGCAAGTAACATACCGATGACAAAGGGAACAACGTATGTTGTTATGCGGTTTGATCGATAAAGATCTTCGTAGAATATGTGGGAGCCAATATGAGCATCCAGGTTCCGCTATTGGTTATTGACCGAGAATAGTTCTAGGTCATGTCTACATTGTTCTCGAACCCGTAGAGTCCGCACGCTTAAGGTTTCGATGACAGTTATATTATGATTTTATGAGTTTTGATGTACCGAAGGAGTTCGGAGTCCCGGATGAGATCGGGGACATAACGAGGAGTCTCGAAATGGTCGAGACGTAAAGATCGATATATTGGACAACTATATTCGGAGTTCGGAAAGGTTCCGAGTGATTCGGGTATTTTTCGGAGTACCGGAGAGTTACGGGAATTCGCCGGGGAGTATATGGGCCTTATTGGGCCATACGGGAATAGAGGAGAGAGGCCGAAAGGAAGGAGGCACGCAGCCCCCCTCTGGTCCGAATTGGACAAGGGGTGCGGCCCCCTTTTCCTTCCTCCTCTCCCCCTCTTTCCCCCTTCTCCTACTCCAACAAGGAAGGAGGGAGTCCTACTCCCGGTGGGAGTAGGACTCCCCTTGGCGCGCCCCTTCCTAGGCCGGCCGCCCCCTCTCCCTTGCTCCTTTATATACGGGGGCAGGGGGCACCTCTAGACACACAAGTTGATCTACGGATCGTTCCTTAGCCGTGTGCGGTGCCCCCCTCCACCATATTCCACCTCGGACATATCATCGCGGAGTTTAGGCGAAGCCCTGTGCCGGTAGAACATCATCATCGTCACCACGCCGTCGTGCTGACGGAACTCATCCCCGACGCTTTGCTGGATTGGAGCCCGGGGATCGTCATCGAGCTGAACGTGTGCTGAACTCGGAGGTGTCGTACGTTCGGTACTTGGATCGGTCGGATCATGAAGACGTACGACTACATCAACCGCGTTGTCATAACGCTTCCGCTTATGGTCTACGAGGGTACGTGGACAATACTCTCCCCTCTCGTTGCTATGCCATCACCATGATCTTGCGTGTGCGTAGGAAAATTTTTTAAATTACTACGTTCCCCAACAGCAGCACCCTGCACGACGACCATCTTCCCCGAACACCCTCACGTAGAGGGTGGCGTCGCCGTCAAACTTGAAGTGTAGAGAGCACCGGCGGCGCAGGCCATGCGCGCGAGCAAACATCTGCCAGCCGCGAGTCAGGGTCAGGCTCCCGGCCGCGGAGACCTCCAGCGAAGCCCACGAGGCCCGGCTGCAGCAACCATCAGCGTGGAGCCAGAGGCCACCCAAGGCGCCAGCTGGGAGCTCACCTAGGAGGAAGCGAGGGAGCTAAAGCCGGGCGACAGTTGGCTCCACCGCCCACACAATGAACTCCGGCAGCACCTCCGCAGTATGGAGGCGCTGCCTCGGGGGTCGCACGGCCGGAACGCGCCCCCCGACCATGGCCAGCCGCTCGTCGCTGCGCAGAGAGCCACCTCCGCGACCACGAGGGGCCGCCGCGGAGGCTACAGGATGTTTGCGAGGGCGACCACGACCGCGCTTGGGCGGGGGAGAGGTAGACTCGACCTGGCGAGCCTTTCCTTTCTCTGCGGCCGAGAACTTCCTTGGGGGAGCCATGAAGAAGAAGGAGGAGCAAGAGGGGATAGACTGGACAGACGCGTGCCGTTCCGTACTTATAGCCGACGAAGGCCAACCGTCGACCTCCACGATCGCAGGTAATCATGACCCGCTTTGCATGCAGGGACTTGTCGAATCCGTGCGGTTACCGAGGCGTCGTGGGGAAGCGGAGGCGCCCATGTCCAATCAATCGCCATGCGGCGCCCAAGGCCACAGGCTATTAGGGCCCGCGACACTTCGCACTTGCCCTTTCGCCTCTCTGCTCAGCCAAGTTCGGGCGCGCCGTGGGCCCGGGGGCTACTGTCGGCGTTCTGGGAACGGGGGTCCCCAGACTTGCCTGCCTGCGGCCTGCGGCGTGGCTCGAAAGGAGGCCCAGCACAGCCCATCTTCATCAACACAAGCTCAAGACCCTCGCGAGGGGCCAAGCCTCGCGGGGCGGACGACAAGGAGCTTCCTCAGGCACGGCCTCTTCAGGCTGGCTCGCGAGGAGGCGGAGAGTTCAAGGTGGGGTACCTCGCGAGGTGCCCATGACGCAAGCCATGACGACCAAGGGCGCCAGTCGGGCGCCAGCCCGCGCAGTGTCCTCCTTTCCTCTTTGGTGCAAAGGGAGCAAGCGCAGGCGAGAGCATCGAGCAAAGGCATCCGTTTCGGTGCAACAAGACCAAGACCAGCCCAACGGCTGGAAGGAAGTCATTGTGGAGCCCAAGCAGGCGTAACCATCAGAGCCTTTGACAGGCAAGGACCAACTTTAGTCAGGATAAGTGTACCCACTGTTCCCCTTCAAAATGCCCAATTGTTGGCGCCCTTCCCGCTCAATATTTGGAGGAGGCCCAGGGCCTTTGCCTATATATAGGACTAGCCACCCCCGGGGTAGAGACATCGAGAAACCGGATCAAGAATCCAAGAGCCAGAACCAAGTAGCACCGGCCAAGAACAGACCCTCGCAAGGCTGTTCTCCCTTGTATTGTTCATCATCATCCCAAGAGGCAATCCACCACACCACACAGTGGAGTAGGGTATTACACCACAATGGTGGCCTGAACCAGTATAAACCTTGTGTCTCTTGTGTTGCTCTGTTTGGTAGTTTAGGTCCTAGCGATTCGGCGAAGAGCAAGTAGGCAGAGGGTTAAATCTCCGCGCGCACCCCAGTGTTCGAACCTCAAGGGTCTACCGGAACCCGAAATCCGACAGGGTGGTGGATTCACCCTCCCCCTGCTTACAATTCGTCATGTCCACAATCGACATAGATTGCTTACTAGTGTCCTTGAAGTTCTGGATGAACCGGGCCTTTAACTCTTCCCATGAACCAATGGAATTGGGTGGCAAACCTTTTAACCAAGACCGGGTTGTTCCATCTAACATCATGGTGAAATATTTAGCCATCGCCGCGTCACTGACTTCCAATAGCTCCATGGCCATCTCATAACTCTCGATCCATGCTCCGGGCTGTAAGTCGGCCGTGTAATTCGGCACCTTTCGAGGTCCCTTGAAGTCCTTGGGCAACCGCACATTACGCAAAGCCGGCACTAGGCAAGGAACACCACCGGTTCTAGTGACCCTCGGGTGGTGCCATCTCCCGAGGCTGAGCCGGCCCTCCTGTTCCGGCTGTCATAAGCTGATTGGCCTCTGGCGGGTTACTTGGGCCGGCTCCGGGTGTAGCAAAAAGAACTCGAGGGTCGTAATTCGGAGGTAGACGGGACTGGGTTTTCTGATGTCTCCTCCTCATCACCTCATTGGATGTGTTCAAGCTCATTGTGAGCTGGTAAGCTTCCGACTACAGCCGTTGTGCCCGGGCATCTAGAGTCGCTCGCTCCGTGGCCAATCTAGTGTCCTCAGCTGCCAAGGCCTCCTTGGCCTAGCTATTTCCTCACGCACCCGTGCCACCTCCGCGTCATGCTCATCTTTATCTACGGGAATAACCGTTGCGGTTAACAGGGTTGTAAGCTTGTCCATGAGGTCTATCAGCACCTGAGCCGGTGGGCGCACGGGGCCGCCTGTCCCGGCTGCTCCTAACCTGGACGTTATTGCTGCAGCAGCTGTAGAGTTTGAGCCAGGCTGAGTCCCAGCCATAAAGACTCCTTCCCATCTTGGCGGATCACAGGGGTCCGGAATACTGATGCCATCAGAACAGCCCCCGAGCACGCCGTCTTGCACTTGGTACAACGAGTCTGTTGAACCAGCGGACGAATCACCGTCTGAGAGGACGGCTGTCTCACCCCTATCTTCAGATCCTTCAGAAAGTTCCTCTCCGTGGATGCAGCCCACGAAAGCACGCTTCATGACAGGTTAAGTCCGGGTCTTCCTCGCACGCTGAGCCGTCTCGACGAGGTCGGTGCAATTGTCCGGCTCAGGGCCCGGCTCACCGATCCGGCCGATGAAGACGTGGATTCCGCCGAAGGGGACCCGGTATCTGTACTCAATTGAGCCGGCGTCGGGACCCCAGCCTTCGTCGTTGATGTAGATCTTGCCGCGACGACTCTTGGTCATCCGGCCCACTACGTATCCCTTGAGCCCTTCGAAGTTGCCCTTCAAGAACTCAAATCCACCGTGCACTGGCCCCATGGTGGGCGCCAACTTTCGTGGAATTGTCACGTCAGATGTCCTCGTAAAAGGACTTAGTTGTGGAGCCATCGCAACTAGGAAGCTTGAAGGGGTTAAATCGGGACAAGGGACACGAGAGGTTTTTATACTAGTTCGGCCCCTTACGGTGATGGTAAGGCCTACGTTTAGTTGGGTTGGTATTGATGTTTCGATGACCAGGGAACGAGATACGCTATGCCCGGCTCTCGGTGAGTTGTTTCTTGCCCTAAGCCGCCAACAGGTCGTCCCCTTATATACACGGGTTGACGCCCTGTGGCTTACAGAGTCCCGGCCGGCTTATAAACAGTGTCTGGCTCGGTGACTAGTTAAATCTACCTTATGATACAAGTCATGCCATTACAGCGGTTTACTACAACGGGCCTTAAGTCGCATGTGGGCCTTAAGCCCTTTATTGAACCGCCATCTTCATGCTTGGTCTTGGGCTTCTCTCTGGTGAATCCTCTTTGCATAACCCGGCCCCTCCTGGGCGGCTTACACAAATAGTTATATCCCCAACAGGTACAACATGCATCTAATGTCCAGGAGTGTATCTACTCTGTTGCAATGCCATGTGCTTAGCATATGCTAATCATGCATGTAAATATGTCATGCCTTCCTATTTTTCAGTACCTATTCCATTCATGATAACATGTTTTCAAATTCAAGTACTGTCATTCTACTCTATCGCAATGCCATCTGCTTAATTTGGACATCATCCTTCTGAATATCTTATGCATTGTTATTCATTAGTATGTACTTCATTTGTCTACCATACCATGTTTTTTTACATTGAAGTGATGTTCTAGTGCTCTGTTGCAATGCCATCTTAGTTTCCCAATCATACACGTGTATGTTGCCTTAGTTTTTTCTGGAAAGCAAAAATGTGTATGTTTGGATAATCTTTCTAGCATTTGATCAATAAAAGGTAGAGAGTAATGATCCTTTTTAGTAGCTTTATTTAACTTACGGAAATCAATTACCATCCTATAACCTGTAACAATTCTTTGTGGGATCAATTCATCTTTATCATTAGGAACGACAGTAATACCTCCCTTCTTAGGGACACAATGGACAGGACTTGCCCACTGACTATCAGCAACAGGATAAATTATACCTGCCTCGAGGAGATTTAATATTTCCTTTCTTACCACTTCTTTCATCTTAGGATTTAACCGTCATTGGTGATCAATAACTGGTTTGGCGTCTTTCTCCAAATTTATCTTGTGTTGACATAAAGTGGGACTAATGCCCTTAAGATCATCAAGAGTATATCCAATAGCAGCACGATGCTTCTTTAGAGTTTTCAATAATCTCTCCTCTTCCTGCTCTGAAAGGTTAGCACTAATAATAACAGGATATATCTTATTTTCATCAAGATAAGCATATTTAAGGGTATCAGGTGAAGGTTTAAGCTCAAACACGGGATCACCCTTGGGTGGTGGAGGATCCCCTAGGATTTCAACAGGCAAGTTGTGTTTCAAAATAGGTCCCCGTTTAAAGAATACTTCATCTATCTCCCTTCTTTCATACATAAACATAACATTTTCATGGTCTAGCAAAAATTGTTCTAAAGGATCATTAGGAGGCACGGCAATAGAAGCAAGACCAATAATTTCATCCTTACTAGGCAATTCTTTATCATGGGGTTGTCTACAAAATTTAGCAAAATTAAACTCATGAGACATATCTCCCAACCCAATAGTAACAACATCCTTTTCTCAATCTATCTTAGCATTAACAGTGTTCAAGAAGGGTCTACCAAATATAATGGGACAAAAGTCATCTTGTGGGGAACCAAGAACAAGAAAATCAGCAAGATATTTAACTTTCCCACACAAGACTTCAACATCTCTAACAATCCCAATTGGTGAAATAGTATATCTATTGGCAAGCTTAATTGTAACATCAATTTCTTCTATCTCAGTAGGTGCAATATCATGCATAATTTCTTTGTATAAGGAATGAGGTATTGCACTAGCACTAGCGCCCATATCACATAAGCCATGATAACAATGATCTCCTATTTTAACAGAAATAACAGGTATGCCTACAACAGGTCTATAATTCTTAGCGTCGGGTCTAGCAATTCTAGCAGCTGCGTCGCAGAAATAAATAACATGCCCATCAATATTATCAGCCAAGAGATCTTTAACCGTAGCAATCTTCAAGAACAAGGGGGATGTTCAGAGTTGTACTAATTACCGTGGAATTAAGCTGATGAGCCATACAATGAAGCTATGGGAGAGAGTCATTGAGCACCGCTTAAGAAGAATGACAAGCGTGACCAAAAACCAGTTTGGTTTCATGCCTGGGAGGTCGACCATGGAAGCCATTTTCTTGGTACGACAGCTTATGGAGAGATATAGGGAGCAAAAGAAGGACTTGCATATGGTGTTCATTGACTTGGAGAAGGCCTATGATAAGATACCGCGGAATGTCATGTGGTGGGCCTTGGAGAAACACAAAGTCCCAGCAAAGTACATTACCCTCATCAAGGACATGTACGATAATGTTGTGACAAGTGTTCGAACAAGTGATGTCGACACTGATGACTTCCCGATTAAGATAGGACTGCATCAGGGGTCAGCTTTGAGCCCTTATCTTTTTGCATTGGTGATGGATGAGGTCACAAGGGATATACAAGGAGATATCCCATGGTGTATGCTCTTTGCGGATGATGTGGTGCTAGTTGACGATAGTCGGGCGGGGGTAATAGGAAGTTAAAGTTATGGAGACAAACCTTGGAATCGAAAGGGTTTAGGCTTAGTAGGACTAAAATCGAGTACATGATGTGCGGTTTCAGTACTACTAGGTGTGAGGAGGAGGAGGTTAGCCTTGATGGTCAGGTGGTACCTCGGAAGGACACCTTTCGGTATTTGGGGTCAATGCTGCAGGAGGATGGGGGTATTGATGAAGATGTGAACCATCGGATCAAAGCCGGATGGATGAAGTGGCGCCAAGCTTCTGGCATTCTCTGTGACAAGAGAGTGCCACAAAAGCTAAAAGGCAAGTTCTACAGGACGGCGGTTCGACCCGCAATGTTGTATGGCGCTGAGTGTTGGCCGACTAAAAGGCGACATGTTCAACAGTTAGGTGTGGCGGAGATGCGTATGTTGAGATGGATGTGTGGCCACACGAGGAAGGATCGAGTCCGGAATGATGATATACGAGATAGAGTTGGGGTAGCACCAATTGAAGAGAAGCTTGTCCAACATCGTCTGAGATGGTTTGGGCATATCCAGCGCAGGCCTCCAGAAGCTCCAATGCATAGCAGATGGCTAAAGCATGCGGAGAATGTCAAGAGAGGGCGGGGTAGACCGAATTTGACATGGGAGGAGTCCATTAAGAGAGACCTGAAGGATTGGGGTATCACCGAAGAGCTAGCTATGGACAGGGGTGCATGGAAGCTTGCTATCCATGTGCCAGAGCCATGAGTTGGTTGCGAGATCTTATGGGTTTCACCTCTAGCCTACCCCAACTTGCTTGGGACTAAAGGCTTTGTTGTTGTTGTTGTTGTTGTGTATATGTTCTAGTATTACTCTTATGAACCACAGTCTAAGCTTTAGCATGATCCTTTATCCTAACAGGGAAAGGTGGTTTCTCAATATAGATAGTAGGAACAATAGGATCATTATAAGTGATAGTCTTTTCTTCAACTTTAACAGGTGCAACTAATTTTACTTCAGTGGGAGGATTATATTTAAACCACTTCTCCTTAGGGAGGTCAACATGAGTAGCAAATGATTCACAGAAAGAAGCTACTATTTAAGAGTCAAGTCCATATTTAGTGCTAAATCCACGAAAAGCATCGGTATCCATAAAAGATTTAACACAATCAAACTTAGGTGTCATACCTGACTCCTTACCTTCATCGGAATCCCAATCTTCAGAGTTGCATTGAATTCTTTCCAATAAATCCCATCTGAATTCAATAGTCTTCATCATAAAAGACCCAGCACAAGAAGTATCCAGCATGGAGTGATTGTTGAGAGAAAGCCGAGCATAAAATTTTTGAATAATCATTTCTCTTGAGAGCTCATGATTGGGGCATGAATATAACATTGACCTAAGCCTCCCCCAAGCATGAGCGATGCTTTCTCCTTCGTGAGGCCAAAAATTATATATATATATATATATATATATATATATAATTATGATCACGATGAACAAGATGCATAGGATAAAACTTCTGGTGAAATTCCAATTTCAATCGTTTGTAGTCCCATGATCCATATCATCACATAGCCTATACCATATCAATGCATCTCCCTTCAAAGATAAAGGGAAGACCTTCTTCTTGATAACATCATCGGGCATACCTACAAGCTTAAATAATCCACAAACTTCATCCACATAGATTAGGTGTAAATCGGGATGCAATGTTCCATCTCCTGTAAAGGGGTTAGCTAGCAGTTTCTCTACCATACCCGAAGGAATTTCAAAGTAAACATTTTCAGTAGGTTCAGTAGGTTGAGGAGCAACTCTTTGCTCTTCTGGTCGGGGTGAAGATACCCCGAACAAGCCCCTCAAAGGATTATGTTCCATAGTAACAAGTGACAGTAAATTTCAGCACACTATATAAATTTTTCCTTACCAAGTTCCACCTACCAAAGGCGCTTCACTCCCCGGAAACGGCGCCAGAAAAGAGTCTTGATGACCCACAAGTGTAGGGGATCTATCATAGTCCTTTCGATAAATAAGAGTGTCGAACCCAACAAGGAGCAGAAGGAAATGACAGGCGGTTTTCAGTAAGGTATTCTCTGCAAGCACTGAAATTATCGGTAACAGATAGTTCTGTGATAAGGTAATTTGTAACGGGTAACAAGCAATGAAAGTAAATAAGGTGCAGCAAGGTGGCCCAATCCTTTTTGTAGCAAAGGACAAGCCTGGACAAGTTCTTATATAGAGAAAAGCGCTCCCGAGGACACATGGGAATTATCGTCAAGCTAGTTTTCATCACGCTCATATGATTCGCGTTCGTTACTTTGATAATTTGATATGTGGGTGGACCGGTGCTTGGGTACTGCCCTTTCTTGGACAAGCATCCCACTTATGATTAACCCCTATTGCAAGCATCCGCAACTACAAAAGAAGTATTAAGGTAAACCTAACCATAACATGAAACATATGGATCCAAATCAGCCCCTTACGAAGAAACGCATAAACTAGGGTTTAAGCTTCTGTCACTCTAGCAACCCATCATCTACTTATTACTTCCCAATGCCTTCCTCTAGGCCCAAACAATGGTGAAGTGTCATGTAGTCGACGTTCACATAACACCACTAGAGGAGAGACAACATACATCTCATCAAAATATCGAACGAATACCAAATTCATATGACTACTTATAGCAAGACTTCACCCATGTCCTCAGGAACAAGTAACTACTCACAAAGCATATTTATGTTCATGATCAGAGGAGTATTAATATGCATTAAGGATATGAACAAATGATCTTACACCGAATAAACCAACTAGCATCAACTAGAAGGAGTAATCAACACTACTAGCAACCCACAGGTACCAATCTGAGGTTTTGATACAAAGATTGGATATAAGAGATGAACTAGGGTTTGAGAGGAGATGGTGCTGGTGAAGATGTTGATGGAGATTGACCCCCTCCCGATGAGAGGATCGATGGTGATGACGATGGTGATGATTTCCCCCTCCTGGAGGGAAGTTTTCCCGGGAGAACAGCTCCGCTGGAGCCCTAGATTGGTTCCGCCTCGTGGTGGCGGAGTTTCGTCCCGAAAGCTTTCTTATGATTTTTTCCAGGGTAAAAGACTTCATATGGCAGAAGATGGCCACCGGAGGGCTGCCAGGGGCCCACGAGGCAGGGGGCGCGCCCAGGGGGGTAGGGCGTGCCCCCCACCCTCGTGGCCAGGGTGTGGGCCCCCTCTGGTATTTCTTCCGCTCAGTATTTTTATTAAATCCAAAAATGACTTTCGTGGAGTTTCAGGACTTTTGGAGCTGTGCATATTAGGTCTCTAATATTTTCTCCTTTTCCAGCCCAGAATCCCAGCTGCCGGCATTTTCCCTCTTCATGTAAACCTTGTAAAATGAGAGAGAATAGGCATAAGTATCGTGACATAACGTGTAATAACAGTCCATAATGCAATAAATATCGATATAAAAGCATGATGCAAAATGGACGTATCAAATGTCGCTTATGAAATTCTAGAAGGAGTAGTTGGTATATCACCTCCACCTTCGGGTTTACCCCAAACCCACGAGGGAGCTCAAACTTTTGAAAAACTTTGTGAGGTAGTTAAATTTTTGCAAAAATCGCTTGAACCTCTCAAAAATGTCAGTGGGAATATCCACCGTATGAACATGTTGATCACTCTCTGTAATAAACGGTTGGATGCTTTAGATCTAAAAATTTCTAAATACGAAGGAAAGCCTAAAGAACTTCCCGGACCAGAACAAAATTCCCTCAAAAGAGTAAAAACCAAAGATGGCAATACCTAGATCTATTCTTGTTTTTATGCCTAGCTAGGGGCGTCAAACAATAGCGCTTGTTGGGAGGCAACCCAATTTTATTTTTGTTCTTTGCTTTTTGCTCCTGTTTAGTAATAAATAATTCGTCTAGCTTTTGGTTAGATGTGGTTTTATGTTTTAATTAGTGTTTGTACCAAGTAGAACCTTTGGGAAGACTTGGGTGAAGTCTTTGCGATCTTGCTGTAAAAAACATAAGCTTTTGCACTCACGAGAATAGATCTAATTTTTTTACAGAAGAGCGCTTTTAGGTTGATTCTTTTGGCATATGATTAATAGACAAATTCCTCACATCCATCAAATTTATTTCAGAATTTTTGGAGTTACAGAAGTATTCGAAAGTTACAGATTGCTATAGACTGTTCTGTTTTTGATAGATTCTGTTTTTCGTGTGTTGTTTGCTTATTTTGATGAATCTATGAGTAGTATCGGGGGTATGAACCATAGAGAAGTTGGAATACAGTAGGTTTAACACCAATATAAATAAAGAATTAGTTCATTACAGTACCTTAAAGTGGTGTTTTATTTTCTTATACTAACGGAGCTCATGAGATTTTCTGTTGAAGTTTTGTGTTGTGAAGTTTTCAAGTTTTTGGGTAAAGATTTGATGGATTTTGGAATAAGGAGTGGCAAGAGCCTAAGCTTGGGGATTCCCAAGGCACCCCAAGGTAAAATTCAAGGACAACCAAAAGCCTAAGCTTGGGGATGCCCCGGAAGGCATCCCCTCTTTCGTTTTCATCTATCGCTAACTTTACTTGAGGCTATATTTTTATTCACCACATGATATGTGTTTTGCTTGGAGCGTCTTGTATGATTTGAGTATTTGCTTATTAGTTTACCACAGTCATCCTTGTTGTACACACCTTTTGAGAGAGACACGCATGAATCAAACTTTATTAGAATACTCTATGTACTTCACTTATATCTTTTGAGCTAGACAATTTTGCTCTAGTGCTTCGCTTATATCTTTTTAGAGCACGGTGGTGGTTTTATTTTATAGAAATTATTGATCTCTCATGCTTCACTTATATTATTTTGAGAGTCTTTTATAACAACATGGTAATTTGCTTTGGCTATAAAACTAGTACTAATATGATGGGCATCCAAGATGGGTATAATAAAAACTTTCATATAAAGTGCGTTGAATACTATGAGAAGTTTGATTCTTTATGATTGTTTTGAGATATGAGGATGGTGATATTAGAGTCATGCTAGCAGAGTAATTGTGAATTTGAGAAATACTTGTGTTGAGGTTTGGAAGTCCCGTAGCATGCACGTATGGTAACCGTTGTGTAACAAATTTGAAGCATGAGGTGTTTCTTTGATTGTCTTCCTTATGTGTGGAGGTCAGGATCGTGCGATGATTAACTCCTACCAACCCTTCCCCTAGGAGCATGCGCGTAGTGCTTGGTTTTGATGACTTGTAGATTTTTGCAATAAGTATGTGAGTTCTTTATGACTAATGTTGAGTCCATGGATTATACGCACTCTCACCCTTCCATTATTGCTAGCCTCTCTAGTACCGCGCAACTTCCGCCGGTACCATAAACTAACCATTTACTTTCCTCAAAACAGTCACTATGCCTACCTATTATGGCATTTCCATAGCCATCCCGAGATATATTGTCATGCAACTTTCCACCATTCCGTTTATTATGACACACTTCATCATTGTCATATTGCCTTGCATGATCATGTAGTTGACATCGTATTTGTGGCAAAAGCCACCATTCATAATTTTTCATACATGTCACTCTTGAATCATTGCACATCCCGGTACACCGTCGGAGGCATTCATATAGAGTCATATTTTGTTCTAAGTATCAAGTTGTAATCCTTGAGTTGTAAATAAATAGAAGTGTGATGATCATCATTATTAGAGCATTGTCCTGTGTGAGGAAATAAAAAAAAGAGGCCAAATAAGCCAATGAAAAAAAGGCCAAAGAAGACAAACAAAAAAAGGAGAGAAAAAGAGAGGAGGACAATGCTACTATCCTTTTTCCACACTTGTGCTTCAAAGTAGGACCATGATCTTCATGATAGAGAGTCTCTTATTTTGTCACTTTCATATACTAGTGGGAATTTTTGTTATAGAACTTGGCTTGTATATTCCAACGATGGGCTTCCTCAAATGCCCTAGGTCTTCATGAGCAAGCAAGTTGGATGCACACCCACTTAGTTTCTTTTGTTGAGCTTTCATACATTTATAGCTCTAGTGCATCCGTTGCATGGCAATCCCTACTTACTCACATTGATATCTATTGATGGGCATCTTCATAGCCCATTAATATGCCTAGTTGATGTGAGACCATCTTCCTCTTTTTTTTCTTCTCCACAACCATCACTCCATTCCACCTATAGTGCTATGTACATGGCTCACGCTCATGTATTGCGTAAAAGTTGAAAAGGTTTGAGAATACTAAAGTATGAAACAATTGTTTGGCTGAAACCGGGGTTGTGCATGATTTGAATATTTCGTGTGATGAAGAGGAGCATAGCCAAACTATATGATTTTGTAGGGATGAACTTTCTTTGGCCATGTTATTTTGAGAAGACATGATTGCTTTGTTAGTATAGTTGAAGTATTATCATTTTTATGTCAATATTAAACTTTTGTCTTGACTCTTTCGGATCTGAACATTCATGCCACAATAAAGAAAATTACATTGATAATTATGTTAGGTAGCATTCCACATAAAAAATTCTGTTTTTATCATTTACCTACTCAAGGACGAGCAGGAATTAAGCTTGGGGATGCTTGATACGTCTCCAACGTATCTATAATTTTTTATTGTTCCATGCTATTATATTATCTGTTTTGGATATTTAATGGGATTTAATATGCTCTTTTATATTATTTTTGGGACTAACCTATTAACCGGAGGCCCGGTGCCAGTTTCTGTTTTTTTGTGTGCCTATTTTAGAGTTTTGCAGAAAAGGAATACCAAATAGAGTCCAAACGGAATGAAACCTTCGTGATGATCTTTCTTGGACCGAAGCAAACCAGAAGACTTGGAGTTGAAGTCAGAAATGCCACGAGGCGTCCACGAGGCAGGAGGGCGCGCCCAGGGGGGTAGGCGCGCCCCCACCCTCGTGGCCCCCTTGTAGCTCCACCGACGTACTTCTTTCGCATATATACTTATACCCTAGAAACATCAGGGGAGCCATGAAACCACTTTTCCACCGCCGCAACCTTCTGTACTGTGAGAACCCATCTTGGGGCCTTTCTCGGCGATCTACCGGAGGGGGAATCGATCATGGAGTGCTTCTACATCAACACCGTTGCCTCTCTGATGAAGCGTGAGTAGTTTACCACAGACCTTCGGGTCCATAGTTATTAGCTAGATGGCTTCTTCTCTCTCTTTGATTCTCAATACAAAGTTCTCCTCGATGTTCTTGGAGATCTATTCGATGTAATACTCTTTTGCGGTGTGTTTGCCGAGATCCGATAAATTGTGGATTTATGAACAAGATTATCTATGAATATTATTTGGTTCTTCTCTGAACTCTTATATGCATGATTTGATATCTTTGCAAGTCTCTTCGAATTATCGGTTTAGTTTGGCCTACTAGATTGATCTTTCTTGCAATGGGAGAAGTGCTTAGCTTTGGGTTCAATCTTGCAGTGTCCCTTCCGAATGACAGTAGGGGCAGCAAGACACATATTGTATTGTTGCCATCAAGGATAAAAAGATGGGGTTTATATCATGTCATCTTGCTTAATGCGTTACTCCGTTCTTATGAACTTAATACTCTAGATGCATGTTGGATAGCGGTTGATGTGTGGAGTAATAGCAGTAGATGCAGAATCGTTTCGGTCTACTTGACACAGACGTGATGCCTATGTTCATTATCATTGCCTTCGATGTCTTCATAATTATGCGCTTTTCTATCAATTGCTCGGCAGTAATTTGTTCACCCACCGTAATACATGCTATCTCGAGAGAAGCCACTAGTGAAACCTATGGCCCCCGAGTCTCTTTTCTATTATTTTACATCTTTTTTCCATTATATCGCATCTCTTTAAATCTTGTTTACTATTTTGCAATCTTTACTTTCCAATCTATACAACAAAAATACCAAAAATATTTACTTTACTATCTCTATTAGATCTCACTTTTGTGAGTGATCGTGAAGGGATTGACAACCCTTTTATCGCGTTGTTTGCAAAGTTTTTGATTGTTTGTGCAGGTACTAGGTGACTTGTGTGTCGTCTCCTACTGGATTGATACGTTGGTTTTCAAAACTGAGGAAAATACTTAAGCTACTTTGCTGCATCACCATTTCCTCTTCAAGGGAAAAACCAACGCATGCTCAAGAGATAGCAGCGCACCATCTCCAAACATTACCCAAAAAAACGCATACACAGATGGGCAGTGATTTGCGCCGGTCGACCGGCGCAGGCTTCCGCCCGTCATATGGGCATCGTCCGATTGGAGAACTCACATCCGTCAGATTAGAATCTCTTCTCCCCACGAGTCATCTTACTTCTTCCCCCTGTAGATCTCATTATCCTATCCGTTGTGCGCCCACACTACCATCCCTCGCCCGCACCACCAGCAGGCACGTCTTCGGCCACGACCGCTGCATCCTCACCATGCGCGCGGCCCATCGCCTCCTCCATTCACTCCCGTTCATCTCTTGTTGGAAGCAAGTTCTGTTCTGATAGATGAAGCTTTTTCCTCCGAGGTTGAAGCTATTTCCCCGACGGATGAAGCTTTCTCCATCGAGGTTGGAGCTTTTCCCCTGACAGTTGTAGCATCCGTGCGATGTACTACGCCGGTTCCAGCATCCGTCGTCGAGGTCACAGCTCCCCGTCGCCGCACCGCTTGCAGCACGCGCTCACCGCGGTCGTAGCAAAAAACAGTACCGGTCGTAGCAAAAATCATGGTCGCCGTGGTCACCCATGTCACCGCTCGTCGCACCACCGCTCGCCGGTTGCAGCAAATTCGGTCACCAGTAGTAGCTTTCCTGCTGTCGGATGCAACAAATTTGCAGCCCATTGTCGCCAGCCACACTTCATTGTCTTCCCAGTTGTAGCACATTTGTGAGCCGATGGTAGCTTTCCTGGTTGCCCGTTGCAGCAAAAATTGTGGCGTTGTCATCCCCAGCCACGTTCACCGTTGCCTGGTTGTAGCAAAAATCTAGGCCGATTCCAGCTTCCCCGACGCTGGTTGTAGCTTCTAGCGGTGCCAGTTGCAGCAAAAACGAAAAGAGATGTGGCTGAGTATGTCACCGTCGTATAGAGAAACCATGTGCTTAGTCAGCGGTAGCATCGATGGTGGCGGCAGCCATGGCCTCGGAGTGCAGCAGCACTAGCACGGCTGGAGCCATGGCATCTTGTGCGATGGGGAAGAAGAACAGGAGAAGGTTTGCGTTTCACGAGGAAGAAAGTGAGAGGATGGGGCGTCCGTGAATAGATAAGGTAAAAGCTACAGAGTGTAGGTCCAGTCCAGCGCGGGCATGTGAGGCACACGATCTGAAATGATCAGATGGCTTGCGCAGGACCGGCGCGCCGACTCGGAACGTTTTCCTACACAAATGCTCGTACATACACACGCTCACCCTTGTAAACTCATGCACACTCTATCTCTACTAGCACTTCCGAGAGACTGAGATGCAACATCATTTTAAGATTCATAAAAGTTGTCAGAGACATCTTCATAGCCGACTGGACGCACATCATCAAAAGACTTGAAATAAACCAAAAAAAATGCGAGATATCAAGTCTGGAATTTGAACTCGGATGGGCTGGAGATGTCAATGTTCTTCTAATCATTAAACCACATATTGTTTCCCAAACGCCTTTTCATATGTAGAAAGGGGTTGCAAGTGAGGTGCTTTTTTCAAGAGAGCTCCTATACCACCTTAGGGTATCTTCAATGTTAACCCGCATATTTGCTCTGATATTTGTCTGCGGACAAGCGGGACCAGTCTGCGGACACGAATGCGGAAGTCGACCATCGAACGCTACTCGCATACATCCGACTCTATTTTTTAAAGTTCACACGGTCAAATAGCCGCATATATAGTCTAAAATAGTTCAAATGTTCAAATGCAGCAAATAGTTCAAATTTCAAAAGGTTCAAATATTACACTCCAACATTGTCATCCCTCTTAACAGCCCATAGATGCCCAATCAGATCTTCCTTCAGTTGCTCGATGCCAAATTTATTGATGCATTTGAACAAACTCTTCAAATGTGGCTAGATTTTGACGGGGAAGTTTAATAGGATGACGAATGTTTGAGTAAATTGCTGAAAATAACCACATTTGCAGCTAGGATACTCTAAAACTACCTCTTTTGCCAAAAAAAAACAGAAGACCACCACTTCTTCGGCAAGTGAATAACATATTGCACTAAACGAGTTGTGAACCGCGACTAATAGCAAACCTGAGAAGTTGGGCCTACTTGCGGGGCCAGGGGTGTGGATGTGCAGAGACGAACGCTAGTGGCGTTTGAAAACAGGTTCGGGCCGACGCACACACCGACCCACTCCCACTCATTCCGTCCCCATGGTAGATCTCGCCATGGCCGCAACCGGAGCTCTCTGCTCCTCGCCGCCGTGGGAGCCTTCCCTCCTGCAGGGCGCCTTTGAGTTGGGGGCGCAGCCGGCGGAGATGCGAGTGGAGCCGAAGGACCCCAGCAGCGCCGACGACCCAAGGGACGGTTCATGGAGCCTCACCCTCTCCTGCCCCAACACGTCGGCGCCGTTCCACCACCGACGCATTTTTGCGTGAAAAACATGTTTTTTTTCCTTTTGCGAGAGGCACCGTGCCTCTCGGAACGAGAAAACATGTTTTTTTTCCTTCCGCGCCGTGCCTCTTGGAAACGAATTCTTTTTTTCTCCGTTAGAGGCATGATTTGTTCGCCTGGTTTTTTTGAAAAAAAATCGTCAAAACCTATCAACATGGTATCTAATTTTGAATATCTCGACGCAAGAAATCCGACGATGAAATCAGTCGAGACTTAGATGCATGGTTTAAAAGATAAAATATTTTAAATAAACAAATCTAGAAAAAAAATCCCAAGTTGCGACGAATGACACACGTGCAGTGCGGCGGAGAGGCTCTTTTTTGCATCGGCTGGGCCAGGCCACACAGGACACCAAACGGGCTGGTTTTTGCACGCCCGTTGCGAGAGCCGAGGAAACAAACGCCGCCCCTAGGGTTTTTCGTCTGCGCAACCAAGCCCGCGGCGCCCTCATCCCCCCCCCCCCCCCCCAAAACAAAATCCGGCGCCCTCCTCCGCAGCGCCCAGCGGCTTGTTTGCTCGCGCGGCCGCCCCCCCGGACTTTCCCCGTCTCGGGCAGGCAGAGAAACGACGATGACGGCCGCCGCCGCCGCCGGAGCGGACGACGAGAGGAAAACGCAGGCCGTCGTGCGGTAATCCCCCCTCGCTTCCCGCGCGTCCCGTAGAATCGCTCGCCCGGAAAATACTAAGGAGGGTTCACACGGGTTTCGTTTTGTTCATTAACAGGGATGACGCGCCCAAGCTGCTCGCCGCTCTCAAGGAAATGAAGGACGGGCTCGACCTCGTCAGGTCCAAGGTCGAGTCGCTCACCCGCAAGGTACCCCCGCTTTCCCCCCTCGCGGGCTTCCCGTCTCACGCTATGATTGTGCTGATTACGCCCGAGTTTAGCCGCCGGAATTGGGATGTGATTCTGATTAAGCTTTTGGGGGGCCATGGCGAAAACGAAGAAAATTCTGTTGAATTTTGTGTGGTCTTGTTTAGGAAGAACCTAAACGTGGGCATTTAGTTAATCTCGCTTCAAACATCAGCCTGCAAACATGAAAGCCTATTAGTAGGCAGGAAGAAGGAGCAACAGGGCTGGAAAAGAAAACTACTCTCTCTGATCCATAATACCTTAGTTCAAAACTGCGACACTTATTTTTGATCGGAGGGAGTACTGATTAAACAACACCAGTAGTTAGCTTGCCATAGTTCCCATCATCTCCAAGCCGAAGCACAATCAATCCAATGAAGCCTAAAAGACATCTCAATCAACACCTCCAATCAATCAAGCCCTGTTGATGGACAAAACCGGAGAATAGAAGGGGGCAACAGAAATACAGAACAGAGGGCATGGTGGCCATCGCCAGTTAATGTGAGACCATTTTTAGCCTAATTCTCAATCGACTCACGACCAAACATTCTTTCTGCGACCAAGTGGCTCCCTAAGGTCTTTCAGCTAGGTACCAGGGGAAATATAAAGGATAGGGAACAATACATGCACTGGTCAGCAGCCATATGCTTGCACTGATCTCTTATCCTAGATATTGCATGAATCTCATGTTTAGTCAAACAGATAGCCACTCGATCACATTTTGAATTCTTGAGAATCTATAGGAAGTGCCGGCGCACCAGGTATGACAGGTGCCGGCAAAAGAAACACAGAAACATGCCCCCCCAAGTGCACACTTTCAATCTCAGTTGTTGGCCTTTGGCAGATTCTGCTGCTTCCGGTCTGAAAATTAGTAACATTTTCAGGTCAGATGAGACCAAAATCTGGCTGTAAACAATCTTTGGTTTAGAAAACCTAGAAAAGGACCAGTCTGGAGAGCTGTATGCACAAATAGAGGTGCAAGGAAGCTACCACCTATTCCAACTGAGACAATATTTATTAGCGTTTTGTTGCCCCAGATTGCATTTCAAGAAGTAGCGGTGATTAATCTTTACTGTTTCTGCTATATTTGCCAAGTTAAGAGATTTGTTTCAAAATTTACCCATGAGCCACTTTTAAAAGTTTCTGGAAACTGCTTGATTTTATCTCTAATAGCCCAGACTTCAGGAACCACATTCACCCCATCACTTTTTATGGCTGCATCTCTTGGAGCCCTTAGAGCCACATAATCACTGATCTGTTCCCTGTACTATTTATCTGACAAGCAAATCAATCAAGTCAACTTTGACATGTCTTCCATCCATTCCTAATGTTAGCTTTTGGGTGGGTGGCAAAAACTGAAAGTTCTGTTCAATTTTCTGTGTGGTGTAGGTTAGGAAAAACCAGCTGCCGACAGGCGATGGCATTGGGTACCTGGAGGCCAAGCACCACCTGCTGCTGAGCTACTGCCAGGACCTCGTCTACTACCTGCTACGCAAGGCCAAGGGACTGTCCGTCGAGGGACACCCTGTCGTGTGCAGCCTTGTTGAGATCAGGCTGTTTCTTGAGAAGGTGTGTGTGCCCTTAAGTGTTGATTGTTAAGCTGCCAATCTCCATTTATGCAGGTGTCTAATAGTAGATGGTGTTATGTTTTCTGTCTGCTAGATTCGCCCAATAGACAAAAAGATGGAGTACCAGATCCAGAAGCTCACCAATGCTGCAGATGGTGCGGCTGCCCAGGATAAGGTGTCAGACGCTGAGGTCAATGTCAAGGGCAGGCAACAAGGCGAGGACGACCTGTTGGGGTACCGTCCAAACCCGGATATGATGGATCCCAAAATTGTTTCTGAAGGACAGGTGAAATTCTCACTAACTGATGTTTTCCTTTATATGTGTTAAGGTGATAGTGTTTGACTATTCGTCACTCTGTTCATGCTGACACACACACACCAATCAGTTACCATCAAAATTTGTGCATTGAATTTAGCAGCTTCTTTAGCCCAAACATCAATCAATAAATCTTATATATATTTTTATCACATCAAATCTATCCATCCTTACCGAGCTGTTTTCCGTACATGATATAGTTGTCAGTTGGATGAGAAATCGATATTTCCAGTGCAGTGTCTTGCAGAATCAAATTAAGTTGCTACCTAACAACTTCTGATGAATTTGGGATTGCACTGTAACTTGGTTTATGTGCCTGGTTTAAGTGAACTGTATCATAGCTTATATTGTTGCTTTTATGGATACTGCTACCCGTTGCTTAAATGCTACCTTATTCTAACTGTACTATTCCTGTTAATGACGTGAATATAGGTCACTCTGTTTTATATCAGTAATGATGATTTCATGACTAGAGTTCAATTTACACAGATTTGTTGTGTCTGATGTGTGTAGCTGTTTGACTTCAGGGCAAAGATGGTATCTACGTTCCTCCGAGAATCGGGCCAGCTGCCATGGATGATAGTCATAGTAAAGACGCTGCAAGGAAAGAGAAAAGATTATTGCGTATGGCAACAGAGAATCCTTACTTCAAGGAGATGATTGATGATGCTGCTGATAGACCTGAAGAGGTTTGCATATTGTGTCTTTTTGTATAGTTGGCTACACTAAGCTACATCGAGGTGACTAAGTTTTCCGCGCAATCTTGCAGTGGAAGGAAACAGCGGGTGACGAAAGCAAAGAATTTATGGCCTACATGCGGCAGAGAGAGAAGCAAGAGAAGGCGGAAGAGGAGCTGTTCACCCGAGCTCCCGTAACCAAACGTGAAAAGTACATGGAGAAGCAGATGAAAAAGCAGCTTCATGGGTATGTTGTTCCATCGTTCTACAGAGTTTATGGATTTCCCTTGTGGTACAGGCTTCCCCCTTATAAAGTGAACCCACCAGCCACATGAGTTTAATGAAGATAGCTGTGGCCACATTTAGCTGAGCTTACCCTTTTAAGATCTTTTGCTTTTCCTAACCAACTTATGAACTGGCATGTTTCTGTGTACAGGTTACAAGGCCTGACCGACGGATTCGACCTTGGGATGAACACGCTGCTCGATGGCGAGAAGGAAGACGACGACGGTGGTTCCAGTGAGCCGCGTAGACAGAGCGCGGGGCGGAGAAAACACCAGAAAGGAGGCAAGAGGAAGCGGCATTAATTCAGACCTGACAATGATAGTCCTCTGAAATTTTGCCGTGTTCTCAATCCAAACAAGAGATTTTGGTACCACTAGAAACTGAACCAATTGTGCACCGTAGGAACAGAGATGAATTTTGCCTAGAAGCAGCAGTTTTGTCCTTGAGACGATTGCCGCTTGTTTATCCTCAGCTGTTTGCCTGTGTTTTCCGGTTCCGACCCCTTTGAATCTGTTATGTGTATGAAAAGCTGTTCTGTTGAGTATGAGAGTATGATCAGAGAACTGCGAAAGTGCACGGTGGTTACCCATTCCAACATCGATCTCCACGTAAAATTAGTCTGGCCTTAGTCCTGATCATTATTGCCAAAATCCACCATCTGTTGGATGTTCCATTTTTCATATTGAAAAAAAAAAACATGTGACACTCTACAGCAGTACAAAAATTAAACAGCACAGTGCCCACATACCCATACACTCCACATAACACATGCTCCATTACAGGCAACCTGGTCGACCATTACATAATTTGAGCAGCACATACTCAATTACATAATTTCTCATGTCTTCAAGATGTTCCAAGCATCAATCTGGGCCCTTTCTTCAAGAAGCAGTGGATATTTCCTGCCTAGATTGAACAGTCAGAAGGTCCATCAGCTGATGTTTGAAGCTCCCTAAAACGAAGTAAATTTGCAGCAGGTTACGCAAGAACTGAACTGAACTACTAAATTTGCAACTGCCAAGAACTGAAGATGGCTGCTATATAGGTTAGTGCCAGATAACAGCAGAGCGACATCTTAACAATGGCAAAGCCAAGGGACATGCTGCCACTGCTAGGAGGAAGGGAACAATGGAAGTTGGATAGATTGAAACCTGGAAGAAACGCCAGAACTAATCGCCCTTTCCAGCATAGACCGTTCGATTTGTATTTATATCCGGTGGCAAGGCATGAGTACATGGTGACGTGGCATGCTACTCTTTTTGAATCCTTCCATCAAAACTTCGTTACTTTGAACACTGCCAAATCTGGAGTATGGATGTTAATATTGCATTTTCTAAAGCGTAGCGGATAGAGGTGGTGCTGACAGGGCTTCCCCCACTACGAAATATATATTCAAAAGGTTGATGCGGGTTACAACAATATCATCTTTTAGTACTTATTTATCATCGGTATTAAGGGTAAGACTCCAAATACGTAACCTTTTGTTCCCTACAAGATAGGAACACATCAGAGATTAATTAGAGTTGAAGAGGACAACATCCAGGGCTACAATAATTGTAGCGAGGCAACCAGGAACTAGCCATGAGTAGTGAGGTGTGAAAAACATTGATGTTTGTCCTGCTTTCAACAAACACTTATATTCAGTGCTATCTTTTTCCATAGCATAGCACGGGCATTCAACTAGTATCTTTGTAAGTCTAAATCTGGAGGATGCACTATACCTCCTTTGGCTGGCATCCTCTAGAGCCGTAAAATATCTGTACCTAAAAAGTGACTTCTTGTCTAACCCTGCATTGCATGTCCCGTGTTCCGCCTCAAATTTGACACATCTTGTTTTTTGTGGGATTTGTGCCCCCTGTCCGGCTAAATGTGTTGGATTTAAGTGGCTGCTGGATCTTAACGGGAGATGCCATCTCAATTCAACATTTCGTAGGCATCACAGAGGTGAGACATGAACTAATGCAGGAACTTCAACCAAATCGTGGTGGTACTTCACAAGTCTAGGATACTTCCATGGGCAAAAACAAAAGCTGTTAATGGCTTGTCTGACTGAATTGATGGAGATCCAAGACTCCAGTGTTACACGGTGTGCGGCTTCCACCAGAACTGAGAAGGATGGAATGAGACAAGTTCTGATTTAGTACTTTTCTCGTGCACTTCAGTCTGGGCATTTTATTAAATAGTGCAGCTATTTTGACTCTCTCACTGCATACTGCAAACTGTCTGACAGTTGTGATATGAAGAATTAGCCTGTACAGTACTCCCTCCGTCCGGAATTACTTGTCATCAAAATAAATAAAAGGGGATGTATCTAGACGTATTTTAGTTATAGATACATCCTTTTTTATCCATTTTGATGACAAGTATTTTCGGACGGAGGGAGTATGATCCATATACTCTTGTGATACTGACGTATGTATTCAGTCAGCTTGTCTGTTTTAACAGAAGGCTTTTGTATTATGTTGTCAGATGCGACCATGGGTTCAAACGGTTGATGCTTCTGGATCTAGAATGAATTTTTGTCTTCACCATGTGTATGTATTTGTCATTTTGATCACCCTCAACCTTATGAGCAGCACATGGTAACCCAAGGAGAGTCCATGAAATGCAGCATTTTCCATGTAAACATTGTTCCTGGATGTGGACTAAATGGATCATTTTGTTCCTTCCTGGGTGGAAAACAACTAAGTTCATTCCCCCCACTGGGAATTAAATGGATGTATTTATTCTTCTAACCAGCTATCAGCTAAGGACTTCCGGAAGTAATCCAAGTATACCCAAAAAGATAAGAAACATGCTGCTAGTCAAGTTTGTATTGTTCATATGACTTTACATACTCTATAACTTTATGATAGACTAACTATACAGAAACAACATCTAATCCTTTGCAAAATCAATGGTTTAGAAAAGCTAAAAAAAATGAACATCAGTTAGTGTTTACCAGCAAAAAGGCCATGCTGAGCAAGAAACCTCTAGAGTTTCTTAAGCAAAAAACCAAACCTGCTCATCAATCGCCATTCACAGCTCACCAGTACTCTCCGCATGAGCATTTCCCATCTTTCATCCTATGGAACCTGTTGCTATCTCTCAGTATTACCTCCCTTCCAGTGGATTTAGAGATATACTTGATTGCAGAATGGCAATCTGCGCACACACGGAGATTCTTAAAGATCCTTATTGGTTTTGTTGGCGATGTAGTAATCAAACCAAATGCCACAGCAATCTTCTCACTGTGCTGGAGCAGACACTCCTCCTTGAGCTCATCCGACATGTCATGGAGCACGATGCTTGTGTCTGGTACGTAGCCAATGTCTTTAATTTCTCTGATCAACGCAGACAACTTTGCATAGATCTCTTGTGCTTGCGGATGGCCGGTGTCACCAGCTCTGAACTCGTGAATCGTGTTTCCAACATGCATCCAACTCAAGCCAGTTTCTTTACTCAAGTTCTTGTGTCTCATCAGACTCCTTATTCTTGCGACTTCGTCCCATAAACCACCATGGGCATACAAGTTTGAGAGAAGGACATATGGAGCTGGATCTCGCGGCTCGAGATCTATGACATGATTGGCTGCAATTTTACCAATCTCAATATTATCGTAAGTCCTACAAGCACCGAGGAGAGTCTTCCAAATCAATGCATTCGCTTTACAGGGCATTTCATTAATGAACTCCAGGGCTTCTTGAACAAGATCTGATCGTGCAAGAAGATCCACCATGCAAGCATAATGTTCCATCCTCGGTACGAGTCCGTGATCCTTCTGCATTGATCTGAAGTATTCCTTTCCTTTTTTCACCAGACCAACATGGCTACAGGCGGATAACACAGCAATGTATGTGACATCATTTGGTTTGACACCGGATAAGATCATGTCATGAAACAATGACAACACTCGTTCCGCGTGCCCATGCTTGGCTAAGCCACTGATTACTGAAGTCCATGAAATCACATTATGGTCGTCCATTTCATCAAATGCTCGACAAGCATCATCCAAATATCCACACCTAGAATACATGGAAACAAGGGAGTTGCTTATACCTTGATCAGACTCAAAGCCTGCTTTGATTGAAAGCGCATGCAGTTGCTGACCCTTGGTTGGCAACCCTACAGTGGTAGCAGCACTAAGCAGACTAGCAAATGTGAAGGTGCTGACTCCGACGTCCATGCTCTCAATCTGAGAACTCCAAGAGGCATTGCTGCTCTCGGTTCCACCAATATCAGAACTGGTGGAAAGTATGTTCCTTCCATAAAGCTGGTCGAACGCCTTTCTAGCCTCCTCCATGCAACCAGATTCAGCATACATGCTGACCAGAGCATTCCCAACAACGTTTACATTCCCTATGCTGGTTTTCATGACACGGGCATGAATCTGTCTGCCTGAATCTTGATCAGAAAGGTTTGCACAGGCCTTAAGAAGACTAGAATATGTGATGTGGTTTGGTTCAATGCTCTCATTTAACATTTCGCAGAGGAGTTCTATTGCATTGTTTTCCTGTGCTCCACATTGCACATATCCTGATATCAGTGCTGTCCATGACATGACGTTATGTGTGGGCATTCGTTTGAAGACTTTCCTTGCACATTCCATGGACTGTTCCATTTGCAATTTTGCGTACATGTCCACAAGTCCACAGCTCACACAAGTATCAGAAACCAGCCCCAGCCGTAGTACTAGAGAATGCAGTTGCTGCCCGAATCTGACTGATCCTTGCTCTGCACATGCCGAAATCATGCTGCTCATGGTGTATCCGTCGGGCTCAAAACCATTTTCTAGCATGCCAAGAAATAATTCAACCGCCTTGCCTGCACACCCGCCTTGCACATACCGTGTAATCATCAGAGTCCAGACGACCACTGTCCTCTCAACCAACCCATCAAACACCTTCCGTGCTGCCACCAGGTCTCCGTTCCTGGCGAACATATCAATCAAGGCGCAGCCCACCGACACGTCAGTGCCCCAGAACCCCGTCTTGAGCACAAACCCAAGGACCGCGGCGCCAGACAGGCGAAAGAGCTCCCCCGGAAAGCAGGCACGAGCGGCTGCGCAGAGCGTGAACGCGTTGGGCCGGAGCCCCGACTCGAGCATCTCGCCGAGGAGGAGCAGGGCCTCCTGCTCCGCGCCGTTTCGCGCGAGGCAGAAGGCCATTGCCGTCCAGGACACGAGGTCCCGCAGGCCGCGCATTCCGTCGAACACCCTGCGCGCGGCGCTCACGTGGCCGCACTTGGAGTACATGGTGAGGAGCGAGTTGGCGACCAAGGCGTCGGTGTCGAGGATCTCGGCGCCGAGGAGGCGGCGGTGGAGCGCGCGGCCGAGGCGGAGGTCGCCGGCGCGCGCGGCGGCGGCGAGGAGCGACGCCATGGCGGAGGCGGAGGGGGTTTCGGACGAGAGCGCCTGCAGGTTTGGCATCCGTGGGTTGAAGTGGCGATGAGGGGTCTGGATTGGAGGTGGCGACGGTGGGAGCCCGGGGGGAAGGGCGGCGAGGGTTGAAGCCATGGCAGCACCGGCGGGAAGGAAGGGAGAGGGCATCGGCGATGATGCCGGCCGTCGGGCAACTGACAGCCGTCCCGCTCTCGGATAAGCTCAGAAATGGACTGCGGCGTCGCGTTTTTTTTAAGGTCCCAAAGGACCTCGAAACTTTAGATAAGAGTAGCACCCAGTGTTGCAAAAATGCTGAAATTGTCGACATAATTCAGCCTTTGAACGAAAATAATATTGGCCTAAAATACTGAAATTGTTCACCCATTGTTGTTTACTTATTTTCTTGACTCCACAGCACAACCCTTTTGTTTATGCCAACCAAGAGATTTTTATTTATTTTTTGTTCGCAGCTCACAACCCCTTCTATTTATACCGCAACATAACCTTTTTTTTTATTTATGCCAATGGGAAGACATTTGTTTACCTTTTTGTTTCGTGGACCAAAATCCCTTTTATTTATACCATCAGGTTTTTTCGTTCACATACTACAACCCCGTTTTTAACCGGATTTTCCGTTTCGCAACCCACAATTTCCATTATTTATGTCAACTGAGATTTTTCATTTCGCAGTCCACAATTCCCTTTATTTATGCGGACCAGGATTTTTCATTTCGCAACCCACAATCCCCTTTGTTTATATTTTTTCCCAATCCACAATTTTATTTAGTTATTATGACAATTGGATGATTTATTTCTTTCCTACCCACAACTCACCCTCCATTAGTTGTTTCTCAGACTACTTGTTAATCCTCATACTCACGAGCATATATAAATTGGTGAAATTAGGTGTAAAGAAGTTTGGTGGGACTTGTAACCTGTTAACAAACTTGTTTTATGAGCATGAGTGGAATCTATGCAACTTGGCCCAAAAATACCAACGTCGCAGACTCGCAGTGAGGCCCAATAACATCTCCGACTCGCGCTCAATTACAATATAACAGACTGCGGGTTGGTTTCCCACAAATATCAGGAGATTTCTGCAAAAGTACATGTCTGACCAAGAATATCTCTTCCCTTTATTAGTAGGTGCAGATTCAATATAGTACAATCGAAACAACATGGCACACAACAAGTATGAAATTACAATGCAGCCTTGAAATATGTAGAAAGGACCCCAAAGATTTGAATCAAAACACAATCAGGTCCAAAGGTGTGATGGTTTGTGGCCTTTGGAGATTGATAATTTGGTTTGTATGATTTTTTGCGAATTTATATAGGTTTTTATTTTTTCAAATATGCCATAAGGGCTGCAACGCTTGCATGCACACGTGTGCGCAGGGAGGCTGAGTCATTCGTCATGCAAAACGTCTTCAGTACTCCAATTGCTCCCTTCATCATCTGTGTGCTGCAGCACCACACTCTCGGAGGGGGATCCCATTAAAAACCACATTGCCCTGATGCATGGATTCTTGCTACAAGATTTTTTTTCTAAATGCATCGCATTCGTTTTTATAGAAATGGATTATTTAGGATTGTGTCCATGTCAACCTAATTCTAAAATTCATAGCATTATATGTGACCTCATGGAAAAAATTCTAAGGCTCAGATGAAAAGGGTATCACAATTCTTTACTTTCCTAAGAACAGAGCATAATTATGCATCACACGATTGCACTACTCTTCAATGTCACCTATCAGAAAAGTACACACATTTTGACAAAACAAAATGACAAGAACTGAACATACTTATGCATCACCCGATTACACTATTCTCAACTGTCACCTATCAGGCTATCAACATAGTGACGTGAGAGGGAAGGCACATGTGGTCGTGGGCCGTCGGGAACGCCGGAGTGAATGGTTCAGAGTGGCAGCTTGAACATCTTGTCACCTCTCGCCGCGATGAGCTTTCTACAGATCCACCCGATGTGGCCATTGTCTCTGCTAACTTCACAAAATGGGCGGCGACGAGCAAATCAACCAGCACGGCACCACTTTTCGCTTCTTGATTGACTTTGGATCAAACTGTCACATTCCATGCAAGTTGTTGGGTGGCGGGATGGAGTTTTGCTAGTACCTCGAGTAAATCATCACATTCTCTGCAAGTTCCTGGGCCTGCGGTGCCTTTACCTCAAATAATTTCTTGTTGGAGGGGAGAAGCATAAAAATACGTCTACTTGCTCTCTGTCTTTTCCCGATCAGCAACCTCCCCTCATCAAGGGTTTTCCTCCTCTCCTCTCCTCTCATAGCCTTCGCCGCTTCACCGCTGCTGCCTTCCCTCCCTCGCAAGCCTCCTCCGCGTCGCCGCCGCCCGCCCGCCCGATCCGCCATGGCTTCCGGTAAGTACCTCCCAACGCCCCTCCCCTCCGGTCCTCCCCGCCGTTCACGCGGTCTTCGCTCGATTTCCCCGTGCTCTTCCTTCCCGCGCCGTTCCATGACCCCTCTTCGCCGGCTAGCGGCCAGCCGCTAGATCCGCGGCAGGGGCCGTGGTTTTCGGGGTTCTGGTTGCCGCGGCGCGGGAACCGGAGCGTGCCGTGCGCGCGGCTTAGATCGATTTCGGGGGATGCGGCATGTGGCCGAGGGGAACTACCTACCAGTAGCACCTAGCGTGGTCCGTGGAGTGGCGGGTTCGGAGTTCATTGTGTCGCAGGGCAAGGGCAGTTATGGTTTTGTAGGTTTTGGGTCGATTCTGTGAGAACGACATGGCGACGAGGGCCGTTGTTCTGTACTTCGACGGCAGCAGGACTCTTCGTTTGTCGATTGAAATGCCTAGCTAGATGTGCGCTTCTACTTTGCTGCTCTTTCTGTTGCTGTGCAATGATGAACAGGACATGTCTAGGTGCAAATCATGAAACCATTTCCTGCTGGTATAGGATGTAGCTTGGCTGCCTAGGGGTTTGCTTTCTTAAGATAGTTGTTATAATTGTAATTTTGTTGAGCATGAAATCGTTCATTTCGCTGCCGGTTAAGATACTTAAATAGCGCTTGTAACTTGATTTGTGTCGTTAAGACAGAAAGGCAAGCAATGGTAGTTTGGCCTTTTATTATTATTTCTAATGCATAATTTGATAGCCTCTAATGTGCTCCCCTTTCCATCTGCCGATTACATTTCAGACCCGAACAAAGATTCCAAATCGGAGGGGCTGTCTGAGGCAAAAAAGGGGGCTTCCCCGACAGCTGGTGCAGGCCTTCCCAGTCCTTTTGATTTTTCCAACATGAGCAGCTTGCTTAATGTATGTTTTCTCCTTGTGCCCTTAATATATCTTTATAAGTATGGAGTTGAAATGCTTTTTGGCCTCTGCTGTGCTGGATTCATGAGACATACCCTCTTTTGTGCATTTAAGCAGTTCTACTTTGTTTTTCTTGTATATATCTAACTTTCTTGTTGTCACCTGAAGGATCCATCTATAAGGGAGATGGCTGAGCAAATCGCCAGCGACCCTGTATTCAACCAGATGGCTGAGCAGCTTCAGAAAAGTGCGCAGGGTGCAGGGGAACAGGGTGTTCCAAATTTGGATCCTCAAGCATACATGGAAACCATGACACAAGTTATGCAGAATCCTCAGTTTATGTCAATGGCGGAGCGTCTTGGGAATACTCTTATGCAGGTATCACATTTTATTTCCTCGCTTGTCACCCAAATTTTATGCTCAATGCATTTTTTCTTCTCAAGTGTTCTCCTATGTATGGCAGGATCCTGCAATGTCCAGTATGCTTGAGAACTTGACTAGTCCAGCTCACAAAGAGCAGCTTGAAGAGCGAATGGCCCGTATCAAGGATGATCCGTCTTTGAAGCCAATTCTTGATGAGATAGAGCGTGGTGGTCCATCTGCAATGGTGAAGTAGGTATTGCGTGCGAGTATGGATACCTGATTACAGCTTAAAGATGCTGAGATATTCTTCTTTACTTCATCTAGGTACTGGAATGACCCTGAGATTCTTCAAAAGATTGGCCAGGCTATGTCATTGAACTTCCCAGTAGATGCTGCTACTTCCACTGTACTATCTGGACCTCAAGAAACTGATGAAGAAGGCGAGGATGATGATGAGTCCATTGTCCATAACACCGCCAGTGTCGGTGATGCAGAGGTAATTGCGTCAAAGAATATTGATAGGCCTTGCCTTCTAATTCTTTTCTGCTGCTAGTTGATTTACCAATTTTGTTGGTATTTATCGATGTCAGTATCTTCATAAGGATGCTCTGTGCTACTTAGTGGTTAACATTTAGGGTTTACCATATTTGTCACTATGCTACCATTTTTTGGTCAAGGCAAGGCATGTATCTCCAACTAGGCTCACAACTTTTATTTGTGTGACTAAGAAATGCTCCCCCTCCCTTGATGGTTTTACATCATGCTCAGGCTTCTTTGGTTTATAGCCTACAGGCACCGTGCTTATAAAATGAGTCATCTAATCTGTTTATTTAACGGCAACTCACAAATTATCCTGTAATTTATGTGGATCCTGAAAATGGGTCCATTCTCAGATGATTGCTGTTCTCTGTGGTAGAACTATCTAAGCTTGAACATGGTCATTTCTCACAGGATACCATAGCTTTGTTTTCTTTCTAAATGGGAATTCCACTGAACTTTTCACTAAATGTGGTTTGACTTCTAGCATCAATCTTTTATTTGGGCCTTGAGGAAATCTCTATGAAATTGTTGTACTTATTTACTATTAAGTGCTGCATTGACAAGCTGAATACGACAACAGGGTCTGAAGAAAGCATTAGATGGTGGAGCAAACAAGGATGAAGAAGATTTGGAGGGAAGAAGGGCCTTGCATTTTGCATGTGGATACGGCGAGGTGCGTGATATGCTGAACTTTTGTCAACTTAAATCAGTGATCCAACATTCAGACCATTATGAGTATCCCCTTATACTGTAGCAGATTTCCACATTTGGCCTTTCCTGTTATGTCACTTGTAAGTTTCAATTTCCATGAGTTGATAAAAGGACCTGGTTCAGTTGACTTCTTTCTAGTCATGGTATATCTCATTGCTGCCAATTTGAGCAATATACTTTGTGATAATTGTTAATTTTTTGCAGATATTGATTACAAGATCTTTATTAACATTTCCTAGTCCTTAGTTGTTGAATTGTAACTTGGAATTACAGAACTTATATACTACTACGAGTTCTCACTTCAAGGCCACCTGTGTTGTATGATTATTTGTTGTATATGTTAGACATCTTGTTTAGTGTGCCCCACATATATTGTATAAAAAAATGTTGATTATCAGCAATTGATTGGATCAACTTGCGTATTTTTTCAGTTGAAGTGTGCAGAAATCCTTCTGGAGGCAGGCGCTGCAGTTGACGCACTGGATAAGAACAAGAACACCCCGCTGCACTATGCCGCTGGATACGGTCGGAAGGAATGTGTGGATCTTCTCTTGAAGCACGGCGCTGCTGTGTAAGTGAAACCATCTCCTCTCTCTCTAACTAACCAGCATAAACCGCCGACCCCTCGCTCACATTCAACTGTTTCTAAACGACCGCAGCACGCTCCAAAATCTGGACGGGAAGACCCCCATCGAGGTGGCCAAGCTCAACAGCCAGGACGAGGTGGTGAAGCTGCTCGAGCAGGACGTGTTCCTATGAAGCAAACCCTCAGACCCGGCCCTCATCGATCCTAAAACTCTCCCTTTGGTTCTGGACTCTCGGCGGTGTCATATTGTGGCATGGTGTTTGGTTGCTTTCCCTCGGTTTACTTAGTCGGTAGCTCTCGCCTGTAACCTGTGTGGCCTTGCGGTGCTACTTTGACAAGAGTCCCATCTTCTTCTCCGTTGGTTTGATCCTGCTGTGCAACCCTGTTCTTGGTCCATCTTCGTGCACGGGGGATATGGGTTCGCTGTGGGAGCTGTCAGGGGTGATGATTGCGTATATACCCCTGTCGTGAATATTTCTTGGTGTTGAAAATGATATCGTAAGGTGCAAATTTTGTTTAATCTGTTGTCTAGGCTTTCTGCTTCCGTTCTCTTCATCTTCAGAAAATCTTTGTGAGTACTGTAGCGCGAACTCGTTTAAGACTGATTTTAGAAGTCGATTGGAAAAAGGCACGAGGGCGAAACCAGCCCACAAGTGTGTTAGGCCGAAGTTAGAATGGGGTCGTATACTCGTATATTAGTAGAGGGTTGGCCTTTGAAGTAGTCGACGTCATGCTGGTCTCAAGCCGCCAAAGCCTTTGTGGTGAAGGATCACATTACAATTGATATTTTGTCGTTGGGGGTCTATAATCAAGATCTTTTAATTTTGGCTATGACTAGACAGCCGCGTCGCATGGTTGCCCCTCTCGCTCTCTCTCTCCCCTGCCACAACTGTTGGTTGATGTATCTTCCTAGGGTGAATATCAGGTGATACCATGACTTGTATGCTCCCATGATACTAATTTGACAAAGTTGATTTTAAATGTTTCAGAAAAATTCCGAAAAACATTATGGATGTTCACAACACATATGTCTACGATCCCTACAATATTTAGATCAAGATTCAAAATACACATTGAGAAACAAAAAAGACAAATTCAGCATAACAGTGTCAATAAAGACAAAAGCATGAATATTGTCTCAACCTACACTATTCATATATGTGTTTTTTTTGTTTCTCTATATGTACTTTGAATTTTGATCTAATTTTTTTAGGGTTTGTAGGCACATGTGTTCTGAACATCCACAATTTTTTCGGAATTTTTCAAAACATTTTAATTTGACTATTTAAAATTGGTATCATGGGAGCATACCAGAGGTGGTATCACCTACTGGCCATCTGCATGCGATGCTCTTTCCAGCAGCCCACCTACAGGCCATCCCTACCCTATGCTCCTACTATGCCTCTCTTCTCCTTCAGGGACCCCACCTCACTTACAAGCACTCCTTAAAGTTTGAGGAATTCTGTCAGGGGTGATGATTGCGTATATACCCCTGTCGTGAATATTTTTTGGTGTTGAAAATGATACTTAAGGTGCAAATTTTGTTTAATCTGTTGTTTTGGTTTGCTGCTTCCGTTCTCTTCATCTTTAGAAATCTTTGTGAGTCCTGTAGCTCGAAATCTTTGTTAGGCCGAAGTCAGGATGGAGTCGTATATAGTAGTAGTCGACGTCATGCCGCCAAAGCCTCTGTGGTGAAGGATCACATTGCAATTGATATTTTGTCGTTGGGGGTTTATAAAGATCTTTTAATTTTGGCTATGACTAGAGAGCCGCGTCGCATGGTTGCCCCTCTCAGCTCTCTCTCCCCTGCAACAACTGTGGGTTTGATACATCTTAGAGCATCTCCAGCCGTTTGCCCCCCAGCCCCAGGGCGCCGAAAAAGAGCGTCCTGGGGTGCGCCGGCGATGAACTCGGCGCTGGGGGCGGTTCGGCACCCAACCGTCACCCCAGGGCGCCGAAAAAGAGCGTCCTGGGGTGCGCCGGCGATGAACTCGGCGCTGGGGGCGGTTCGGCACCCAACCGTCACCCCCAGGCGTTGAATTCAGCCCAGCTTTCGGTCTAAATATGTCCAAAAATGACCCGATAACTGTGTGAATCGGCGAGTTTCGGCCTGAATTTTCGCATACAAATAGAAATCAATTAGTTCGTCACATAGTTCGGCGCGTTTCATCACATAAATCAAATAGTTCACTACGAATTATATAGTTTAACAAATAAAAACTCAAGTTTCATCACATGTCATTCCCGGCCTCGCCCTTGAGCCTCCATAGGTGCTCCACCAGATCGTGTTGCAGTTCTTGATGCACCTGTGGGTCTCGGATCTCCTGACGCATATTGAGGTAGTCAGTCCAGTTTGCTGGTAGCTGGTGATCAACTTGGGCAAGAGGACCCTGCTTGTGGTATGGTTCAGTGTCAAACACTGGCTCTTCCTGCTCGCTCTTAATGATCATGTTGTGCAAGATGACACAGCAAGTCAATGATCTCCCACATTTGATCTTTCGACCATGTCTGAGCGGGGTACCGGACAACAGCAAATCGAGATTGGAGCACACCAAATGCCCGCTCGACATCCTTCCTGCAAGCCTCCTGAATCTTTGCAAACCAGGCGTTCTTGCCTCCTGGCACAGGGTTTGAGATGGTCTTCACAAATGTCGACCATCTCGGATAGATGCCATCAGCTAGATAGTACCCCTTGTTGTACTGTCGTCCATTGACCTTGAAGTTCATCGAAGGAGAATGACCTTCAACAAGCTTGGCAAAGACTGGGGAGCACTGCAGGGAATTGATGTCATTGTGAGTTCCTGACATCCCAAAGAAAGAGTGCCAAATCCAGAGGTCCTGTGTGGCCACTGCCTCAAGCACCACACTGCAACTGCCTTTGGCGCCTTTGTACAACCCCTGCCAAGCAAATGGACAGTTCTTCCATTTTTCAATGCATGTAGTCGATGCTTCCAAGCATCCCAGTAAATCCTCTTGCTTCATTCTGTGCTAGGATCCGAGCAGTGTCTTCCGCATTGGGTGTTCGCAAGTACTGCGGTCCAAACACTGCCACCACTGCCCTGCAGAACTTGTAGAAACATTCAATGGTGGTGGACTCGGCCATGCGCCCATAGTCGTCGAGTGAATCACTGGGAGCTTCTATGCAAGCATCCTCATAGTTGTCGAGCACTTATGGATCGAGGTGAATCCAAGTGTGCCGGTGCAATCCTTCTTGCACTTGAAGTAGCTGTCGAACTCCCGGATGGAATTCACAATCCGGAGGAAAAGCTTTCGGCTCATCCGATAACGACGTCGAAATGTTTTCTCACCGTGCAATGGAGCGTCGGCGAAGTAGTCCGAGTAGAGCATGCAGTAGCCTTCCAGACGATGCCGGTTCTTTGCTTTCACCCGCCCAAGCGCCGAGCCACCTCGCCGCGGCTTCTCACTGCTCGCGAGCAGGCCAGCGAGGGCGGCGAGCACCATGAGATGCTCCTACTCCTGGACGTTGACTTCAGTTCCTCATCCAACAACGCCGCGAGCGCCTCCTCATCTTCGGAGTCCATCGCCGGGCCGGGCAATTCACCGAACACCTTGTGGGCGAGGTGGGCGCAAGCCCGCCGGCGTACAGGCCCTACGCGGCCGGAGCGCCGGAAAAGGTGTCCGGGGCAGCGGCGAAGAGGCTGCCTTGGCGAAACCCCTTCTTTTTTCCGGCGGGAGATGTCTACCTAGCTGCGGCTGGCGGTGGTCGGTGCCGGGATCGGCAGGGTGGCGGCCGAGCGCGCGGGGGGAGGGGGCAGGAGGCGAATCTGGGCGGGCGGCTTGACTTTTCGCCTGTCAATGTGGCCCTAGAAACGCTTTTCCCTTGCACCGGAGCCCCCGAGCGCCCTCAGTGCGCCGGGTTCGGCCTGCGAGCGCCGGGCGCAAAAACGGGCCGAGCCGGCGAAATTAGGCGTCCTGGGGGCACGACTGGGCCGTTTTTTTGGCGCCAGCGCAAATAAATCGCCTGGGGAGGCCGTCCTGGGGCGCGGCTGGAGATGCTCTTACTAGGGTGAATATCAGGTGATACCATGACTTTTTTTTTGTAAATAGGTGATACCATGACTTGTACGCTCCCATGATACAAATCTGACAAAGTTGATTTTAAATGTTTCAAAAAATTCCGAAAAAATTATGGATGCGCACAACACATGTGTCTATGATCCCTAAAATATTTAGATTAAAATTCAAAATACACATTGAGAAACAAAAAATACAAATTCAGCATAGTAGTGCCAATAAAGACAAAAGCATGAATATCGTCACAACCTACACTATTCGCATACGTTTTTTTGTTTCTCTATATGTACTTTGAATTTTGATCTGATACTTTTAGGGTTTGTAGACATGTGTTCTGAACATCCACAACTTTTTCGGAATTTTCAAATCATTTAAATTTGACTTCTTAAAATTGGTATGATGGGAGCATACCAGAGGTGGTATCACCTACTGGCCATCTACAGGCCATGCTCTTTCCGGCAGCCCACCTACAGGCCATCCCTAGGCTATGCTCTGACCACGCCTCTCTTCTCCTTTAGGGAACCCCACCTCACATACAAGCGTTCCTTGAAGTTCGAGGAATTCTGGCTCAAATAAGACGACTTCAAGAAGAAAGTCGTTGAGGTGTGGCATAAGCATGTCAACACATACAACCCCATCCGTCGAATCCACGTCAAAGCTTTTAGCCGCCTTGCTAAGACTATTAAGATCTAGCAATGTCAGAAGGTGCGTGACGTTGAGACGCGGATCTTAATCTCCAAGGAGATCATCTGGCAGCTTGACCTGACAGAGGAATCCTGCTTGTTCACTCGTGAGGAACGCTCTATTTGCTGCAATGTTAAGAGCAACTACCTGGGTCTCCTCTCGATCCAAAAAAACTGAAATGAGACATCGAACCGGGCTCACAACCATTCGAGCTGTGGGTGCGAACACTAAGCTTTTCCACATCAGAGCAAATGGTCGCGGAAAGAAGAATTTCATCTAATCGCTCGAGGACTGTTGGGGTCGCCATCACGCAAGAGGACAAAGAACTTGAGCTCCACTCCCATTTCAGTGAGCACCTGGGAACAAAGTCGCATTGCACTGTTAAAATCGATTGGGAGGCCCTTGGCTACCAGCGTCGTGATTTGTGTGACCTTGATGCCAACCTTGATGCAGACGAGATCAAAGAGGTTGTGTTCTCCCACCCCTATCGCAAGGCGCCCGGGCCCAGCGGCTTCATTGGGGCTTTCTTTAAAGAGGTCGTGTTCTCCCTTCCCTCTGGCAAGGCGCTCGGCCCCATCGGCTTCATTGGGGCTTTTTTTAAAGAGGTCGTATCCCCCCCTTTGAAATGAGGGTCACTCTTCGACAAGGACAAGGCGTATGGGATGGTTGGTTCCTTTATTATGTTTGTGACAAAATCTTTACAAACTTTTGTTGTCTTTCACCACCTAGCGGGTCTATGCTGGACTCACGCCACACTCAGATATCTTTTTATCTTTAGAAAATAGGACCAATGGCAGTGTCCGATCAGAAAATGCGTCGCAAACCTTTCGTGAAATACATCTTTAGTTCAAAAAGGCATGTCTGTTTGTGTTTATATTTCTTATTGTTTCTACCTTGATTTTTCTATAAATCTTCTTTGTTCTACTTTAGTGGATGTGTTCTAAGAGTAGAGCCTCTTTAACCTACACAAGAAAAAGAGTGGCAAAGTTGATGAGGTCATAAAACGAATGATAAGACAAGAAACGTGCAAGTCAAACTCAGTTTCTCAGAGGTACTAAAAGAGTGTGTTGTTTCACAAAAAAGAAAAATGCTTTGTGCTAATGTATAGCACATCCCCCATCGAATTAATTTATACAATATTTTTCTATACTAGTAAGCGTGCACGTGCAATGCACGTCTAGTTTGAGTTTAAACCTTGGACACTTGAAGTTGTTTGTTCCAATCCACATATTGATAAAGCAGAGCCCTTGCATTCTGATACAAAGTACCTAAAATGTTATGTCCATGCTATCTAAAATGGTATGTCCTTGCATAAGCTTCACATGTGACGCAAGAAAATAGAAGCAACCTCCGCTTCACACTGGCATCATTTGACATGGTCTGACATTTAAATGCGAGTCAGTATGACCCTAGAACAAAAGTGTATAACATTCAGAATAAGAGACTGCATGGATTATCACTTAGCACAGGAACTGAAGTGAGCCAACTGATGTGTGTTTCATTCTTCATGGTAAACGTGGAGAGAAAAAGAGTTTGTACTCATCTGCCAAACATAACTAAACATTTTATAGACGGCACACACATTGTCCATACAAAAACAGGGGAAAATATAAAAATCTTGAATTAAACCCTCCCAATTTCAAAACCAAGCGGAGCCACCGTTGGTTGTTTTCAGCGGCACGGCAATCCAAGCCACATCTTGCATAATGGAACCATGGAGCTGGGTGTCTACTCCAAGCCCTATGTCGCTCATTTGTGCTTCACCAACCCTTGCAATTCAAAATTGGCAACTCAATAAGCCATTTCCATAAACACTTTTACAACCACTACACTGAAATCTACAAGTGGCTGAAATTGTTCAAGCATTTGTGCAACATCCAGAGAATAAAATAATAACCATGATAGCTTCCTACCTGAAACTAAAAGAATTTGATCTCATGTTGGGAGTGGACGCATCATGCTACCATACCACAGACTTGGTTGGTGCCGAGCCCTTGCCCTAGCTCGCCGCGGTCTCTCTCTCTTTCTCTCTCTCTCTCGCCACAAACGGAAGAAGAAAGGAGGAGAGAGCACTGTGGACACAGTGAGGTTTTCCGGCGCACTAACGCCTGCCGCAACAACGACTTTTCCATAGCACAAACTCTACACCCCCGCCCATTGCAACGTACCCACGCGGGCTTTATACCCTGGGCCAGCTTTGGGCACGAACCCCACGCCTCCTACATAGCCGGGTGCCCGATCGGCCCGCGGCGATCTCGACACTCGCCCTGACCGGTTCGCCAACGGCCTACTCCTACTACGGCGTGTCGCACGCACATACACGCGCGGACCCAAACACTACACATGCATGCACGCCACGGTCCGGACCGCACCCGGCGTGCGCACGCACAGGCACCCGACGCATTCGCCATGGCTTATTAGCGAACAAACTTGATTCATGACGTTTGAAGGGACAAGCTGAACTTAAATAATTAGAAACAAGGTATGCAGATTCATAATGTAATTAAAATCTGGACAAAAATAATGCTACTATTAACAACAACATAATGAAGGTAAATTAGGTGCTAAAATAAGGAACAAATTATTTACTTTTATTTCCTAACGGGTTATCATTAGGTAAAGACAACAAAGCAACACTTCAAAAATGATACAAAATTTTGACTATAGGACATTTTGAAACTTATACATATAGATCCACGCTTTAGTAATATAACTCAAGCTCATGGGATACCTGCATGTTTGAAGCTATCCATTTCATATTATGCGAGATAGTTGATGCTTGATGGTACCTTCTCTTACACAAAAACTCAAAAGGATAGAACACTTTTGCAGCTACTTAGTCTGGTCTGTGTAAAAAAGGAAATAGCCAAACTGAACTTTCTTAGTTGGAACTTAGTACACACCCTGATGTTCATTGCTACAATATTGAGCGTCATGCCTGGTTATAATTTAGATTGAATACCAAGAGTCCAGAACAGATCTGGGATTGCCAAGTGAGTACAACATTTTAGGGTTCAAAATTAAAATATGGAGCTTCAAATTTACTCAGGGTAGGAGGGGATGTATGGCCTTGGCTACAACAACACATGATTGAAATCATATCTGTGTGCCAAATTTTATTATAATGCAAGCTTAGAATGAAGGATTCTAACAAAAATATTAACGAGCATGGTCACCAACGAACTTGAGGCTCTTCTCATCCTGTATTGGAATAGCTTTCTTTTTAGACTTATTCCATTCATAGTTTGGTAGTTGCTTTACCCAACTTTTCTAGAAACAAACAAGCTAATCTTTCAATGATGGTCAGGATCTCCTCCAACGGGATCGTCTTCCTGCACATTTTCACCATGTGAAGATAGCAATTAGTGTTTATCTGAAAGCTAAGACCTTCTGCATCCGTGTGCACATGCTCACAAAACTCAGTCACTCAGCCCTTGAGGCAAACATGGACATACCCGTGTAAACCCCCAAAAAAGAAAAGGAAACAAGCTAACGTGGAAGGGCTAATACATCAAAGACCGCCATTCTTTAGACAAACTTGTAAGCAGGACTCACCTGTTCACACCTTCAGCACCAGATTCAAGCAAGAATAAACATACACACACACACACACACACACACACATACACACACACACAAGGAGTCTATAATTCCACCCATAGAATGGATCCATAACTGAATACTTCCTACTAAATCCATCAAATAAGGTTTGATTAGCATAACTGTCCAGAAAGTTTGCATGACTTTACTCTGGAGACGACATTATTAATATGTGATCGGCAGTGTTCCCTTTCCACCTTGTATATCTGTCAAGTAAGCGATGAGTAACAAAGATGGGAATGTGAAATAGTACATGAGCAGTCCGGAGTTTCAAGAAGTAGAAGCACCTTTTTTTTACCAAGGCCACAAAATTTTGAGATCTCAGTTAAACTTTGCTTCTCCATGACTGCCCCCGTAGACAGATAATGCAGTACAGATAAAACAAAACTCAATTCTCCTTCTCCTTTTCAATTGGCACTGACATACAATTCTTTGTGTGGTGATAGAAAAAGAATCCAAATTCCCTCTGATGACCGAAATCTAAAAGACTGTAAAACATGTTTCTCTTTGAAATCAACATCAGAGGATCATTTATCAGAAGATGATTTGAGGAAATCAAGAATAGATGATTTGGCGGAAAGAAACAACATTCAGTTACATAGTTCGCGGGCTCCTTTGATCCGTCGCTTGTGTGCAAGTGTCAAACCTGCGAGGCTCTGAATGCCAGATGCTGCTCGCGTGTGTCCTTCGGTGGTTCATGATGAACAGGTCGGAGAACACCTGCGACTGCGATTGAGCCGGAGAGGCGACGGGGACGGCGCAGTGCGACAGAGGAGCATGTGAGCACAACACGCCAAGCAGGGCAATGGTACGTGTTTCTTGAGAGGCAGTGCACAGAGTAAGATTTGGTGGAGAAGGGAAGGGATCCATACCACAAAAACTGAAGTTCGAGGCGGATTTCCGACGACACGTGGATGCAGAGGACCAGCAGAGCATCGAGGTGGAGATCTGGCGGCGCGTCGAGGAAGAGATTGCGGCGTGCAGCACCTCCTCAACCGCCGCCAGGCCTCTCCTCCTTCTCCCCTCTCCCCCTCTCGGAGAGATTCGCCGCTGTCCCGGTCGGTTTGACCCGCATCCATCCATCAGCTGGCCCCGCCGCTGCCCGTGACCGGCGACCCGTCACGTGAGGAAGCCGCCACTGCCCAGCCCCTCGCTCGTGCGGAGCGGACGGGTCGCAGGAGAGGGACCCGTCGCCGCCGACGCAGACCGATCGCGCCGCTGCTCGACAGAGGAGAGGAACCCTGCCGCCAACGAAGGTCGAGCACGCTGTGTCTCGTGCCACCGCTGCTGCTGGAGGGAGGAGAGGGACCCCGGCGGCGTCCTGTGGCGGCGACGAGGAGGAGAGGGAAGGGAGGGAGGGGAGTGGGGAACGATGGAGGCGAGGCAGGACGAAACGTGGCCTCTCCTTTTCTTCTCTTTTCTTTTTCCGATGGCAGACGGGGGCTTTTTTTTTTTTTTTACCTTTTCGTGCCGATCATGGATGGCAGAGTTTTCATTCGCTCCTAGAGATGTTCTTTTGTTTAATAGTAGTATAGATATAGATACATTCGTATACTGTACACTTTTTTTTAGGGGGTTTATAAATATACTGTACATACTGTACACATTTTTTCGATGCTGTTTGCGTCCATGCCGGACGCGTAGCAGGAGGGCCGTCCCGTTCTTTTAAATCGGGTCCATCTTATCTCCTGCGGCGGTATGGTATTATTTTTTTCAATTGTATCGTTTTTTTTTAGAATATTCTGTCGTATCGATCGAACCGCCCGTTGTGGATCCTCGCTCGGCACACGCGAACCGTCGGGTCCGGCCCGTTGCTGGTCCCACCACCCGCCTTCCAGTCCACCCGGGCTGACCGGGCGTTGCAGCGAAAGAAAGGCACCGTTATTATTTTTTCGAGGGAAACGGCACCGTTATTTTATTAGACGTTTATTAGTGCCCCATGGCCCATGGCCGGCGCACCGGGAGCGCGAGCGCTGGCAGCGGCAGGCAGGCACCACCATGCTCGGCGCCGTCCTCCGGATGCGGCTCCGCGTGCTCCGCCGCCACCTCCGCCTCCGCGGCCGCAGGCGGAGGTGCCGCTTGCGGTCCCGGAGAGGGCGCGGCGGCGCGGCGGGGGGCGAGGAGGAGGGGGCGCGCGAGCCGGTGCTGCTCGTGTCCGGGATGGGCGGGTCGGTGCTGCACGCGCGGCGGCGTTCGGACCCCAAGTTCGACCTCCGGGTCTGGGTGCGCATCCTCCTCGCCGACCTCGAGTTCAAGAAGTACCTCTGGTCGCTCTACAACGCCAAAACCGGTGGGTTGTGGCTTGGCTTGCCCGTGTTCCCCAGCTGTTCGATGAAACGTTTCGGTGCACTCGGGGGGTGGTTGATTGATCGAGGTGTCTTCTGGTGGTTTCTCGCGCAGGGTATGTGGAATCGTTGGACGACGACGTGGAGATTGTGGTGCCGGACGACGATCATGGCCTGTTCGCCATCGACGTTCTCGATCCTTCCTGGGTGAGTGAACTTATGCGTGTTAGTTCAGTGAATGGATTTGAATAGTTCATCTTTTCTTCCGTTCTTTCGATGAACTGTACACTGGCAGTAGATTTATTTTTTGCCCGTGAGCGTGGCCGGTGGGAGTTTTTTTGGGGGTGTCTGTTAATTGGGGCAAATGGGAAGGGAAAAGAGGAAGTGGACATATAGAGATAGAGGGATCAGTGATGGATATCCGTTTCGTACTGTCGTATGGAGAGCTTTCTTGTGCTTTTAACTTACTAGTGCTCTTGGAGAATGGATAGCAGGATAGGGACAGGCATTTGGCACATATGGACTGTAAAATTGCATTTAGATTGTAGACCGACTAGGATGAAAAAAATGGATTTACGTGGACCATGGTTGCTTACCACAGGACAAAAAAGTGAACTGGAGCTATTGTAGTCCATCAAATTTGTATTTATATTCTCTTAACTTGAAGGAATGAAGCCATGCTTTCGCTCATGAAATGTTCAGTCAAATGATCTATGCAGAGTATGAGGAATCGCATGGCTAGAACTGGTAGCTGAAAATGGAGCATTGAGACAGTGATAATACATGCCAAGTTGCTAACATGCTTGCATGTCATATCAACAAGATTTGTGTTCGAACAAGTAATCCATCGGTGAAACTGATGCTTATCCTACTTGATTGCTCTTGGTACTTAAACATTTTGACGTTGATTTCAGGTGAAATTAATTCCCTAACTGCTGAGTTCGAAACGAAAATAAACATTTTTTGTATTGTAGAAATATTGGAAAGGGAATTTTACTTAAAAATGGTATGCTGCTGATACGGAATGAGTTCACTTCAAGAATTCATGGGGTGGCTAATCCCTCATAGAGGGTATTTAATCATGTAATTCAAATCATTATTCAAGAAGCGAATTCCCTTTCTGAATTAATTGCCGTCTCTGATTTAACCAGTTGTTGCAAAGAGCATAATTTTTGTGATCTGATTTGTGCCCCATCTCTCTTAACTTCAGTTTGTAGAGCTACTGCATCTGACTATGGTGTACCATTTCCATGCTATGATTGATATGCTCCTTGACTGTGGATACGAGAAAGGAACAACACTATTTGGATATGGTTATGATTTTCGTCAAAGCAACAGGTACAATCCTCTAAATCAACACTTAAGTGAGTTCATTTGGATGATGGCTTAGCCTAAAACATTTTCTCTTGCACAAGCATAAGGTGCTGTAACGATGGTTTTATCTGGCAGGATAGACAAAGCAATGGCTGGTTTGAGAGCAAAACTTGAGACGGCTTACAAGGCCTCTGGTGGGAAAAAAGTAAACATAATCTCCCATTCTATGGGAGGATTGCTAGTACGCTGTTTCATGTCTATGAATCATGATGTGAGTTTTCTTGTTTGGTATGCCACTTTGCCTATGCAGCCAAAATTTCGTTTCTCAAATCTTTCCATTTCATTTTTCTAGATATTTTCAAAGTATGTCAATAAATGGATTTGCATTGCTTGTCCATTTCAAGGTAATGCACTTTCAGTCAATTGATATATTCTGTCACTTCTCACCTTTGATAGGATACACTTCTTATATTAGTTCTCATATCTTGGCAGGTGCCCCAGGATGCATCAATGATTCTCTTCTAACTGGACTGCAGTTTGTTTATGGTTTTGAAAGTTTCTTTTTCGTTTCTCGATGGGCGATGCACCAACTGGTAATTTCTTGACCATGTTGCATCTAAGCTTCATGAACTAATCAATGTTTGCTACTGTACAGTAACTATTCCATGCCATCTAAAAATAATCTCTGACTCTTCACTTTATGTAGCTGGTTGAGTGCCCATCAATCTACGAGATGCTGCCAAATCCAAACTTTGAGTGGAAGGAAAAACCAATTGTTCAGGTTTGGCGAAAGAATCCTGAAAAGGATGGAACAGCAGAGCTAGTTTTGTATGAAGCGACTGATTGTGTTTCTCTGTTTGAAGAAGCTTTACAAAATAATGAGGTATTCATACTCACTTCTACATGTTTTTGATATAATAATGCCATTTTGTTGTATACTGGCCACACAGCTCATTTACTAGAGACAAGAAACATCCAGACACAGACTTATTGTAATACACATGAAAATCACATGTACATTGTCCAGTGCATTAATTTCATAGTATATACATTATTTGTAGACTCCAGATAGTTTTTGCTTTCGACAGTCAGGGTCTTAGGGACAATATGCACTACAAATGAATTTATTCTTTGTGGTAATGGCAGTGCACTATGCATGTTTCCTTTGATTGTCATGTTGTGTTTAACCTATAAATGTAATGAACTATTCAGACATTCCCACTTTATCTTGTTTTATTCTCGGAAAAACTTTTCCTTCCATTAATTTTTTTTAACAAGTGGAAGTTGATGTAACTCTTGCATGAAGCTATATATAATGTATTTTTTGACTCTTAGTCAGCTACTTGTTTGATACTTCATTCTATTTTTTTATATCTGTAGCTCAATTATAATGGGAAGACGATTGCACTTCCATTCAATATGTCCATCTACAAATGGGCTACTGAGACTCGCCGTATTCTTGAGAATGCTGAACTACCAGATACCGTGAGTTTTTATAGTATACATGGGACATCTTATGAAACACCATATGATGTTTGGTAAGTATTATGATGGCAATTAATACTAACATTGTGTGTTTTTAACTTTTTATACTGTTCTAGAAATGATAATGTGAGATTCATCATTATTGTTAGGGTACGTGAGATTCATCATTATTTTTAGGGTCAGGGTACTGTAACTCTAGTGTTGTTCATCAGTTGGGATCTTTGGATACAGTAGTTGATATGATTGAATAACAATGAAGCAATTTCCTGTTGATGTTCCCTTCACAATAGTCGACTTAATCTTCAAAACAAGTGCTATCAGCTTATATTTCAGTATTTTTTTTCCTTCTGCGACGGTAACACAGAGTTGTTCTCTTTAGATAAATTCAGAAGATGATGAATCTGATAGCAAATGTACTGCGTTTCATTCCTCCTGGCTTTCCTTTTTTGCACAGCTATGGCTCTGAAAGCTCCCCAATTGGAGATCTCTCAGAAGTGTGCCGCACAGTGGTACTGTCTTCCATTACTTGAAGTCTGACATGTTCTTGTTGGAATCTTGCAATGTCTGTTTATGGTAATGACATGTGATTATCCTATTGTCAGCCTACATACACATACGTGGATGGAGATTGCACCGTTCCTGTCGAATCAGCCACGGTAACCACTCTTTATGTCCTAGTGAAGTATGCCAACTATCTGGTATCTGTTTTAAAAGCAGAAGCTTTGATGCACTAAGCTGTAGTTTAGCTGATTATACTCCTCTAACATGGGGCCCTGCAACAGTGATTACGCCTGTGTTGCGCAAATGCTTAACATCTTACAATGTGTTAGTGTTCCTTGTCGGACGATAGCATATCTTATTACAACCAATTTTATCAGGTAGCGTGGCTTATTGTGCCTAACCTTGCCATTCACAATATTGGATTTACAAGCTTCCCCTGCACTTATGCATCTATGTTTGCTGACAGGCTGATGGGTTCCCAGCGAAAGAAAGGGTAGGCGTCAGGGCTGACCACCGAGGGCTGCTGTGTGATGAAAATGTGTTCAAGCTTCTCAAGAAATGGCTCGGCGTAAGCGAGAACGCATGGGGTAGGGTGTCGAAATCGCAAATCATGGACATGCCCCCAGAGAGGATCCATGATCAGGTCAGTCTCTGATAGATATGGCATCGATTTCTTCGAGGGAACGGTTATTTTGGTCCTTTCCCTTGAAGAGACGGACACGCGGATGTACCGGTAATTGTGTACAAAAATTATCTACCGTGTGGAACATTGTGAAACACTTCATGGGCATATATTACAATGTAGTACGTATATCAATATATCATACTCCCTCCATTCCAAAATATAGTGCGCCCGCGCTTCCCGAGGTCCAACTTTGACCGTAAATTTAACCAACAAGACCAACTGCGGCGGAAGAAAGAATTATATAATTGAAAACTTCTTTCGAATACGAATTCACTGATATAATTTTTGCTCCCGCCGCAATCGGTCTTGGTAGTTAAATTTACGGTCAAAGTTGAAGCACGTAGATAAAGGAAGCACTACATTGTGGAATGGAGGGAGTATGAGCCTGGAAACTTCTGTGAAATATTGTCACTGTAACGACCGCTTCGTCCACCGGCCATTTCCTGTCGTCCCCTTGCCTCCTATCGCCGGCTCCGGCATCTACCGGGTTTCCTCTTGTTGAAGAACCTGTCAGCACTCGGACCTGTTGTTGAGTCTCTTGTGCTCGCGACAGGAATGAAAGATGAGCTGGGTTTGCCGACGAGCGAACTCGGCGGCTCATGCTATGGCTAGAGAAGGGATGCTAAACGAGTTATGTAAAGTGTGTCTTCAGGTTCCACCTGATTGCATTTTACGTGTAGTTGCGTCTGAAATTCTAGAACCTTATTCAAACGATGTTATTCTAACAAAAGAAAAGGTATGTCGAATAGTGTGGTAATTTACTCACCATGGACCTATAAATAACTTGCGTACAAATATTTTGGTAACTTTTGACCTCGGGTTAACAAAGTTGTTGAAACATACCCGTAAACTTTTGTATAAATAGCATATGCTAATTTACGCATCGCGGACATGATAATTTACGTACAAGCAGGCAAGCAACATTGTAACTGTTTTGATACCGGGATAAAATAAGTTGTTGAAACATATCTCGATAGTTTCTGTGTGAATAGTATGGTATTTTACGCACCGTGGACCTGATAACGCAACCATGATAACTTTGACCCAGAAAAAAAAATTGGTTTCAACCAGCATATGCTTCCTCCATCCCAAAATTCTTGTCTTAGATTGGTCTAGATACCGATGTATCTAATACTAAAACGACTTGATATATCTGTATTTAAACAAATCTAAGTCAAGAATTTTGAGACGGAGGGAGTACCTTGATAACTTTTATGTGAATAACCTGATAGTATACACTCTGCAGGCCTATAAGTTATATACAATACCGTGGTAACTCGAATTCTACACGAGGTATTATATATTCTCACTATGACCTCAGCTGGTAACTCGAATTCTACACGAGGTATTATATATTCTCACTATGACCTCAGCTGGTAACTCGAATTCTAAGGAGATGAAATAAACAACAACACAAAGTTTTGACAAAACCACGAGGTTAGCCTTGAAGTTTCAGGTTCCACGCGTCCCTATAAATAGAACGTTAGACAGTTATAGCACTCCATTGAACTTTTAATTGTATATATACATACTCCCTCCGTAAAGAAATATAAGAGCGTTTAGATCACTACTGTAGTGATCTAAACGCTCTTATATTTTTTTACAAAGGGAGTGTTTTAGAGTCTAGATCTACATATTTTGCTTCGTATGTACAGTACTAGTCTATATTGAAATCTTTAAAATGTCTTATATTTAGAAACAAAGGAAATACTGAAATAAGTTGGTTGCCCCGTTTCAAAACCCATGAATCTTAAGTCTTAATTCCATAAACACCTTCAATCAATCAAACTCACTTCCCCTCTCACTTTCTTGATCACAAACATTCGAATTTTGGCCCTCAGTTTGCCCAAATTCATCACCTGTACCTTCTGCAGTAGCCCTGAGATGCTTGGAGACCCCAGTAACAAGGAACCCGCGCGTAAAACCGAGGCGGCGCCTCTTCAGCTTGGCCACTCCTCGCAGAGCCTGCGTCCCCAGGTCAACAGCGAGCACCGTCGTCATAGCTCCGTCGCTGGTGGCCTCGGCCAGCATGTAAACAACGTCGTCGTCCTCGTCAGCGACACCCATGGTAGGCAAAGCCATGCGAAGACGCCCCAGGGACAAGACCCCCTCGACGGCCTTGTGGGCTCTGCCGCTCATGAGCTTATGCAGCAGCCTGTAATGCCTCGCGACGTCGGCGGGGACGCCGACCCTCGCCGACCAGACGGAGCACCGCTGCCGCCAGTCGCTCCACGAGGTGGCCGGGATAGGCATGCTCCAGGTGGTGGCCTTCCAGGTGTCGTCGACCAGCATCGTCACCTCGACGTACTTGATGGCGTCCTTCCGCTCGTTGACGGCGATGTCACGTAGGTAGTAGGGGCAGCGCTCGAGGCACCAGGTCCAGTCGCCCTTGAGGGGCGACGGCAGCGGCATGTCGCGGAGCACTGGGGCGGGGCTCTCGTCGAGCACGTCGCAGAGGAGGATGCCTCGCCAGAGATCGATCCAGCCGACCGTGCCTTTGGCGCCACCGAGCGTGATCACCTTGGTCGTCAGGTGGTGCATGAGCGTCTCCGACGAGGGAGGGGTCGCGCCCCTCAGCATCTGTTCCTCGTCCGCCCGCCTGGAGGTCCAGCTCCCCGGCTCGCCGTCGGGCCCCGAGCGGTACAGGTGGAGCTTGAACGAGACCATGCCCACGCGCTTGAGGGCGGCGACGGCGTACTCGCCATCGCCGCCGGTGCAGCTCAGCACGGCGATCTCCGCATCCCCGAAGTAATGGGGAGCGGACTTGGGGAGCAGGTCCAGCGTGGGGCGCCGGGGGCGCGCCCTGTACACGAAGTAGTCGCTGAACATCTGGTAATACCAGCCATGGGGTCTGACGGGGACGCGGAGGAGGACCAGGTCGGCGTCCGTGCTGACGACCTTGGGCGCCAGGGACAGGTCGTCGGGATCCGGGCACGCGGCGAAGTCGACGGAGAAGTGCGAGAGGACCGGCGGGCGCGCGCCGCAGAGGGTCACCGCGATGGGATGGCCGGTGCTCGTGGTGGACGTGGCGGTGGTGGCGTTGCGGGCGGGGCCGATGCGGCCGAAGAGCTCGAGCAGGACGGAGCTCGGGACGGCGTCGCCCTCGCGGACCCCGCGGAAGGCGGCGGCGGCGGCCATGCGGTCCGATCGATCAGTCCGCGATCCAATGGCGGCGGAATTTGGGGGAGGGTTACGAATTTTCCTGCCCGAACTAAATAAGTTTTTTCTTTCCTGCCCGAGCTAAATAAGTTTTTTTTTTCTCTTTTCCTGCCAGAGCTAAATAAGTTTTTTTTTTCTTTTCTTTTCTTGCTGGGCTCAATCCGGACGACTCTGCAACGGTCCGAGCCCGTGGTCTGAGCCCGCATCCGTCTCACGCAGGCTCTGCCCCACAGCGAGCAGAGACCAAGAAAGCCTCGCCGCCGTAGCACCCCGTCCCGATAACCACCTCTGCACATCGCTCGCCGGCCGCCGGGGAACACCAGCGGAGCGCACGACCAGTGCAACGACGCGCTGATCTAGCGCGGGACAGCTCGCCTCCCCACAACCAGCTATCTCGCCCCTCCGACCGGCGCCTCAACCTCGACTCCTCCTCGCGGCTCGCCGTCTTCCACCCAAGGTCGACGAGATCTGCCTCCTCACCGTCAACACCACCACAGTCCACAGGTTTCAGCCTGGTAAGCGGTCTTCCCCCTCCATCCTCCCCTTCATCCCCGTTTATTATTGGATCCTTTGGTTAACTTGGCTAGATCCGTCTGGTGTAGCATCTGGTTGCAGTTAGGGAGTAACTTTGGTGCCGAATTGCTGTTGGATTCTCGATCCAATTCTAGTGGGCAGCATATAAATAATTGTTTTCATGTCTGGATTCACAATCTTATCATCTGTATTCAGCTAGATAGATACAGCATGTACTTTTCTATGTATATAATCCTATGTAATTATAGTTCACAAATCAATTACCTATGTCCTAGAAACTGTCATGTACCAGTATCACAAGTCTGTGCATCACTTCGGCCAGTAGGCAAAATATGAAGATAATGGATGCTGCTACAGTTTACCTGACGGCCTACTGCCTGCTCTAGGAAATCAGGACGAAAACTGGCTGCCGTAGTTCTCATTCGCTCTTTTGGTTGGTGGCAGGCGATCGCTAGCTGTGTGTCCTAGATGAAGCACATATTCAAGATCATCGCGGTGCTGGCAGCAATCTCCGCCGTCTGGGTTGCGCTCCTTGAAACCTCGACAGTCCCTCGCAGTTTTACTTGGTTGGTGAGTGTCATCAATTTTTTTCACTTCTAATGTCTTGAAGAAGAGAGGCTCCTTTTAATTAAGATGTTTGCTTCTGGCTTTTGTTGTTATAGCTTCCCATCTACTTGGTAGTGGCGCTTGGATGCTACGGCCTTTTCATGGTTGGATATGGGCTCATGTTCTTCCCAACCTGCCCTCAAGAAGCGGTATTACTACAGCAGGTAGCTGACATAGTCCTAGCAGCCTAATTTTCCTTTTTGTCTACGCAGTCTTATTTCCATTTTGAAAACCAATAGTCTCTAGAACTTGCATCCTTTGTTATTTCCCGTTTTAGTTTCACACCTGTGCACTGTCTATTATATATCCTTTTCTCTTGTTTTTCTGCTGGCATAACGAGATTCAAGGTATTCTGCACAAAGAAAAGAACAGAAACTCTGAAAACTTCATAAGTTTATTTGTACCTTATGCGTATTATTGTATGAATTTTCATAATGGTCACTACAAATAAACCAAGCCACCTGATTTCCGAACTTCTAAGTTTTCTGTACATTACAGGTTTGGTTTCTTCCCATTTGTAATTCTTTGAGCTCGACCAACTATGCAGGATATTGTGGAGGCAAAGGAATTCCTGTCAAAAAGAGGTGTTGATGTGAGCTCTGATTGAGGTCAATACCAATGATTTATGTTTCATGACCAGTTTGAAGCTTCCTGGATACCGTATAGAAAAATTATGGCATTTCACCATGTCTAGATATTTGTTACTAACGCAGTTTTTGTGAGTGGCATGTTACAATTCTAGATTTTGTTAGTTCAGTGGATGGCTTGTCACGATACTAGTTATGTCAGGAAAACAGTGCGAGAACAACTAATTAATGGTTTGTTAGCAAGTCCATCAGTGTTCAAGACATGTCTGCTATTTTACAATCTGGTTTTCATCACTGGATGTGTTCCATTTTTTCTGTGCGGTATCATCTTTGATGATTAGCCTACCCCAACTTGTTTGGGGCTAAATACTTTGTTGTTGTTGTAGTATCATCTTTGGCGATGGTTCGAATTGCGAGTTCCTTTCATGGTTCAGTCCCGGTATGCGGAATTTTCTGTCCAGTTCAGATTTCTTTCGTTTGCTAAATCTGGAATGATTTCTTGAGTTTTTCAAATTCGACAAAGTTCTGAACCCCTCATGATTAGCAAAAGATCATTAAACCTTTACCAATACCATTACTGCTCCATGTTTACAAAATAATTGTAGAATGAACCAGTATACACCCTGTGCGGTGAACCTTTGTCAACTCATAATCCTATTTTATACATGTTCAGTCACATGCCAAGTTGGCAGCAGACAATCAGTCGCCTGCTACCGTGAGGTAGCTGCTTCCGACGTTGTCTTGTTTGAGTCCGGTCCATCATCTTCTCCGGCACCAGGCAGTCTTTCCGCCGCTGTGCGGTTCTCTGTCGCTGCCTCCTCGTCAATTGCGCCTGTGACCTGCGCCGTGTCCTCGGCAGCCTCCCTGGAGCCCCTGCTTGGAATGGTTCTCAGTGGTCAGTTGTGAGCTTGTTACACTATCATCAGAGTAGATGCAGGTAGTAGCTATCATGAATTTTCGTAGGCAACACCAACTGAAGAATACAGTACTTGTATGAGTAGATGATGAGACCAATTGCAGTGCCAGCGAAAGCTACAAAGTACATCCAATCGACCTGCAGATCCCCCAAATTTGCCGCCGTTGGTTCAGTTAGAGCCTTGTTTGAAACACATGAATTTGACAGTAAACAGTTCAATTTTCAAAATGAACAGATGTGCTCAAACCTTCTCATGGTAAGCGAAGATACGGATTAGAACAGCCCACATGTCGGAGGTCAGAAGTGATAGGTTCAGCATGGTTGCGCCGCATATCTGAAACAATCAAATGTGAACTGAATTCTACAAAAAAAATGTTTCAGGACAGTCATGAATTTGACCACAAGAGGATAGTGATCTGATCTACCTTCAGGATAATAGGCACTGTGGAGTAGAACAGGAACATTGCTAGCGCAAATCCAATAAAAGGGAGCACCTGAAAGGACACAGAAGGCCAGTGTCAAAAACTACATAATTTTGATTAATATTATCGCCGTGGTGAATGTCTAATAGCATGCTGCAATGCTTTCAGATTTTCTGACATCCACTCACAGTTTGGATATTGCAAAGTTTCAGTTGGATGACAGATGCTTAACATTCAACCTCTGGTAAGATTTGGAAAGTCTTATATGGCCCAAAAACATTCTGACATGTTCATAATGCACTTGCTTTATGCTCTACTATTAGTTACTCCCTCCGTTCGGAATTACTTGTCTCGGAAATGGATGTATCTAGAATTAAAATACATCTAGATACATCCATTTCTGCGACAAGTAATTCCGAACGGAGGGAGTAGAATCTAAAGTTCAGAAAAAGAAACCATAATTGTCCCTAGAAAAAAGACTATAGTTGTCTATGACTGTAGGTGGTTCAGTTTAATGCCCCTAAATCGGAATGACTAAAGCTCAGGAGACTCACTGCGCTGGCATTCCATTCCGTTGATCTAAGTTCTTCCCGCTCAAGTATGCTTCTGTTGTAATGTCAAGGGTGTGGCATTCCAATTTCCAAATGCATGTTAGGTAACATAAAGTTCAGCGAAACTGTAAGGTTTATAATCGAAAACTTTCTGGTTTCACTACTTCGTCAGTCCTCACATAGAGATATGTAGTTTGATATGCCGACTACAGTTTGCCTCTCTTATCTGTCAAGTTAAATTGAAGCACCACAGAAGAAAGTACAGTTCAGGATTGCGATAAGCAAAAGGATACATCTGTATGCCGCTTATAATTGCTCCAAAAACACCTAGCATCGCCATCACCTCAATCCTGCTGCTTTTCTTTACAATATACTCCTGAAATGTTGTAGGAACAAAACCTTCAATGTATTTTTCACCCATGTACATAAACTTGCGTCGACAGATGAGGTTTTGTTGATACCTCGGTGACATTGCTGACGGCGTAAAGCGTGGCCCCGGCGATGACAAGCATATCGCCTTTCAAGGGACTGGGTCCTTCTGCAGGACATTCCAAGATCATGTAATGTTAGAACTATTTACATGAGTTGGAGCTGTAAGCTACCAGCGGCGTAATCCCCTCAATTGTGATAGTTGTGTGAGGACTGAAGACTCCCATATGATATTATTGTTCTTACTTGATTTTCGTTCAGAGGCGTGCACATCGGAGAAGACCACCAGCACGACGCCGGCCACGCAGATCCCGACGCCGAACAGCTTCCTCAGCCCGTACTTGGTCTTGAGGAAGATCCAGGTGAGGAAGAGGACGCAGGGGATCGCCCAGCAGTCCAGGAGCATCACGCTCGTCAGGGACGTGTACTGGTAAGCCTTGACGACTTTTATGAACAGTTAAAAAGAAATTCAAAACCAATTTCAGCATCTTTAATTATCCATGTGATGAAAAACTACATGATCTGAAATATCATTCATTTCAGTAACGGTAGCTACGTGGGTCGTACCGATGTAGTTAGCCTCCACGTCGACGATGCTGAGGATCAAGTAGTAGTACCATTTCACCTGCAGAAAACAGAATGTGGAAGAAAACGTTCGTTTTCAGGGTTCCGCTGATAGGAACATTCACGGTTTTTGCATCGTTGCGTCTCGCCGCAAGGACAACTTGGTGATGAAGAAACAGCATGAGCAACTTGTGAAGAGCAGCAGAATCAGAATAGGCATAGCTATCCCTGTCCTGGGCAGCAGGGGGGATAAGATGCACTAAACACGCATTGTACACGCAGAAAATTGATTTCTTTTTTACTAGAGCATAAGAGCTGGGTATAGCAAATTATGGCTGATTTCCATGTCTCGGGATCAAATTTTGAACCAAATTAGCATCAGAGCATCTCTTTTGGACAGTAAAGGCCGCACCGAGACGTACCGTCAGATGTTGCCGTTTGTAGATCATAATTCCTCCGTAGACAAGCGCGAGGAGGATGTAGTTCAGCAGGGACTGCGACGTCGGCGCATTGACGCCTGAAAAAGCAGACATGAGCGTAACAACACTGCAAGCCTCCACTCACAGTTTCACCATCTTCCATTTTTGCTCACAGAGGGAGCAGAGAACAGAAGCAAACGAGCATAAGTGATGAGCCAAATAAATGCTCGTGTTGCACTAGAATTCTTCCTTTTGGGCCGAAACGCATGAGAACACTGGAACCAATAATTTTTCCTTTGGTTCAGACTTTCTTTCAGAGTGGCGTGCTAGAATCCAGTAGGTGTCACGAGATTATGAATGGTAGCAGAGGCAATTCCCTATCAAGCCAGGTCATAACTAATGCCAAATACCAAGAAAATTCATAACTAGACCAGGCAAAATGGCATTGCGGGGGGACAGCGGAGTAGACGGCGGCGCGCCGGCCGCCGGCCGGGCGTACGTACCTCGGCGTGCGAGCTCGGAGGAGGAGAAGCCGGTGGAGGTGATGAGCAGCGAGACGAACTGCCCGAGCGCGAGGCCCACAAGCACCTCTCGCCGGAGCCACCTCGGCGCCGGCAGCGCCATTGCCGGCTAGCTAGTTGGTTGCTGGGTGCCTGCCCTGCTCTCGTCTTCTTCGCCAACGTCGCCGTCCGCCCACTCGTGTCGTATAGCAAGCTGATGGCTTAAACAACAAAGCTGCTTGCCATTGGTAGTTGGACTATATGTATGCACACGGACGACTTGGTTAGCGTCTCTGCCTCGTGGGCCCTAGGCGCTGCCTGTGGCACAAAGCCGCCGGTTTTTTGCTTTTGTTCCCACGGAAATACAACTCTTCCCGGCAGAGTTCGGGCAAAATCATCTACTCTCTCCGTTTCTAAATATTTGTCTTTCTAGACATTTCAAATGAACTATCATATACAGATGTATGTAGACATATTATAGAGTGTAGATCCACTCATTTTGCTCTGTATGTAGTCATTCGTTGAAATATCTAAAAAAACAAATATTTAGGAACGGAGGGAGTAGTAGTATGTAGTAGTAATTCTTTTGAATATATCATATATAGATGTTTACTTTGTATTTCATATGGCTAATTTCATAGTACAACAATTTTTTTGTGGATCATCTTGCAATCACAAAAAGTGATATAGTCCAGGAGGATCCAACAATTCATTCCCTACCCTAGCCGCCGCCACGGACGAGGCGACTAGGGAGGCGATCCTTTTGTACCGATCTCCACTGGCAAGGGCACTGGCCCCCTCTCTCTCCGGCTGCTGCTCCGGCAGCAGGAGGGAGGGAGGACTCCGTTCCTCCGCTCTGTAGTTAGGGTTTGGATTTGTAGGTCGTGGTGCGCCGTTGGGATGGTGGAAGCGGCGCCCGGACGAATAAATCTGCCTCAACTTCACTCCCACACCGGCGTTGTCCTTCATGGCGGCGTCTCGGAGTTGGTGGCATCGTGTTTTGTCGATCCTTCAGATCGGCGATTTTAGGGTTCATGGATGGTGTCGGCGAAGCGGTGGCGGCGACTCCATCAGGTGTGTCTCTCCTTATGCTCTGTCCCCGTTGCTGCGGCGTTATCTCCGACGTCATGGTGGAGCAGCAAGGTTTTGTCGTCCAGGAGTACGCGCAGGCGCTTGTCTACGCAAGTGACAACTGGAAGATGGTGCATCTTGTGCTGGGTTTGTGGTTGAAGGCTGACAGCTCTGGTTTCCTCCTTCGACGTCGTAGTCGTGCGGGGGTGTCAGTTCTGGAGTTCGATGGCGTGTCCGGGGACACGTTGCCCCGGTCTGATTCTTTCAACGACAATGGTTTTGCTTCAGGCAAACTACTTTGGAGGTCCGTAAAGCTGCTGATCAGCGATGGAGCCGCGTTGAGCTCGGATGAAGAGGTGATCTGTCTTCTTTTCCTTAGTGAAGAGGGCCAGGCGCTGGTTTTTTGCATAGGATCATCCTATCTTTTCAGTCCTGTAATATCGATGTTTATGTGGCTTGTAACTGAATCTTTATGTTATTAATGAGACACGTATTACTATGCAAAAAATATATAGTCTAGGAGGGCATAGAAGAATACAAAGTAATTTCTATTTTCTCACAAAAACTTGCAGGTGCATGCTACACTGTTTTTCAGGATTTTTTGGAACTTGAGAAATATGTTTTTCCAAATTTTCCAAGTAACTAAAGAGTGCAAGCTAGCCCAGGAGCACAAAATGCACTCTCTTATTACAGAACTGGCACCTTCTTGCTTTTTTATATGATAGAAAGATCAACCTTGGGCTCTTGCGCCATGCAACGTTTGCAACACAGTTTTATCCAGATAATGCCCGTGATATTAGAGCCGGAAACAGATCACCAAATATCAACAAAATGATATTCTTTTGCTCGTCTAAAAAAAGATATTCTTTTGCTGTCATTCTCAGGTATAGTTGCGTTTAGAGTTGTAGGATGTTATCTTTTTTCTTGCAGAAAGGCGAGATTATGGACTACCGTACATTAGACCCATTGCTATCTGCCATGGCGTCACCGGGTGCTATATTATTTGTTTTAGTTACGGTTTGAGTATCAAGAGAGGGAACCATATCTTCTACTTTTGCATATATGTGTACTTTTTTCCCCTCTCTAATAAGTGATTCGTAAGTTGACATTGTGTTGCTTGTGTTGTTTAATTATTAATGCTGCATGTATGCGTACTACGTTATACTAGTATATGTTTTCATTTAAATTGTTGTTGCGAAGTCAATGCATAAAAAGTCAGCAACTAATGATGGAAACTTTGCAATCAGTAGTACGTTCAGTATTTCTTCGGATAGAAGTGCATGAAGGGCACTCTGAGGCAATGTACGTCATCACATGCGTTTATATGTTTGGTCAACTATTGATTACATCGCTTTAGTTAAACTGATTTGTTATCCCTAAAAAAATGTTTGTGATTAAGCTCTCTTCTCTAGTCTAAAGAACATAGATGCAAATTAAAGTTTCTCCTTTGAAACTGCATGAACGTCTCGATAGATTAAGTGAATTTTCGATGTGTTACAATTGAGTTATGTTAGGCCGATATGAGGAACTGCACCTCCGTGGGTGCTGCAACAAGACATGCCTCAATGTTGGGCAGGGGCTGCGACCCCTCGCCCTTCCCGTCACCTCATCCCACTACAGTGTTGTGCGAGCCGGACCCATTCGACAAGGCCCATGGCCAGGAGCTTTAGCGGACCAGCGATAGTGAATCTGTTAAACCTTGTGGTTGTAGAGCCCGTCAGAAACGTACCCGGCCCCAACTTGAAATCCCTAAAGTCTATACCTTATACTTTGTAATCCTAGTCGTTTTAACCTTGAGGCCATTTTTTGAGTGGATTTGATGATATGCCAGAGGGGAGGCCGAGTTTGCTGACTGAGATTGGAATAAGTTTGGAGATTATGAATCAGTGCTTGTTAACGAAATGACTGTGAAAATTGGAAAATACTGATGGACTCTTGCAAAATATGTTGGAAACAAAATATCTGCAGGATAAGACTTTGTCTGGGTGATCAGCTGATGCTAGTGGTTCACAGTTCTAACAAGGGTTAATGAATGTTAACCATACATTCCAATCTCCGGCGAGAAGAGTGTTGTGAGATGGAGCAAAAACTCTTTTTTGGGAGGATGTTTGGCTGGAAGATATGACTTTGGCTTAGAGGTTCCCTATATTATATGCTATCTCCTTTAACAATTTTGTCACGAGTAAATTGCAAAAAACCACCACATTTATGAACTCTAAATCAAAAAACCACCATGTTTTTTTTTTTTGCAAAAAACATCCGGTATTGTACTGATAGTTTGCTAAAAACACCGATCCGTCAATTAGAGCTGTTTAACACGAAAACTGACAACTGGGTCCCTACGCGAGTGATGACGTGGCATGGAAACAACTCACACCGTTGGCTCAAATATTACGCTGGCTTAGGGCCCACTCGTCATCCTCTCTCCCACCATTCTTCCTCCTCTTGCCAACGCGAATGCTCCCGTGTCCTCGCCGGCCTTGGCTGGCTTGTGTGCACGCCGGCGACAACGCAACGGTGCAAGGTGGAGGCCGGATAGCTGGCACCAGAGACTCAAAAGAGTGGGAGAAGGGGAAGGCGGATCTCACCAGGAGCCTGTAGTCGATGCGGGGTGGCAGGGAAGCTCGAGGACGAAGGGTTGGCGCGCGGCGGCGGCCGCCGGAGTAGGGCGACGCCGACAGGTGGCGGGAGGTTGTGGAGCTCGCCGTGAAGATGTCTTTCGGTACATTGGCATCGACGCGAAGCCTCTGGGGGCGACGGAGATGGCTGGGGCTCGCCGGAGGTCAAGTTCGGGCGGTGGCGAGGTGTGGCCAGAGGTGGAGATCACGGACTCGATGCGGCTGATTCCGGGCTTCCCCGTCCAATTCCTTGGGTACCAAGAGGGATCAGGCCGTGGCGGGGATAGCTAGCATGACGGCGTTGTGAGACTCGGCTGTTGGCCACGATCTCCATGTGAGGGGCGGCGACGGTGCGCCGTTGGGCAACATTACAGAGAGCAAAGAGGAGGGAGAGAGAGTGTGGCCTCGCAGGGAGGGGGAGAGGGGTCGAGGGCGGAGCCATGGGCGTTGGGCGGCGGCTCCGACGGACGGTAGCACCCTGCCAACCCTCGTTAGGGTGGAGGCACGCGCCGTGCGCTCGAGCCGGCGGGATGCACCGCGCCTGCGACGTGTTTGGCGAAATGCCAATGAGGCAGAGAAGATGTTGACCAGATGTTTAACATCCGTCTCTTCCGTCTGTTTCTTAACGTGCTGACAGTGGGACCGATTAGTCTGATTTAGAGTCAAACGCTGCTTATTGACCTATTAGTGTTTTCGGCAAACTGTCAGTACAATACCGGATGTTTTTTTGCAAAAAAATATATGGAACGTGGTCGTTTTTTGATTTAGGGTCCACAAATGTGGTGGGTTTTTGCAATTTACTTAATTTGTCACTGTCCAGTCTGCTAAGAATAGAGAATTAATGGAGTGAGTTTGAATTTAGGAGAACTCTGTATGGGGAGATCCAACAACAGTGGATTAAACTAAAAAGGTTGGTGGATGAGGTGGATTTATCTTACAGTAAAAATAGAGTGTCTTGGATCTTAAATAACAATAACAATTTTGAGGTGAAAGAGCTATACTTGCATGAACTCTGTATGGGGAGATCCAACAACAGTGGATTAAACTAAAAAGGTTGGTGGATGAGGTGGATTTATCTTACAGTAAAGTAGAGTGTCTTGGATCTTAAATAACAATAACAATTTTGAGGTGAAAGAGCTATACTTGCATTTGAAAGCTTGTTTTAAATGAGTGAAATATGTTCAAGAAATTCAAACTAATTTAAAGTATATTCAATATCGATCTTGTTTGAAAGATCATGTCATTAGGAATTTAAATATTGAAACAGACTTTAATTTCGAGCTTACATTCAAAAGATCTCCAACTCATCGGGCAACGACGACGACAATCACAATATCGTGCTCGATGAGGCGGGGCAGGTGAGATGCTTTGGTTGTGTAAAAAGCATGCACCACGCACGTAACGACGAGACAGAGTGGGTGCGAAAGTGGTCGAACTGATGAAGGCTCACAACGGCTGCACACAAAGGAGACGAATACATTGGAGAAGACACACAAATTCCACTGTTTGCCCCACCTGCAGCTGGAACGACCCATCGAACTGATTGACATGATGGCAAATGCACTCATCAACTGCCATCTTCATGCCTAAAATCATACTGTACTCCTCCGGGTAGAACGCTTCACATGCAGTGGAAAATAGGAGATCGTCATCAACATCTCCCCCAGTGACACCCGCTGCCATGCCTCTCTCCCGCCCCTGCCTAGCATGACAAAGCCAAAGCTGTCGAAGGAGTATGCATGCGTCCAGTCTTACCTTCGGTCAAACAACATGCCAATAAACATCAAAAGCACCTACACCTACGAATCAACCTGTGGTTGAGTTGGTTAGGTGGATAGTGGTATTCCCAACCCACTAGGGTTCAAATCCTGGTGCTCGCATTATTCCTGGATTTATTTCAGGATTTCCGGCGATGCGCTTTCAGTGGGAGGAGACGTTTTCGTCGACGACGAGGCGCCTATGATGACTTCGTAAATCTCAAGATGATATGCCGTGTGTGCGTTCATAGGGATGAGTGTGTCGGTGTACTAGAGTAGGGGTACCCTAGTATCCCGAACTTGTGCACGGGCAGTTGCAGCCCTCCGCGGCAAGGCTTGCCGGGTGACCGCCAAGGTCCTCCGTAGTTCCTTTGGAGCTATTCAAGAACAAAGTATTCAAACCAAGGAGACAAGGCCCCGGCAAGAGGAGCTTGCCGGGAAGGCCAACCAAGGCATTTCAAGGAACTTGCCGCGACGCGCCACGCGTCCCGGCAAGGCCCGGTGAGCGACAAGCTTCCGGATGCGACAAGACAATGGCCGCGGCAAGGCGCTTGCCGCGGCAAACTACCACTCTGTGCCCACGCTCCAGCGCATCCACCAACGTGTCGCCCTGGGGCCTTTCCAGGCGCGCGTGGCGAGAGGCTGTGCAGCCAGCGGTGCGCGGTGGCAAGCGACGCTGACAAGATAGCCATCGTGGCAAGCGGTGGCGTCCCTGACAGTCCCTTTCTGCACTGTTTGGGCGACTCAGACGGGCATTTAATGCCTTTGTCCCCTGCCGTCAGGGTTAGCTAGGATACCCTGTACAGGTAGTTGTACCAACCGCAACACCTTTTCCATTTTTGCCCTTGACTACGTTGCCACCTGTCGGTGACCCCTTCAGCATATAAAAGGAGGCCCATGCGCAACGTAGGGGGAGGAAGAAAGCCAGAAAACACACACGCTCGGTCTCGTTAGCTGCTCGTGTGTACTATAGCACTCAGCGCTCCCGAGCAAGAACTCAATACACTCAGACAAGCAGCAGTAGGAGTGTTATCTCTCCGGAGAGCTCCGAAGTTGGGTAAACTGCTCGTGTGCTTCGCCTCGATCCGCTCTCCGTGCGATCTCCGCCCCCCGCCGAACCGAAAAGGGGCCCGTTCCGCTGGTCCCATAGGTGTTCGTGGATCAGCTTCCCCGACATCTTTGGCGCTCCAGGTAGGGGGCGTCGAGGTTGTGTGAACCTGATCCGGCGTTCACACGAGCTAGTTCTTCATCTTCTTCATCGACATGCCACCGAAGAAGAAGACTTCGGCGGCAGTTGTTCCGTCCACGTCGATCCCACCACCACCGGAGCAAACGAGTGGTGGGGTAGACGCTGGCGGAAGAACGGACATCGACGAGGGAGCTCACGGCGCTACCAGGTCCAAGGACAAGGCTGCGCAGACCTCGGCGTCCGTACATGTTCCGCGCCCATCTCAGGAGGCGCAGGACCGACAGCATCATGGTATTCGCAGTGCCATACGTTTGTTGGACCAAGATCAAGCTGGTGGATCTCAGGGTGCTCAAGACCAACATGCACGCCAACATGCTGGCACGAGCGAGACACGGTCGCCTGGACAGGATACTGCTCCTTCTAACATAGTTAGAAGTCCGAGCATATCCCGCTCCTCGCACCGTTCACCACTACCGCCCACCACTCCAGCAGAAGCTTTGGCGCGAGCTCAACTGCTCCTGGATTACCCTCCAATGGCAAACAAGATCGATGAATGGAGGGCCACCATTCAGAGTCTCATCGGCTTTGCCAACGGCGACACTCCGCGGCAGCCGAGTACATCGCTGCCGCGGCAGGGATGCCGGGCGCGAGCCGATGGCGACGAAACCGGTGGGGGTGCAACCACCATGCACTCTCCGCCCCGAAGGCCAAGATCGCCTACTCGCCGGATCCACCTCGACAGCGACTCAACCGCATCATCGGATCCACGAGCTCGTCGCGATCAGCGCCAAGTTCTTCACGAACGACAGCAAGAAGACGCTCGTACTCGCATCGAGCGCCGAAGAGAAGCGCGACGTCAATCCGACCAGCGCGCTGGGCCCTCTGTCGACATGCATGCGCCAGGGGAACCAGACGACTTGCTGTACACGGTAGGTTGCCCTGCGTTCACTCATGAGCTGCGGCGAGTCCAGTGGCCCAGCAAGAAGAATTTCAAGCCAGATGTACCAGAGAAGTATGACGGCAAGATGCATCCGTCAGAGTTCTTCAGCATCTACACCATCGCGGTGCAAGCTGCCGGGGGGCGCGACGACAAGATCCTGGCCAACTACTTCCCGCTGGTGCTCAAGCCCAATGTCAGATCCTGGCTCATGCACTTGCCGGACAACTCCATATCCTCCTGGGCAGACCTATGCCATCAGTTTGTCGGCGCCTTTACAGGCGGCCACAAACCTCATGGCCAAGAGAGCGACCTTCATCTGCTCGCCCAGAAGGAAGGAGAGCCCCTGCGCAAGTACATTCAGAGATTCAGCCGCGTACAGCACAACATCCCAGATGTCCACCCTACCGCGGTAATCAGCGCGTTCCATCAGAACGTGCGAAACCGCAGGATGCGGGAGGAGATGGCGATGTGCAAGATCAGAGACGTCAGTGAGCTATATGCCCTGGCCGACAAGTGTGCACGTGCTGAGGAAGGGAGAAAACTCCCCGGAGAGAATACAGAAGCAGGAGGATCTGATAGTGAAGATGCTGCCCCGGCAAGGAAAAACCGGCGGCGGAACAACAGGAAGAAGAAAGGCAAAGATGTGCTAGTTGTTGAGTAGTCCGGCAACGGAAGTGGCGCCAAGAAAGCCAAAGCTGGTAGCTCCGGCAAGGAGATTGCCGCGGGCACCAGCTACCAGGCTGTGGCGGTCGCCGACAAGCAGGACGGCACCAACAAGCAGTACTGCAAGATCCACCACACCAAGGGCCATGATCTCCAGAGCTGCAAGAAGGTCGAGCAGCTTGTCGAGCAGCAAAAGGCTGAATACGAGCGACGTGACAAGGAGAAAGCCCAGAAAGGTGCTGGGGGAGCTGGCAAGAAACATCCCGGCCGAGGAGGACGCCGCGGCAAGGCCAAGCAGCGGCAAGGTGACAGACCTCCCCGCAGCCGCGACAAGGATGAAGATGACGATGACGATGAAGATATGGAGGATGACGAGACCGATGAGCAGGAGTTCCAGAAAGCCACAGAGGTCCTGTGCGTTGACGGCGGTGCTTCTCTGCATACTTCACACCGCCAGCTCAAGCAGTGGGTGCGGGAAGTCAATGCAGTAGAACCACCCGTCGAGTCACGCAAGCCTCTGAAATGGTCCAGCACGCCTATCATCTTTGATATTGAGGACCACCCTGATCGCATAACTGCGGTCGGGTGCTTGCCGATGTTGGTTTCACCAACTATCCGCAACCTCAAGGTCACTAAGATGCTAGTTGACGGCGGGGCCGGCTTGAACCTGATCTCCTCCGCGGTACTCCAGAAACTCCAGAACCCTGATAGCGAGCTCGAGGAGACCGGCACATTCCAAGGAATCAATCCGGGAAGGAGCAAGCCGAAGGGAAAGATCACGTTGCCGGTGACATTTGGCAGCGAATTGAACTTCAGGACTGAGAGGGTCACTTTTGACGTTGCTGACTTTCCATTGCCTTACAATGGGATACTCGGCCGTCCAGCACTCGCCAAATTCATGGCAGCCTCTCACTATGCATACAACATGCTGAAGATGCCAGGCCCGATAAGTGTCATCTCTGTCCCTGGCGACAAGAAGGATGCTCTTATCTGCGCCGACAAGATCTACCGGGAAGCAGCAGCCGCAACAGATCACAAGTCACTTGCCGTTGAAGCTCCCGGGACGAAGAAGAAGACCAAGTCCGGCAAGAGTTCTGATGCCCACTCCGGCAAGCGCACCTCTTCGGAGTGCTGCGCTACCGTCGAGGACGCACCATCGAGCTCCACCGGCAAGTGTAAGAAGACAATGACAGCTCCACCAGAGACCAAGAAGGTATCCGCAAAGGAGGATGGCATTGGTGGTACCTTCACCATCAGTGCCACTCTCGACCCTAAATAGGAAAGCGCGCTCGTTGCTTTCCTGCGGGCGAATGTCGACGTGTTTGCGTAGCAACCGTCCGACATCCCCAGTGTTCCCAGGAAAGTAATCGAGCACCATCTTGCCGTCTGTCCTCATGCGCGGCCCGTCAAGCAGAAAGTCAGGAAACAGGCAGTGGAGCGCCAAGAATTCATCGCAGGAGAAATCAAGAAATTGGAAGCAGCAGGCCTTGTCAGAGGAGTGCTCCATCCTACGTGGTTGGCCAATCCTGTAGTCGTGCGCAAGGCTAACGGGAAATGGAGACTTTGTATCGACTTTACCGATGTCAATAAAGCTTGTCCCAAAGACCCATTTCCCTTACCGCGCATCGACCAGATTGTTGACTCCACGGCCGGATGTGACTTGCTTTCATTTCTTGATGCATACTCAGGATACCATCAGATCTTCATGGCAGAAGAGGATGAGGAGAAGACCGCATTCATCACCCCATGTGGCACATACTGTTTCGTACGAATGCCTTTCGGTTTAAAGAATGCTGGTTCAACATTTGCAAGAGTAGTCCATGACGCTTTTGAGCCACAAATACACAGAAATGTGGAAGCCTACATGGATGACATAGTGGTCAAAAGCAAGGACAAGACGACTCTGATTCAAGATTTAGACAAAACCTTTGCAAATCTGCGCAAGATCAACCTCAAGCTTAACCCCGAGAAGTGTGTGTTTGGAGTTCCCTCCGGCAAGCTTCTCGGGTTCTTCGTGTCTCAGCGGGGAATTGAAGCCAATCCCGACAAGATCAAGGCCATTGAGCAGATTGAAGCACCAAAGCGCGTCAAGGATGTACGAAGACTTGCCGGTTGCGTGGCTGCTCTCAGCAGGTTTATCTCTAGATCTGCTGAGCGCGCGCTGCGTTTTTCAAAATATTGAAAATGGCAGGTCCAATGAAATGGACTCCGGAGGCGGAGGCTGCGCTGCAGGACTTGAAGAAATACCTGTCCTCCACTCCAACACTTGTCGCACCTAAACCACAAGAGAAGTTGCTGCTGTATATAGCGGCAACAAATCAAGTGGTTAGTGCTGCGTTAGTAGCAGAGAGGGAGGCGGATGATGATCCAGCAGCCACGGCAGATGCATCCACCGACAAGCAGGGGACTTCACCGGCAAGCTCTGGTCCCGACAAAGATAGGTGAAAGCACTTCAACTATCCAAAGCAGAGCATTGGCGGAGTTCATAGCAGAATGGACGCCAACACAAGATGAAGAAATTCCAGAAACAAGCATCCCCATCAAGGAAGCAAGCAAAGAGTGGCTGATGTACTTTGATGGTGCCTTCTCGCTGCAAGGCGCCGGTGCGGGCGTGCTACTCGTTGCACCCACCGGAGAGCACCTCAAGTACGTAGTCCAGATGCACTTTCCCAAGGAGCAAGCAACGAACAATACCGCAGAGTATGAAGGTTTGCTTGCCAGACTCAGAATCGCAGCAGACCTTGGGATCAAGAAGCTCATTGTCAGGGGTGACTCACAGCTTGTCGTCCGCCAAGTGAATAAGAATTATCAGAGTCCGTTGATGGAAGCCTACGTTGATGAAGTGAGAAAGCTAGAAGAGCACTTTGACGGCCTACAGATGGAACATGTTCCAAGAGCTCAGAACGACATTGCCGATGGCCTGTCAAAGTGCGCCGCGCTTAAATTACATGTGGAACCAGGGATCTTTGTGCTCAAGCTGACTCAACCGTCTGTAACGCCATCAACTGGACAGAGCAAGAAGAGAAAGTTGATTTCTGGTGACTATTTTCCGGCAGAGCTCCCCGAAGCCGCCGCCAAGAAGGTCCTCAAAATCAACACCGAGGGTGCTGAGGAGCAGTCTGCTCTGGCAAGCCCTAGGGTTTCTTCCGTTGAAGCAGACGCTCCCGACAAGTTTTGCTCCGGCAAGCTTGCCGGGGAACGTCAAGCTCCGGCTGAGCCGCAGGTTCTCGCCGTAGAAGCGGATGTTCCCGCAGCAGCAGATGTGCCTTTAGTCCTTGTTGTCGAGCCGCAAGCTCCAGCATGGGCGCAACAGATTGTCCATTTCCTTCAGACAAGAGAACTTCCCGAAGAGCAAGAAGAAGCGGAAAGAGTAGCTCGGCAGTCAAGTATGTACCAGTTTGTCGACAACACACTGTACAGAAGAAGACTCAACGGTGTGAAATTGAAGTGTATTCACCGGGAAGAAGGACAAAAGCTGTTGGCAGAGATACATGGAGGCATATGTGGTCACCACATTGGCGCAAGAGCACTTGCCGGCAAAGCGTTCCGGCAAGGTTTCTTTTGGCCGACAGCCCTCCAGGATGCAACTGCACAAGTAACCAAGTGTGAAGCGTGCCAGTTCCATTCCAAGCAGATACACCAACCAGCTCAAGCTCTCCAGACGATCCCTTTATCCTGGCCATTTTTGGTCTGGGGGCTCGACATCCTTGGCCCCTTTCCCCGAGCTGTCGGGGGCTTTGAGTACTTTTACGTTGCAATCGACAAGTTCACAAAGTGGCCGGAAGTGGAACCAGTGAGGAAGGTGACAGCACAGTCAGCAGTCAAGTTCTTCAGGTCGATTGTTTGCCGTTTCGGGATCCCTAACAGGATCATCACCGACAACGACACGCAATTCACGAGCCGCACCTTCATGCAGTACGTCCAAGATCTTGGCGCCAAGGTCTGCTTCGCTTCTGTTGCTCATCCAAGAAGCAACGGTCAAGCGGAGAGGGCAAATGCTGAAGTGCTGTGCGGGCTCAAGACCAGGACTTTTGACAGGCTGCGCAAGCGCGGAAAGAACTGGATTGAGGAGTTGCCGATGGTTCTTTGGTCGATCAGGACACCGCCAAATCGAGCCACTGGCCAGACACCTTTCGCTCTAGTCTATGGAGCAGAGGCAGTTCTCCCCACGGAACTCGTATACGGCTCACCTCGAGTGCTCTCTTATGATGAGCTCGAGCAAGAGCAGTTGCGACAAGATGACACGCTGCTCCTCGAGGAGGATCGTCTTCAGCCTGCTGTACGAGCTGCTCGATACCAGCAAGCTTTGCGCCGCTACCATAGCCGCAAAGTTAATGCCAGAAGTCTCGAGGAAGGCGACCTTGTTCTTCGGCGCGTTCAGTCCGCCAAGAATTCCAACAAGTTGACGCCGAAGTGGGAAGGCCCTTACCGGGTGAAACGAGTCACTAGGCCTGGCGCTGTCCGCCTTGAGACCGAAGATGGCATTCCGGTGAGCAACTCCTGGAACATTGAGCATCTTCGTAAGTTTTACCCGTAAGGCGCGGTTGCCGGAACCTGTTCCGGCAACCACCTTTTGTACAAGTCTTGCCGATGTTGCATGTAATCCTTTGTACAAAGCCGGGCGCAGAACCCGTGCATAAGTAAAGCTCATGTGCTCCGCACATCTTGTCAATTTCATGCTTTCTACTATCTTTGCATGCATTATCTGACACTTTGTGCAGCGCCTACCCCCGGTAAGCAATAACGAGCTGTAAGGCTCCATATCTTTATTTTCTCTTCTTTCTTTTTCTCAAAAAGGAAATGAAGGTTTCCTCGCACACAAGTTTGCCGGGGGGAAAGGAGAAGATAATGGTGTGGACCGGGCATCATTCAAGGAAGTTTCGCCTTACCGGAAAGCAAACGACAGAAAAGCTAAGTTGCCAAAGTTTGAGCAATTAATTTTAATTTTTAAGTTATCTTCCTTGAACGACCGTGCTTTGTATGGAAAACCTGTGCGCGGAGGAACCAACTCGTGGCTAGTTGCGCCCTTACCTTGTTTCGAGTCCGCTCAACAACTTAAGTGAGCTGCGACTAGTTGCGACAAGGTTTCTTGTCGGAAGCGGCACCGCCAGCAGGCTGCTGATGTCCCGCACTCAGCGCTCGCGGCTCAGGTGCCTGCGCCGACAAGTTCCCTAAAAGCGTAGGGCAAAAACATACAAAGGAAGGAATCAAGTAAAGGAAATAACATAGCAATTGCTACCCAAGATAGAGTTATATTACAAGATAGCTTGTCGCAGCTCTAACAGATTGTTCTCATGACATGACCAACAGCGACAAGAAAAAGAGAAAACGGGCGGCCTAATCTACGCGATCGCCCTCAACCCTCTTGATCCCGCTCACCTTGTCCACAATGGGCGCGACAAGGGCCTGGAGCGCTTCCAGATCAGCATCCGGCGGCAGGGACTTGAGGACGTTGGTGAGGTTGAGGCCTGGGTTGTGGAAGGCCACCTTCACCAGCACCTTTTGAAGAGCTCCCGCGCAGATCTTGCGCGACTCGTCGGCCAGCTGCTTTGGGATCTTCTCCCGGAGTTGCTGGAGGGCCGTCGCCACGCCTTTGAAGAACAAGCTGAGCTTGGCGCTGGGTTGGAGGTGCTCATCGAAGGAGTACCCGAGATCCTCCATCCCCAGCTACGCCAGCTCCCCGTCGATGGCGGCGGCAACATCCACGAGACCCTCCGTCCAGTGCTCCACGTTCTCCTTGAAAGTGTCCTGGGCGGCGGCAGCACTCGCCATCAGTGCCTCGTCGGCCTTGATCTTCTCCGTCAATGCCACCTCCCGCTCCCTGGCGCTGTCCAGCGTCTGAGTCAAAGTGGCTAGCTTCAACTTAAGATCCGCGTTGGAGTCCTTGGCGGCGCTGAGCTCTTTGCTCCTCTCAGCGAGACGACCTTGCAGCTCGCCATGAGCGGCGGCATCCTTTTCGCGCTCACGCTTGAGCGCAGCAAGCTCCTCGCCGCTCGTCTTGAGATCAGCCTCCAGCTGCGCCATCTTCGTCTCCAGCTCCTTCTTGGCGGCCTCAGCAGCTGCGACAGCATCCTTTGCTTCCTTGAGAGCCCCGCCAATTGATTGCTCGCGCGCGGCAAGCTCCTCTTCGTGGCTGTCAAGGTTGACCTTGCGCTGCGCCAACTCACCTTCCTGCGCAGACAGCTTCTCGGCAGCAAGCCGCTGTTGCTCTTCAACCTCAGCCTTCTCGAGGAGGAAGGCTTTACGCTCCTCGGCGAGTTGCTCTCGCTCCTCTGCCAAGGACCAGAGAGCTTCCTGCCTGAGACCCCGGAGCTCCTCCGCACACTTCTCGATATCCACTCCCGCCTTCGCGACAAGCGCTTCTTGGGATGCCAGTTTGGCTTGTCGGGCGCGGTAGAGCGACATCAGCTTCTGCAACAGCCGCTCCTCCTCAGGCTCGTCGCTGCTGCTGCTTGGCGCGTTAACCAGCGTCAGCCCAGCGGAGGCGAGCACCTCTCCGTCCAGGATTTCTCCTTCGACCGGCGCCCTGGAGCTTGACGCCCAGGGAAGCTTGATGAAGATGCCGTCGCCGGCCTTCAAGTAGGCGCCGGGCTGGGGCTCTTCGGAGCCTGGCGCTGCAGCAACGGCGGAGGGATCGGCGATCGGCGTAGCGCCTGGCGCTCCTGCGGCCTCGGGGCCGTCAGTGTGATCGCCGGATCCCTCGCCGGCTTCTGCGGCAGCAGCTTTGGCGGCCTCTTCGCCGGCGGGCTCATCAGCGCCGGCTTCTCCTTCGGTGGCAACGACGTCGTCGGTATTGCTGTGCGCATTTTCCTCGCCGGCGACCTCGGTTTCCATCGGCTCCGTGGCAGATGGATCTGACGAACGGAGAAAAGAGAAAAGTCAAGCAAATATCCAAAAAGAAAATCAGAAGAAGAAGAACCCAAGGGAAGTTTTAAAGCAAGAGGATTACCTGTACTGAGATCTGCAGTCATGGTCTCAACCACCAAAGGATCGCCAGTGTTGTCCCTTGCCGGAGAACTGTCCCTTGTCGGAGAATTCTCCCTTGCCGGAGAACGCTCCCTTGCCGAGGAATCCTCCCTTGGCGGTGTAGTCGAAGCAGATGGCATTTCGGGAGCGGCTTCCGGGCTCTCCTGGTGAGGCTGCTCTGCTCCTACACAAATCAACAGTCAGATACCAGCAAGGAAGAACACCCATGCGCGCCTGACAGAAGGAAGTAAACCATATACTTATGCTGGGGGCTGCGCTGGGGGCTGCTTTGGGGAGAAGTTGTCGGGTCCGGCAAGATGGTCTCGGACACACCCCCTGTTGTCGCGGTGGGTTCGTCCTCGATGACAATCATCGGGACTTTGGCCCTCTTCGCCGCTCTCTGGGCCAGCATCCTGAAAAGGAACAGGTTCAGAGTGAAGCAAATCAGATACAAGATAAAACAGCAACAAAATTGAAGAACTACAAGTACATCAAAGAATCTTACTCTTCTTCTTCCTCGTCGGAGCTGAGCGCGGAGAGATCGAAGTCCGGCTCGCCTCCGGTATGACGAGGTGGAGGAGTAGGTTCCCTTGTCCGCTTGGCAGGGGCAGTAGCGGTGGACCGAGAAGACCCCGCTCCAGTTGCCGCAACAGCGTGAGGCACTCCCGCGGCAACAGTACTTGCCGCGGTGGAGCGTGTCGCTCGGCACGGCGGCTGTTGACTCATCTGCCGTCCCGCTACGTCCCCGGCCTTGCGGAGACGCCTTCTTGGTGGAGCTGGGGGCTCCGCTTGCGACGAGCTGGCTGAAGGTGGGGAGGAGGAGGACCCGATCTTCGACGGGTCGCTCGCGCCCTCGCCCTCGGCGGGCTCGCTCGGCTCAGCTTCAGGCCCGACCAGATCTTCCTCGCCGACAAGCTCCTCTCGCTCGACAAGGCTTGCCGCCTCTGCTGCCTCTGCCTCCTCCATGGTGAATCCGAACTCACCCGCGGCAACGGCTGCTGCCACCTCTTCCAGCCTGGTGGCGATGCGCTGCATCTCATTATCGGTGGTGTCGCGGGTGAGGCTCTTCTGTTCATCGGGGCGGATCGACACTTCTACCAGGCTGTCAAAGAACTCCTGCACGACGTCGTCTGCAGGCTCTTGCCAGGTTGGAAAATTCCATGCGAGTCGCACAGCGGCATCATTGCACGGATGCGGTCGAGCGAGGAATTATTGCACAATGGAACGACACCCCTCGGCAATATGAATGGATGTTGAGGATCGCGCTTGAACAGTTCCAGGAGCATCGCGTCCAGCTCCAGGACAGTGAAGTTGAAGTTGAGGCCCGGGCGCAGCCTCATGATATCCGCCAAGTTCTGGAACTCCCAGGCGGGTCTCCTCCTCTCCTGCAGGGGGGCGATGCGGCGGCGAAGAAAATCTGCGCCAACGGCGCCTACGGTGAGCCCGGCAAGCCTGAGGCGAAGGATCCGGGTGACGGCAATCTTCAGCCTATCGTCTTCCGGGGCCACGTTGCTCCAATCGTTGCCGCGCTATTGGGGCTTGTCGCAGGGCGGTAAATGGCTGCGGGTTCTCCTCGACAATCCAGCACCACTCTGCTCTCCATTCCTCCCACTTGCTGCGGAGCTCTCCCTCCAGATAAGCCTCCTTCTTGCCGATTCTCGAGATCCAAGCGATTCCGCCAGCAAGGGGCTTCCCTCTCTCTACTCGGGGCATAAAGAAGTGGCGGAAAAGAGCTACGTTTGGGTAGACTCCGACAAAATTTTCGCAGAGATGTGCGAAAACTGCCATGGTCAGAACGGCATTGGGGGTGAAGTCAAGGAGGCGGAACCCGTAGGTGTTCATGATGTCACAGAAAAATTCAGAGAAGGGCGGGCAGAGCCCGCAGTAGAAGAACAGCACAAAGAAGGGGTACCCGTTCGGAGCCAGTTCCGAAGCGGCAGCCGGGAGTACCTTCGTGCGCGGATGCGCTCGCGTCTCCGTCGACCAGAAGAGGTAGTAGTACTCCCTCAGCTCCTTCGCGGCAAGCTGAGGGGGGAAGATGGCCCGTTCCTTTCGCAGCGCCGTGAGCCGCTGCGCCTCGACCGATTTCACGCCTTTCCCCTTGTCGGCTTTCGGAGCCATGGCGGAGGTGGTGGGGGAGATCGACGGCGTTAGTGGTGCTGGTGGCAATGGGGGGCGGTGCGCTGCTCTCTTTCGGCTTTGAGAAGAAGAGGGGGAGCGGCGGAGATTTCCGAGATTGGAGTAACAACCAACGAGATGGGCGAACTGCCCCTGTTTCCCCTGCTTATAAAGAGGGAGGGGGCGGACATTCCGCCTTTCCGAATAAAGAAACCACCCACGATCTCCCCCACGATGCCGCATTCAACGCGTGCCGTTCGGGGAGGGCGCGGTGGATACGGAGTAAGATACGGCGTAACCCAGGCCGCGTGTGCCCGTGCCCTGTTTTGGGCCTGGCCCAACAGCGCTCGGCACCGTGTGTGGCCCAGGCCCGGGGGCTCCTGTCGGTGTACTAGAGTAGGGGTACCCTAGTATCCCGAACTTGTGCACGGGCAGTTGCAGCCCTCCGCGGCAAGGCTTGCCGGGTGACCGCCAAGGTCCTCCGTAGTTCCTTTGGAGCCATTCAAGAACAAAGTATTCAAACCAAGGAGACAAGGCCCCGGCAAGAGGAGCTTGCCGGGAAGGCCAACCAAGGCATTTCAAGGAACTTGCCGCGACGCGCCACGCGTCCCGGCAAGGCCCGGTGAGCGACAAGCTTCCGGATGCGACAAGACAATGGCCGCGGTAAGGCGCTTGCCGCGGCAAACTACCACTCTGTGCCCACGCTCCAGCGCATCTACCAACGTGTCGCCCTAGGGCCTTTCCAGGCGCGTGTGGCGAGAGGCTGTGCAGCCAGTGGTGCGCGGTGGCAAGCGACGCTGACAAGATAGCCATCGTGGCAAGCGGTGGCGTCCCTGACGGTCCCTTTCTGCATTGTTTGGGCGACTCAGACGGGCATTTAATGCCTTTGTCCCCTGCCGTCAGGGTTAGGTAGGATACACTGTACAGGTAGTTGTACCAACCGCAACACCTTTTCTATTTTTGCCCTTGACTATGTTGCCACCTGTCGGTGACCCCTTCAGCATATAAAAGAAGGCCCATGCGCAACATAGGGGGAGGAAGAAAGCCAGAAAACACATACGCTCGGTCTCGTTAGCTGCTCGTGTGTACTGTAGCACTCAGCGCTCCCGAGCAAGAACTCAATACACTCAGACAAGCAGCAGTAGGAGTGTTATCTCTTCGGAGAGCTCCGAAGTTGGGTAAACTGCTCGTGTGATTCGCCTCGATCCGCTTTCCGTGCGATCTCCGCCCCCCGCCGAACCGAAAAGGGGTCCGTTCCGCCGGTCCCATAGGTGTTCGTGGATCAGCTTCCCCGACAAAGTGTATGCGCGTGTATATGAACGCTTGTGTCTGTACTGATGCTAAAAAAAAAGCAATCAGCGTGCGCGCTCCTTACTACGCTCGGTTTCCGAATTTCCTGTTACCGTGAGATCGACCCCATCATTGAAATCCGGGGGGGGGGGGGGGGGGGGGGATGAAAGGCAAGCTCCGAGCACAAACAGGTTGTTTCCATGTGTGGGCTTCGCGTGTAGAGATCGCCGCTGCAACGCGCGGCTGTGAAAGAGTCGTTTCGGGTCCGATATTGTATATTTGGCGGTGTGTATCAGACCAAATTTACCTGAAGAGATTGCCGCTCAGGTCGGATATATCCGAGGGTGAAAGTTATGCTTTTTTGGATGACGTGTAAAGTATCTTTCTTCTTCTTTTTCCTGGATTATTCTTCCTTGTTTTAGAACTATGTATATACTTTCTTCCTTTTTTTTAGGGAATGCCATTCGGCTAGCTTTATTGAATTTTCAAAACCGATATTTTCTTCCTTTTTTTTGAGACAAGTATATACTTTCTTCCAAACAAAATTGTTTGAAGAGACAAATATTTCCAGTCGGGCCTCCAGCCCGGCATAGTAGGCATGGGGTTATTTTGGCCTGCCCTGGCCCGGCCTTGTTAAGTTTTGGAGGCTAGGCCCGACCCATACCTCCCAGCACTCCTGCCCCTTAGCCAAAAAAATAAGAGCACTCCTGCCCCAGTCCTCGCCGCCGGCGTCCATGTCGTCGTTTCTCCACCCCCCCCCCCCCCCCCCCCCCCCCGCCCACACCCAAACCCGGACACGGCGGAGGCGGCGCCGGTGCCGAGACGGAGCGAGGAAAGTGGTCTCTCCACTCACCCACTCTCAGCTCTTGCGGCTCGCCTTTCCCCTCCCCTCCCCCGCGAGCCTCGACCGGCTGAAAATTGGAAATGCGCTCGTCTCGGTCGGTCGGACCGTCGGACCGCGTGGTCGGTAATGCCTCCGCCCCGATTCCCTCTTCGATGTTTCTTCCGTGAGATTACCTGGTTATTTAGGCGTGATTGGTGTATTGATTTGTATTGGTAGTTCTGAATTATTGCTGCGGTGTCAGAAGATGGGCGCGTGCTTGAGTTCAGGCTTGCGCACCCTCAAATATTTAATTCGTCAGCTCGCGTTCAAATCTCATGGACGCAATTGTCGCGTTGTTTTTAACGTCACAGATCTTCGCTCAATGTGGCACAGTTGCTGAAATGAGACACCAACTGCGGGGCTGGAGTAATCTAACTTGTTGGTTAGTGGGCGCCGAATGGTGCTCTTCCATTCGAGTATGCATGGTTTGTACCACGCTATGTCATCTGCTTATATGGATAGTTCACGCCCCCATTACTAGATCAGTACGACACTCCGGGGTAAGTTGTTCAGATTTGTTCTTTGTGGTCTTAGTGAGCTCAAGCAGTTTAGTTTGACCTCTTCATGGATGGACTCAGGGATCTGTTTAGTTTGTGTCCCAGACATGAGTGTTGACATGCTCTGGGTTACATCCACACTCACTGAAAGTAAAAGAAAAGCAGTACCACTTGCATTATCAACCGAGTGGTCCGATCATCAGTGGCGGAGCTCTGTCCAGTTGACAGAGAGGACCAGTCTTAATGGGATTGCAAAGTATGTACAGAAGAGAGATACATGTAGTAATCTCACTCTAATTTACTTTGACCCTGTACTAAGCTCCACGACATCTGATCACACTTACACTCACAGTTGCTAATGTGAACATCATAAACTAAGTTAAAAAAACATCATAAAACATAATATCAAATTTTTATTAATACATTTAGAGATGTGATATATGAGAACTCGGATGATACTTTGTTTCATATGATACGAATCAATTGCTGGACTACTGGATTGTTAACTGGTGCTATATGGGCTGTCAAAACTCAAAGGCTTTGGTGAACTATATAAAAAGGGTGTACCCAGTGCTGAAAGCTCCCACACAAGGTGGGGTCTGGGGAAGGGAATTTCTAGACAGCCTTACCCTTGCATAATAATTCTGCAAGGAGGCTGGTTTGAACCCAGGACCTCCAGGCCACAAGTGGAGAGACTCTACCACTGTGCCAGGCCAGCCCTTCTTTGGTGGACTATATAGTTTCTGAAAATGGTGCTGCCTTGTTCTAGAGCTCCCCTGCATCCATCCCTCAGCCTGGTCCTTGGAACCTATTAATCCAGAAAAAGGAATCTGTTTAGAACTGGTAATGAAATGCTATTGTCCTAGAAATAACATGCCTTTTTTCCCCATATTAAATAGGGATGGTGTTTTGAAGATAAAGGGATGGTATTCTTTTGTCGCCACTGTTTTTGAGTTTCTACGTGGCTCATTCTTGTGTATATATCAAGAGAGGAGAACACCCTAACCTTCTTTGTATTGTTCTACCATATCACTTCTTTCTTGAAATCGAAGTATTGTAAGGTAGTTAGTAAGAATAAATTGTTCATCGTTAAATGGATGAAAATATTAATATTATATCGTACATAAAGAGGTCATACCCTGATTAAATCTATGGAAATCACTATATTATGAAAAAAATGCATATTTGCCTGATCCAAAATTTCCCCTTTCTGAATATATGTGTTGATGTTGGCACTTCAGCAATCTCCAGAAACTGTTTCCCAGATCACCTTAGTAACCCCACGGTTGCTTTAGATTATATGTTAATGAGCTAACTATGTGTCCTAGTCTAGTACTTCTAAACTGGAGTACATTGTCAAGAATTCTATTTTTCATGGATCCAGAGACCCCCACCCCTCCCTGGTTCCTATGTGACATTGTGCCTATCTTCAGGTTCGGATCTATGTTGGGGCCAGGGCTACTCCAGTTTTTTCCTTCAATAATTATATATGTAGGAATTGCCTATATATATTTATGCACATATATTTCTGTGATTCTTAAACTCTATCAAATTAACCTACTTTCACCTAGTTTTTGCCTTCTTTTGCTTTTATTCTCAATTAAATTTTAGCTTCATGTTCTTTTTGGCCCCTGATTTTTCATTGAAACTCAGTCACTGCCTATATCATATCTATCCTTTAAGTAAAACATGAACTTTCGTCGGTGCGTACCTTCTGCCACCAACACCACTCTCCTTTTGGCAGTTGAAGAATAATGCAGCAACCGGTGGTCCAAGATTGTAAAATGCTGAGAAGTCTCTGATGTTAAAATTTTGCCGCCATCCTGGTGCATGAACTGTCTGCCGTGCTCCCTGTTTGAATAGCACAAAAACAAGCCGATGAATACCGGCTGGTGGCCGTGGAGCTTCATAGGGAACTATTTCATTGCCTGAAACATTTGTATTCTATATTAGACTTGCTTTGCACAATTCAAATTTTTAAGGTGAAGAATAAATTTGACCATTTCACAATATGGACTGCCACTGTTCAAACTATTTTGGGCGACAAGCTCCTCATCAGTTTGACATAGATATTCCCTGTAGCTCAGTGCCATTACTGCTGAGCCTGCTCCTTTTATACTCGCTGTAAATTCAGTAAATATAGATAATGTCCTGTGATGTCTTATTTGTTGACCTTCTTCTCAAACTATATACCTTAAGCTATATGTGCGGTTGGTCTCTACAGCCCAATATCATGTGCTGCATATCCACCATTGCATCCGGACATAAACATAGAAATATTGAAGTTGAAGATAGACTATCTACAGGCGGAACGTTTCCATTAGCGAGCATATAGAAAAAGGAGATAGGTCATTTTGTTGCCTATCATTAAATGCAATAATAAAATAGTAAACTCATGAGCTGTGGCATGTTATGGAATTTCTGTTTAGTCTGCTAAAAGCATTCCAAATTCTGTTTAAAATGTGAAATCTGCTTGCAATCTTGATTGAATGGCAGAGAAGCATGTCTATCTGTAGCCCAAGCCTAACAGATTGGCTAAGCCAGGTAAATGGAATGGGCTGGTATATGGCTCGAAAGAAGTCTGCCATACATTTTCTTACTGCTAATGTAGTAATTTGGCTGCTGCCTTGTGACCATGAGGTCATGGGTTCAAGTCCTGGAAACAGCCTCTTACAGAAATGTAGGGAAAGGCTGCGTACTATAGACCCAAAGTGGTCGGACCCTTCCCTGGACCCTGCGCAAGCGGGAGCTACATGCACCAGGTTGCCCTAATGTAGTAATTTGGCCAAGTCACATTGCTAGTATCTTTTCTGTGGGAACATGACACTAGTGCTTTGTTATAACCATAACTATGGTTTGTCTGCTTGTGCTAATACGTATGTGTGAACTCTAGTAGGCAGCATCTTAAGGGAGGCTAGAAAGCACTGTGATAACTTTTCAGATTAGTGTTCTAAGTGGCATTCTAGTATTTTGTCTTCACTTGGAAATGGAAGTTCCCATGTTTGAAGAATCTGAAGTATGTCTAAATTTGGAATATAGGTGTATCTTGTATTTATGCTGGCCACAGGTCAAACATTGTATACTGTCAAGCAGTGAAGCAGGTAACAGTTTCCATCAATTTGATGTCCAATTGAGATCTCACCACATTGACAAATGTCATCAAGTGGGGCCCACAGAAAGTTACATGGTGTCAGATACTCAACTGGGGCACTGTTGGCAGATAAATACTGTCCAACTGCTTAACCTGCATCAAAGACAGGTGCAGTCACATATTAGAGCGCGGCACACACCCCTCTCTCTAAGGTGCTTTGCATTTGACTCACATGTACTCCCTCCGTTCCGATTTACTCGTCATGGTTTTAGTTCAAATTTGAACTAAAACCACGACGAGTAAATCGGAACGGAGGGAGTATGAGGTATCTGTATTTGAGATGGTTATGTATAGTTTAGCCTTCAGTAGGGTAATCATAAAACTTTACTTGGAAACTAGATAGAGTTTATTCGTCTCAAACTCTCAGTTGCTGCAGTGTCACCTTAAATCCAAAAAGATTAAGTATGAGGTATCTGTATTTGAGATGGTTATGTATAGTTTAGCCTTCAGTAGGGTAATCATAAAACTTTACTTGGAAACTAGATAGAGTTTATTCGTCTCAAACTCTCAGTTGCTGCAGTGTCACCTTAAATCCAAAAAGATTAAGTATAGGGGTATAGAACGAAAATGCCTAATTAAAGACAAATAATCTCAGCATACGCTATATTAGCCTATTAAATAAACCTAATATGCATGTGTCAGTGACTGAAAGTGTACTCCTGTTTGCGATTAGTTTGACGATGGCTTGAATTAACCATTGGCTTGATTCGTACTTTTTTTTTTGAGTAGTTGCAATAATTCTCTAAAACCCTTGTGCACATCTTCGCTTGCAAATTTTATTTTGTTGGAACTTATGTTGTCATTTGTCATATACCACCTCCGCTAGCCTACCAAAACATCATATATTTTAGAACGGAGGTAGTAGTTCATTAAGTAGCGGGCTTATATGATTGTTCGAGCCAAAGGAATTCAAAGTACAGAACAATAAATATTATTATTTTTGTGCGTGGAACAGTTGAGGAAAGATATTGATACCCAAATAATCTGAGTAGTTTGCCGATTGTGTTATATGATAAATTGTTCAATCGTCTGCATATGTCATGTATGATTGTTCGACTATTGGAGATTATGTAAGGCGTTACCCACCAAAACGTACATCTGTTGCCTCTGGGATGTCTGTCACCAACCTGTACAAAATAATGAACAAGACAACACCTTTAGATCTTTGATCAGCAACAGGACTGTTCATACATGATGTAATATACTACATAATCCTATGCCTAAATCATGTCAAATTAAGGAAAAAACAATGTACGATTAAATTGAAAGTTTTTTTAAGGAGTTTTAAGTTGAAGAAACATGAATCCGATTAATTTATTAGTTATATGGTATTTTTAGATTGGTGATACTTTCTTAATAGCAAGTAGCTAACAAAATATTGACCAATCAGCCAAACAAAAAACTTGGTGTCACAAATAGGCAGCATGTCGAGTCAGAGGAACGTATGGAAATGTCAGTGTTTGGTACAAAATCAGTTACCCGTAAGTTTATCCAGCAGGAAATGTGACTGTTACGGTAATGGCGACTTTTATTACTGGAAGGCCAAAGGGTTGTATATATGGAGGTACAGGTGAGGGAAATATGCTGGGAACCCCTTATACAATTGGTATACACAGCACTTATATGTAATCTAACAATGACCACTGTTCTATATTATTTTATAATCAGCAAGTTCCTTCAATTTTTCTGCTATCTGTGGTTTGCTTCTAGATATTCCTAGCAGAAACTTTTGGCATTCATTAAATAAACATGAACGGAATGAGTTTTCAGTTTTAACATGAATAAATGTCGTCTGAGCAATACGTGTTAATTTTAAGCATTAGCTGCTTAGCTCTACCACTTGTTTCTGTTGAATAGTCTCTGTCAGCCTTTTTTTTGCTTCTGTTTCCTCTAACAGTACTATTGAGATTGCATCCATGCATATCCTGATGCTTTTCATGTTGATGTCATATTTAATGCCTTCTTCAATTAATGTGTTTGTCCTAGCTCACCATATCCTATATACCTATGAGATTCATCTCCACTATCTTATTTATCTTGAATGCAGCCTATTCACATCATCAAGTAGGTTCACCATGTAAAAAGCTTTCCCACTAAATCTTCATGCGCATGCTCTCGGTAACTCTCCGGAACCTTATTGAGGGCCATCTTTTCACTACTTTGTGTTTTGAAGTAATTAATAATCAAATTTTCAGTGTACCTAGTCCATGAGAAGGTGGTAAAACATCTTGGAGACTGTAGAAACTATTAAGATTTATGCTGCAATATTTGGTTATTTAATTTCCGTGTTACCAAACAGTATCTACAGGAAAACTAATGAATGTTGATAAAAATGGCAATCTAAACAAAGAGACTTAGGTTAAGGGAGTTATGGTGCTAGAAAAGAATTAGGTTACCGCAATACTGTACTTTCTTACCCAATAGCATACAGAACAAGAGTTCCTCAGCTGTTGATGGATGGAAAAGAAACACCCCCCTCCTTTTTCGAGAGGGCTGCATTCCAATCCTGCAGGTTATCTAGGTAAGGGGTTCTTGAAGTATAAACATAAAAACAATGTTGCAAGAAGCAGTCATAGGTTTTTCTTAAGAAATTTGGCATCATTAGGTTAAGGAAGAAACTATGCAGTACTGTGTAATAAATATAACATGCTCACCAATGCAAATATTCCCTGTATTCCGGTTTGCTTGGACTTGGCGCGTCAGGATCCACCATAACCTTATAAAATGGGATATTTCTATCTTAGCATTGAGATAAAGACAAAAGAGGCAGTTGCATACCTTATAGAGGAGCCAGAGCACAACTCTACAGAGCAAAAAGAAGAACGCAATAGTGGGAAGCAGTGTGGTCAGGTATCTTCTTTTATATATATAGCTAGCGGGTTCAGGCGGGATAGGGGATATTCTGATTAATTTTCTGGGTAGTTTTGTCTATTCAGTTATGTAGAGGATGTTCATAGCAACATGCATGTATGCCAACTTTAACATGAGAGAGCTTCAAACTCCAACTTTAAGCAAAGCAGACAGATTTGGGCTTATCCTGCCCAATATTCTTGTATAGCACTGTACAAACAAGATACTAACATAGGGTGCAGACATATATTCTAAAGTAGCATGTACCATACTTGATCATTCGCAATGGTTATTGTGTGATGTTCTTGTTCTCACTATAATATTCTTTGTGGCCTATATCTCTCGTATTTCTGTTATAAAAAATCACCCATGGAACATATATCTGTGGAAGTTAGGTATCCTTCTTTAGTGAAACATCATTCAGACTTGTGCATAAGGGTTTCTAAATGAAGGTTGCTTTGAGTAAGGAGCTTGTATAGATCAGCGTATGCGTCACTCTTCTATGATTACCTTATCTGATTATTCTAGACACCATCCCTCACACGAGAGTCATCTTCTTTTTAACGTTTTGTTTGGATCAAAGGTCATTTTTCATATTATCTAACACAATAAACCTGCAAACTACACATATCATTTTCCTACAAGGTATTGTGTTACTTACAAGTATGTAGAGCTACATATATTGTGTACTTACAAGTGTGTAGAGCTTCGTCCGGTCACGACCTTCAATCTCCACCTGTGGTGCATTGAGCACAGCAGATGATCGTACCCCAGTGCCATTTGTAATCTCCTTCTCACCATAATTAATCCTCATGGCAGCTGACTTTACGAAAGGATCCAACACATCACCAATTACCTGGCTCAGTGCCAAAGGGTCCCTGCCCCGTGACATAACTTGGTTTTATTATCGTAGGAAGGCTACACAAGAGGATTTTACTGACACTTTGGTCGACTAGGCGGTGAGAAATGCTCAATATGGTGGAAGAGCTGGCTGAAAAATTTCTGTGTGGAAGAACAGAGTAGTTCGTCGTAAATTTATAGGAGTGAGGCATCCAACTTTATGTTCACAACATTCCATTGTGCACTATGAGCAAATGGAATCCAACTTTTCATAAAATATTATTATTTTCCTTATAGTTCTTCTTTGTTGCATGGAAATGTTGAGCACCTATCAATCTCCAAATGGCCTAGTTGTAGCTGTGGCTGGCCATGGTCTTAGTGAATGGCCTGTATGGTAAGTTGTTCCTGCATATATTCCCCAAAGATCTGGAGGTATGTTTAAAGCTCCAAGAATTAGCCTCCCCTGCATGACGCCTTGCCTGGGCTAGGACAAAGGTTTGCAATGAGTCATTTCATGTTCAACGATACTTCTCTGAGTGGTGAGCACTCAGCTTTAGAAAGAATATTTCGATCAACATCAGAATGCAAGAGTATGAAACCCGGGGAGGTAGAAACAGGTCATAAGCAATTTTCATTGTTCTTGAAAGCAATGGTAGTATCTAGTACTTCGCCCTTCACCCTTGAGTGGAAAAGTATTCACAGGTCCTATCTTACAGAGTTGTCACCTACTGAGGCTTCACATGGACCATACAAACAATCAGAGAGGCTTCACAAAGATAATGCTGAAGACCTTAAATCGTGGTAATGAATTAACAGGATGCGGCTGTTCTTGTTTACTTGAGAATAGCAGGGTGTCTTATTGTGATTACTTTCAGCAAACTCAGACTTCCTTTTGGGACTATGACATCGTATAACCAGATTAGGCAAGCTTAGTCTTTCTATACCTGGATATCACGAGGTAGCCGGCTTGACTATGTGAGGATGTCTAATTCTTCTAATGTGCAAAATGAAATATATATTTATCTTTTTTTATTTTGATATCATCTACGCATGTATTCATGTTTGGTTACCTCTTTCCTTGTGCACATTGCACAAAATACAGCTGCACATGACAAGCTGGAAGAAACAGGTACTGGATGAGCATCTCCTGGTTCAAGTTGCAGAATCAATGTCTTTGATATTGTCAGAATCAAGCCATATTCCAGATTCTCCATATCATTTGAAATCTGGCTGCGAGCAGAAATTTCACCCTTGATACAAATGGGCATTTGGAGATAGGCGCTATCACCTGGAGCTTGCATTCAAACTGTACCTGCAAGAATACTACATCCAGCTGCCTCGTCTCTCCACATAAACATCCATATCAGGTAATCTGCAGCATGATGAAGAATCCATGCAGATTTTGTATTTTCAGCTGGGAATAAAAGGTGAGGACAACTGGCTGCTACATTTTGTACCCTTTAATTCCGCATAAACTTCGGAATAAGTGCTCCGTACTGTGCCAAAGCTTTTCTTTCACCTTTTCTAGTTAGCATACGTGTCAACATACATGCAAGACAACATTAGGCCTATTAGTATACAAAGAGCTTTGCAGAAGACAAGTTATATCTCGAAAATTTCTACCCAATCCCTTCATACAAAGAAGGACCTTAAAGAAAGCATGATGTATAAGTGTATCATCAGTTTTGCAGAAAACATAAGTGTATGTAGTACCAAGAGCTTGAGGAAAAACATTTAGGGAAACCGGCTAAGAGCAGGACCCTTAACCTAGTATCTCTGTTAGTTAAGTGGTATAAATTAGAGTTTCTGAAGAAATTTGTCGACCAAAGAGGGGTCCACGGATACCTTTGGCATCAAGGGAGCTCTGCCCGTGGTACGAACCTGTTGTTGACATTTGGATAACTAGTCTGCACGTGTACTGATACAAAATTTCTTGGAGACATGCTAATGTACGGTGAGATCACAACCAACTTGTTTTAACGGAATATGCTCTAACATATCACAATCTTGTTGGAATAAAGGTACAGTGTTGCACATCAGATGGGCATCTCCACCAGGACCTTGCTAGCAGAAAGGCAGAAGATCAACTTTAAATTGCTGAAAGTTCTCGCATGACAATCACAAGGGAAAGGCACCAAGGAATTTCCCCGCACCGCAAACTACCTACACCTGACTTTCGTGGATGAACTCTCGCCATGCATGCCAGGCCTCTCCGCTGCGGCGCTGCCTATGGTCCCTATGGTCCCTCTGAACTGTTTGAGGACCAGCTAGAAACAGCGCTAAAGTTCATCTAATCCAGGTCAGAGCTGAATCTATTCTAGTGGAGTGCAGTCTTATCATTTGGCAATCCTGCATCTACAAATTGCTGATACAGCTTGCAGCATATATACTGTTCGTCATGACGAGCTACAGTACCGGCATGGCAGGCTGCAGTAGCAAAATGGGCCAAGAACAGGAAAACAGAGTAAGTCAGTCCCATAGTTGGCAAAGGGGTGGCGGCTTGCTGATTGGTGGGTCCAGAGTCCAGAGACTGGGTCGGTATGGATTGCACTCTGTTATGTAGAACGACAATGACAAGTGGGCCTAATAGTGGAGGAATCAGAGTGATGTACTTTATGTTCTCGAGTAACAAAAAGTGACCGTTATTCTCTCCAATCGCTTATCTCTTTTGCGTTCTCCCTTCCCCCTTTTTTCTGTGCTGTGACGGCGATCATATCTTAGGTGACGGGGACATAACATTGTTGCAGCAGCTTGTGCTGACTCCTGTGGGGCTATGTAATCTGTGCAAGATTTTCACCATCTAAGAGCTTACAGGTTTGACATCTGGCATTGTTTTTTCCCCTACATCTCTAGTTTTTTTCTATATCTCTAGCATTGATTTACTGGTTTCTCTAGCAATCTCAGGTCAATTAATCCAGTGTGAAGACCAGAACAGTGTGATAACACGCAGCAGCAAGAATGGGTTGGTCAGAGCAATTCAGGAATCTGGTTATCAATACTGCTGTATATTTACTTATCTTTCACCAGAGCAAAGAGGCAAGCCTAGCCGTTGATTGGATATTTTGGATGGATCAGCGGTTCAGAGTGAAGGAATTACTATACACATTCATCTGCAGCTGTCATAGATGGATGGGGTTCAAACATGGACTCAGATCTTCTTGACGGGTTTGAATGAGGGATGGGATGAGAACAAGAGCTAATTTGGACAAGAGGCCAACATTTTCTACTAGCATACACACCGCTAGCGTCCATCTTAATCCTATTTCAGGGGCCTAGTTTTTGAAACTTCTGTGTATCATATTTCAGGGCCCTGGTTTTTGAAACGCCTTATATTTTCTTGAATCTCAGTCGACCGAGACTTGGTTATGTCTCAGTCAATGCTATATTCGTGAGATCTTGCATGGAGATTCGTGCAAAAATTTAATTTTAGTTTTTCTTTTTCCTTTCTTATATGTTATGTATACCATACAGTTTGTCAAATGAACCCTGCTATACAAACGAAAGTACATAGACGATTTCTGAACAATGTTGAAGATCGCACCATCTGATGCACACAACAACACTGCTCCACCGTTTGATATAAGTGTTGGTTGCATGTCATGTGTGTACCGTCGTCTGCATAGCAATTTGGTTGTAAAATTTCAGTCACTTTTTTTTCCATTTTGTATTTGTTCTGTAAGTCTTGTATTTTTGTTTATTTTTAGCTCTCTATTTGCTGCAACTGCATCCTTCTATCCTTGAGAATTTGCCAGTCATCAATATATTACCCCCTCTGTTCCCAGTCAAGGGGAATAAGGTGAAGACGTGGTCTTCTGAGTTCAATCTCAGACTCCCTAATCAGACCGTACAGTTGTCACCGTAACTGGAACTGGTCTACCAAATCCTTGTCTTCGTCGAGCAACTGGTTCTATCACTTCACTCCTTTACTTACTGTTTAGTTTTACGAAGTCTTTGTTTGTCTATTCTGTTCGAAGACATTGTGTGAAGACATTCCCTCTGATTGCATATTTGTCTTCACACTATCTTTCTAACCTGATCTGTTCTACCTAGCTGTTACTAGTCTTTGTTCATCACTTGTATTCGTGCATGGCTAGTGTAGTTTCACTTTGGTTGTATTTTGCTTAGTCTCTGTTTCTCTTGTTCATCTTCGAATACATTGTCTGTTTTGATGGTTTTCATAAAAATCGCCTATTCACCCCCTCTAGTCGATAACTAGCACTTTCACTCTCGTACGTGTGTGTGTGCGAGGCATTCGTGAACTGAACCCGAGCGAGGTGTTCGCTTACTGAACCCGAGCGATCGCACTAACTAGCTACTACTGAACACGAGCGATCGATCCCACTATGTACTGCAGCCGATCGATCCCTGCTCCATCGTATTTATAATTTTTGATTGTTCCATGCTATTATATTATCAATCTCGGATGCTTTATATGCTATTTTATATCATTTTTTTTGGGACTAACCCAATAGTGTTGTTAGTTGTACATGTATACCCTTGGTACCCATCTAAAATCTTGATGATGTGTAGTTTCCCACACTTATATTCTTTCAATGTTGCTTTGTCTTGAACTGATATGATTTGATTTGGCAAGACAATGCAGTGACCATAGCATATAGATATATGTTTGTTTGATACTTTTATTATGTACTACTTCACAATAAAAGACTTGTTAGTTTAATCATGTCCACCTTACTACTCAAGTGGTTCACGAAAATGAGTTTCATATACTACATGCTAAATCTGTTATGTGTCGACTTGTTTCTTCCTTTAGAATACTGACAGAATATTGGAGAAAAGTACCAATTAAGTAATGATAAAGAAAGTAATGCAGATAAGGTTCATGATAGTGAGACAACCTTGTTGGTCTCCAACAAAGATTATAAAACAGACAAGGAAAACTATGTTGAAGACAGTGAGACAACCCAAAGTCCTGTCTTTGATGTAGTGTTCGAGTTACTGGCCACTAAAGCTGACACAAGCTCTTCGAACTCGCTGTCTGAATCAGTTCGGTTTCTTGAGTCTCAACTACAAGCTGAAAGACATCGATCAACCGTGCTGCAACAAGAAGCCGAAGGATTGAGGAAGTCTCTGCGGAATTCAGATGCATACTTTCTGGTGGAACATCAAGAGTTGGAGGATTTTAGCGCCAAACAAGGGAAAACTAATAAGCTTGCTAAGCTTATTGCCAGCATGGTGGATACCTAGGATAACGTTTCTTAAGCTCTTCTGAAGTTGTTTCGGTTCTGGACTTGTTTTGCCCCCGTGTTTATTTGCGCTGGTGGCCAATTTAGACGCCTAGTGTATGCAATATGCTACTTTGTTGTTCCCTATATTTGCACTGGTGGCGAACTTTGATGCCCAGTGGATGTAATATGTGTAATAACCGTAATAGCCTAGCGTAAGTTGCTTTCTTATTTATTTTCTTATTGTCCTGTTTATTTGTTTGCTTGTAGTCAGTCCTTTTTCCGCGGTTTGCCAGTGGCCACAATAACCATGGGCCTACTACCTGCTGTAGTGACCATTGGCCTCCTACAGGCCGTAGGATCCATGGGCCTTCTATGGGTCGTAGGATCCATGGGCCACACATGGGTCCTACTATTTGTGGACCAATAGTGGACCACATATGGGCCGTAAATGGGCTAAAATCGGAATCGTCCATTTATGGGCCCAACCATAATGGGCTGTTAACATGCCGGTATATATCATAGGCTTAATTCTATCGACATGTATAACGGGTTGTTAATGGTCTGGAATACATGACGGGATGAAAGCGACCCAATGGGTTAACGAGCCAGAAACTGGTCGACTGTAACCACATGCTGAATTTGTCCCATTAGCAAAATAGGCCAGTAATGGACTGTAAGTAATCGAGGGATGGAAATGAGCCCAAGAATATATGGGCCCTTAGAAGGCCGAACGATAACCCGGGTTGGAAACGGCCCAACTGAATCATGATCTGTTAATGGGTATAAAGTGATTTATTGTTCATTATGGGCCAAAATCACCACGAGCCGTTAAAGCAGGGCCCATAGTTACAAATGGTCTCATATGGGCCGAAAGACGTCATGAGCCATACATGGGCCGTAAGTGACAACGGGCTGGAGTTATATTGGGCGCCCCACATGAGACTGCCGTGCCGAATTCGGAAAGGCCATAACGGGCCATGAGTTACCGGGCTGTAAATGGGCTACATGCGAACATGCCATTAACAGGCTTTCCATGGGCCGGCCCGCTAGCTTTTGACCAAGTCAAACGGGTTGGCCTCTTTAACCTATATGGGCCTTTGTTGGGCCATGCCATGTGTCGACGTATCATAGGCACGTCTCGTCCATTGGATGGATGGAATCTGTCCCAATGCGAAGCTGACATGTGGCTCCTTCGACCAATGAGAAATTTACATGTGGAAAATCGTCATTGGTCGTGGCTGTTAACGGGTTATCAGATCCAAAACCGAACTCGATAGCTTAACGGCGACCGGTTGCGGTGGATGCCATGTGTTGGTTACCCTTGATGAAAACACTTCCATGATGCGCCATTTATCATCATCGAGGTGGACATTTCCGTGATGATAATTTGAGTATTGTCATGGAACACTTCTATGACAACACAGGCATGACTATCTTGATTCTGTCATAAAATCACCACGGATGTACATGCATGACAGAAAACGTGACCTACTGTGACAAACACGTATCATTGTCCCTGATGCACTGCCAGGTGTGCCACCCGCTCCCTCCAATCTAGATGCTATGAACATGTGGCAGGCAAGAAATGATGACTACATGATAGTTAATTGGGCATCCTTTACGGTGTAGAATCGGTGCTCCAAAAGCTTTTTGAGCAGCACGGGGCATATGAGATGTTTCAGCAGCTAAAATTGGTATTTCAGGCTCACTCTCGTGTGGGGAGGTATGACACCTCCAACAAGTTCTTTAGATATAAGATGTAGGAGAATAGCTTTGTTACTAAGCACGTACTCAAAATGTCTAGGTACTTCAACCTCTTGAATCAGTTGGTAGTTAATCTTTTGGATGAAGTAGCAATTGACAAGGTTCTCCAGTCACTTCAACCAAGCTATAAGGGCTTTGTGATGAACTATAATATGCAAGGATGAAGAAGATGACCCTAAGATTTTTGCGATGCTTAAGGCCGCGGAGGTAGAAATCAAGAAAGAGCATCAAGTGTGGATGGTCAACACGACCACCAATATCAAGAAGGGAAAGGGAAAGAAAGGGAACTTCAAGAGGAATGGCAAGCTAGTTGCCACTCCCGTGAAGAAACCCAAGGTTGGACCGAGACCTAAGACTGAGTGCTTCTATTGCAAGGGGAATGGTCGCTGGAAGCGGAACTGCCCTAAGTACTTGGCAGATAAGAAGGCTGGCAACGTCAACAAAGGTATATTTGATATACATGTTATTGATGTGTACCTTACTAGTGCTCGTAGTAGCTCCTGAGTATTTGACACTAGTTCAGTTGCTAACATTTGTAACTAGAAATAAGACCTGCGGAATAAATGGAGACTAGCTAAGGACGAGGTAACGATGCGTGTTGGAAATGTCTCTAAGGTTGATGTGATCGCCATCGGCACACTCCCTCTATGTCTACCTTCGGGATTAGTTTTATACCTAAATAATTATTATTTGGTGCCCGCATTAAGCATGCATATTATATCCATATCTTGTTTATTACAAGACGGTTATTCAGTTAAGTTAGAGAATAGAGGCTGTTCTACTTACATGCATAATATCTTCTATGGTCATGCACCCAATGTGAATGGTTTATTCTTGTTGAATCTCGATCATAGTGATACACATGTTCATAATATTGATGCCAAAGGATGCAAAGTGAATGATGATAGTACCATATACTTGTGGCACTATCGCTTAGGTCATATTGGTGTAAAGCACATGAAGAAACGCCATACTAATGGACTTTTGGAATCACTTGACTTTGAATCATTTGATACATGCGAACAATGCCTCATGGGCAAGATGACTACTGAAGAAAATATGCCCTGGAGGCAATAATAAAGTTGTTATTTTATATTTCCTTATTCATGATAAAGGTTTATTATTCATGCTAAAATTGTATTCATCGGGAACTTAAATACATGTGTGAATACATAGACAAATACCGTGTCCCTGGTAAGCCTCTACTAGACTAGCTCGTTGATCAAAGATGGTTAAGGTTTCCTAACTATGGACATGAGTTGTCATTTGATAACGGGATCACATCATTAGGAGAACGATGTGATGGACAAGACCCATCCATTATATTAGCATAATCATCATTCAGTTTTATTGCTATTGCTTTCTTAATGTCAAATACATATTCCTCAGACTATGAGATCATGCAACTACCAGATACCGGAGGAATACCTTGTGTGCTATCAAACGTCACAACATAACTGGGTGATCATAAAGATGCTCTACAGGTATCTCCGAAGGTGTCTGTTGAGTTGGCATAGATCAAAATTAGGATTTGTCACTCCGAGTATCGGAGAGGTATCTCTAGGCCCTCTCGGTAATACACATCATAAGCTTGCAAGCAAACGACTAAGGAGTTAGTCACGAGATGATGTATTATGGAACGAGTAAAGAGACTTGCCGGTAATGAGATTAAACTAGGTATGAAGATACCGACAATCGAATCTCGGGCAAGTAACATACCAATGGACAAAGGGAATTAGAAAGAGAAATTTATTTTGAAAATTAGAGATGGCACATGCAAATTTGCTTAGAACGGCATGGAAATACCGCATATAGGTAGGTATAGTGGATTCATATGGCAAAACTAGTTTAAAGGGTTTTGGATGCACAAGTAGTGATCATACTTAGTGCAAAATGAAGGCTAGCAAAAAGATTGAGAAGCGACCAACCAAGAAACGAAAAATCTCGTACCCAAGCATTAAGCATAAGTAACACCGAATAATGCACCACAAGTAGGATATAAATTTCATTGCATAACTATTGATTTCATGCTTGCATAGGGAATCACAAACCTTAACATCAATATTCTTACTAAAGCACAATTACTCATCAACATGACTCACATATCACATCGTCATATCTCAAAATCATTACTAAGAATCAAGTTTATTTTGTTCAATGATCTTCATGAAAGTTTTTATTATATCCTCCTTGGATATCTATCACTTTGGGACTATTTTCGTATGTTGCTTTTAATAAGCTCAAACAAATTTAAGTGAAGAACATGAACACAGTATTTATTTCTATCAAAATAGTCTAAGTGAAGCAAGAGAGAATTTCTAAAAAAAAATTACTAACTCCCAAATAAATATAAGTGAAGCATGAGAGCATTTCTTCAAAAATAACAAAACACACCATGTTCAAAAATATATAAGTGAAGCACTAGAGCAATTCCATGGCTCTAAAAATTTAAGTGAAGCATAGGAGCAAGCATAGCATAATTTTTGGCTCTCTCAAAAGGGTGTGTCCAACAAGGATTCAAGACTTAAAACACAAAGAAAAACAAGCAAAGACTCATATCACACAAAACGCTCCAAGCAAAACTCATAATATACGACGAATAAAAATATAGTTCCAAGTAAAATACTGATGGTTGTTAGAAGAAAGAGGGGATGCCACTCGGGGGCATCCCCAAGCGGGGGCATCCCCAAGCTTAGTTGCTTGCTACTTCATGAATATTATCTTGGGGTTCCTCGGGCATCCCCAAGGTTAGATTTTTGCTAATCCTTATTCCTTCATCCATAGTAAGATCACCCAAAACTTCAAAACTTCAATCACACAAAACTCAACAAAACCTTCATGAGATCCGTTAGTATAAGAAAGCAAATCACTACTATAAGTATTGTTGCAAACCTATTCATATTTTATTTTTGCATTATATATACTATATCCCATCTTTTCTATGGCAAAAACTCTTAAAAAACCATAGAATCATTAAAGCAAGCACACAACGCAAAGAAAACAGAATATGTCAAAAACAGAACAATTTGTAGCAACCTGACTACTTTGAATACTTCTGTAACTCCAAAAATTATGAAAAATTAGGAAGACATGAATAATTTGTTTATTAATCTTCTGCACAAAGAATCAACTCAAAATCACTCTACTAATAAAAATGAAAAATAATTTCGTGAGTGCAAAAGTTTCTGTTTTTCAGAAAGATCAAATCAACTTTCACCCAAACCATCCCAAAGGCCTTGCTTGGCAAAAACACTAATTTAAACCACAAAAACACATCTAATCAGAGGCATAATTGGGTATTTTATTGAAAACAGCAAGAAAACCAAAAAGCAAAAAGATACAAGTTGGGTTGCCTCCCAACGAGCGCTATCGTTTTACGCCCATAGCTAGGCATAACGCGTAGGATCTAAGTGTTATCCTCTGTAATCTTTGCCACTTTAGTAAGGGCCTTTTCAAATCCGGGAGGCTCTTTGCCCTTCCCTAAACTTTTCGGGAAAGAAACCATCTTGAGATCTAAAATATCCAACCGTTTATTGCAAAGGGTAATCAAAGTGTTCATACGATTGATACTACCATTGAGATGTTTGAGAGGTTCAATATATTTTCGCAATTCAACCATATGTTTATGCAAATCACCGAGTTCTTCCAAAATTTGAACTCCCTCTAGGGTGAAAGAGAACCCTTTCTTTTGTGGTGGAACCCCCAAAATTCCTTCTAAAATTTCGTAGGCAGCATTAACATCAAGCTCAGTAAAATTCCCTTTCACGAAAAAAATCCAAGAGTTGTCTATGATGCAAAGCCAATCCTATGTAAAAATTTCTAAGCAAAATTTTTGCATCTCCCTTTAGATTGAAAACATGGTATGTGGTACGTCTCCAACGTATCTATAATTTTTGATTGTTCCATGCTATTTTATTATCTGTTTTGAATGATTACGGGCTTTATTATACACTTTTATATTACTTTTGGGACTAACCTATTAACTGGAGGCCCAACCCATATTGCTGTTTTATTGCCTGTTTCAGTATTTCGAGGAAAAGGAATATCATACGGAGTCCAAACGGAATGAAACCTTCGGCAACGTTATTTTTGGGAAGAATAGGATCCTGGAGACTTGGAGTGCACGTCAGAAGATCCTCGAGGAGGCCAGGAGATAGGGGCGCCCCCCCTACTGGGCGCGCCCCCCTGTCTCGTGGACCCCTCGAGCACCCCCCGACCGACTTCTTTCGCCTACATAAGCCTACGTACCCTAAAACCATCGAGAATCAAGATAGATCGAGAGTTCCGCCGCCGCAAGCCTCTGTAGCCACCAAAAACCTCTCGGGAGCCCTTCCCGTCACCCTGCCGGAGGGGGGATCCTTCATCGGTGGCCATCTTCATCATCCCGACGCTCTCCATGACGAGGAGGGAGTAGTTCACCCTCAGGGATGAGGGTATGTACCAGTAGCTATGTGTTTGATCTCTCTCTCTCTCGTGTTCTCTCTCGTGTTCCCTCTATGGCACGATCTTGATGTATCCCGAGCTTTGCTATTGTAGTTGGATCTTATGATGTTTCTCCCCCTCTACTCTCTTGTGATGAATTGAGTTTCCCCTTTGAAGTTATCTTATCAGATTGAGTCTTTTATGAGAACACTTGATGTATGTCTTGTCGTGCTTATCTGTGGTGACAATGGGATATCATGTGCCACTTGACGTATGTTTTGGTGACCAACTTGCGGGTTCCACCCATGAACCTATGCATAGGGGTTGGCACACGTTCTTGACTCTCCGGTAGAAACTTTCGGGCACTCTTTGAAGTACTTTGTGTTGGTTGGATGAATCTGAGACTGTGTGATGCATATCGTATAATCATGCCCACGGATACTTGAGGTGACAATGGAGTATCTAGGTGACATTAGGGTTTTGGTTGATTTATGTCTTAAGGTGTTATTCTAGTACAAACTCTTTAATAGATCGATCCAAAAGAATAACTTTGAGGTGGTTTCATACCCTACCATAATCTCTACGTTTGTTCTCCGATATTAGTGGCTTTGGAGTGACTCTTTGTTGCATGTTGAGGGCTTGTTATATGATCTATCTATGTTATTACTGTTGAGAGAACTTGCACTAGTGAAAGTATGAAACCTAGGCCTTGTTTCCTACCATTGCAATACCGTTTACGCTCACTTTTATCTTTAGCTACCTTGCTGTTTTTATATTTTCAGATTACAAATACCTTTATCTACTATCCATATTGCACTTGTATCACCATCTCTTCGCCGAACTAGTGCACCTATACAATCTACCATTGTATTGGATGTGTTGGGGACACAAGAGACTCTTTGTTATTTGGTTGCAGGGTTGCTTGAGAGAGACCATCTTCATCCTACGCCTCCTACGGATTGATAAACCTTAGGTCATCCACTTGAGGGAAATTTGCTACTGTCCTACAAACCTGTGCACTTGCAGACCCAACAACGTCTACAAGAAGAAGGTTGTGTAGTAGACATCAAGCTCTTTTCTAGCACCGTTGCTGGGGAGGTGAGTGCTTGAAGGTATATATTTAGATCTTGCAATCGAATCTTTTTGTTTCTTGTTTTATCACTAGTTTAGTTTATAAAAGAAAACTAGAAAAAAATGGAGTTAAGTTTGTCTCATACGCTTCATCTTTTTAATATCTTTCGTGAGTATGATGAAAAGGAAAATTGTGCTCAAGTTCTAGAAGAAGAATTACATAGAATGCTTGGCATGAAATATGTGAATGATGAGCATGATTGCAATGCTGTTAGTATGAATTCCTTGAATATCCATGACGCTAATGATATGCAAAGCCACGAGCTTGGGGAAGCTATGTTTGATGAAGATGATATTTTTTGTCCCCCAAGTTTTGATGAGAAAATTCATTATGATGAAAGCATGCCTCCTATTTATGATTATTATATTGATGAAAGTGGGTTTGGAAGAGTGTCAACTTTAGGAAGTAATGATCCCACTATTTTGGAGGATGTTGAATCTTATTGTGATGAATATGAAAGTGGACTTGGAAGAGTGTCAACTTTATTTAGTGATGATTCCACTATTTCGGAAGAGGTTCCAATTGATTATGAGAACAAAGTTGCTATCTAGGATGATTATTGTGATGACTTGTATGCTATTAGGAATAATGATAACCATGAAACTTGTCATCATGATTTTAGTTTTCAATTGGATTATGCTTCACATGATAGTTATTTTGTTGAGTTTGCTCCCACTATTATTCATGAGAAGAATTCTACTTATGTGGAGAGTAGGAAATTTTCTATGCTAGTAGATCATGAAAAGAATGAATTAGGTGCTGGTTATATTGTTGAATTCATTCATGATGCTACTGAAAATTATTATGAGGGAGGAATATATGCTTGTAGGAATTGCAATAATGTCAAGTTTCCTCTCTATGTGCTTAAAATCTTGAAGTTATGCTTGTTTTGCCTTCCTATGCTAGTTGATTATTGTTCCCATAAGTTGTTTGCTCACAAAATCCCTATGCATAGGAAGTGGGTTAGACTTAAATGTGCTAGTCATATTCTTCATGATGCTCTCTTTATGTTTCAATTCTTATCTTTTATGTGAGCATCATTGTCATCATCATGCCTAGCTAGAAAGGCATTAAAGAAAAGCGCTTGTTGGGAGAGAACCCAATATTTATCCTTACTTTTTTTGTGTGTACACATGATTATGCTACTGTAGTAATCATGTTTTATAGCTTTTGTTTCAATAAAGTGCCAAGTAGAACCTTTGGGAAGACTTGGGTAAAGTTTATATGATCTTGCTGTAAAAAACAGAAACTTTAGCGCTCACAAGATTAGCTGCCATTTTTTACTGGAGAGTGATTTTAGGTTGATTATTTTTGCATATGATTAATAGACAAATTACTCAGGTCCAGCAATTTATTTCAGAATTGTTTGAGTTCCATAAGTATACGTTTGATACAGATTACTACAGACTGTTCTATTTTTGACAGATTCTGTTTTCATTGTGTTGTTTGCTTATTTTGATGAATCTATGAGTAGTATCGGAGGGTATGAACCATAGAGAAGCTGGAGTACAGTAGATATTACACCAATATGGATTTAGAAAGAGTTCATTACAGTACCTAAGTGGTGGTTTTATTTTCTTTTACTAACGGAGCTTACGAGTTTTGTTTTGAGTTTTGTGTGGTTGAAGTTTTCAAGTTTTGGGTAAGGATTCGATGGACTATGGAATAAGGAGTGGAAAGAGCCTAAGCTTGGGGATGCCCAAGGCACCCCAAGGTAATATCCAAGGACAACCAAGAGCCTAAGCTTGGGGATGCCCCGGAAGGCATCCCCTCTTTCGTCTTCGTTCATCGGTAACTTTACTTGGAGCTATATTTTTATTCGCCACATGATATGTGTTTTGCTTGGAGCATCATTTTATTTTGTTAGTTTTTGCTTGCTGTTAGTTAGAATAATGTTTTGCATCTTCAGTTTCAATAAAAAAGTCAAGGATAGCCTTTGCCATGCTTATTTTGCTAGTATACATGTTGCTGTTTGAAAACAGAAAGTTTACCGCTGTTGCAAAAATTCCCTAGAAAAGTCAGAGAATGGTATAACGTTGAATCCTTTTGCATATTAACCTATGATAAATTTATTACAGTGGGAATTTTAGTTCATAATTTTTGGAGTCAGGGAAGTATTTATACTCTTGAATTCTTTACAGACTGTACTGTTTTGGCAGATTGCTGTTATAGTTGCATTGTTTGCATATGTTTGCTTGTTTAATGATTCTATTTGAGGATAGGAGTATTAAATATGCAGAGGCATTTGGTATGAAATGTTGAATAATAATTTTAGTGATTTGTTACAGTAGAGAATGATATGGTTTTGCATTGGTTTATACTAACCTATCTCACGAGTTCTTGTCGAGTTTGTTGTGAATGAAGCTTTTGATAAAAAGAGAAACCATGATATGAGAGGAATTAAGGAGACACAAAAGTTCAAGCTTGGGGATGCCCAAGGCACCCCAAGATAATATTCCAAGAAGTCTCAAGCATCTAAGCTTGGGGATGCCCCGGTAGGCATCCCACCTTTCTTCTTCAATAACTATCGGTTAGTATCGGTTGAGCCTAAGTTTTTGCTTCTTCACATGAGTTGTGCTATCCTTGCAATGTCATTTTATTTTGTTTTGATTAATGTATGAATACAATACCAAGATCTGAAATTCTTTAATGGGAGAGAATCTTCACATAGTTACATTATTTGACTACTCATTGAACTTCACTTATATCTTTCGGAGTAGTTTGTCGTTTGCTCTAGTGCTTCACTTATATCTTTTAGAGCACGGCGGTGGTTATATTTTGAAGAAATTGCTAGACTCTCATGATTCACTTATATTATTTTGAGAGTCTTAAACAGCATGGTTATTTGAATGAAAACTATCATAGGAAGTGAATTGGATGCTATGATCAATTTGATACTTGATAATTGTTTTGAGATATGGAGATAGTGATATTAAAGTCATGCTAGTTGGGTAATTATGAATTTAAAGAATGCTTGTGTTGAAGTTAGCAAGTCCCGTAGCATGCACGTATGGTTAAAGTTGTGTAACAAATTTGAAACATGAAGTGTAGCTAGCTTGTGCATCCTTATGAGTGGCGGTCGGGGACGAGCGATGGTCTTTTCCTACCAATCTATCCCCCTAGGAGCATGCGCGTAGTGCTTGGTTTTTGACGACTTCTAAATTTGAATAATGTTGAGTCCATGGATTATACACACTTTTACCTTTCCACCTTTGCTAGCCTCTTCGGTACCGTGCATTGCCCTTTCTCACCTTGAGAGTTGGTGCAAACTTCGCCGGTGCATCCAAACCCTGTGATACGATACGCTCTATCACACATAAACCTCCTTATATCTTCCTCAAAACAGCCACCATACCTACCTATTATGCCATTTCCATAGCCGTTTCGAGATATATTGTCATGCAACTTTCATCATAATCATATACATGACTTGAGCATTTATTGTCATATTGCCATTGCATGATCATGTAGTTGACATCGTATTTGTGGCAAAGCCACCATCCATTATTTTTCATACATGTCACTCTTGATTCATTGCACCATCCCGGTACACCGCCGGAGGCATTCATATAGAGTCATATCTTGTTCTAGTTTTGAGTTGTAATTCATATGTTGTAATCAAATAGAAGTGTGATGATAATCATTATTAGAACATTGCCCAAAGAAAAAAAAGAAGAAAGGCCAAAAAAAGAAAGGCCCAAAAAAGAAAAAAAAGAAAAAAGAAATAAAAAGGGCAATGTTACTATCTCTTTTTCCACACTTGTGCTTCAAAGTAGCACCTTGTTCTTCATGTAGCGAGTCTCATATCTTGTGCTTCAAAATAGCACCATGTTTTTCATATAGTGAGTCTCATAAGTTGTCTTTTTCATACTAGTGGGAATTTTTCATTATAGAACTTGGCTTGTATATTCCTACGACGGGCTTCCTCAAATGCCCTAGGTCTTCGTGAGCAAGCAAGTTGGATGCACACCCACTAGTTTTCTTTTGTTGAGCATTCATTTATAGCTCTAGTGCATCCGTTGCAAGGCAATCCCTACTCCTCATGTTGACATCAATTGATGGGCATCTCCATAGCCCGTTGATTATCCTCGTCAATGTGAGACTTTCTCCTTTTTTGTCTTCTCCACACAATCCCCATCATCATATTCTATTCCACCCATAGTGCTATATCCATGGCTCACGCTCATGTATTGCGTGAAGGTTGAAAAAGTTTGAGATTATTTAAGTATGAAACAATTGCTTGGCTTGTCATCGGGGGTATAGAAGTTGGGAACATCTTTGTGTGACGAAAATGAAGCATAGCCTAACTATATGATTTTGTAGGGATGAACTTTCTTTTGCCATGTTATTTTGAGAAGACATGATTACTTTGATTAGTATGCTTGAAGTGTTACTATTTCTATTATCATTACGAACTTTTATTTTGTATTCATTTGGATCTGAACATTCATGCCACAATAAAGAAAATCACATTATGAATTATGCTAGGTAGCATCCCACATCAAAAATTTCTTTTTTATCATTTACCTACTCGAGGACGAGCAGGAATTAATCTTGGGGATGCTTGATACGTCTCCAACGTATCTATAATTTTTGATTGTTCCATGCTATTATATTACCCCTTTTGGATGATTATGGGCTTTGTTTTACACATTTATATCATTTTTGGGACTAACCTACTAACCAGAGGCCCAGCCCGTATTGCTGTTTTTTTGCCTATTTCAGTATTTCGAAGAAAAGGAATATCAAACGGAGTCCAAACGGAATGAAACCTTCGGGAGCGTGATTTTTGGAACGAACATGATCCGGAGAGCTTGGAGTGCAAGTCAAGAAGCTTACGAGGGCCCCACGAGATAGGCCCCCCCTGTAGGGCGTGCCCCCTGTCTCGTGGGCCCCTCGGGCGGCCACCGACGTACTTCTTCCTCCTATATATACCTAAGGACCCCGAAAACATCCAGGAGCACCACGAAACACAATTTCCACCGCCGTAACCTTCTGTATCCGCGAGATCTCATCTTGGAGCCTTCGCCGGCACCCTGCCGGAGGGGGAATCGACCACGGAGGGCTTCTACATCAACACCATAGCCCCTCCGATGAGTTGTGAGTAGTTTACCACAGACCTACGGGTCCATAGTTATTAGCTAGATGGCTTCTTCTCTCTTTTTGGATCTCAATACAATGTTCTCCCCCTCTCTTGTGGAGATCTATTCGATGTAATCTCTTTTTGCGGTGTGTTTGTCAAGATCCGATGAATTGTGGGTTTATGATCAAGTTTATCTATGAATAATATTTGAATCTTCTCTAAATTCTTTTATGTATGATTGAGTTATCTTTGCAAGTCTCTTCGAATTATCAGTTTGGTTTGGCCTACTAGATTGATCTTTCTTGCCATGGGAGAAGTGCTTAGCTTTGGGTTCAATCTTGCGGTGTTCTTACCCAGTGAGAGAAAGGGTTGCAAGACACGTATTGTATTGTTGCCATCGAGGATAACAAGATGGGGTTTATATCATATTGCATGTGTTTATCCCTCTACATCATGTCATCTTGCTTAATGCGTTACTCAGTTCTTATGAACTTAATACTCTAGATGCAGGCAGGAGTCGGTCGATGTGTGGAGTAATAATAGTAGATGCAGGAAGGAGTCGGTCTACTTGTTATGGACGTGATGCCTATATATATGATCATGCCTAGATAATCTCATAACTATGCACTTTTCTATCAATTGCTCGACAGTAATTTGTTCACCCACCGTAATACTTATGCTATCTCGAGAGAAGCCTCTAGTGAAACCTATGGCCCCTGGGTCTATCTTTTATCATATTTGCTTTCAATCTACTTTTATTTGCATCTTTACTTTTTGCATCTATATTACAAAATACCAACAATATATTATTATCTCTCTATCAGATCTCACTTTCGCAAGTGGCCGTGAAGGGATTGACAACCCCTTTATTGCGTTGGTTGCGAGTTCTCAGTTTGTTTGTGTAGGTGTGTGGGACTTTTGAGGAGCCTCCTGCTGGATTGATACCTTGGTTCTCAAAACCGAGGGAAATACTTACGCTACACTTGCTGCATCACCCTCTCCTCTTCGGGGAAAACCAACGCTAGCTCAAGACGTAGCAGCATGGTTTGCAAGTATCAAGTGATTTCAAAAGCCCATCTGCATGGAGTTTCTTCATGCGCTTTACACCAATATGTCCTAAATGGCAGTGCCACAAATATGTTGCACTATCATTATCAACTTTGCATCTTTTGGCATCAATTTTATGAATATGTGTATCACTAAGATCGAGATTCAATAAACCATTAACATTGGGTGTATGACCATAGAAGGTTTTATTGATGTAAACAGAATAACAATTACTCTCTGTCTTAAATGAATAACCATATTGCAATAAACACGATCCTATCTTGTTCATGCTCAACGCAAACACCAAATAACATTTATTTAGGTTCAACACTAACCCCGAAAGTATAGGGAGTGTGCGATGATGATTATATCAATCTTGGAACCACTTCCAACAAACATTGTCACTTCACCCTCAACTAGTCTCCATTTATTCTGCAACTCCTATTTCGAGTTACTAATCTTAGCAACCGAACAAGTATCAAATACCCAGGGGCTACTACAAGCACTAGTAAGGTACACATTAATAACATGTATATCAAATATAACTTTTTCACTTTGCCATCCTTCTTATCCACCAAATGTTTGGGGCAGTTCCGCTTCCAGTGACCATTTCGTTTGCAGTAGAAGCACTCAGTTTCAGGCTTGGGTCTAGCTTTGGGCTTCTTCATGGGAGCGACAACTTGTTTGTTGTTCCTCTTGAAGTTCCCTTTCTGTCCCTTTCCCTTTTTCTTGAAACTAGTGGTTTTTTAACCATCAGCACTTGACGCTCTTTCTTGATTTCTACCTTCATCGATTTCAGCATCGTGAAGAGCTTGGGAATTTTTTTTCGTCATCCCTTGCACATTATAGTTCATCATGAAGTTCTAGTAGCTAGGTGATAGTGACTAGAGAACTCTTGTCAATCACTATCTTATATGGATGATTAACTCCCACTTGGTTCAAGCGATTGTAGTACCCATACATTCTGAGCACATGTTCACTGGTTGAGCTATTCTCCTCCATCTTGTAGGCAAAGTACTTGTCAGAGGTCTCATACCTCTTGACATAGGCATGAGTCTGAAATACCAATTTCATCTCTTGGAACACCTCATATGCTCCGTGGCATTCAAAACATTTTTGAAATCCCGGTTCTAAGCTGTAAAGCATGGCACACTAAACTATCAACTAGTCATCATACCGAGCTTGTCAAACGTTCATAATGTGTGCATCTGCTCCTGCAATAGGTCTTTCACCTAGCGGTGCTTCAAGGACATAATTCTTCTGTGTAGCAATGAGGATAATCCTTAGATCATGGACCCAATCTGCATCATTGCTACTATCATCTTTCAACTCATTTTTCTCTAGGAACATATCAAAAACATGGTATCTATATCGCGAGCTATTGATCTACAACATAGATTTGCAAATACTATCAGGACTAAGTTCATGATAAATTAAAGTTCAATTAGTCAAATTACTTAAGAACTCCCACTTAAATTGACATCCCTCAAGTCATCTAAGTGTAACGTGATCCAAATCAACTAACCCGTGTCCGATCATCACGTGAGATGAGGTAGTCATCAATGGTGAACATCTCTATGTTGATCATATCTACTATATGATTCACGTTTGACCTTTCAGTCTCCAGTGTTTCGAGGCCATGCCTGTACATGCTAGGCTTGTCAAGTTTAACCTGAGTATTCCGCATGTGCAAAACTGTCTTGCACCCGTTGTATGTGAATGTAGAGCCTATCACACCCGATTAGCACGTGGTGTCTTAGCACGAAGAACTGTCGCAATGGTGCATACTCAGGGAGAACACTTATACCTTGAAATTTTAGTTAAGGGATCATCTTATAATGCTACCATCGTACTAAGAAAAGTAAGATGTATAAAATATAAACATCACATGCAATCAAAATACGTGACATGATATGGCCATCATCATCTTGTGCTTTTGATCTCGACCTCCAAAGCATCGTCATGATCTCCATTGTCATCGGCTCGACACCTTGATCTCCATCGTTGCATCGTGGTCGTCTCACTAACTATTGCTTCTACAACTATCGCTAACGCACAGTGATAAAGTAAAGCAATTACATGGTGTTTGCATTTCATACAATAAAGAGACAACTATAAGGCTCCTGCCGGTTGCCGATAACTTCTACAAAACATGATAATCTCATACAATAACATATATCACATCATGTCTTGACCATATCACATCACAACATGCCCTTCAAAAACAAGTTAGACGTCCTCTACTTTGTTGTTGCAAGTTTTATGTGGCTGCTACGGGCTTCTAGCAAGAACCGTTCTTACCTACGGCACAAAAACCACAACGGTGATTTATCAAGTTTGCTGTTTTAACCTTCAACAAGGACCAGCCATAGTCAAATTTGATTCAACTAAAGTAGGAGAAACAGAGACCCGCCAGCCACCTTTATGAAAAACTAGTTGCATGTCTATCAATGGAACCGGTCTCATGAACATGGTCATGTAAGGTTGGTCCGGGCCGCTTCATCCAACAATACCGCCGAATCAAAATAAGACATTGATGGTAAGCAGTATGACAATCACCGCCCACAACTCTTTGTGTTCTACTCGTGCATATCATCTACGCATAGACCTGGCTCGGATGCCACTATTGGGGAACGTAGCATGCAATTTCAAAAAAAATTCCTACGCTCACGCAAGATCTATCTAGGAGATGCATAGCAACGAGAGGGGGAGAGTGTGTCTACGTACCCTCATAGACCTAAAGCTGAAGCATTTGACAACGCGATTGATGTAGTCAAACTTCTTCTAGCTCCGACCGATCAAGTACCGAATGGATGGCACCTCCGAGTTCTACACACGTTTAAATCGATGACGTTCCTCGACTTCTTGATCTAGCAAGGTGTCGAGGAAGTAGATGAGTTACGTTAGCACGTCGGCGTGGTGACGGTGATGGTGAAGTGATCTGCGCAGGGCTTTTCCTAATCACCATGACAATATGACTAGGGGTGTAAACTATGGAGGGGGTGATGCACACGGCTAACAGTTGATGTTGTGTGTTCTAGGCGCCCCTCCCCACGTATATATAGGTGGGAGGGGGAGAGGAGGAGCAAGGGTGCGCCCTAAGTAGGAGGAATCCTACTTGGGGTCCTCCCCAATTCGACCTCCCTGTCGGTGTCAAAACCGGCGGATCTTGGGTAGGGGGTCCCGAACTGTGCGTCTAAGGCTAATGGTAACAGGAGGCTAGGGACACGATGTTTACCCAGGTTCAGGCCCTCTCGATGGAGTTAATACCCTACTTCCTGCTTGATTGATCTTGATGATATGAGTATTACAAGAGTTGATCTACCACGAGATCAAAGAGGCTAAACCCTAGAAGCTAGCCTATGGTATGATTGTTGTTGTCCTACGGACTAAACCCTCCGGTTTATATAGACATCGGAGGGGGCTAGGGTTACACAGAGTCGGTTACAGAGAGGGAGATCTACATATCAGGATTGCCAAGCTTGCCTTCCATGCAAAGGAGAGTCCCACCAGGACACGGGACAAAGTCTTCAATCTTGTATCTTCATAGTCCAACAGTCTGGCCGAAGTATATAGTCCGGCTGTCCGAGGACCCCCTAATCCAGGACTCCCTCAGTAGCCCCTGAACTAGGCTTCAATGACGATGAGTCCGTCGCGTAGATTTTCTTCGGCATTGCAAGGCGGGTTCTCCTCCAAATCCAGAGTACCTGTTATAACGAGTAGTGTCCGGCTTCCCATTGATGTTGCACTCCTCGGCTTCTGTGCTTAAATAATGGCCATCTCCATGTGTCGAGCGAATGTGAGAAGTCAGGGCATTTTTACATTTGCCACCCTGACCATGTAAGTAAATTGTTTATTTAAGGAGACGGGGATCCTCAGATCCAAATCACACCATCCTCCCCTAGTGAGTATCCATCAGAGCGCGCCCGGAAGAAACCATCCCATCATGGCCGGTTGTCGCAGCCCCTCCTCTCGCTCCCGTAGCACTAAGCCAGGCGATTGGGAGAAGTGTTCCGTCTCTCATAGCCGATTGGTAGAGTTGCAGACCCAGGGGTTTCTCCCGCCTGCATACATGGTCCCCGTCCGAGCCGGACTAGCCACTTACAATGGCGGGGAGCAAGCGGAGAGTTTCCCCAACCCATCCAAGGGGGAGTGGGTATGCCTTGTCCCCTACTTACTGAGGGGACTCGGATTTCCAATCCATCCATTCCTCCGTGGGCTTCTGAAGTTCTACGACCTCCAGCTGCATAACTTCACTCCTGCCTCCATACTACACATCGCCGGCTATGTCACTGAGGGAGTCCCGGACTAGGGGGTGTTCGGATAGCCAAACTACCATCATCGGCCGGACTCCAAGACTATGAAGATACAAGATTGAAGACTTCGTCCCGTGTCCGGATGGGACTTTCCTTGGCGTGGAAGGCAAGCTTGGCGATACGGATATATAGATCTCCTACCTTTGTAACCGACTCTGTGTAACCCTAGCCCTCTCCGGTGTCTATATAAACTGGATGGCCTTAGTCCATAGGACGAACAACAATCATACCATAGGCTAGCTTCTAGGGTTTAGCCTCCTTGATCTCGTGGTAGATCTACTCTTGTAACCCACATCATCAATATTAATCAAGCAGGACGTAGGGTTTTACCTCCATCAAGAGGGCCCGAACCTGGGTAAAAACATCGTGTCCCTCGTCTCCTGTTACCATCCGCCTAGACGCACAGTTCGGGACCCCCTACCCGAGATCCGCCGGTTTTGACACCGACATTGGTGCTTTCATTGAGAGTTCCTCTGTGCCGTCGCGATCAGGAAGGATGCCTTCTCCCGTCTTTAAAGACGGCAACGTCGTCAAGAGAGCTTTGGCCGCCGGCCAAACTGTCCGGCTAGGTGGTTTTCTTATGACAGCCTGTTCGGCCACCGCTCCGACGATGACCTCTCAGGTCATCAAAAGCGATCTTCACGTCAGCCCGGAATTCGCCGATCAGTTAGATCCGATTGAGCTCTCCTCTGTAAATGAGCTCTTGGATCGCATCGCCGCCCTGGGATTCACTACAGACTACGATCAGATTGGGCTTAAACCTGATCTGAGAGAGATTAACTCTCCTCAGGCCACCCACCACATTGTCGTGGTAGAGGAACAATGCGGCAACCCTTCTTCTACGATGAAAACCAACTATGTCCGGATTCCCAATCCCTCCAAGCCGGATTCCCACGAAGGGACGGACTCTAATCAAATACTGAACTTAGAGTCAGGCATCGGACTAGATTCGTTGGAAAGCATCCAGCAAGTCAAGCTTCCAAATCTGGAAACTTCTTGGCCTTTGAGCCTCAGATCGGGCGGGGTTCCGAACTTGATTCCACCCGCCCACCCAAACATAAGCGATATATCTCGAATACGGCAAGAGCCCGATGAAACAGTACATCATTACTGGGCCAGATTCCTCCTGGTTATGAACAGGATAAAGGACTGCTGCGAAGAAAGCACGATTTCAATTTTCTGCAACAATTGCACGGACAAGGGAATCATGAACGCCATAAGTCATCGCGAAGTTACACGCTTCATTGACCTAGCGACTATCGTACAAAAATACTGTGCGGTAGAGAGTGCCAGGAACACCGAAACTAGGTTTTGGGACAGTCTGGCCTTGACCACAACCCTAGTCCGAAGTAAAAGGGTGCGCCATACTCAAGCACCTGGGTTAAAAACCAAAAAGCAAAGACCCCCTAAAGGGCATGGAACCGTACTGGAGGGCTGGCTCAACGGACCCTGCAAAATCCACAGTACGGAGGGCGCCACTCCAACACACAGCCTTCGAGCATGTTGGATACTACGGCAGGTGGCCAAAAGTGGCGAAGGCTTTTTAGCCCAGGGCAAACAGCCCAGCAGTACCGGTACGGTATTAACAGTCTTCGAGACTTTCGCATCAAATAACATGCGAAAACGAACAATCCGCGGCCTCGCCGAAGTCTACCAAGTAGCAACAGCAAATCCATGGAGTGACACGGCTATCACCTTCAACGCCAGCAACGAACCTAAATTCCGAACAGCTAGAGCACCAGCCGCATTGGTCCTCAGTCCGATAGTGGACGACTTCCGCCTTACCAAGGTACTCATGGATGGCGGCAGCGGACTAAACCTCATCTACGAGGAAACCCTTCAAAAAATGGATATTGACTGGAGCCGCATCGAGCGAAGCAGCACAACCTTCAGAGGGATAATCCCTAGTCGAGAAGTACGCTGCACAGGGAAAATCACACTAGACGTAGTGTTCGGCTCACCGGACAATTACAGGTCCGAGGAGGTCACGTTCCAAGTGGCCCCATTCGGCAGCGGATATCACGCTTTGTTAGGGAGAGAGGCATTCACAATCTTCCAAGCTATACCCCACTACGGGTATATGAAGCTCAAAATGCCCGGACCCAATGGGATAATCACTCTTGCCAGTGATCCAGATACAACACTCCGCGCTGAAAATAAGACAGCCGCACTGGCCCTAGAGGCATTGTCCGAAGCCCTAGCGGCAGAGGAACTAACCACGCTGCGCTCCACGGTGGATAGGGACGATGTGATACTCGATAAGAGGTCCAAGTCCACCTCTTTTAAACCAGCAGACGAAATAGTCAAATTTCAGGTCCATCCAACGGACCCCACAAAGACGGCCTCCATTGGGGCACAATTAAGTCCTGATGTCGAAGTCGCACTACGAGAATTCCTTCGGGAAAATTGGGACATTTTTGCCTGGCACCCTTCAGACATGCCAGGAATCCCACGCAGGCTGGCAGAGCACAGCCTAAACATCCTAAAAGGATTCAAGCCGGTCAAACAAGGTCTTCGGCGATTTTCCGAACCCAAAAGACAGGCAATGGGAGAAGAGCTAACCAAACTCTTAGAAGCCGGATTCATCAGAGATATAAAACATCCGGACTGGCTAGCCAATCTAGTAATGGTACCAAAAAAGGACAAATCCTGGCGCCTCTACGTCGATTTTAAAGACCTTAACAAGGCCTGTCCAAAGGACCCTTTCCCCATCCCTCGCATTGACCAAATCATCGATGCTACCGCAGGGCACGATTCATTGTGCTTCCTTGACACATACTCCGGATACCATCAAATCAAGATGGCGGAGAAAGACCAGGCCGCAACGGCATTCATTACTCCATATGGTCCATTCCGCTTCAACACAACGCCCTTCGGACTCAAAAACGCCGGCGCAACATATCAGCGCATGATTCAAACATGTCTGGCTACCCAGATAGGCAAAACAGTAGAGGCATACGTAGACGATGTGGTCGTCAAGACCAAACACGTCGAAACTCTAGTAGAAGACTTGAGGGTGACATTCGATAACCTCCGAGCATATGACATTAAGCTCAATCCGGAAAAATGCGTCTTCGGCGTACCAGCCGGAAAGCTCTTGGGCTTCATCATATCCGGTAGAGGAATTGAAGCAACCCCGGCCAAAATCCGAGCTCTGTCACAATTGGATATTCCAAAATACCTCAAGCAAATACAAAAACTAACCGGATGCGTAGCGGCCTTAAGTCGCTTCATCTCCCGTTTGGGAGAAAAGGCTCTGCCCCTCTACCGCCTCCTCCGGCGCACTGAACATTTCAAATGGACGGATGCTGCCATAGCCGGACTCGAAGAAATAAAGGCCATACTGGCAACAAATCCGGTCCTGGCCGCGCCCAGCCTGGGTGAACCTATGTTATTATATATCACAGCAACACATCAAGTTGTCAGCGCGGTTCTCGTCGTCGAGCGAGAGACAGAAGGGCACAAATTCCCTCTTCAAAAACCAGTGTACTACGTATCCACTGTTCTAACTCCATGCAAGTCCCGGTACCCACATTATCAAAAGATAGCATATGCGGTGTTCATGGCATCCCGGAAGCTGCGACACTACTTTCAAGAGTGTTCCATAACGGTGGCCTCTGAAGTACCTCTCAACGATATTATAAACAATCGCGACGCAACGGGCAGGATTGCAAAATGGGCTATTGAGCTCTTACCATTTGACATAACCTATAAACCACGGCGAGCTATAAAGTCGCAGGTTCTGGCCGACTTCATCGCCGAATGGACCGAAGCCGAACTCCCTAAAGAGTACGGCGCATACTCCAATTGGATCATGCATTTCGACGCATCCAAAATGTTGGCTGGCTTGGGGGCTGGCGTCGTCCTAACGTCCCCAACTGGAGACACAATCCAATACGTACTTCAAATAATGTACATGGACTCCAATAATGCAGCCGAATACGAGGCCCTTCTATATGGCCTCCGGATGGCAATCTCCATGGGCATTCAACGCCTAGAGGTGCGCGGGGATTCAAACCTCGCAATATCCCAAGTAAATGGAGACTTTGATGCCAAAGATCCAAAAATGGCAGCTTACCGCAACACCGTCCTAAAAATGTCAGCTCGGTTCGAAGGTCTCGAATTCCACCATGTAGCCCGGGATAATAACCAGGCAGCAGACGTGTTAGCACGCATCAGCGCGAAACGAGACGCCGTCCCTCCAAACATCTTCCTGGAACGGCTCTTCAAGCCATCCGTGTTATGGGAAGAGGAGTCCGGAAATAACAATCCGGAGCCAGCTGCATCACCGAACTCAGACCATTCTGACACAATCGGCGGCTCAGCCAACAAAATAACACCATCAGCTCACGAAATAATGGCAGTAATTGCCCCATGGACAGAACCATTCCTAGCCTACTTAATTTGGCAGGAACTTCCCGAAGACCAAAATGAGGCCCGCTGCATAGTTCGGCGATCTAAAGCCTACAAGGTCCATGAGGGAGAACTTTATAAGAAAAGCACAACCGGAGTCCTTCAAAGGTGTATCTCCGAAGAAGAGGGGCGGAATCTCCTGGCTGAAATTCACGCCGGACTCGGCGGGCACCACGCTGCAGCCCGGGCACTCGTAGGCAAGGCCTTCCGTACAGGATTTTATTGGCCGACAGCCCGGGCAGATGCTCAGGACTTAGTCCAACGATGCGTCGGTTGCCAGTTCTTTGCTAATCAGAGCCACATGCCACCCACCGCCCTCAAAACTATACCCATTACCTGGCCGTTCGCGGTCTGGGGGCTTGACATGGTTGGACCCCTTAAAGGGGGAACCCACAAGCACAAATACTTATTGGTCATGGTGGACAAATTCACCAAATGGATTGAGGCCAAGCCGGTTAAAACGGCAGAATCCGGACCGGTGATAGACTTCCTATCCGGGGTAGTACACCGTTTTGGCGTCCCCCACAGCATCATCATTGATAACGGCACGAACTTCACTACCGACGAGGTTAAACTCTGGTGCAAAAACATGGGCGTCAAGCTCGATTACGCTTCAGTCTATCACCCCCAAACTAACGGTCAAGTCGAGCGAGCAAATGGTCTAATCATGAGCGGCATCAAACCCAGACTAGTGCGGTCCCTCAAGGAATCTAACACGCACAGGGTAAAGGAGCTCGACTCCGTACTCTGGGGGCTGCAGACCACGCCAAACCGAACTACTGGATTCACACCATTTTTCATGGTGTACGGCGCAGAGGCAGTTCTGCCTTGCGATATAATTCATGACTCACCTCGTGTGCGCATGTACGAAGAAAGAGAAGCCGAGTTGGATCGCATGACAGTTTGGACGCCTTAGAGGAGCGGGACGTGGCAAAGGCTCGTTCCGCATTCTATCAGCAGCAGGCTCGAAGATATCAAAGCAGAGAAGTACGGGCCAAAACTTACAATGTCGGACTCGTTCTACGCCTGCCAGACAAGAAAAAGGACAAACTTAAGCCCAAGTGGGAAGGTCCCTTCATCATCGACCAAGTCCTGACCGGCGGAGCATACCGTCTACGTAAAGCATCTGACAACCGACTCGAGCCGAACCCATGGAACGCAGCCCGTCTCCGAAGATTCTACGCCTAAACACTGGACTCAGAGTTCGTCTCACTCCCCGTCCACCTTTTTATATTTTTTACTGTCTCTTGTCCCCCTCCTTCTTCCCACTTTTTTTTTCAATACCTTTTATAGGCTGATTTGCGCTTTGTTCGCACACACTTGATGTGCTCCTAGCACTCATTATACCTGGGGGCTTCTTTACCAGAAGCTTATTAATATGGGCTTCACGCCCAATACATGTGTCATACTTCCGCATGTACCTTTTATTCACCATTATATTCATCGATATGACTTAAGTTTTGGCCAAGCTGGGTTGCCTGGCTCCTGTGCTTACCCCTACGTTCCTGATTGTTCGGCTAGGAGGTAAAGGGAGCACCTCTGCGATTGTTACTGCCGGGTCAGCCGGATGTGTACCTCAGACTGGGTGAAACCGAAAGCTAGCGTTCTTAAGAGAATATTCGGTCGGTGACTTGAAAGATGATTTATTACTTACTTATTTATAAGCCCCCAGATGCTTTTTCTGCTATTTTCGCAGTCTGGCATTGCACCTCAGGGCATGCCTCCCAGGGAAAGGAACCCTTAACGAAACTATTCTCCCTGGAAGATGTTTCTTACTAACCATGTAATATAACATAACTAGTTGGGCACTTGTCTGATAAAGCAATTATGACCCTGACGCCTTGTCTCCATGCATGCCCCGGTTCTTTTATAACCGTAGGGGTATTCAGACACACTCCGGACTGTTGGGTCCCGAGGTTGAAGCGAAACGGTCTGCAAAGACAAACGATCTACAATCCGGCTAGAAGGCATCTTACATGTCATTTCAAATTACATCGTCAAACCGACTGATTGTACTCCTCCTCAATCCCATCTAACAAGCTGTCTAATTTACAGTCCTGTTGGGAATATTTCGCGGCCAGTTCTACTTGGCCATACATCAAGCTCACAGGGATCTCCTTCCCATCAGGCCCCGCAGGTCCGACCTCGGCCATGTAGTTTGGGTCAGCCTTCGGGTAGCGCGTCTTCACCATGGCCCAGGCCTCCCTGGTGCCCTGACGGCAGGCCGATATCTTCCACAAACGGAGGCGTCGCTATGCTCCCTGGAGCTTCTCAGCAAGCTCACCAAGGCCCTCGGGTAGGGAGACGGATGTCCATAAAGCCTGAACGACGCCACTCATCGCCTGCCGAACACGTTCGAACAATTGCGCCAGCTCGGGAAGTTGGTCACCTGTTGACCCAGGCATTTCCTCCGCAGGGCGACCTGTGAGCACACTTAAAGACATATTTCTGTCAAACGACTTCCTCGCCGAATTCTTCTTTTCAAAGGAATTTGCTCAAGCACTTACTATAAATGTCGCGACGAAGTCGCTAATTCTCCTTCAAGGAGCCAGACAGCTGGGCCCGAACACCTTTCAGCTCTTCTCCTAGCTGGGTGTGGGCATCTTGGAGCTTGTTTCTCTCCTGCTGCACCTTCATAAGCACCCTCTCGCCAGCCTTTAGCTGACGTAGTAGCTGTTGCTTGTCCGGATCTAGTCCGGCGCCTTGTGCAATATTATTGTCAGATTCACGCCGCACTTTGTTAATTAATTATCTTTTCAAAGTACGTCTTACCAGCGGGGGTCTCTGTGGCTCCCCCTGTGGCGGCCAGTGCGGCCTCAAGTTGGGCCTTGCACTCTTGGAGCTCCTGGGACAGATGGGTATTCTTCTCCGTAAGATCCTGCATAAAAATTGATCCTTAAATCAGTTATTCTAACCATTTTAAGTCTCGGGGGCTACTGGCATATATAACTATTAAAATTACTTACACATATGTCTTTCACATACTGCTCCGTGGCTCTGGTTAACCTATCTTGAGCGGCACGGAGGTGCGCGTTTCCCGCATCAAAGGCATTTAACGCCTCCGGGGAGAAACACGGGTCATGAAGAACTATCCGGCGACGCCTGTGATTCATGGCGCTCTCCACCTCAGACCGGGTGGCGGACAGCCTGTCGGCATCCTCCGTCGGAGGAGCGTCCGACTCATGCCTTGTATTCGCCTCCCCTTTCGGGCCATGCGTTGGAGCATGGCTGGCGGAGGCTTGATTGGCAACCTCTCCGGACACTGTCCGGCGAGCGCTCTTTCTGGAAAAGTTATGAGCATTAATATACCTCCTGGGAATCCTTCCCTTAAAAAATAGCGGTGCTCCGTACCATTGCGGCGACGTTTCAGTTCGCGTCGCACTCCTCTTCCGCCTGCTGGGCCGGACTGACCCTTGTTGGCCGGTCGCCGCGGGCTCGACTTCCTGCCATAAAGGCGCTTCCTGTCGAACACCATTGGTGCATGGTGGTTAGAACTAAGCATTAAAGAAGTAACGGCGCCAGGACTTCGGTCGTACTCACCGGGGAAGCCGGACACAAACCAGGGTAGTCAGCCATAATGGCGACTAAAGCATTATCTATGCTGAGCTGGTGGTACACCCCGTCGATCAGTTCCACCGCTAAGTCCGGATCCTCTTCGGAGGCCGGATCAAGGGACCTTTCTGGGTCTTCAGGTTGTGGGGCTGGGCTTTTTATGCCCTCCACATCCCGACGCAGTTCCTGTGTCAAAATCATACAATAAGACAATTGCCTTTAAAGGCACAGTTCAGATATGCATGCGACCGCTTACCCAGCTCCGAGGGTTGTTCATGGAAAATCCGTTCAGAGGATTCGTGCGGAGGAAGTCCTCCTTCTCCCCCTTGTACAAGCCGGACAGGATCTTCACCAGATCATCGGCCGAGCCAGGTCCCTTACGGCCGTGACGGGTGGCATCGTCGTCTCTGTTGAAGTCCCACATGGGGTGGCCCCTATATTGGAGCGGCTGCACCCCACGCATAATGCATGTGGCCAAGACTCCGATCATGGTTAATCCGGAATGGGCTAGCAGCCGTATCCGGCCCATCAAGTAATGGACGCTACTATCATCTTCTCGTCGAGGGCTCCGTGGGCGCCAACTTAGGCGTTTCTTCAGGGGAGCGTTCTGAACTCTGAAAGGCCGATCCGGACTGGATCCGGCAGCGGAGCGTCCTCCATATAAAACCACTCCGAAGGCCAATCTTCGGACGTCTTCTTCGGGGTCCCGGACAGGTATCCTGTCCCGGCGATGCGCCATATTTCGGCTCCGCCCACTTGATATATCGACCCCTCGTGAGAGCGGGGTACGAGGCAAAACAACCTCTTCCACAGCGCAAAATGGGGCTCAATGCCCAAGAACAGCTCACACAGAGCTATGAAGCCCGCGATGTGCAAAATGGAGGCAGGTGTAAGGTGATGAAGCTGGAGTCCATAGAACTCCAGGAGCCCCCGGAGAAACGGATGTATAGGAAATCCGAGTCCCCTTATTAAGTAGGAGACGAAGCACACCCGCTCTCCTTTGGAGGGATTGGGGGCGCTCTCCGCCTGCTTCCCACCTTTGTAGGTGGCCAGTCCGGCTCGAACCGGAACCATGAAGGCCGGGGGAAGATATCCCTCTGCTTGGAGCGTCACTAACTCGCTGTGCGGGACTGAGCATCTCCTCCAATCTCCTGGCTTAGGGCTGGGAGCGCGAGAAGAGGAGCCGCGTCGACTGTCCATGTTGGAATGGGTTTGGTGTCAGATGCGCCTCTATGAGTGCTTGTGGAAGGAGGATGATGTGATTTGGATCTGGATCCTCGCCTCTCTTATAGGCAGCTTATTTGCGCAGCTAGGGGGTAAAACATAAAAATACCCTGGCTTTTCGCATTTGTGCGATGCGTGGAAGAAGACCATTATTGGACGCGAAAGCCAAGGAGCGCAGCATTTATGAAGCAACCGGACACTATCCGGCAAACACATGGAGCATGAAGAAGAACCCGTCTTGCAAACGCCGAAGACAACATACACGTCGGATTCGTCGTCATTGAAGCCTGGTTCGGGGGCTACTGAGGGAGTCCCGGACTAGGGGGTGTCCGGATAGCCGAACTACCATCATCGGCCGGACTCCAAGACTATGAAGATACAAGATTGAAGACTTCGTCCCATGTCCGGATGGGACTTTCCTTGGCGTGGAAGGCAAGCTTGGCGATACGAATATATAGATCTCCTACCTTTGTAACCGACTCTGTGTAACCCTAGCCCTCTCCGGTGTCTATATAAACCGGATGGCCTTAGTCCATAGGACGAACAACAATCATACCATAGGCTAGCTTCTAGGGTTTAGCCTCCTTGATCTCGTGGTAGATCTACTCTTGTAACCCACATCATCAATATTAATCAAGCAGGACGTAGGGTTTTACCTCCATCAAGAGGGCCCGAACCTGGGTAAATACATCGTGTCCCTCGTCTCCTGTTACCATCTGCCTAGACGCACAGTTCGGGACCCCCTACCCGAGATCCGCCGGTTTTGACACCGACAGTCACCTTCTGTGAGCTATTTCTGGGCTGTGAAGCTCATTTCTAGCTATGGAAGAGGCTATTCTGCCTCGTACCCCGCACTTAGGAGGGGTCAATATATCAAGTGGATGGATCCGAATATAGCGCATCATCGGGACCGGATACTTGTCCGGTACTTCAAAGAAGACATCCGAAGACTGGCCTTCGGAGTGGTTTTACATGGAGGGCGTTCCCCTTCCGGACCCTATCCGGATGGGCCTTCTTGAGTTTGCTAATGCCCCTTTGAAGAAACGACTCAGTTGGCGCCCTCGGAGCCCCCAGAAGGAAGACAACAAAGAGGTCCTTTACCTAATGGGCAGGATAAAAATGCTGGCCAAATCAGGACTGACAATAATCGGGGTTATGTCAATTTGTATAATGCGGGGGGTGCTGCCACTTCAGTATCGGGGGAAACCCATGTGGAACTTCAATGGAGAAGACGATGCCACCCGCTGCGGTTGTAAAGGCCCGGACTCCGCCGCTGCTCTGGCGAAGATATTGTCCGATTGTTCAAAGGAGAAGAAGAGGAGTTCATCCGTATTAAGCCACGGGATGGATTCTCCATGTACAACCCCCCAAGCTGGGTGGCCTGCTATCATTTACTCCCTTCTTTCCCGCATCCTTTATCATAAATATTTACCTTGCTAATTCATAGCAGGAACTGCGAAAAGCTGTGAGGGAGATCCACATCCCATCTCCAAAGTCAGAGGATCCCGACCGTGCCCTCGACCCCAGACTCGAAGAGGATCCGGACGTATTTGTGGAGCTCGTTGACAGGACGTTCATCAGCTGAGCTATGAAGGTGCCTTGGTGGCCATCATAGCCTATTACCCAGGCCTACTCCCTGCATCGCATGTAAGTAAACCAGAGTCCAACTTCCGCGAAGGATCCCTTCTTTGCACCTTACCCACTGCGCACATATTGTGTCTTATAGGGAAGGCCATCGGGGCGCCGTGCCGAACCCGAGGTGACTCGCCAACAAGGGGCACCGAAGCCGGGTAGGCTCAAAAGGAAGGCGGTCAGGACTGAGATGCCATTGCAGAGGTATGATTAAAACCTGCTCCGTGATTATCGTCTCTGAAATATAACAATGTTCGTGGTCCCTAGCAGAAAAACCGCTCACTGGACAGTGTCTAGAGAGCTTGCTGGCCATGCCTCCACCAGCCGGATTCCGGAACCGGACTCAGGGGCGGAGGCTAACATAGGGACAATACCGAACGGTTCTCCTACAAAGGATGCAGATAGAGTGTCCACTACGAATTCCGAAGTGGAGAGCGCCATGAATCACAGGCATCGTCGGGCCGTACTCCGTGACCCTAATTTTTCTGAAGAGGCGTTCAACGCCTTCAACTCAGGAGACGCGTACATCTAAGCTGCGCAAGGTGGGCTTGCTAGAGCCACAGACCAGTATGTAAAGGATATATGGGTAAGAAAATCTGATAATTATGTATATCAGTAGCCCCTGAGACTTGAAATAGTTGGCACAACTGATTTAAGGATCATTGTATGCATAGGTTCTTACGGAGAAGAATACCCAGTTGTCTAAAGAGCTGGAGGAGTGCAAAGCCCAGCTAAGGGCCGCAGTTGCCGAAATAGAGAAGTCCAAGAAGGCATCATCTGGTAATACTTGTCTTGAAAATACATTTGCATGTACCAGTGAGTATTCAGCATGTTTTGCAAATCTAATAATAGATTATGCAGAAAATCCCGGACTGAATCTGGAGATATTACAAGAGGATGAGCAATATGCTAAACGGCAGCGAGAGGCTGGCGAGCGAGTGCTTACACGGGTTGTTCGGGAGAAAAATGAGCTCCAGGATGCCCATACCCGGCTGGGCGTTGAACTGGGAGATGTTCGAGCCCAGCTCGCAGACTCCGTGAAGGAGAATAAGAGACTTCGACGCGACATTTTTAGTAAGTGCTCGAACGAACCTTTATACAGTTCGGCGAAGAAGCGGGCTAACATAATTATATCTATAGGCACGCTTACAGGTCGCCCTGAAGAGGAGATGCCCGGATCCGCAGGTGATCTACTGCCGGAGCTCTCTCAATTACACGAACAAGTTCGGCAGGTGATGCAGGGTATTGCCCAGGCCTTGTGGCCCTCTGCCTCCCTGCCTGGAGGCATGGGTGAGCTTGTAGAGATGCTCAAGGGAGAGCGGCGGCGCTTCCGTTTATGGAATATATCAGCCTGCCGACAAGGTGCAAGGGAAGCCTGGGCCATGGTGAAGACGCGGTACACCAAGGTTGACCCGAATCACATAGCCGAAGTTGGACATGTAGGGTCAGATGGGAAAGAGATTCCCGTTAGTCTGGTGTATGACCAAGTAGGATTAGCCGCAAAGTATTCCCAATAGGATTGTAGGCTAGACAGCCTGTTGGATGGTATAGAAGAAGAATTTAGTCAGTCTAAGTGACTGTGTACTTCAAATGACATATATTGTCCCTAGTCGGATTGTAAATCATTTGTCATGGCGGACCTTTTCGCTTCAGCCTCCGGACCCGATAGTCCGGAGTGTATCTAAATACCCGCTCGGTTATGTAAAACCGGGGTACGCGTGGAAACCAGGCATAGGGGTCATAAGTGCTTGAACAGACAAGTACCCAACTAGCTATGTTATATTACATGGATAGTAAGAAACATCTTCCAGGGAGAATAGTTCCGTTAGGGGTTCCTTTCCCTGGGTGCGCATGCATGAATGTGCATGTCCGAACTACGGACAAAGACGCAGGAGATGAAACATCTGGGGATTTTAGAGGTAAAAACATCTTTTGTTCACCGATCGAATATTCCCTTAAGAACGCTAGCTTTCGGCTTCACCCAGTCTGAGGTACACATTCGGCTGACCCGGCAGTAACAATCGCAGAGGTGCTCCCCTTATGTCCTAGCCGAATTAACGAGAATGTAGGGCATAAACACAAGAGCCAGGCAACCCAGCTTGGCCAAAACTTAAGTCATATCGATGCATATAATGGCGAAAAAAGGCACATATGGAGAAGTGACACATATGTGGTGGGCATAAAGCCCAGAGGATAATTATATTAAGCTTCTGTATAAGAAGCCCCCAGGTATAGTGAGTGCGCATAGCGCGTCAAATTTATGTAGTTAATACACACTTGAAGCCTTTGAGGCCATAGAAAGGAAAAAATAAAAACAAGATATAACGTGAAAAAGAAAGGCGGAGGTAAGGAAACAAACACTTAGTTTGGCGCTAGGCGTAGAATCTTCGGAGTCTGGCTGCGTTCCATGGGTTTGGCTTGAGTTGATTATCAGATGCATCACGCAGACGGTACACCCCTCCGGTTAGAACTTTATCAATGATGAAGGGACCCTGCCGGTGTCAAAACCGGCGGATCTCGGGTAGGGGGTCCCGATCTGTGCGTCTAAGGCTAATGGTAACAGGAGGCAAGGGACACAATGTTTACCCAGGTTCAGGCCCTCTCGATGGAGGTAAAACCCTACTTCCTGCTTGATTGATATTGATGATATGAGTGTTACAAGATCTGATCTACCACGAGATCGTAGAGGCTAAACCCTAGAAGCTAGCCTATGATGATTATGATTCTGTCTCTAAGGACTAAACTCTCCGGTTTATATAGACACTGGAGAGGGCTAGGGTTTACATGGAGTCGGTTACAAAGAAGGAAATATAATATCCGGATTGCCAAGCTTGTCTTCCACGCAAAGGAGAGTCCCATCCGGACACGGGACAAAGTCTTGAGTCTTGTATCTTCATGGTCCAACAGTCCGACCAAAGTATATAGTCCGGCTGTCCGGATACCCCCTAATCTAGGACTCCCTCAGTAGCCCCTGAACCAGGCTTCAATGACGATGAGTCCGGTGCGCAGTTTGTCTTCGGCATTGCAAGGCGGGTTCCATCTCCGAATACTCCAAAGTAATTATCGAACACTTGAATCGTTTCCGGATCTACAAGATGATCTTCGCACACCACCGTAGAGAGAATAATATTTCACAAATGTAATCTGCTGACAACTTTTAGGAGTGGTTTCCCAGGGGGAAGCCCCTAGTAAGATCGTAAGTATCCGTACTTCCATTGTACTTTAGTGCGACTTTGCTTCATGGTCTGTTATAATGCCGAACACGCATATGCAATCCGGCCAGGGCCCATCCCAAGGTATCCTCTTCGGATGGGTCTTTGAGCGATTCAGCGATGAATTCGCTTCCAATGGCCACTTCCCCCCGGCCTGCGGATGACACAGAGGTGTTATCCCAAAGGCTCCCTGAGCCAGGGGAGGCGACTCTGGAGACGCCCCAAGGCGAAATCCCAGACACCGGGCTCACGGGGCGCAAGATCCCTGCAGATCATGCTGATGGGAGCCGCAGCGAGTCGGGCTCCCAGCCCGACACTGTATCGGAACCTCCAAAGGCTCCGGATTTGGGCAGCCAGTCCCACGCTAAGGAGGGTGAGCCATCCGTGCCGATGACTTGCGTTACGCCAGAGGCATCGGATAGTCTGCTGGAAGCGCTTCGTGGCGCTTCCATGGATGAAGAGTATCGTACTCTTATGAGTGTGGTGATTAAGAAGGTTCTGTCTGCCAAGAGCGGACTAACCGAAGCCTGCACCATCCTCCTAACAGGATTTGAGGTAACTCATCAGAAATGTGTGAAATTATCACCCGATAGACAGTAGCCCCTGACACTATGTTTGGTCTTCGGAAAGAAGAGCCAAACGGAGGGTCCATTTTAATCTGCAGGAGTCTAATATGAGGTGTCTATGTGAATAAATAGGTGGCGCTGGTTGCTGCTGCTGCTCGCACGGCGGAAGTCTCCGGACTCAAGTGGGACCTAGAGCAGACCCAGGGAGAGCTCAGCCTCACGAAGAGGCAGCTCGAAGAGAACAAAGGTGAGTGATACCTCGTTCATATATCACAAAAAATAGAAATTGATGATGCTAAAAAAACGTCATGATTTGGCAATAGGGGCCACGAACGAAGTGGCGTCCCTGAAGAAAGCACTATCCGAGGCCGAAAACAAGGCAGCCGCGGAGCGCATTGAGTGTGAAAAGCAAAATGCTAGGGTAGGTGAGGTACAACAAGAGCTCCAGGAGCTCGGCAAGAAGTTCGAGTCCTTGGAGCGTGACTTCAAGATGAAGGAGTCTAAGCTTGCGAAGGCCCTGTTGAGCATGAAAGACGCCAAGGACGAAGCCGAAAAGGCCCAGCAGGAAATCCAGGCGGCCAAGAAGATAGCGGCGGGTAAGACATTCTTTATGCAAAGCAAGCATGTGGAGGAGGCGTTTCTTTTACTTACTCGAATTCGGAGCTCCCCAAGGGCATTCACAGATCTACCACGCAGCATATCGGATGCTGCAGAGTTCTACCATGCCGAAGAGGGGAGCTCAACGGAAAAGCTGTTCTGGTCCCAGTATGCGGGAGCCGAACACCCGGTGCCTCTGAGCGACCAATTAAAGCAACTGGTTGAACTCCACAGGGCGGTCGAAGTGGCTATGAAGGATTTCATAGTCCGGATGTGGCCTGGTGAGCCCTTTCCCTCCAGCTACTTTGGCAAGATAAAGCGGATGGTGAGTGCCTGTCCGCGGCTGGAAGTGATCAAGCGATCCGTTTGCATTGAGGGTGCCTGCCGAGCCTTTGCTCGTGCGAAGGTGCATTGGGGCAAGCTGGATGCGGAGAAGCTGGTGAAGGATGGACCGCCGGAGGGCAAGGCGCATCGCTATCCTGAGAAATATTATGATGGCGTGATGAAAGGCGCTCGCCTCGTGGCCGATGAATGTACGAAGGACACAATGTTTGAGTAAATGTACTCCTGTCATTTTTGTAATATAAATACGAAGTTACTTGCGCTATATAGCGCCTTTTGATTTAAAATATTACCTTCTGTGCGGCTGTTTATAAAATTCTGAAAGTAGGCCAGTCGTCGGCTTCCGCCCCCATATAACTAGTATCGGGGTGTTTCTGGAAAACCCAGACACTCTTATTCCAAATATTTGGTTCCTAAAGGAGGTGTTTGGCGCAGCGAACAAGGCAATCGGACTATATGGCTTTATAACTTTCACTTAGCCATATAAGTCTATAATTTTAAATTTCGGCGAAGCCCCTAGAATTCGGAAAGTCGAATTGGGGCGCTATATACGCCTAAACCGGACGAGGCCGATTCCTCGCCTAAAGCGGAAAAATCTTTAAGGATTTTAAGACCTCTCGAACAGCGACCAGCTCTCGCCACATCATGCCGGTCAGTTTTCGGCTTTCTCTACTGAGGTGCTCGTCCGGAAGAACCGGGACACAATCACAGTAGTTCTCCCTGCGCTACCTTAGCCGATATAACGGAACGTAAGGTATCAAAACAAGGGAGCCGGGCTAACCCAACTATTGACCCAAGACATGATTCGGAGTTGATGCATATAATGCTATAAGTTCGGGGTGCCGCACTGTCAAAAGTATTCGGACTTACCTTGCCGTATTAAGGGGCGATGTAAGAAGCCCCTGGCAAACTAAACGTACCAAAGTGTACGGATGCAATAGTAAATAAAGATTTATAGAAAAAAATGTGCAGATAGGAATAATATGCTGACGCTGTATATAATCTCCCATTAATGTACAATACGTCTAAGCATATGTTTACAATGAATGCATTAAGCAGAGGTAAATAGGACTATTTGACATGTCCTATCCAAGGTCAGGCCGCATATAGGTATATAAAACAGGTATTAACGATCGTGAATAGATTCCACCTGGGCATTCCCTTTGTGCGCGACGCCTTTTGCCTCCTTGGATTTGTCTCCTATGGAAGTCCGACAATCCGGCTCTTCTAAAGAGGCTGCCCGAAAGCAGGTTCCTGAAAGAAAAATGGGGTTATTAAAGTATGTTGCGGCTGAACCGCACTGTTGAATGTGCCACTATTGCGCCTCCGCCTATGCCCATGGTATTTTGAGTGCGTAATTGTGTACATGCGGCACGAATGCTGCCTTAATGGGGCTGGAGCGGAGGCCGGACTGCTAGTCGCGCTCTTGGCGTGCCTGGCGATCCTGTTGCGGGGTACTTCGGACTCGCTTGACGGTGTTCAGTGTTGTTGTCGCCGTATTGGTGGTTTGCCGGGGGAAGCTGCTTTGTACTTCTGCCGCGAGGGCTGCAGTATGCTCTTCTGTACGGAGAGAGCGGTCCATGTTTCTGTTGACTGTTATGACCCCACGAGGTCCTGGCATCTTGAGCTTAAGGTATGCATAGTGTGGTACCGCATTGAATCGAGCGAATGCGGTTCGTCCAAGTAGTGCATGATAGCCGCTACGGAAAGGGACGATGTTGAAGATTAACTCCTCGCTTCGGAAGTTATCCGGAGATCCGAAGACCACCTCCAGTGTTATGGAGCCCGTGCAACGGGCCTCTACCCCTGGAATTACACCTTTAAAGGTAGTTTTGGTGGGCTTGATCCTTGAAGGGTCGATGCCCATTTTGTGCACTGTGTCCTGATAAAGCAGGTTCAGGCTGCTGCCTCCATCCATAAGAACTCGTGTGAGGTGAAATCCGTCAATGATTGGGTCTAGAACCAATGCGGCCGAACCGCCATGACGGATGCTGGTAGGGTGACCCCTACGATCAAAGGTGATCGGACAGGCTGACCATGGGTTGAATTTCGGGGCGACTGGCTCCATCGCATAGACATCCCTCGGTGCTCGCTTTCGTTCCCATTTGGGAATGTGGGTAGCATAGATCATGTTGACCGTTTTCACCTAGGGAGGAAATTTCTTCTGTCCCCCCGTGTTCGGACGCCGGGGCTCTTCGTCGTCGTTGCTGTGCAGCCCCTTGTCCTTGTTCTCGGCATTTATCTTGCTGGCCTGCTTGAACACCCAGCAGTCTCTATTAGTGTGATTTGCTGGCTTGTCCGGGGTGCCGTGAATTTGGCATGAGCGATCAAGTATGCGGTCCAGACTGGACGGTCCCTGATTGTTTCTTTTGAATGGCTTTTTCCGCTGACCGGATTTTGAGCCACTGAATCCGGCGTTGACTGTCGTGTCTTCGGTGTTGTCGCCATTGTTCCGACGCTTATGTCTATTGCACCGTGGCTTGCCGTTATTGTCGCGGATGTCTGAAGTGCCAGAGTTTATTGGCATGGTGCTGCTGCGAGCTAACCAGCTATCCTCGCCTGCGCAAAAGCGTGTCATGAGTGTCGTGAGGTCCGCCATGGATTTTGGTTTTTCCTGGCCGAGGTGTCGGGTGAGCCACTCGTCGCGGATATTATGCTTAAAGGCTGCCAAGGCTTCGGCATCCGGACAGTCGACGATTTGGTTCTTTTTAGTTAGGAACCGAGTCCAGAATTTTCTGGCTGACCCTCCGGGCTGTTGGGTAATGTGGCTCAAGTCATCGCATCCGGTGGTCGCACGTATGTGCCCTGGAAGTTGTCGAGGAAAGCGTCCTCCAGGTTTTCCCAACTGCCAACAGAATTTGCCGGCAGGCTATTTAGCCAGTGTCGGGCTGGTCCTTTGAGCTTAAGGGGAAGATACTTTATGGCGTGTAGATCGTCACCGCGGGCCATGTGAATGTGGAGAAGGAAATCTTCTATCCATACTGCGGGGTCTGTGGTGCCATCGTATGATTCAATGTTTACGGGTTTAAACCCTTCTGGGAATTCATGATCCATTACTTCATCAGTGAAGTAGAGGGGGTGTGCGGCGCCTCTGTGCCGGGCTATGTCGGGACGCAGTCCGACTAAGTCTGGTCGGTTGTGTTCGGCCCAGCCGGATTTATTGTTAGTGTATCCGGCATGACGGTCATCGTCATGTGCTGTGGCGCGCCCCCGTGATCCGTAGATCGATCTTGGTTGTCCTGCGTTGTTTTCCAATATGTCTCAAAGGTCCTGCGTATTGCCCCGGGCCGTAGTGAACTGGCATGGGGTTTGGGCTGGTATTTGGGCTGATATGCCCTTTTATCCCGGCCACGAGGTGGCCGGTCAGCCATGTGGTGCTCGAGTCCATATTCCTCGGCTACCAGGACTTTTGTCCATCTGTCTGTGAGCAGGTCTTGATCATCTTGGAGCTCCTGCTGCTTCTTTTTCAAGCTCCTCGCAGTGGCCATAAGCCGGCGCTTGAAGCGCTCCTGCTCTACGGGGTCCTCGGGCACGCCAAACTCGTCGTCACCGAGGCTAATCTCATCTTCGGAGGGGGGCATGTAGTTTTCCTCCTATGGATATTTGTCCGTCGCCTGTTCGTCTGGGCTGACCTGCCCGTCTTCTTGTTTGGCCTGCTCGAAGGCAGGATGGTCGGGGTTGTATTCATCTTTGGCACCATCCGGATTGTTTTTGTCTCCAGCGCCGGTGTTGCTGTGGCGGGTCTTGGAACGATGCTGACGACGCCCATGCTTTGCTTTCTTCCTTGAGGGGTTATCCTCCATTGCCTCATCGCCATTGTTTTCTTTTGGAGTGTCCACCATATATATATCGTATGAAGAGGTGGCTCTCCACTGCCCCATGGGTGGTGGTTCCTATTCTTCTCCTACATCGTCGTCCATACCGTCGATGTCTTCGGAGTGGAAGTCAAGCATGTCAGTCAAATCATCGACCGTGGCTATGAAGTGGGTGGTGGGTGGGTAATGAATTCCCTCGTCGCCAGCTTCCCACTCGAGCCGGACATAGTTCGGCCAAGAGTCTCCTGACAAAGAGAGAGACTTTAACGAGTTTAGCATGTCGCCAAAGGGCGAGTGCTGGAAGATATCTGCAGCAGTGAACTCCATTACCGGAGCCCAACCAGATTCGGCGGGCTCGGAGGTGCGCAGACTGGAACCTACAGCCAGATACGAGTCCGGGGGTCCGGTGTCACGGGCTTCCTTGGGGGTGAAGTCTGTGTTCGGCTCCACTGCCGATGGGTGTGCGGCCTCCGGGGCGGGGTCCATCCACCCGTCCTCGGGTGATGCAATCTTAGGTCTGGGGTTCCTGTAGGGGTGATATCCCGAGCATCGTCCGACAGCAGGTCTAAGCCGTTCTCATTGTGACTATCCGGCGCTCCTGGCTCAGGCCCGAATCCGCTGAAGATCAAGTCTCCGCGGATATCGACTGTGTAGTTCAAGTTTTCAAACCTGACCTGGTGGCCAGGGGCGTAGCTGTTGATCTGCTCTAGATGGCCAAGCGAATTGGCCCGCAGTGCGAAGCCGCCGAACACGAAGATCTGTCCGGGGAGAAAAGTCTCACCCTGGACCACATTATTGTTAATGATTGAAGGAGCCATCGAGCCTTGCAGCGACGACACAGAGGAACTCTCAATGAAAGCACCAATGTCGGTGTCAAAACCGGCGGATCTCGGGTAGGGGGTCCCGATCTGTGCGTCTAAGGCTAATGGTAACAGGAGGCAAGGGACACAATGTTTACCCAGGTTCGGGCCCTCTCGATGGAGGTAAAACCATACTTCCTGCTTGATTGATATTGATGATATGAGTGTTACAAGAGTTGATCTACCACGAGATCATAGAGGCTAAACCCTAGAAGCTAGCCTATGATGATTATGATTCTGTCTCTAAGGACTAAACTCTCCGGTTTATATAGACACCAGAGAGGGCTAGGGTTTACATGGAGTCGGTTACAAAGAAGGAAATATAATATCCGGATCGCCAAGCTTGTCTTCCACGCAAAGGAGAGTCCCATCCGGACACGAGACGAAGTCTTGAGTCTTGTATCTTCATGGTCCAACAGTCCGACCAAAGTATATAGTCCGGCTGTCCGGATACCCCCTAATCCAGGACTCCCTCAGACCCTCCCACTTGGGCTTGAGCTTGTCCTTTTTCTTCTCCGGTAGCCGTAGAACGATTTTGCCAACGTTATAGGTTTTGGCCCGTACTTCTCTGCTTTGATACCTGCGAGCCTGTTGCTGTTAGAATGCGGAACGGGCCTTCGCTACGTCGTGCTCCTCCTCCAGGGCATCTAAACTGTCCTGCCGATCAAGCTCAGCTTCTTTCTCTTCGTACATGCGCACTCGAGGTGAGTCATAAATGATATCGCAGGGCAATACCGCCTCTGCGCCGTACACCATAAAAAAGGGTGTGTATCCGGTAGTACGATTCGGCGTGGTACGCAGTCCCCATAGTACAGAGTCGAGCTCCTCTACCCAGTGCGTATCTGATTCCTTCAGGGATCGCACTAGTCTGGATTTTATGCCACTCATAATAAGACCATTTGCTCGTTCGACTTGACCGTTAGTTTGGGGGTGATAGACGGAGGCGTAATCGAGCTTAATGCCCGCACCAAGTTTTCACCTCGTCGGCTGTGAAGTTGGAGCCGTTATCGGTGATGATGCTATGGGGGACACCATAACGGTGTACAACCCCTGATATGAAGTCTATCACTGGTTCGGATTCGGCCGTTTTAACCAGTTTGGCTTCTATCCATTTGGCGAATTTATCCACCATGACCAACAAGTATTTTTTCTTATGGCTACCTCCTTTAAGGGGTCCAACCATATCGAGCCCCCAGACCGCAAAGGGCCAAGTTATGGGGATTGCTTGGAGAGCGGCAGGTGGCATATGGCTTTGATTTGCAAAGAGCTGGCAACCGACGCAATGTTGGACGAGGTCCTGTGCGTCTGCCTGGGCTGTTGGCCAGTAGAAACCTATACGGAAAGCCTTGCTTACAAGGGCCCGAGCTGCGGCGTGATGGCCGCCGAGTCCAGCATGAATTTAGGCCAGTAGCTACCGTCCCTCCTCTTCGGAGATGCATCTTTGAAGCACTCCGGTCGTGCTTTTCTTATAAAGCTCTCCCTCGTGAACCTTGTAGGCTTTAGAGTGCCGTACAATGCAACGTGCTTCATTTTGGTCCTCACGGAGTTCTTGCCTATTTAGGTAGGCTAAGAAAGGTTCTGTCCACGGGCAATGACAGCCATGATCACGTGGGCCGAAGGTGTTATTTCGGTGGCAGAGCCTCTGATTACATCAGAGTGTTCGAGATCTGGGGTTGTGTTCGGACCCGGACTGGTATTACCGGTCTCCCCTTCCCACACCACGGATGGCTTGAACAGCCTTTCCAAGAAGATATTAGGTGGGATGGGGTCTCGCTTAGCGCCGATGCGGGCGAGCATATCCGCCGCTTGATTGTTTTCTCGAACCACATGGTGGAATTCGAGCCCCTCGAACCGGGCTGATATTTTGAGGACGGCATTATGGTAAGCCGCCATTTTTGGGTCCTTGGCGTCAAAGTCTCCATTTATTTGAGATATTGCGAGGTTCGAATCCCCACGCACTTCCAGGCATTGAATGCCCATGGATACTGCCATCCGAAGACCATGCAACAGAGCCTCATATTCGGCTGTGTTGTTGGAGTCTGTGTATAATATTTGGAGTACGTATTGGATTGTATATCTGGTGGGGGATGTCAGGACAACGCCTGCCCCCAGACCAGCCAACATCTTAGAGCCGTCAAAGTGCATGATCCAATTGGAGTATGCGCCGTACTCTTTAGGGAGTTCGGCTTCTGTCCATTCGGCGACGAAGTCGGCCAGTACTTGCGACTTAATGGCTCGCCCATGGTTTGTATATTATGTCGAACGGGAGGAGCTCAATAGCCCATTTAGCAATCCGGCCTGTGGCATTGTGGTTATTTATTATATCGTTGAGTGGTACTTCCGAGGCCACTGTGATTGAACACTCTTGAAAGTAGTGTCGTAGCTTCCGGGATGCCATGAAGACCGCGTATGCTATCTTTTGATAATGTGGGTACTGGGACTTGCATGGAGTGAGGACAATGGATACGTAGTATACCGGCTTTTGAAGCGGGAACTTATGTCCGTCCGTCTCTCGTTCGACGACGAGCACTGCGCTTACAACCTGGTGCGTTGCCGCTATATATAACAGCATGGGTTCGCTGATATTTGGCGCGGCCAGGATTGGGTTGCTGGCCAAGAGGGCCTTTATTTCTTCCAGTCCGGCCATGGCCGCATCCGTCCACTCAAAGTGTTCGGTGCGTCAAAGAAGGCGATAAAGAGGTAGTGCCTTTTCTCCCAATCGAGAGATAAAGTGGCTTAGGGCCACCAAGCATCCAGTTAATTTCTAGATTTGCTTGAGGTGTGTTGGGGTAGCCAACTGTGACAGAGCTCGGATTTTAGCCGGGTTTGCTTCAATTCCTCTATTGGAAACGATGAAGCCCAGCAGCTTTCCGGCAGGCATGCCGAAAATGCATTTTTCCGGATTGAGCTTGATGTCATATGTTCAGAGATTGTCGAACGTAAGCCTCAAGTCATCTATTAAAGATTCGACGTGTCTGGTTTTGATGACCACGTCGTCTACGTATGCCTCCACTGTTAGGCATGTCTGAATCATGCGTTGATAGGTTGCACCAGTGTTTTTGAGCCCGAAAGGCATGGTGTTAAAACAGAAGGGGCAGTATGGTGTGATGAATGCCGTTGAGGCTTGGCCGGACTCCTCCATCTTGATTTGATGGTATCCGGAGTATGCGTCAAGGAAGCACAATGAGTCGTGTCCTGCAGTAGCGTCGATGATTTGATCAATGCGGGGGAGGGGGGAGGGATTCTTGGGGCAAGCCTTATTGAGGTCCTTGAAATCAACACATAGGCGCCAGGATTTATCCTTCTTTGGTACCATCACCAGGTTTGCTAGCCAATCCGGATGTTTTATTTCTCTGATGAATCCGGCCGCGAGTAACTTGGCTAGCTCTTCTCCCATGGCTTGTCGCTTAGGTTCTGAGAAGCGCCGACGAGTCTGCTTGACCGGCTTGTATCCCTTCAGTATGTTTAGGCTATGTTCGGCTAGCTCGCGTGGGATGCCTGGCATGTCTGAAGGATGCCAGGCAAAGATGGCCCAATTCTCACGCAAGAACTCTCGCAGTGCAAAGTCTATTGTGGGGTTCAGCTATGCCCCAATGGATGCTATTTTTGTAGGGTCCGTTGGGTGGACCTGGAATTTGAATATTTCGTCCGCTGGTTTGAAAGAGGTGGACTTGGGTCGTTTGTCGAGTATCACGTCGTCCCTATCCACTGTGGAGCACAGCGTGGTTAGTTCTTCAGCCACGAGGGCTTCGGATAATGCCTCAAGGGCCAGTGCGGCGGTTTTATTTTTGGCGCGGAGTGCTACATCCAGATCACTGGCTAGAGTGATGATTCCACTAGGCCCAGGCATCTTGAGCTTCATGTACCCGTAATGGGCTATAGCTTGAAAGCTCGTGAATGCATCCCGCCCTAAAGGGGCGTGGTATCCGCTACTGAACGGGGCCACTTGGAATATGATTTCTTCGGACCTATAATTCTCCGGCGTGCCGAATACCACATCTAGTGTGATTTTTCCTGCACATCGTGCCTCTCGACTAGGGATGATTCCCCTGAAGGTCGTGCTGCTTTGCTCAATGTGGCTCTTGTTTATTTCCATTTTGTTAAGAGTTTCCTCGTAGATGAGGTTTAATCCGCTGCCACCGTGCATGAGCACTTTAGTAAGCCGGAAGCTGTCCACAGTTTGACTAAGGACCAAAGCGGCTGGTGCTTGGACTGTTCGGAATTGAGGTTCGTCACTGGCATTGAAGGTTATGGTCGTGTCGTTCCATGGATGGTGGCAGACTTCCGACGAAAGTCTCGAAGACTGTCAATACTGTATTATTGTTTTCGGCAGGATGGTGCTCCGCGGTATGGTTGATGAGGAGATCCTCGCCGCTCTTGGCCACCTGCCAGAGTATCCAACATGCTCCAAGGCTGTGTGTTGGTATGGTATCCGTGTGCTATGAATTTTGCAAGGCCTATTGAGCCATCCCTCCAATACGGTTCCACGTCCCATAGTGGGCTTTGGTTTCTTTGTAATTGGATCGGGTGACTTGCGAGGGTGCACCCTTTTAGTTCAGACGAGGGGTTTAGTGAGAGCCGGAGGATCCAAAAAATTTGTTTGGGTTTCCCAGGCGCTTTCCATCGCACAGTACTTCTTTACTATAGCCACCAAGTCAGCGAAGTGTACTATGTCACGGCGACTTATGGCGTTGAGGATTCCCTTGTCCGTGCAATTTTTGCAACAGAATGAGATTGTGTCTTCCTCTCGATAGTACTTAACCTTGCTCATTACAAGGAGGAATCTGGCCCAGAAGTGATGTACTGTCTCTTGGGGCTCTTGTCTAATGTGGGAAAGATTGTTTGTATCTATTGCAAAAGAATGAGATTGCGTCTTCCTCGCGATAGTCCTTAACCTTGCTCATTACAAGGAGGAATCTGGCCCAGAAGTGATGTACTATCTCTTGGGGCTCTTGTCTAATGTGGGAAAGATTGTTTGTATCTGGGTGGGTGGGTTGTTTTAAGTCCAAACCCTGACCCGATCTAAGACCCAGGGGCAGAGGAGCTTCCGAGCTTGGCAGCTCGGGCTCCGGGATGTTGCCCAATTTTTCTGGCCCGCTGTCCGATTCTAGGTTCGGAGCTTGGGTCGTGTCCTCCCGTAGAAGGGTATCTGGCTCGGAGAGCTCGGGAATCCGGACATAGTTCGTCCTCAGAATAGAGGAAGAATCGATGCATTGCTCTTCCACTACCGCTATCTGATGGGTGGCCGGCAGAGAGTTAATCTCCCTTTGGTCAGGTTTAAGCCCGATCTGATCATAGTCCGTAGCGACTCCCAGGGCGGCGATGCGATCATAGAGCTCATTCAGGGAGGAGAGCTCCATTGGATCCATCTGTTCAGTAAGTTCCGAGTTGACGTGGAGGCTGTTTTTGATGACCTGAGAAGTCATCGTCAGTGCGACGGCGAATCGGGCGGTCATGACTAAGCCGCCTAGTCGGAGAGTTTGGCCTAGAGCTAGGGCTCCCCCAGAGGTGATGTTGTCCTTGACAACAAGGCGAGCCATCAAGCCTTATAGCGACGACACACTGGAACTCTCAATGAAAGCACCAATGTCGGTGTCAAAATCGGCGGATCTCGGGTAGGGGGTCCAGAACTGTGCGTCAAAGGCTAATGGTAATAGGAGGCTGGGGACACGATGTTTACCCAGGTTTGGGCCCTCTCGATGGAGGTAATACCCTACTTCCTGCTTGATTGATCTTGATGATATGAGTATTACAAGAGTTGATCTACCACGGTATCAAAGAGGCTAAACCCTAGAAGCTAGCCTATGGTATGATTGTTGTTGTCCTACGGACTAAACCCTCCGGTTTATATAGACACCGGAGGGGGCTAGGGTTACATAGAGTCGGTTACAGAGAGGGAGATCCACATATACGAATTGCCAAGCTTGCCTTCCACGCAAAGGGCCTCCTTCCTTGGGGGGGGGGGGGCAACCCTTGTGGGCTGGTGTGCTCCCCTCTTATGGCCCATATGGCCTATATCTTTCCCCGGGGGGTTCCGGTAACCCCTCCGGTACTCTGATATGTACCCGGTACACTCTGGAACACTTCCGGTGTCCGAATACTATCATCCTATATATCAATTTTTACCTCTTAACCATTTCGAGACTCCTCTTCATGTCTGTGATTTCATTCGGGACTCTGAACAACATTCGTTCACCAAATCACATAACTCATATAATACAATATCGTCATCAACATTAAGCGTGCGGACCCTACGGGTTCGAGAACTATGTAGACATGACCGAGACACCTCTCCGGTCAATAACAAATAGCGGAACCTGGATGCTCATATTGGCTCTCACATAATCTACGAAGATCTTTTGTAGGTCGAACCGTTATGACAACATACATTATTCCCTTTGTTATCTGTATGTTACTTGCCCGAGATTCGATCGTCGCAAGCTTCGTACCAAGTTCAATATCGTTACTAGCAAGTCTCTTTACTCCTTCCGTAATACATCACCTCGTGACTAACTCCTTCGTCGTTTGCTTGCAAGCTTATGATGTGTATGTTGGAAATATGCCCTAGAGGCAATAATAAAAGGATTATTATTATATTTCCTTGTTCATGATAATTGTCTTTTATTCATGCTATAATTGTATTATCCGGAAATCGTAATACACGTGTGAATACATAGACCACAATACGTCCCTAGTAAGCCTCTAGTTGACTAGCTCGTTGATCAACAGATAGTCATGGTTTCCTGACTATGGACATTTGGATGTCGTTGATAACGGGATCACATCATTAGGAGAATGATGTGATGGACAAGACCCAATCCTAAGCATAGCACAAGATCGTGTAGTTCGTTTTGCTAGAGCTTTTCTAATGTCAAGTATCTCTTCCTTAGACCATGAGATCCTGTAACTCCCGGATACCGTAGGAGTGCTTCGGGTGTACCAAACGTCACAACGTAACTGGGTGACTATAAAGGTGCACTACAGGTATCTCCGAAACTGTCTGTTGGTTGACACGGATCGAGACTGGGATTTGTCACTCCGTATGACGGAGAGGTATCACTGGGCCCACTCGGTAGTGCATCATCATAATTAGCTCAGAGTGACCAAGTGTCTGGTCACGGGATCATGCATTACGGTACGAGTAAAGTGACTTGCCGGTAACGACACTGAACGAGGTATTGGGATACCGACGATCGAGTCTCGGGCAAGTAACATACCGACTGACAAAGGGAATAGTATACGGGGTTGCTTGAATCCTCGACATCATGGTTCATCCGATGACATCATCGAGGAGCATGTGGGAGCCAACATGGGTATCCATATCCTGCTGTTGGTTATTGACCGGAGAGCCATCTCGGTCATGTCTGCGTGTCTCCCGAACCCGTAGGGTCTACACACTTAAGGTTTGGTGACGCTAGGGTTATTAGGAAGACTTGTATGTGATTACCGAATGTTGTTCGGAGTCCCGGATGAGATCCCGGACGTCACGAGGAGTTCCAGAATGGTCCGGAGGTGAAGATTTATATATGGGAAGTTGTCATACGGACACCGGAAAGTTTCGGGGGCATATCGGTATTGTACCGGGGCCACCGGAGGGGTTCCGGGGGTCCACCGGGAGGGGCCACCCCTCTCGGAGGGCCACATGGGCCGCAAGGGGCAGGGAACCAGCCCCTGGAGGGCTGGGCGCCCCCTCCCCTTGGGCCCATGCGCCTAGGGTTGGGGGGAACCCTAGTGGGGGCGCCCCCCTTGCTTGGGGGGCAAGCCACCCTCCCTGGTCGCCCCCCCCTCTAGATCTCATCTAGAGGGGGCCGGCCCCCTTCCCCTTTCCCCTATAAATAGAGGGGCGAGGGGAGGGCTGAACACCTGATCCAAGGCGCAGCCCCTCCCCTCCCCAACACCTCTCCTCCTCCGTTGAGCGCTTCGCGAAGCCCTGTCGGAGTACTGCCTCTCCACCATCATCACGCCGTAGATCTTGTCAACTTGCTTGCCGCTACTAGTCTTTTCTTGCTTCAGTGGTATTGTGGGATGAAGCGGCCCGGACCGACCTTACACGTATGCTTATGTGAGACAGGTTCCACCGACTGACATGCACTAGTTGCATAAGGTGGCTAGCGGGTGTCTGTCTCTCCTACTTTAGTTGGAGCGGATTAGATGAAAAGGGTCCTTATGAAGGGTAAATATAAGTTGACAAAATCACGTTGTGGTTATTCGTAGGTAAGATAACGTTCTTGCTAGAACCCAATTGCAGCCACGTAAAAGATGCAACAACAATTAGAGGACGTCTAACTTGTTTTTGCAGCAATTGTCATGTGATGTGATATGGCCAGAAGTTGTGATGAATGATGAATGATATATTGTGATGTATGAGATCATGTTCTTGTAATAGGAATCACGACTTGCATGTCGATGAGTATGACAACTGGTAGGAGCCATAGGAGTTGTCTTTATTTTTTGTATGACCTGCGTGTCATTGAAGAACACCATGTAAATTACTTTACTTTATTGCTAAACGCGTTAGCCATAGAAGTAGAAGTAGTCGTTGGCGTGACAACTTCATGAAGACACAATGATGGAGATCATGGTGTCATGCCGGTGACGAAGATGATCATGGAGCCCCGAAGATGGAGATCGAAGGAGCTATATGATATTGGCCATATCATGTCACTACTATATAATTGCATGTGATATTTATTATGTTTTATGCATCTTGTTTACTTAGAACGGTGGTAGTAAATAAGATGATCCCTTATAATAATTTCAAGAAAGTGTTCCCCCTAACTGTGCGCCGTTGCTAAAGTTCGTCGTTTCGAAGCACCACATGATGATCGGGTGTGATAGATCCTTACGTTCACATACAACGGGTGTAAGACAGATTTACACATGCAGAACACTTAGGGTTAACTTGACGAGCCTAGCATGTACAGACATTGCCTCGGAACACAGAGACCGAAAGGTCGAACATGAGTCGTATGGAAGATACGATCAACATGGAGATGTTCACCGATGATGACTAGTCCATCTCACGTGATGATCGGACATGGCCTAGTCGACTCGGATCGTGTAACACTTAGATGACTAAAGGGATGTCAATCTGAGTGGGAGTTCATTAAATAATTTGATTAGATGAACTTAATTATCATGAACTTAGTCTAAAACTTTTGCAAAATATGTCTTGTAGATCAAATGGCCAACGCTCATGTCAACATGAACTTCAACGCGTTCCTAGAGAAAACCAAGCTGAAAGATGATGGCGGCAACTATTTGGACTGGGTCCAGAACCTGAGGATCATCCTCATAGCAGCCAAGAAAGATTATGTCCTAGATGCACCGCTAGGTGAAGCACCCATCCCAGAGAACCAAGACGTTATGAACACTTGGCAATCACGTGCTAATGATTACTCCCTCGTTCAGTGCGGCATGCTTTACAGCTTAGAACCGGGGCTCCAAAAGCGTTTTGAGCGACACGGAGCATATGAGATGCTCGAGGAGCTGAAAATGGTTTTTCAAGCTCATGCCCGGGTCGAGAGATATGAAGTCTCCGACAAGTTCTATAGTTGTAAGATGGAGGAAAACAGTTCTGTCAGTGAGCACATACTCAAAATGTCTGGGTTGCACAACCGCCTGTCCCAGTTGGAAATCAACCTCCCGGAAGAGGCGGTCATTGACAGAATCCTTCAGTTGCTCCCACCGAGCTACAAGAGCTTTGTGTTGAACTACAATATGCAGGGGATGGTGAAGACCATTCCTGAAGTATTCTCAATGCTGAAGTCAGCAGAGGTTGAAATCAAGAAAGAACATCAATAGTTGATGGTCAATAAGACCACTATGTTTAAGAAGGGCAAGGGTAAGAAGAACTTCAAGAAGGACGGCAAAGATGTTGCCGCACCCGGTAAGCCAGTTGCCGGGAAGAAGTCAAAGAATGGACCCAAGCCTAAGACTGAGTGCTTTTATTGCAAGGGGAAGGGTCACTGGAAGCGGAACTGCCCCAAATACTTAGCGGACAAGAAGGCCAGCAACACTAAAGGTATATTTGATATATATGTAATTGATGTGTACCTTACCAGTACTCGTAGTAACTCCTGGGTATTTGATACTAGTGCCGTTACTCACATTCGTAACTCACAGCAGGAGCTGCGGAATAAGCGGAGACTGGCGAAGGACGAGGTGACGATGTGCGTCGGGAATGGTTCCAAGGTCGATGTGATCGCCGTCGGCACGCTACCTCTACATTTACCTACGGGATTAGTTTTAAACCTCAATAATTGTTATTTAGTGCCAAGTTTGAGCATGAACATTGTATTTGGATCTCGTTTGATGCGAGATGGCTACTCATTTAAATCCGAGAATAATGGTTGTTCTATTTATATGAGAGATATGTTTTATGGTCATGCCCCGATGGTCAATGGTTTATTCTTAATGAATCTCGAACGTAATGTTACACATATTCATAGTGTGAATACCAAAAGATGTAAAGTTGATAACAATAGTCCCACATACTTGTGGCACTGCCACCTTGGTCACATTGGTGTCAAGCGCATGAAGAAGCTCCATGCTGATGGACTTTTAGAGTCTCTCGATTATGAATCATTTGACACATGCGAACCATGCCTCATGGGCAAAATGACCAAGACTCCGTTCTCCGGAACAATGGAGCGAGCAACCAACTTGTTGGAAATCATACATACCGATGTGTGCGGTCCAATGAGCGTTGAGGCTCACGGAGGATATCATTATGTTCTCACTCTCACTGATGACTTGAGTAGATATGGGTATGTCTACTTGATGAAACACAAGTCTGAGACCTTTGAAAAGTTCAAGGAATTTCAGAATGAAGTAGAGAATCAACGTGACCGAAAGATAAAATTCTTACGATAGGATCGTGGAGGAGAATATTTAAGTCACAAATTTGGTACACACTTAAGAAAATGTGGAATCGTTTCACAACTCACGCCGCCTGGAACACCTCAGCGTAACGGTGTGTCCGAACGTCGTAATCGCACTCTATTGGATATGGTGCGATCTATGATGTCTCTTACCGATTTACCGCTATCATTTTGGGGATACGCTCTAGAGACTGCTACATTCACTTTAAATAGGGCACCGTCTAAATCCGTTGAGACGACACCGTATGAATTATGGTTTGGGAAGAAACCTAAGCTGTCGTTTCTAAAAGTTTGGGGATGCGATGCTTATGTCAAGAAACTTCAACCTGAAAAGCTCGAACCCAAGTCAGAAAAATGCATCTTCATAGGATACCCTAAGGAAACCATTGGGTATACCTTCTACTTAAGATCCGAGGGCAAGATCTTTGTTGCCAAGAACGGATCCTTTCTGGAAAAAGAGTTTCTCTCGAAAGGAGTAAGTGGGAGGAAAGTAGAACTCGATGAAGTACTACCTCTTGAACCGGAAAGTAGTGCAGCTCAGGAAAACGTTCCTGTGGTGCCTACACCGACTGGAGAGGAAATTAATGATGATGATCAAGGTACTTCTGATCAAGTTGCTACTAAACTTCGTAGGTCCACAAGGACATGTTCCACACCAGAGTGGTATGGCAACCCTGTCCTGGAAATCATGTTGTTAGACAACGGTGAACCTTCGAACTATGAAGAAGCGATGGCGGGCCTAGATTCCAACAAATGGCTAGAAGCCATGAAATCCGAGATAGAATCCATGTATGAAAACAAAGTATGGACTTTGACTGACTTGCCCGATGATCCGCGAGCGATAGAAAACAAATTGATCTTTAAGAAGAAGACGGACGCGGATGGTAATGTCACCATCTATAAAGCTCGACTTGTCGCTAAGGGTTATCGGCAAGTTCAAGGGATTGACTACGACGAGACTTTCTCTCCCGTAGCGAAGCTTAAGTCCGTCCGAATCATGTTAGCAATTGCCGCATACTATGATTATGAGATATGGCAGATGGACGTCAAAACGGCATTCCTTAACGGGCATCTTAAGGAAGAACTGTATATGATGCAGCCGGAGGGTTTTGTCGATCCTAAGAATGCTAACAAAGTATGCAAGCTCCAGCGATCCATTTATGGGCTGGTGCAAGCATCTCGGAGTTGGAACATTCGCTTTGATGAGATTATCAAAGCGTTTGGGTTTATGCAGACTTATGGAGAAGCCTACGTTTACAAGAAAGTGAGTGGGAGCTCTGTAGCATTTGTCATATTATATGTAGATGACATACTTTTGATGGGAAATGATATAGAATTCTTGGACAGCATAAAGGCCTACTTGAATAAGTGTTTTTCAATGAAGGACCTTGGAGAAGCTGCTTACATATTAGGCATCAAGATCTATAGGGATAGATCGAGATGCCTCATAGGTCTTTCACAAAGCACATACCTTGATAAGATTTTGAAGAAGTTCAAAATGGATCAGTCCAAGAAAGGGTTCTTGCCTGTACTACAACGTGTGAGATTGAGCTCGGCTCAATGCCCGACCACGGCAAAATATAAAGAAGAGATGAGCGTCATCCCCTATGCCTCAGCCATAGGATCTATTATGTATGCCATGCTGTGTACCAGACCTAATGTAAACCTTGCCGTAAGTTTGGTAGGAAGGTACCAAAGTAATCCCGGCAAGGAACACTGGACAGCGGTCAAGAATATCCTGAAGTACCTGAAAAGGACAAAGGACATATTTCTCGTTTATGGAGGTGACGAAGAGCTCTTCGTAAAGGGTTACGTCGACACTAGCTTCGACACAGATCTGGATGACTCTAAGTCACAAACCGAATACGTGTATATGTCGAATGGTGGAGCAGTAAGCTGGTGCAGCTGCAAGCAGAGCATCATGGCAGGATCTACATGTGAAGCGGAATACATGGCAGCCTCGGAGGCAGCGCATGAAGCAATTTGGGTGAAGGAGTTCATCACCGACCTAGGAGTCATACCCAATGCGTCGGGGCCGATCAAACTCTTCTGTGACAACACTGGAGCTATTGCCCTTGCCAAGGAGCCCAGGTTTCACAAGAAGACCAGGCACATCAGGCGTCGCTTCAACTCCATCCGTGAAAATGTTCAAGATGGAGACATAGATATTTGCAAAGTACATACGGATCCGAATGTCGCAGATCCGTTGACTAAACCTCTTTCGCGAGCAAAACATGATCAACACCAGAACTCTATGGGTGTTCGATTCATCACAATGTAACTAGATTATTGACTCTAGTGCAAGTGGGAGACTGTTGGAAATATGCCCTAGAGGCAATAATAAAAGGATTATTATTATATTTCCTTGTTCATGATAATTGTCTTTTATTCATGGTATAATTGTATTATCCGGAAATCGTAATACACGTGTGAATACATAGACCACAATACGTCCCTAGTAAGCCTCTAGTTGACTAGCTTGTTGATCAACAGATAGTCATGGTTTCCTGACTATGGACATTTGGATGTCGTTGATAACGGGATCACATCATTAGGAGAATGATGTGATGGACAAGACCCAATCCTAAGCATAGCACAAGATCGTGTAGTTCGTTTTGCTAGAGCTTTTCTAATGTCAAGTATCTCTTCCTTAGACCATGAGATCGTGTAACTCCCGGATACCGTAGGAGTGCTTTGGGTGTACCAAACGTCACAATGTAACTGGGTGACTATAAAGGTGCACTACAAGTATCTCCGAAAGTGTCTGTTGGGTTGACATGGATCGAGACTGGGATTTGTCACTCCGTATGACGGAGAGGTATCACTGGGCCCACTCGGTAGTGCATCATCATAATGAGCTCAGAGTGACCAAGTGTCTGGTCACGGGATCATGCATTACGGTACGAGTAAAGTGACTTGTCGGTAACGAGACTGAACGAGGTATTGGGATACCGACGATCGAGTCTCGGGCAAGTAACATACCGATTGACAAAGGGAATAGTATACGGGGTTGCTTGAATCCTCGACATCGTGGTTCATCCGATGACATCATCGAGGAGCATGTGGGAGCCAACATGGGTATCCAGATCCCGTTGTTGGTTATTGACCGGAGAGCCGTCTTGGTCATGTCTGCGTGTCTCCCGAACCCGTAGGGTCTACACACTTAAGGTTCGGTGACGCTAGGGTTATTAGGAAGACTTGTATGTGATTACCGAATGTTGTTCGGAGTCCCGGATGAGATCCCGGACGTCACGAGGAGTTCCGGAATGGTCCGGAGGTGAAGATTTATATATGGGAAGTTGTCATACGGACACCGGAAAGTTTCGGGGGCATATCGGTATTGTACCGGGGCCACCGGAGGGGTTCCGGGGGTCCACCGGGAGGGGCCACCCCTCTCGGAGGGCCACATGGGCCGCAAGGGGCAGGGAACCAGCCCCTGGAGGGCTGGGCGCCCCCTCCCCTTGGGCCCATGCGCCTAGGGTTGGGGGGAACCCTAGTGGGGGCGCCCCCCTTGCTTGGGGGGCAAGCCACCCTCCCTGGTCGCCCCCCCTCTAGATCTCATCTAGAGGGGGTCGGCCCCCTTCCCCTTTCCCCTATAAATAGAGGGGCGAGGGGAGGCCTAAACACCTGATCCAAGGCGCAGCCCCTCCCCTCCCCAACACCTCTCCTCCTCCGTTGAGCGCTTCGCGAAGCCCTGTCGGAGTACTGCCTCTCCACCATCATCACGCCGTCGTGCTGCTGCTGGAGCCTTCTTCCTCAACCTCTCCTTCCCCCTTGATGGATCAATAAGGAGGAGACGTCATCCGTACCGTACGTGTGTTGAACGCGGAGGTGCTGTCCGTTCAGCACTTGGTCATCGGTGATTTGAATCACGGCGAGTACGACTCCATCATCACCGTTCCCTTGAACGCTTCCGCACGCGATCTAAAAGTGGTATGTAGATGCAATCTCTCTCTCATGACTCGTTGCTTAGATGAACTCATAGATGGATCTTGGTGAAACCGTAGGAAAAATTTTAATTTTCTGCAACGTTCCCCAACAGTGTATTACCGAGAGGGCCCAGAGATACCTCTCCGATACTCGAAGTGACAAATCCTAATCTCGATCTATGCCAACTCAACAAACACCTCGTAGATACCTGTAGAGCATCTTTATAATCACCCAGTTATGTTGTGACATTTGATAGCACACAAGGCATTCCTCCGGTATCCGGGAGTTGCATAATCTCATAGTCAAAGGAATATGTATTTGACATGAAGAAAGAAATAGCAATAAAACTGAACGATCATTATGCTAAGCTAACGGATGGGTCTTGTCCATCACATCATTCTCCTAATGATGTGATCTCGTTATCAAAATACAACACATGTCCATGGTTAGGAAACTTTAACCATCTTTGATCAACGAGCTAGTCTAGTAGAGGCTTACTAGGGACACCGTATTTGTTTATGTATTCATACATGTATTCCGATCAATGCAATTGTAGCATGAATAATAAAAATTTATCATTAATAAGGAAATATAAAATAACAACTTTATTATTGCCTCTAGGGCATATTTCCTTCACGAGTGCTGAGCTAGGCCAAACACCCCAACTCCACGAAGCCAGCCCCATGAAGCGAAGGCCTCACACTATCGAACGATCGTCCGCATGAGAAGCTAGCATCAATGGGAGTAAGCTAGATTAGAGGATTTGAAGAAGCCACATGAGTTCTGAACGGGGCCTAAGTGTGTCTTCTCCAACAATATAGCCTCACTAGAATGAGCTCCATGTAGACCTGCATCCCCCCTCTTTCCACACCAACACTGAAAGTCTTCCCCTCAGTTGTCTCGGCTCTCTGTTACATTGCCACACTACTTCACCTCTACATGACCACACCTCCTCCCCACTCATACAATTACTTAAGTGCACCTTCTCACTGTGCCACCTTCGACTAATATGTTCCACAAACAAACGCTCCATCATCTCCTTCCTAACGCCATTTCCCATTGTCATGCTACACTTTTTCTCCATGTATTAGGTGTGGTGGACCGACGGAACCTATTCCAAGTGAACACTAACTTGAACCCCCTTATCATTGGCGTCACAACTGCCGTGGGAGGTGGGGAAGAAGAAGATAAAGGAGTAAGAATAGGAAACAGAGGTGAGGTCAAGCAAACCACATAGGTAGGTGCACATATAGACTGTTGCACAACAAAGAGCACATTATCATTTCCCTTGAATATAGCATTAATTAGGCTAGTAATTTAGTGGATATTTTAATGTTGGTGCAAAATGAAACAACACAGATTGGCATATCACTATTTTTCTTCTTCTTTATCTAATATCTTTTAGTCGGGTACAATGTGATCTGAGTGAGGTAGTTGTACAATCTAAAGCATTCTACTAAGTTACACCAACCTAGATTAATGGAATCTAGAATTTTCAGGCATGATATTTATTAGTGTGCCAAGATATTAAAGTTCAGTTCAAATGCATAAGAGAGTGTCATGTCATCATTTTCTACCATCCACTTTCAAATTTAATGTATAATATTGCACCAATGCAAACACCAATATGGTTGTAACTCCTATAGTAAGTTGTACGCCATCTAGTTACTTAAAGCCAACCAAAAAGATGACTAACACATCTATACAACACAATATATGTCTAATCTAAGGATGATTAATTCACCTAATAGAGTTATTTTCCTTATTACCATTCATATATGAGAGCGAAAGTAGAAGGATATGATATATACTTGGTAACATGTATGTTTCGTAGTTATATGATATATTAACATAAATAATTGAGATTTTTTTCCTTTGTTATTCAAATAAAATATGTCAACTGGTGAAAAATTCAAGATGTTTTGAATTACTTGGGCACTTTATTAGTCAGATTGAAACCTCATGACACAATTTGTATTACTCACATCTAACCTTCGATTGAAGGTAGCTTAATCTTCATGGATCATTGTACAATCTTATATGTAGAGAAATTTCCATCTAATATTGGTGGCCCATTTCCCTATGAGAGCTCATTTGGTCGTTTTTTGCCACCTAAATTGTTGGGACTATGACACTCCATGTTTGCCAGTGAAGATAACAAATAATCTAGATAGAGACTACTTTTCATAAGCCTTTTGCTTCTTGTGTTCTAGTAGTTCTTAATTTCATTATCTGTGTGTCCTAGCAATTGAAATTAAATGATTGGAATTTAGTTGTACAAAGGCTAATTTGCATGAGAGTAAAATTCATTGTACAAGTTGGACGCTGATTGTGTACATACACAAATGAAAGGTAACGGGATATCATGCTTTCAATCCACATAATATGGAGAAAAAACAAACCAATAAGTCATGGTGTGTAATAGTATCTCTAGGGGAAAATAACCAATTTGGCCCCCATATATCCGCGAAACATGGATAGCTGGGGATCGAGTCATTGATGGATCACAAATGTTATACAAGATCATTGAGTAGTTGTACATGAATCTTTCGATCTCGAAGTTGTCGATGCATATCTAGGAAATCTACAACAATGTTGTGCCTCTTGTTTCGGGAGACGAACATTTTCTCCTAGCTTGTCAAAAGCATGAACATTGCGAACAACCTCACTCTCTCGTCCTTCACAATCTTGTTATGAAAGATCACACAACATGTCATCACCTCTCCCAATGTCTCGGGATCCCACAAATTTGCAGTCCCACAAACAATAGCCCAATTATCTTGGAGAACTCCAAATGCCCTCTCCACATCCTTCCTAGCACCATCTTGCATTTGGGTAAGGAGAGTTCTTTTTTACCTTGGTCTTGGATATAGTATTCACAATTGTCGCGCACTAAGGATAGATACTATCAATAAAGGTACTACCGCATGGTGTAGTTGTGACCGTTGACGGTTAGTTGCACTCTTGATCCTCCCCATCACAAAGTATTTTAAACAATGGGGATCCCTAAAGCAAGTGCGAGATCCTGGCATGCCAAATAAAGAGTGTTAAATCCACAAGTCTTTTGATTACACTGCTTCAAGTATGATGGTGGGCTCTTTGGTGTGACCTTGGTATTGCCCTGCTAAACCTACCGGATAGTTTTTCCATCGACAATGCATGTAGTTGACTAAACTAAGCATGCCGAAAAAGCCTCTTGTTGCTCCAATTGCCAGAAGATTTTCTGTGCCCTTGGTATTTGGTTATCTCAAGGACTCTGGTTCAAACACATTCACTAAAGCAGAGGCAAATCTCATAATTGCGTCAATGCATGTGCCCTCTTCTATCCGAACATATTCATCAATGGCATCTGCAGCTGTACCATATCCAAGCTTCCTGATAGGAGCGGTGCATTTCTGGAGAGGAGAGAATGACAATGCTATAGTGCAATCCTTCCTCAATGTAAATTAAGGATTATATTTCTTTGCACCGTCCATTATGTGGAAGAACAAATGCCTGCACATCCGGTAGTTACGCCGAAAGAACCCCTCATGATATACTGGGTTGGTGTCGGTGTCAAAACCGGTGGATCTCGGGTAGGGGGTCCCGAACTGTGCGTCTAGGCGGATGGTAACAGGAGACGAGGGACACGATGTTTTTACCCAGGTTCGGGCCCTCTTGATGGAGGTAAAACCCTACGTCCTGCTTGATTAATATTGATGATGTGGGTTACAAGAGTAGATCTACCACGAGATCAAGGAGGCTAAACCCTAGAAGCTAGCCTATGGTATGATTGTTGTTCGTCCTATGGACTAAAGCCATCCGGTTTATATAGACACCGGAGAGGGCTAGGGTTACACAGAGTCGGTTACAATGGTAGGAGATCTACATATCCGTATCGCCAAGCTTGCCTTCCACGCCAAGGAAAGTCCCATCCGGACACGGGACGAAGTCTTCAATCTTGTTTCTTCATAGTCTTGGAGTCTGGCCGATGATGGTAGTTCGGCTATCCGGACACCCCCTAGTCCGGGTCTCCCTCAGTAGCCCCTGAACCAGGCTTCAATGACGACGAGTCCGGCGCGCATGTTGTCTTCGGCATTGCAAGGCGGGTTCCTCCTCCGAATAATTTATAGATGATTGTGAACACCAGGATAGTGTCCGGCTCTGCAAAATAAATTCCATGTACAACCGTAGAGAGAATAATATTACACAAGTTCAATCTGCTGACGTATTTTGTGGCGTAACGTCACACCACTACCAAGCCTTCAAATTGTTTTTATTGTTCCATCTCAGCGCGTTTAGCGAGGCGGTTTCCTTGGCACGTCTTGTCGAAGCAGAGATCGTGTTCCCCTTATTCCGGGATTCCCATCAATACGGACGTGGGTAACCCAACCGCGCCATTAATTGCGGCGCTTGGGAGATAAGCGAGTTTTATCAGGCCGGTGGGGACGCATGTTTCCGTTCGCCCATATAAGGGGATAAAGATCCAATCCTTTTACCTGCGCCTTCTTCCTCCTTGGCTTATCCATCTCCGCAAACTCGAGCTCTAGCGCCCAAGCCCGCACATCTCACCTCAACCTTCTCCAAATATGTCCGGAGCGGGAGGCAAGTAGATGGCCTCCTCTGTCACGGAGGGGCATATCCAGAAGCTGCGCAGCGCTGGATACTTGTCCAGCGACATCGCGCATCGGCTCCCCGACGAGGGAGAGCTCATCCCCACCCCCAGGCCCCATGAGAGGGTAGTATTCCTTCCCCATTTCCTCCACGGACTGGGCTTCCCACTTCATCCCCTTGTCCGGGGGCTCATGTTCTACTACGGCCTAGATTTCCATGATCTGGCCCCGAATTTTATTCTCAACATCTCGGCGTTTATCGTCGTGTGCGAGGCCTTCCTCTGCATCCAGCCCCACTTCGGCTTGTGGCTCAAGACCTTCAGTGTCAAGCCGAAGGTTGTGAAGGGCAGCCAAGCGGAGTGCGGAGGCGCCATGGTGGGCAGGATGTCCCACGTTACGTGGCTGGAGGGCACCTTTGTGGAAACCATCAAGGGGTGGCAATCGGGGTGGTTCTACATCACCGAGCCGCGTGATCCCGAATGGGCAGCGGCCCCCGAATTCAGATCTGGCATCCCCACACGGCTCACCTCCTGGAAAGAGAGCGGCCGGATCTGGGGGGATTCGGAGGAGCTGACCGGACTCCAAGCCTGTATCCAGAAATTGGTGGACAAGAAGCTCAAGCTTGTCAATGTAGTCCAGGTCATGCTCATCCGCCGGATTCTCCCGTGCCAACGACGGGGCTTCAATATGTGGGAGTTCGATCCGGCGCAGCACCAGACTTTGAATGGGCTCTTCGACACTACGTACGAAGAGGTCTGGAAGGTGATGTTCAAGGGCGCCGAGGCTCCCGCATCCGCTACCGAAGATCGCGGATTCAGCTCGCAGCGTCCAGCTGACAAGGTAAGTGATATTGTCCTTTACGGGACGCTTGTTATTCATAGTTTGACTCTATGCAGGATCTAAACTCCCTTCCCTTTGACAGGACTAGCTGAAGAAGGCCGCACAGGCTATCTGTCCAGCCCCATTGCCAGAGGACCCAGCTGACAACCGCCTAACGGGGCTGCTGGCTCCGGCACCCCACGTGGTGCCGGAGAAGAAGGCCACGGGGACTTGGAGGAGTTCCCGTTTTCAGGTGCTATCGGACGATGAATCCGAGGCCGACTCCTCCCACCAAGGCGAGGAGGAGAAGAAGAAAGCCTCTCCCCCAGCGGGGGGAGGGAAGAAAAGGAAGGCCTCCCCAACAAGGGAGGCCGAAGCATCCAAGAGGGGAAAAACTCTTCCCCCGGACTGTTCCGCCAATGCCAGTGACGACGACGAGGACTGGCCTCCAAGGGCCAAGCCTCTGGAGAGATCATAAGTATCCGGACTCCTGAATAACTTCAAGGTTTTCGTTTTCCGCCACATTATGTCCTTCTAATGCCGCATACAACCCTGCAGTCCGCCTAAGGATGATCTCCCCACTTCGTCGAGCGGGTCCTTAGGGGCGTCGGATATGGATTCTCTTCCGACTGCCTCCACCCCCCGTGATGCGGACGATGCCGAGGTGGGATCCCAGGAAGGGACCCACCAGGAGGAGAGGGCCCCGGAGGTGTCGCAGGACAACCTCCCGGACTTTGCACCGGACTCAGCCCCGGAACCCATAGTGGCTCCGGAGTCCGGCGGGCGACCCCTTCGCAAGAAGGGCAAGACCGCGACGCCGGCTGCCTCCATCCAACCGGAGGTGCCGGATAATTTGCTGGAGGCGCTCAACGGCGCCTCCATCAAAGAGGAACACCGCACTGTTATGAGTGTGGTGATTCAGAAGGTTCAGCTTGCCAAGAGCGGGTTGACCGAAGCCTGCAGCAGCCTTCTAACAGGCTTTGAGGTAATAATTTCAATATATGTAAAATGGTACCGCATAGACAGTAGCCCCTGATGCTCGGTTCGGTGTTCAGAAAGAAAAGCCGGACTGAGGATCTTTAGAAAGATAAACGCAGGAGTCATGAAAATATGTCAATATGGGATTGCAGGCTATGCTGCTGACCTCTGCCGCACTGACTACAGAGGTCAAAACTTTGAAGGAAAACCTCAAGCGGTCCGAGAACGAGCTCGGCCATGCCAAGAAGCAGCTCGAGGAAAAAGAAGGTGAGTAATACCTTATGAAAATTGTACCTTACAGAAAAGGATTTTGGTTGCAAAAAGAATAACGAGGATAACGTGGGTATTGCAGGGGCCACGAACGAGGTGGCGACCCTGAAAGAGGCGGTGGCCGCGGCCGAACGCAATGCGGCTGCGGAGCGCACCGAGTGAGAGAAACAGGAGGCGCGGGTGGCGGAGGTACAGCAAGAGCTCCAGGAACTCGTGAAGAAACACGAGAGCCTGGAGCGTGACTCGAAGACTCGAGAGTCTGAGCTTGCAACGGCTCTTGAGAGTGCCAAAGCCGCTAAGGACGAAGCCTACAAGGCCCTCCAGGAGATAGAGGCGGTGAAGAAAATAGCAGCGGGTAAGGCATTTTTCATGCAAAGTAAGCATGTGAGTGTTAATTACCTGTCACTTACCCGAATTCGGAGCTCTCCAGGAGCGTTCGCAGATCTTCCCCGCAGCGTGTCCGATGCTGCCGCATTCTACCGGGCCGAGGAGGGGAGCTCAACGGAGAAGGTCTTCTGGTCTCAGTATGCTGAGGCCGGACATCCGGTGCCCCTTAGCGACCAACTGAAGCAGCTGGTCGAGCTCCATAAGGCGGCCGAACAGGCCATGAAGGGCCTCATAGTTCGGCTGTGGCCTAAGGAGGCCATGCCTGGGAGCTACTTCGGCCTGGTGCGGCGGCTGGTGGATGCGTGCCCGTGGGTTGAAGTCATCAAGAACTCCGCCTGTATTGAAGGTGCGCGTCGGGCCCTTGCCCGCGCAAAGGTGCACTGGGGCAAGATGGATGCCCAGAAGCTTGTGACGGACCCACCACCAGAGGGCAAGGAGTATCGTACGCCCGAGATGTATTATAAGAGTGTCCTGAAGGGCGCCCGCACTATTGCGAGTGAGTGCTCCAAAGATGTAATATTTGAGTAGACTCGCATTTTGTTATCCTGTGCGCTGAAAACTTGGTTCATATGCGCTAAGCAACGCTTGTTAATTTAAAATATTACCTTCTGTGCGGCTGTTTATCAAATCTGAGAGATGGCAAGTCGTCGGCTTCAGCCCCCATGCCACGAGTGCTGGGGTGTTCGGGATAAACTCGAGTGCTCTTGTTCCCATTTTTGGGTCCATCTAGGGAGGCGCTCAACACAACGAACAAGCAACCGGACTTATAATGCTTGAACACTCTCACTTAGCCATAGAATTCTATAATTTTAAATTTCAGCGAAGCCCCTAGTTTTCGGAAGGCCGAATTTGGGGCGCTATCCACGCCTTGGCCGGACAGAATCCGGCTCCTCGCTCAAAGCGGCATAAGTCTTTAGGGACTCGCAAAGAACCTCTCGAACAGCGACCAGCTCTCGCCTCATCATGATGGTCAGTTTTAGCTTTCTCCACTGAGGCGTTAACCCAGCTTAAATGGGGCGCAATCGTAGTGGTTCTCCCAGTGCTACCTTAGCCGATAAAACGGAACGTAAGGTACCAAAACATGGGAGCCGGGCAAACCCAACTATTGACCCAAGAACATGATTCGGAGCCGATGCATATAATGCTATAAGTTCGGGGTGCCGCACTTGTGAAAGTGTTCGGACTTATCACACCATAACGCGGGAAACATAAGCCCCTAGTGTATTTAGCCGTACCAAAACGTACGGATGCAACATGTCATAGATGAACATATGTGTAAGAAAGAAATGCAATTAGAAGCAAAAATGTGCTGCATTGCTTTATTCAATAAAAACTGCTATAAGTGCAGGACGATACAAGTGGTGCGGTAAGCAAGGGATGGGACTGTTTAACATGTCCCCCTCCAGGGGTAGGCTACGGAATAATGCATAAAACGGATTTAATGCTCATGATAGAGACCACCTGGATTTTCGTTGTAGCCTTTCTCCTTCCCTGGCTGTTGCATCGTGGGTTCGGCATGTCTGCTGCCGGGCAGGGCCTCTGACGAACGGAGTCCTGTAGGTAAAAAAGGAAAAGAAAAAGAAACGACACACTTAAGAGCCCCTGGTGCGGTTGAGCCGCAGTCTGGGCTTATCGTGGTCAAGCCCCTTGTCCCATGCCCATGGTATCTTCAGAGCGTAATGGAGTACGCGAAGGGTCTGTCTTAATGTTTTACAAGGGCTGGGGTTGGGGCCGCACTGCTATGCGTGCTCGGAACATGCTAGGTGGTCGTGTTGTAGGTTACTCCGGGCACGCTTAGCTGTGTCCGGCCGCTTGGCAGCCGGACTCGAGAATTGCCTTAAAAGGCTGCTTTGTACTTCTGCCGCGAGAGCCGCTGTATGTTCCTCCGTTCGGAGGGAGCATTCAGTGTTTCCGTTGACCGTTATGACTCCTCTAGGGCCTGGCATCTTGAGCTTGAGGTATGCGTAGTGCGGCACCGCGTTGAACTTTGCGAACGCGGTACGTCCGAGCAAGGCATGATAGCCGCTGCGGAACGGGACTATGTCAAAGATTAACTCCTCGTTTCGGAAGTTATCCGGGGATCCGAAGACCACTTCCAGTGTAACTGAGCCTGTACAATTGGCTTCTACACCTGGTATGACGCCTTTAAAGGTCGTCTTGGTAGGTTTAATCCTTGAGGGGTCTATGCCCATTTTGCGCACCGTGTCCTGATAAAGCAGGTTTAGGCTGTTACCGCCGTCCATCAGGACTCTGGTGAGATGAAATCCATCGACGATTGGGTCTAGAACCAATGCGGCGAACCCACCATTGCGGATGCTGGTGGGGTGGTCCCTTCGGTCAAAGGTGATCGAGCAAGAGGACCATGGATTGAACTTCGGGGCAACTGGCTCCATCGCGTATACATCCCTGAGTGCACGCTTCCGCTCCCTTTTGGGTATGTGCGTGGCATATATCATGTTCACCGTCCGCACCTGTGGGGGGAAACCCTTCTGTCCTCTTTTATTCGGCGGTCGGGTCTCTTCCTCGTCGTCGTTATGTAGCCCCTTGTCGCTGTTTTCGGCAATTAACTTGCCTGCCTGCTTGAACACCCAACTGTCCCTATTGGTGTGGTTAGCTGGCTTTTCAGGGGTGCCATGTATCTGGCACAAGCGGTCGAGAATTCGGTCCAAATTGGACGAACCCTGAGTTGTTCTTTTGAATGGCTTTTTCCGTTGACCGGGTTTAGAGCCTCTGAATCCGGCATTGACTGCCGTATCCTCACTGTTATCGCCGTTAATGCGGCGTTTGTTTTTGTTGCGACGCGACCTGCCACTACGGTCTTTGATATCCGGACTGCCAGAATTTTTGTTGAGGTTGTTGCTGCGTGCTAGCCAGCTGTCCTCACCCGCACAGAAGCGGGTCATGAGTGATGTAAGAGCTGCCATGGATTTCGGCTTTTCCTATCCCAGGTGCCGGGCAAGCCACTCATCGCGGATGTTATGCTTGAAGGCCGCGAGGGCCTCGACATCCGGACAGTCGACGATTTGGTTTTTCTTGGTTAAGAACCGTGTCCAGAATTGTCTGGCCGATTCGTCTGGCTGCTGAATTATGTGGCTTAGGTCATCTGCATCCGGTGGTCGCACGTACGTGCCTTGGAAGTTATCGAGGAATGCGGCTTCCAGGTCCTCCCAACTCCCGATTGACTCTGCTGGCAAGCTGTTAAGCCAGTGCCGGGCTGGTCCTTTAAGTTTGAGTGGGAGATATTTGATGGCGTGGAGATCGTCTCCGCGGGCCATGTGGATGTGGAGGAGATAGTCCTCGATCCAGACCGCGGGGTCTGTTGTGCCATCATAAGATTCAATATTGACGGGTTTAAACCCTTCTGGGATTTGATGATCCATTACCTCATCTGTGAAGCACAGTGGGTGTGCGGCGCCTCTGTACTGGGCGATATCGCGACGGAGCTCAAAAGAGCTTTGTCTGTTGTGTTCGGCCCGGCCGGACTTACTGTGTCCGGGGTGACGGTGATCGTCACGTATCATGGGGCGCCCACGTGATCCATAGATCGATCTTGATTGTCTTGCCTTATCCTCCAATATGTCTCGCAGGTCCGGAGTGTTCCCTTGTGGCCTTGTGCTTTTCGAGCGATGCCGGGGTATGGGTCTAGTGAAGGGCCTTGAGGCCTCTCTGTCGCGACCACGGGGTGGTCGATCGGCCGTATTTTCTCCTGGTGAAGCGGGATCATATGCCTCCACCTCTAATCAGGGGAGCAGCTTACGTTTGGGGTAGCTTTTGGAGGGGCGTTCGAGTTCATGCTCTTTGGCCGCGAGGACTTCGGTCCATATGTCGGCTAGCAGATCTTGATCAGCTCTAAGCTGTTGCTGCTTTTTCTTGAGGCTGTTTGCCGTGGCCATAAGCCTGCGTTTGAAACGCTCTTGTTCGACGGGATCCTCAGGCACGACGAATTCGTCGTCGTCGAGGCTTGCCTCGTCTCCGGAGGGAGGCATATAGTCCTCTACCTCTTCTTCGGCCGCTCTCTCATGAGGGCTGGCGTCCCCCTCCTCCTGTGCTGGATCTTGCTGGAGTGGGTTGTCTTCGGCGCTATCCGGTGTATTATTGTCTCCGGTGCCGGAATCCTCATTCTTGCTATGGCGGGATTTAGAGCGGCGCCGCTGACGCCGGCGCTTGGGCTGTTTCTTGGAGGGGTCATCCTCCGCTATTCCTTCGCCGTTCCCATCCTTTGGGATATCCACCATGTATATGTCGTATGAAGAGGTGGCTTTCCAGTGCCCGGTGGGCGCTGGTTCTTGGTCGTCTCCGGCATCGTCGTCCATACCATCGATGTCCTCAGAGTCGTAATCTAGCATGTCAATTAGATCGTCGACAGTGACTACCAAGTGGGTGGTGGGTGGGCTCTGAATTTCTTCGTCGTCCGCATCCCAACCATCCTGGCCGCAGTCCGGCCAGGCCTCTCCTGATAACGAGAGGTACTTTAGCGAACTCAAGATGTCGCCAAAAGGTGAGCGTTGAAAGATGTCCGCCGCGGTGAACTCCATGATCGGCGCCCAATCGGATTCGACTGGAGGGGGCGCAGGAGGTCCGGAGTCCAGCAAGAAGTCCGGCACCTCAGAGTCACGAGCTTCATGGGGGACAAGATCGGTGTTCGGCTCTATCGCCGTAGAGGTTGCAGCCCCCGAGGCGGTGTCTAGGCATCCATCCTCGATCTGCGGAGCTGGCTCCGAATTGAAGATCGGAGTGGTTTCGAGTGCGGCCTCCAGGGTACTGTCCGGCGGCAGAGCTAAATCATGCCCGACGTGACAGTGCGGCACGCTCGGCTGTGGCTTGAATCCGTCGAAGATCAAGTCCCCGCGGATGTCAGCGGTGAAGTCCAAACTTCCAAATCTGACCTGACGGCCCGGGGCGTAACTTTCGATCTGCTCTAGATGGCCAAGCGAATTGGCCCGCAGTGTAAAGCCGCCAAATACGAAGATCTGTCCGGGGAGGAAGGTCTCACCCTGGACTGCGTCGTTGATGATGATCGAAGAAGCCATCGTGCCTATCGGTGACGACACAGAGGAACTCTCAATGAAAGCACCAACGTCGGTGTCAAAATCGGCGGATCTCGGGTAGGGGGTCCCGAACTGTGCGTCTAGGCGGATGGTAACAGGAGACGAGGGACACGATGTTTTTACCCAGGTTCGGGCCCTCTTGATGGAGGTAAAACCCTACGTCCTGCTTGATTAATATTGATGATGTGGGTTACAAGAGTAGATCTACCACGAGATCAAGGAGGCTAAACCCTAGAAGCTAGCCTATGGTATGATTGTTGTTCGTCCTATGGACTAAAGCCATCCAGTTTATATAGACACCGGAGAGGGCTAGGGTTACACAGAGTCGGTTACAATGGTAGGAGATCTACATATCCGTATCGCCAAGCTTGCCTTCCACGCCAAGGAAAGTCCCATCCGGACACGGGACGAAGTCTTAAATCTTGTATCTTCATAGTCTTGGAGTCCGGCCGATGATGGTAGTTCGGCTATCCGGACACCCCCTAGTCCGGGACTCCCTCAGTTGGCTTTGAAGTAGTTACTGTAAACATCAATATGACCCTTTATCCTATTCCTGGTAACAGTTATCATGCCCGACATCAAACCCCTAAAGTTGAGAACATACTTCTCTTCCTACTCCATTGCTTCGAGGATGCTCGTCGTCATCATCATCATCATAGTCATCATCATCATCATCACCGAATCGTAGTCACCATCATCAGACACGATGCAGACGAAATGAAGAACTCCATTTAAATAAACTTATAATGTAGGGAAGCAAACTCATCATCCAACGACTCCATCGCGTCTCCTAAGAAATGTGCAACAAAAAGGTCAAAAAACACTCCGGACATTTTGTCAAACTTGTGGTGGGCGAGGTGTATGGCAGATGGACTAGGATGTATCGGGGCAGCGATGGGGTCAGGGGGGGTGATCCGGGTAGGGGGCAAATGGGGGCCATTGTTGGTTATTGACGATAGATCTTGGGGTGGGCGCAGAACGAGGAGAGCGCGACACACACAAAGAGACGTAACATAGGATCCCTAAAGGGTGGTTGTGAGGTGCCACAGCAGCCAATCGGCCGTGCCTGCGTGCTGACTCGGACCGGTCCGGCTCGGTCGCAGAAATAGCTTGATCTTCAAGGCGATGTTTGCCCTCCACATAAATCTAAATCGAAAACGCAATTGTCTCATTTTCAAACCGTTGATACATAGAGCAAAATGAAAATATGCTAAAGGGTGATTGGTTAGGGAATGCTTGCATGTTTTTTTCTCAATCTAACCGTGCAGCAATCACATGTACTCACAACAATTGCTTCATGATTGACCTATTTGCACTCGTGGTCTTTAGTCACCACTGCTTAGCTTTCGATTTGTTTCTAATCATCAAATGAAATGTGAATAATCTGTCCTCTGAAAAAAATAGTATTCACAAAAACTCATTCTTTCACAAGTTGACGCTCGCCGTCACGTCTCGCCGAACTCCGTCAAGTTGGTTAGGAACGGGTTGACGTAATCACCAAATTGCCCTTGCCTAAGTCCGGTACCCGCATCGTCGTCGAACACCATCCACTCTTTCGTGGCCACCGTCGTCGATGTCACGCCGGCGTCCTCCATGGGGACCACCAGCGCCTTCGCTTCGTTGTCCTGCTCCACCGTGCAGCCGCCGTCTTCGACGTGGGCCATGATGAGCTTCTCGAGGTCCCTGATGTCGTGGTCCGGGACGCGCTCCACGGCCGGGAACTCGGCGGCGCTGAGCACGCCGAGGGTCCGGCAGAGTTCGAAGTAGGACGATATCAGTGCGCTCTGCTCCGCCTCCTTCCGCAGCACCCGCACTCCCTGCATGGCCCTGCGCCGCCTCGCCGTCGCCACGGTCTCTCCCGGCCGAGGCCTCGGCGTCCGCGTGGTCGGCGTCGAGCCCCCGACGGCGACGAGGTACTCAGCGATGCCGGCGCGTACTTGACCGTACACGTCGAAGATCTCGACGACGGCGCATTCCATGGCGTCCAGGACGAGGCTCTGCCGCTCCATGCCGTCCCCGTAGGGGCGGATCTGCATGAGCAGGTCGAGCAGATGCTGCCGCCTGGACAGGCGGTCCAGCAGGCGCGTCTCCTCGTCCTCTTCCTCGTCGCTGTTGGCGCCGGCGTCGTTGTCTTCCTCGGAGGCGAAGAGGGAGCGGGCGTCGAGGAAGCGGAAGTAGGCGCGCACGAGGGCGGAGAAGCCGGCCGAGGAGCGGTCCCGGAAGTCGGCGAGGTCGAACGGCACGCGGCCTCCGGCGCGGGGCTGCGCGAGGAGGAGCAGGCGGTGCGCGAGCATGAGCGCCTTGAGCGCCACGGCCCAGCAGCGGGTCCGGCCCGCGCGGCGCGCCAGCGCCCACACGAGCGGCGACGGCGAGGAGGCGCGCGCGAGGTCCAGCACCCGCGCCGCGGCGCCGCGGTCCACGAAGCGGTCGTCGTGGCTGGTGGCGCGGATGACCGCCGCGTCCAGCTCCGCCGCGCCGCCCCTGACCCTGGCCGGCGAGCGCAGCGCCCCCGCGGCGCGCGTCAGGCACAGGCTCTTCTTGTCCTTGGCCGCCGCGGCCGCGCGCCTCCACCACTGCCGCGCGGTCGTCATTGCAGATGGAACGATCGATCGATCGATCGATTGCTCCCTCCCGCCAGCCAACCCTGGGCCGGGCAGCGATCGGCGGATCAAGCGCCCGCGCACCTAGGATAGGACAGAGCTCCGGTGTATGGACAGGACGGATATATGCGTCAACAGATCAATCGTGGGCCGCTGGAGCACGCGGCGGGAGGGGGAGGGGGAAGCGGCATTGCGTCAACGAACGACGTGCGAGGCACTACGGCGGTGGGATCATGGCATGGGGACGGAAGCACGCAAGGCCAACTGGTGCGCGGGGAGGAAGAAGGGTGGGAAATGGGCGACGGTCTGCCTGCCTGCCAGCCAGGTGAATCTTCTCTAATTCTGGAGTGAGCGAGCCTTTCGGGATGCATGCTGTATCCCGATCATTTTTCAATTGCAAGTCAAGTCAAGCTGCGATTCATTGCCAGCATGCTTAGGGCCAGTTTTTTTGGCAATTCTTCCAGAATTGACCCCCTCCCCAGCTTCTTCCAGAATTGCTACTCCATCCTTTTTTACAATTCCTAGCTAGTTAAGGTCTAATTAGCTAGGAATTGTAAAAAAAGATGGAGTGGCAATTTTGGAAGAAGCTGGAGAGGGGGTCAATTCTAGGAGAATTGCCCAAAAAAACTGGTCCTTACTCTGGTTGTAATAACATGTTATATTCTTTCTGGGATGGAGGGAGTACTACATTTCGTTTCCTTTTTCATGTTGCTGCTGCTTGTAAGAGTGGGTACTCTGTAATCACGCCAAGCAATGCAAGTAATGGGATGGAAAGGGGGCTAGCCCGCTTCCAAAACAAGTTTTGGACGGCACCGTCGTTCTCGCTTGGCGAGGACAGCCACACATGCTTAGCTACCGACTACATATATACATACACTAATTTAAGAAACAAACGTGTTCTCACGTATTCTATGTACGCAATTGACTTCCTTCTTGTCGCATCACATGGACATGGTTGCTCTTGCATAGATCGAATACGTACGATTCCGACCAATTGCAAGTTGCGAAAAATCATCATCACCATCGTCCACTAGGGCTTGATCAATTGTTTGTGTTCCCGCAGCATCCAGGGAGGGACCAAGGCAGATTCCTAACCATACACACGTGCAATTCAGAGCCAACGATCGAGCTTGATGTGCATTGTACATCTTCAAATACAGTTTTGTTTTTTAGGGGCGTCTTCAAATACAGTTGTTTGCCTCTGCTCTGCTTACACGATCTAATTGATTTCCTCTGCATTGTGACGATGATCAGGTTCCATGTTGCGGGGCCTGTTGCGTTTGCGTACACGTCTCAGTTTCCATATCAAGCAGCAAGATGGACAGATTTCATTTCATGCGTGCGTGCAATTCTGAGCCACCCACTTCTCTGCCTTGTGCGTTTGCAAAATACAGTACAGTTGATCAGTGGCGTACCCAGGAAAAAAATGAAGGGTGTGCACACTTTAAAAAAAATTCCTCACCTAATCCATGTGTCAGACAAAATATGGCAAAATAATAACATGAGTAGCTTAATGCAAATCTCACAACAATTTAGTTCACAAAATATATCTCAAATGTGCTCAATTACAATACGAGTAGTCTTACATGAAAAAAGAACAAGTAGAAAATTACATCACTAGGTAACTCTATGTTTTTGCACTGCCATGAAAGCATCAACTATGGCATCTTCACTTACTTCCATGAACACATCTCGTTCAATAAATATCACCAAGCAATCATTCAAGCGATCATCACTCATAGTAGTCCTCAACTTATTTTTCACTAGATTTATTGCTGAAAACACTCTTTCAACACTCGCCGTTGCCACCGGTAAAATCAATATCAATTTGATGAGTAAGTAGACCAAATCATAAAGAACATGCTTCTTTGTTGCAACATGCTCCATCTTCAATATCAACTTCAATCTCTGCATAATGGACTAGAGGTTGAGGAAGGACTGCTTCATCTTCAATATTTGACACTATATCTTCATATTCAGGCTACTCTTCGGCTGCAACCTTCCTTCTTTTAGCAGCCTCATAATTCTGAAAAAAGGACTTAATGTTACCATTCCTCTTCATCTTCGGTTGTACAATTACAACAAAAAGAACAACACAAATAAGCATCATCAATGGTTATGTTTACAGTTTACTAGCTGAAAACTGGACAGGTTCAACGAGTTTTAAATGGTCTTTTTGAATGTTTAAGAACATCAACAAACAGTGCAGCAAACATTACTACATACTGGACAGTGCAGTTTGTTCGTTATATAGGCAGTGACGAGACATTTCTGCATTTCAGTACTGGGCAAAAAAGAACATGAGGCAGTACCAGTACAGTATCTCACCTGAATCGAATCAAGCAAAGGCCGAGCGGTGGAGGACCGGAGGAGAGGATACGAGGGGTCGAGGGCGTCGGCCGTCGGGACGGGAGGCGCGTGCGGAAAGAGCTCCTCCGGGGCGGCGGCGGCCCTCTGGTCCGGGTCGACGGGTCGGCGGCTCGCGGGTCGCGGCGCTTGCTGCTTGCTAGCTGTTCTCGCCAAACGAAAGGAGCTCCGGTGGCCGGCGCTGCTTCGATTTCGAAGGGGAACAGCAACGGCCGAGTGGGTGAGGCGGTGAGCGCCGAGCGGCGGCGCGTCCTGGTTGGGCAGCGGCCGAGCGCGAGGGGATTAGGCCATTAGATCTCGCCGCTCTGCCTATCTCTCTCGCTCGCTCGCTCTGCCCGGGTCGCTCACGTGATGGCAGTTGGGCCTGGCTGGCTGGCTTAGTTAAAATGGGCTAAAATATTATATGGTATATTTTTTTTCACAAACTCTGGGTGTGCCACGGCACACCATGCACACACGCTAGGTCCGCTACTGCAGTTGATTACCTCTGCCTACATCATCTAACTGCGCACTTCAAATATCACGTGTCCTTCATTCTTCATTTCATTTTAATTTTTCTTATTTTCTTTTCTCGTGTTCTTTTCTCCTTTTTCTTTTAATTTTTGTTTTTAATTTTCTTTTCCCTTTCTTTTCTTTTTGAAATTTCACGATGATTTTATCAAATCCGGGTATTTTTCTTCAAATGAGTCAACATTTTTTCAAATCAGGTGAACATTTTACGAATTCCAAATTTGTTCATCGAATTCAAAATAAATTCAAAATGTTTTCCAAATTGCAAACAAGAACATTTTTTCAAATCGTGAACATTTTATCGAACATATTTCGAATTCAAAGTTCGTTCATCGAGTTCAAAAAATGTTCATCACATTTTCAAAATTAATGAACATTTTTCGAATTCATGATCATTTTTTGAAATTATGTACTCATGAATAAGTTTTTTGCATAGACGAATATTTTATAAATTCGGGAACAAATTTTAAACCAATTTTGTTATCAAAGGTCATTTTTTTAATTCATAAATATTTTTTTGAATCTGAAATAATTTTGAATTTTGTGACCGTTTTTCAAATTTTTGCGAACAAATTTTAAAGTTTTAGAACATTTTTGAAAAACTATGAACATTTTTTTACGACACAAACAATATTTTTTGAAATCACAAACATTTTTCACTCAATGAGCGTTTTTTATTTTCGTTCAAATTTGTGAACATTTTTTACGTGAACAATTTTTTAAAATCAGGAACATTAACCGTACATTTTATGATTTCTGTAACTTTTTTCAAAACTTACTTTATTAAATTTGGAAATTATAAAAATTCTGAATTATTTTGAAGAAAATATTAATAAAAGCAGAAAATAAACAAAAAGCAAAATAATAATAAAAAACCGGGGGTCGTCCAGCCCCGCTTTCGCACGGGCACGTTCGCCAACCCGTCACGCGCCAAATAGGAGCTCCCACAGGCCTGCTAAAATGGTGCGACCCCAGCTCCGTGTCAACCAAAAGTGTGGGGCCCTTTGCATGCTAGAGCTCTGGGCAGTTTCCTTCCTCCCGAGTGGGTTCCCCGAACACCCCCCCCCCCCCCCCCGAGCACCAATGTTAACTAAATCAGTGCCTCCCTCCTCTTCGGTGGCATGGTCGACCAGTCTTCGAGGCCAATTTCTTATTTGGTGTGTAGGTCGTCGTCTATTGACCTAGCGCATCCCCCCTCCCCCAACAACCCCATGCCTATCCATAGTATGGGCCAGTGCAGTATGGATTTTTACCACCTGATTTTGGAAGGTCCTAGAACCTCCTATATATTGGTTTTCCGTTTTTCCTTTGGTTTTTATTTCTTTTTATATTTCCCTTTTTTATTTTTTCCATTTTATTTTTCATGTTCATCTTTCCCTCTTTTTTTTCTAGTTTGTTTGTATTATTTTATTTTATTTTCGTTTTTAGTTATTTTTCCTTTACCATTTTTTGAACATTTTTTTTCATATTCGCAAACTTTTTTGATATAATATTTTTTTAAACTTAAATATTTTTGGAACTCGTGAACATTTTTTTGGAAACCATGGGCATGTTTCAAATTAACTAATATATTTATAATTATTGTAAACATTTTTTGACTTGTGAATTGTTTTTAAAACTTGCGAACATTTTCTTGAATGGGCAAAGTTTTGAAACTTGTGAACATTTCATGAATCGATGAATTTGTTTCTGAACTGGTGACTTATTTTGAACCTACGAATAGTTTTTGAAGCAGCGAATATGTTTTGAATTGGCAAAATATTTTTCAATCAATGAAATGTTTTTGAATCAGCTAACATTTTTTGAATCGAGGAACAATTTTTGTTTGATGAACATTGTTTTGAAATACATGAATAATCAAAATCAGTGATTTATTTTAGAATAAATGAATGTTCTTTTGAATGGGAAACTATTTTGTTCAACTAATGAATAGTGTTTGAAGCAGCGGACATTTTTTGAATCGATGATCATTTTTCTGAATCGGAAAACATTCTTTGAATAGATAATTTTTTTTGAATCAGCGATCATTTTTCGAATCGATGAACTTATTTTATTGGTGAAGATTTTTTGAACCGTGTACAAGTTGAATTGGTGAACAGTTTTTGAATCGATTAATATTTTTTGAACCCACAGCACTTCTTGAAACGACAAATTTTTTCTGAATCAGCGAATAATTTTTTACTCGATGAACATTTTCTTACACCAGCGAACATTTTTTTGAATTGGTGAATAGTATTTGAAGATGAACTGTTTTTGTTTTATGTTTTTTTGAAATGCATGAATAATTTGAATCAGCTAACATATTTTGAATCGATGAACTTCTGTATAATTCATGATCATTGTTTATTTTTGTGAAAAACCGATGAACTTTTTTGAATTTGAAATTTTTTGTTCAAATTCACGAATATTTTTCAAATACGCAAGCATTTTTCAGTAATCATGAAAGTTTCTGAGTATACGAACATTTTCTGATTTTTGGTATATTTTTTTCGAAAATCCACATTTTTAAAATTGGAACTTTTTGAAATCCTGAATTATTTTAAACAAGAAAAGTTATAAAAACAAAAATAAAAACAAACTAAACTAAAAACTGCCGGGGTTCCCTTCCCGCTGTTAGGCAAGGCTAATAGTATGCTTGTTTGACAGCGCGTCACGTGCTAAATAGGAGCCCTGGTCTTCCTGCGCTCAGTCCCTCGAGGGCCCAAGAAGGATCTCACAGGGTCAATTGTTGCGTCCAGTGGTTCGCGACGACTATTTTTTGCTTTAAGTGAGCCCTAAGCTAGCATCGTTGAAGGTTTTTCAATTCTGTAGGTAACTGGATCGGCCTGTGTCCTATGTTGCTCCGCTTTTAAAAAAGGGGAAGGAAATGGGAAATAATGAATTAGGATCGGCCTGTGTCCTAGTTTGCAGGGTGACGCGTAGCTCTCGTGGGCGCTTCTATTCTTCGCGTTCATCGAGACCTGGGGGAGCACTCGCGTCGAGAGGCAGCTGCACATGGGCCGGCCCATGTTTGCTTGAGGGCCCATTCTCAGTCTTTTTTTACGTTTTCTGTTTTCTGTTTTGCTTTTATTTTTGTAGTTTTGCTTTAAAATATTATCTTTTTTCAGTTTTGCTTAAAAAAAACTCTTCTCAAAACACTTAAAAAATGTTGAAAAAGTATTTAAAAAATGTTGAATGTGTATTTAAAAAATGTTGAACAAGTATTGTACAAGAATTTGAAAAACAAAATAGATCATGTATATAAAAATGTTAAACAAGCATTTGAAAATGTTGAATAGGTATTTGAAAAACAAAATATTGACAAGTATTCGAAATGTTTTGATTATTTATATAAAAATGTTGAATAGGTATTTGAAAAACAAAATATTGACAAGTATTCGAAATGTTTTGATTATTTATATAAAAACGTTGAAAAATATTGAACAAGCATTTGAAGGAAAAACCAAAAAAAACCTGGAGAAAAAAGAAAACAACAAAAAAGCAAAAAATGGAAAGGAAAACTAAACAAAAAAGTGGAGAAGAAAAAAGAAACCGAAAAAACCGAAGAAAAAACGAAAAGAACTAACAGAAAAGAAAACTCAAAACAAATGGAAAACTGGCTTCACTTGCCTCAACTACAATACGCATCTCATTCGTATCAGGAGCTAAACTTAGGTGGAGTGGCTACTCTTCCCAAGGAGAGAGCGGGGATCAAATCCCGCCTCTCCCACAGGTTGTCTTTTTTTCCTTGTGAACATGGGCCGGCCGATTACTCGAAACGCTTCAGCGAGACATCCTGTAGGGATCGCTTAATGCGATAAATAGTTGCTGCGAGTGCTCGTTGCCAGTCGGCTAACATCGCGTTCGTGCTATGTATTTAGGCGTGTTCTACTTAAGGAGAAAAGAGCTGGTTTTTCTGGTTTTTTAATTTGTTTTCCGGATTTTTTCTGTTTTTTCTTTTGTTTTTCACCAGATTTTTCTATGTTCTTATTGGGTTTTTTCCCCTATTTTTATCGTTAATTCTCCTTGTTTCTTCATATCTTTCCGGGTTTTTCATTCTTTTTTTCATTTGTTTATTTTTCTTTTTTCTTTGGTTTATTTTGCTTCTTTTGTTTTTCATTTTTACATTTTTCATACGTCAACAACAATTTCCTAATATACGTTTAATATTTTGTCAATACAAATTTAACATTATTTTAATACATGGTCAACATTCTCTATACATGTTTAAAAGAGTCAAATGCTTGATTAATATTTTCTAAATACAATATTAACATTTTTAACGCATGTTTAATAAATTTTCTATACACACTTAACATTTTCCAAACGCTTGATTAATATTCTTCATGTACTTGTTCAACAGTTTTTGAAATGCTTGATTAAAATTTTTATATTCATGATCAACATTTCAAATAATTGTTCAACATTTTTGAAATAATTGTTCAATATTTTCAAATACTTGTTCATAATTGTATTTCAAATGCTTGATTAACATGTTTTTATACATGATGACCATTTTGCCAAATACTTGCTCAACATTTATTAAAAACTTGTTTAACATTTTTCAAATACTTGTTCAACATTTTTAAATGTTTTTTTGTAATCTATATATTTAAAATATTTAAAAATATAAACAAATGTACAATATTAAAGCAAAAAACGAAGTGAGAAAACATAAGAAAAACAGGAAAAAGCGGTTGTGGCCTCCCGCACATGTGGGCCGGCCCAACTCGCTTGCCCTTCATCGAGTCGAAAGCCAGAGTCGCCGAAAGTGAGATATAAGGGCGCTCCTAGTGGTCCGGCCTACCCCTTTGTCGCGGCACACGAGGCATAGTGGTCATCACGACCCAATCGTGATCGCTAGTGAACTCCATCGATTGGACCTGTCATTTGTCGAGTGGGACGGGCCTGGAAGGTCCATTTGAACCTAGCCACTCCTAAGAACGATGTTACACTTCCAGCCCATCCTCGCTAACGATCAAATCCACTAGAGCAGTTGGGTTTATTGTAATGCGTCGCTACAGGGTGGTGCCACCAACCGCCACCATTAGTGCTGGGCTCAGGCTGATAAGATCCGGGCAGGTCCCCAGCTGGTTTCGAGCATGCCATAGGTGCCAAGAAGAGGACACTGTGGATGCCCCCGTGATATATAAGGGAGAAACTGGAGCCAAAGAGAAAGAAGATCAATCTTGTAACCTTTTCACATAACTCAGCAAGAACAGACACGCAGGGTACATTATTGAGAAAAGGCTTATAGGTGACCTCAAATTAGTGGCGGGCACGCCCAGATATCGGCCACTCTATTTTGAAAAAATTCCAGTGGCGGTAAAATTGCTCATCCGGCCTGGTGATCCACACCAATGGCGGGCGTAAATTACCACTCGCCACTCGTAAACTCTTTCAAATTTCTTCGCGGGAAAAAAATGCCAATTGTGGGCCTGACTGGACTGCCCGCCACTGATGCGTGGCTAAGCAGTGGCGGGTAGAAAAATGTGCCCGCCATAGCTATATTTGGGCGCCCCGCGCCCATTTTTTTAAATGTTTCCAAGAGTTTCTAGTGGCGGGCTTTCTAGGCCACTCGCCACAAATATTTGAAGTCTGAAAATCCATTTCAGACCTCGTTTGGATGCTTTTTGAGCATCTGGCTTTGGTGGTGTGTTTTAGTCATAGAAAAAGTTTGAAGTTAGCTTTTTTAAGAAAAGGAGTTGTGTGTTGTAGGCGGCGGTTTCAGTTTGAAACCTTGACACTTCGGGGAGAGTGTTCGGTTTGTACATCAGGTGCATCAAGTTTTTCTTGCCGTAAAGCTCTATAATTTTTTACCACACCCTACATGGGTGAGATGAATACACCATGCAAATTTTCATCCATTTCGAAACTCGTTCGCATGCAAATTCTTAGGAAAGAGTGTTTTGTTATTTTTAGTGGCTGGTAAACCAGCTAGTGCCTTAAAAATAGCAGACCAACTCGAAATTTGGCAAATTTAAGCACGTGTCTTTGGATGGCATGTTTTAATCATAGAAAAAGCTTGAAGTTCAAAAGATTTTAAAAAAGGACTTGCATGTGGTAGGGGGTGGTTTCATTTTGAAACCCTAACACTTTAGGGGAGCATGCTTGGTTTGTATACCAGGTGCATCAAGTTTTTTCCATAAAGCTCTCAAATTTTACCACACTCTACATGGATGAGATGAAGACACCATGCAAAGTTTCATCCCTTTCGGAACTCGTTTGCATGAAATTTCTTATGAAAGAGCGTTTTATCATTTTTAGTGGCCGGTAAATCAGCTAATGCCTCAAAAATAGTAGACCAACACGAAAAGTGGCCAAATTTGAGCATGTGGCTTTGGATGGTGTGTTTTAGTCATAGAAAAAGTGTTAAGTTCAAATGATTTTAAGAAAAGGAGTTTCATGTGGTAGGCGGCGGTTTCTGTTTGAAACCCTGACACTTCAGGGGAGACCGTTTGGTTTGTACACCAGGTGCATCAAGTTTTGCCCATAACTCTCTCAAATATTTACCACGCTCTAGATGGGTGAGATGAAGACACCATGAAAGTTTCATCCCTTTCGGAACTCGTTTGCATGCAATTCTTACAAAAGAGTGTTTAGTCATTGTTAGTGGCTGGTAAATCGGCTAATGCCTCGTAAATAGTAGACCAACTCAAAATGTGGCCAAATTTGAGCCTGTGTCTTTGGATGGTGTGTTTTAGTCATAGAAAAAGTTTGAAGTTCAAAAGATTTTAAAAAAGGAGTTGTGTGTGGCATGCGGCTGTTTCAGTTTGAAACCCTGACACTTCGGGGAGAGTGTTCAGTTGTACAACAGGTGCAACAAGTTTTTGACATAACGCTCTCAATTTTTTTACCACACCCGACATGGGTGATAAGGACACAATGCTAAGTTTCATCCCTTTTGGAAGTCAGTTGCACACAATTTCTTATGAAAGAGCGTTTCATCATTCTTATTGGTAGGATTTGGGTTAAAACGAAGTAGTGGCGGTTGATTTGGGCTGCTCACCACTTGAAGGTAGCTATGTCAAGCAAGGGAAGCTCTATGTTTCCTCATGTCAAGCAAGGAAATCAAGGCTAACCCTAAGAAGATCACCACCATCGAGCAGATGAGCCCGTGAGTGCGTCTAAAGGACATACAATGCCTATTGGGCAGCATAGCGGCCTCGGGAGATTTGTCTTAAATCATGAGGAGTGGAGCCTCCCTAGTTCAAGCTCTTCAAAGGATTGGACCCTTTAAAATGGACCCCGGAGGCTAAAAAGGTGTTGCGGTGTTTGATGTAGTACTCATCCCCACTAATCCTGGTTGTGCCGAGACCAAAGGAGCCTCTAGAACAAAGATTTAGGTTCAGCTCTGGCTTCATAGGCCCAACCAGCCCTAAATCTTTGCTCCAAATCTTACCCCCTTTCAAAACTTCCTACAATGCTCTCTATTGTCAAACATCCCTACTTAAATATACCGCTCCACTTTCCTGGCTAGCATAAGTTTTTTTTGCTAAACTCATTGGTACATATTAAATTTAATATTGTAGCAAAAACCAAATTTTGTGAGTTGAAGACTCCGGTGAACACTCTACTCGCAAATATCATACCGATGTTGCATATTCATCTATGGCTCCTCAAGGGCTGCCACCAGCACTTAGGAACATCGTATTTCTCATTGTGTTGTGGAAGATCTTGGACAACCAGAACTCTAGAGTATTTAGGCATCTCCATGTAATCGGCTAAGAAACTATTACCAACATCATTACCAACATCATAATCGAGTTAAATGATCACGTGGGTTTGTGGCATGAGCTCCTCTCCTCACATTAACCATGAATGTAAAACCACCACCACTCATATGATAAGAAAATTATTCAGGTGGTGTTGGGGATATAACTATTAGGTATGACCCGCCCAGGAGGGGCCGGGTTATACCTATGAGTACTTTTGAAGCCCAAGACCAAGCCTGAAGATGGCAGTTCAGTTAAGGGCCCAAAGCCCAGAGGCAACTTAAGGCCCGTAGAGATAAACCGCCATATGTACATGACTTGTATTGTAAGGCAAGAATAGTTAGAGACCGAGCCGGACACTGTTTGTGAGCCGGCCGAGACTCTGTGAGCCGCTGGGCGTTGGCCTCTGTATATAAAGGGACGACCCAGCGGCGGTTTAAGGCAAGTAACATCAGATCGAGAGCTAGGTCAAGCAACTTCGCTCCCTGGTTATCGAGACATAAGCAATCCCACTCAAAACATGAGGCTTTTACCTTCACCGTAAGGGGCCGAACCAGTATAAACCATGTGTCCTTTGTCCCGATTAACCCCTTTAAGCTTCCTAGTTGCGATGGCTCCATGACTAAGTCCTTTCACTAGGACATTTGACGTGACAATTCCACGACAGTTGGCGCCCATCGTGGGCCAGCGCATGGTGGATTTGAGTTCTTGAAGGGCATCTTCAAAGGGCTCAAGGGATACGCTGTGGGCCGGATGACCAAGAGTCATCGCGGCAAGCTCTACATCGACGATGAAGGCTGGGGCCCCGAGGCCGGCTCAATTGAGTATGGGTACCGGGTCCCCTTCGGTGGAATCCACGTCTTCATCGGCAAGATCGGCAAGCCGGGCCCTGAGCCGGACATCTGCACCAACCTCGTCGAGACGGCTCAGCGTGCGAGACCCGCCCGGGCTCAGTCTGCTGTGAAGCGTGCCTTCGTGGGATGCATCCACGGAGGGGAACTTCCTGATGGATCTGTTGTTGGGGAATGACGTATACTACACAACCTTCTTCTTGTAGACGTTGTTGGGGCTGCAAGTGCACAGGTTTGTAGGACAATAGCAAATTTCTCTCAAGTGGACGACCTAAGGTTTATCAATCCGTAGGAGGCGTAGGATGAAGATGGTCTCTCTCAAGCTACCCTGCAACCAAATAAAAAAGAGTCTCTTGTGTCCCCAACACACCCAATACAATGGTAAATTGTATAGGTGCACTAGTTCGGCGAAGAGATGGTGATACAAGTGCAATATGGATGGTAGATATAGGTTTTTGTAATCTGAAAATATAAAAAAGCAAGGTAACTAATGATAAAAGTGAGCATAAACAGTATTGCAATGATAGGAAACAAGGCATAGGGTTCATACTTTCACTAGTGCAAGTTCTCTCAACAATAATAACATAGATAGATCATATAACAATCCCTCAACATGCAACAAAGAGTCACTCCAAAGCCACTAATGCGGAGAACAAACAAAGAGATTATGGTAGGGTACGAAACCACCTCAAAGTTATTCTTTTGGATCGATCTATTCAAGAGTTCGTACTAGAATAACACCTTAAGACACAAATCAACCAAAACCCTAATGTCACCTAGATACTCCATTGTCACCTCAAGTATCTGTGGGCATGATTATACGATATGCGTCACACCATCTGGAATTCATCCAACCAACACAAAGTACTTCAAAGAGTGCCCCAAAGTTTCTATCGGAGAGTCAAGAAAACGTGTGCCAACCCCTATGCATAGGTTCATGGGCGGAACCCGCAAGTTGGTCACCAAAACATACATCAAGTGGCACGTGATATCCCATTGTCACCACAGATAAACACGTCAAGACATACATCAAGTGTTCTCAATAAAAGACTCAGTCCGATAAGATAACTTCAAGAGGGAAACTCAATTCATCACAAGAGAGTAGAGGGGGAGAAACATCATAAGATCCAACTATAATAGCAAAGCTCGCGATACATCAAGATCGTGCCATAGAGAGAACACGAGAGAGAGAGAGAGAGAGAGATCAAACACATAGCTACTGGTACATACCCTCAGCCCCGAGGGTGAACTACTGCCTCCGCGTCATGGATAGCGCCAAGATGATGAAGATGGCCACCGATGATGGGTTCCCCCTCCGGCAGGGTGCCGGAACGGGCTCCCGAGAGCTTTTTGGTGGCTACAAAGGCTTGCGGCGGCGGAACTCCCGATCTATCTTCTCCGTGGTTGTTTTTAGGGTACGTGGGACTATATAGGAGAAAGAAGTCGGTCGGGGGGTGCTCGAGGGGCCCACGAGACGGGGGGGGGGGGGGGGGGGCGCCCAGTAGGGGGGCGCCCTCCTATCTCCTGGCCTCCTCGAGCATCTTCTGACGTGAACTCCAAGTCTCCAGGATCATATTCTTCCAAAAAATCACGCTGCCGAAGGTTTCATTCCATTTGGACTCCGTTTGATATTCCTTTTCCTCGAAATACTAAAACAGGCAATAAAACAGCAATATGGGCTGGGCCTCCGGTTAATAGGTTAGTCCCAAAAGTAATATACAAGTGTATAATAAAGCCCGTAATCATTCAAAACAGATAATAAAATAGCATGAATGCTTCATAAATTATAGATGCATTGGAGACGTATCAGTATCCCCAAGCTACGAGTAGGTAAATGATAAAAGAAAGAATTTATGAAGTGTGAATGCTAGAAGGTGCACAAGTTTGATCAATGATAATTTCAATCACCTTTCCTAGCATGATTATATGTCATAACAGTAGTTCATTTTAATAAAACTTCTCACGATAAAGTAACAAGCAATTCACATGTCAAAGCATAGACCATAAACTTTCTTGAAAACTAGCAAACTTCATTCTCAGTCATCAAACAATTGCAATTCATCTTATTTTCAGGAATAGCAAACTCCACATACTCAACTATCATATAGTATTCTACAATTGCTAACAGTCACGCAATACTAATGGTTATGGAGTTTCAATCGGACACTGAGAAAGATGGGGGCTTATAGTGTCGCCTCCCAACGTATTCACCTTTGGGTGATGTCAACAATAATAGTTCATGCTAACTTACATCCAATTGGATATATATATCAGGATCACCCCAACACAAAGTGCTTGCCAAAGGATAAAATGAAAAGGGAAAGGTGAAGATCACCTTGACTCTTGCATAAAAGTAAAAGATAGGCCCTTCGCAGAGGGAAGCAGATGTTGTCATGCGCTTTTAGGGTTGGATGCACAAAATCTTAATGCGAAAGAACGTCACTTTATATTGCCACTTGTATATGGACCTTTATTATGTAGTCCGTTACTTTTATTGCTTCCATAACAAGATCGTATAAAGCTTATTTTCTTCACACTAATAAGTCATACATATTTAGAGAGCAATTTTTATTGCTTGCACCGTTGACAACTTACTTGAAGGATCTTACTCAATCCATAGGTAGGTATGGTGGACTCTCATGGCAAAACTGGGTTTAAGGATATTGGGAAGCACAAGTAGTATCTCTACTTGGTGCAAGGAATTTTGGCTAGCATGAGGGGGAAAGGCAAGATCAGCATGTTTGAATGATCCATGACAATATACTTTAACTGAGATGTGAGAAAACATAACCCATTACGTTGTCTTCCTTGTCCAACATCAACTCTTTAGCATGTCATACTTAATGAGTGCTCCCAACTATAAAAGATGTCTAGGATAGTATATTTACATGTGGAATCTCTCTTCCTTCAATATTCTTTCATGAATTGTTCAAATGACCAATACAATGCTTGCTAACCTTCAATAAATTTACAACCTCTACTTCTTAGATGTGAAGTCATTACTCCCCATGGGGTAAGCAAATGGGACATATATAATTTCAGATTTATGACATTCAACTCATTCAACCATTTACTCATAGGATATAAGTGAAGCACACGAGTAAATGACAAGCTACTCTAAAAAGATATAAATGAAGATCAATGAGTAGCTAAATAATTATGCAACTATGCGAAGACTCTCTCTCATTAAAGAATTTCAGATCTTGGTATTGTATTCAAACATCAAGAAAAACAAAATAAAATGGCATTGCAAGGATAGCACAACTCATGTGAAGAAGCAAAAACTTAGGCTCAACCGATACTAACTGATATTTGTTGAAGAAGAAAGGTGGGATGCCTACCGGGGCATCCCCAAGCTTAGATGCTTGAGACTTCTTGAAATATTATCTTGGGGTGTGCCTTGGGCATCCTCAAGGTTGAACTTTTGTGTCTCCTTAATTCCTCTCATATCATGGTTTCTCTTATTATCAAAAGCTTCATTCACACCAAACTCAACAAGAACTCATGAGATAGGTTAGTATAGACCAATGCAAAAACCTTAACATTTTCTACTGTAAAAAATCACTAAAATTATTATTCAACATTTCATACTAAATGCCTCTGCATATTTAATACTCCTATCCTCAAATAGAATCATTGAACAAGCAAACATATGCAAACAATCCAAACATAACAACAATCTGCCAAAACAGTATATTCTGTAAAGAATGCAAGATTCATCATACTTCCCTAACTCCAAAAATTATGAGAAAAATACTATGCTGTAGAAGATTTATCAGAGCTCAATATGCAAAAAGTTTCAACATTAAACCATTCTCTGACTTTTCTAGGGAATTTTTGCAACAGCGGTAAACTTTCTGTTTTCAAACAGCAACATGTATACTAGCAAAATAAGCATGGCAAAGGCTATCCTTGACTTTTTTATTGAAACTAAAGATGCAAAACATTATTCTAACTAACAGCAAGTAAATACTAACAAAACAAAATGACGCTCCAAGCAAAACACATATCATGTGGCGGATAAAAATATAGCTCCAAGTAAAGTTACCGATGAACGAAGACGAAAGACAGGATGCCATCCGGGGCATCCCCAATCTTAGGCTCTTGCCACTCCTTATTCCATAGTCCATCGAATCTTTACCCAAGACTTGAAAACTTCACAACACAAAACTCAACAGAAAACTCGTAAGCTCCGTTGGTATAAGAAAATAAAACCACCACTTAGGTACTGTAATGAACTCATCCCAAAATCATTTTGGTGTAATAACTACTGTATTCCAACTTTTATATGGTTCATACCCTCCGATACTACTCATAGATTCATCAAAATAAGCAAACAACACATAGAAAACAGAATCTGTCAAAAACAGAACAATCTGTAGTAATCTGTATCAAATGTATACTTATGGAACTCCAAACATCCTACCAAATTAGGAAGTCCTAAGATATTCGTATACCAATCCATATCAAAAAGAATCAGATCAGAAGCACGTTTCTGTGAATTAACAAAACTAAATTACTGGGTGCAAAAGTTTCTGATTTTCAGCAGGATCAACACAACTATCACCGTAAGCCATCCTAAAGGTCTTACTTGGCACTTTATTGAAACAAAAGCTATAAAACATGATTACTACAGTAGAATAATCATGTAGACATACAAAAACAGTAAGGATAAATATTGGGTTGTCTCCCAACAAGCGCTTTTCTTTAATGCCTTTCTAGCTAGGCATGATGATGACAATGATGCTCACATAAAAGATAAGAATTGAAACATAACGGGAGCATCATGAAGCATATGACTAGCACATTTAGGCCTAACCCACTTCCTATGCATAGGGATTTTGTGAGCAAACAACTTATGGGAACAATAATCAACAAGCATAGGAAGGTAAAACAAGCATAGCTTCAAGATTTTCAACACATAGGGAGGAAACTTGATATTATTGCAATTCCTACAAGCATATGTTCCTCCCTCATAATAATTTTCAGTAGCATCATGAATGAATTCAACAATATAACCAGCACCTAAAGCATTCTTTTCATGATCTACAAGCATAGAAAATTTACTAGTCTCCACATAAGTAAAATTCTTCTCATTCGGAATAGTGGGAGTATCATAAGAGACTTGAACACTAAAAATTGTTTCCACATTAAAAGAGTAATGTTCAGAAAAAGGGTAATCATAATCATGACAAGTTTTATAAATATAATCATCACTACTTTTTATAGCATAAGTTTCATCACAATAATCATCATAAGTAGCAACTTCGTTCTCATCATAATCGATTGAAACCTCTCCCAAGATAGTGGAATCACTAAATAAAGTTGACACTCTTCCAAATCCACTTTCGTATTCATCACAATAAAATTCAACATCCTCCAAAATAGTGGGATCACTACTTCCTAAAGTTGACACTGTTCCAAACGCACTTTCATCAATATAATCATCATAGGTAAGAGGCATGCTATCATCATAACAACTTTGCATATCAAAACTTGGGATGCTAAAAATATCATCTTCATTAAACATAGCATCCCAAAGCTTGGGACAAACATTAATTTCAGGAAATATATTCTCAAATATTTCATCCTCATCAAACATAGCTTCCCTAAGCTTGTGCCTTTTCATATCATAAGCATAATCACTCTCATCATTAATAGTATGGATAGCACCAATAGTATAGCAATTATCATCATCACAATGAGTAGTAGGAGCAACATCATTTGGGAGGGATACCTTTTTACCTTTGTTGCCCCTTCTTTTCCTTTTCTTCTTCACATTATGTGTGGGTTCAACCTTCTTCTTTGAGCTCCTTATAGATGAGATTGGTTGAATAGAAAGCTCCTCCTCGATACCTGATTCATCATAAGAAATAATAGGAGGATATTGAGAAGTCTCTTACCTTTCATTAGTATTCTCTTCAACTTCTATTTGCTTCCTTTTCTTTAGGTAATTGGCAATATAAGGATTTTCAATGCAATTCACCGCACAATACAAATAAATCTTCTCTAGATCAATATCAAGGAATTTCTTATGGGCAAATTCTGGAAGGTCCTTAATTAAACGTTTCAATTCTTCATAACCCAAAAGCAAACTAAGTTCATTGTAATGAGCAAGGGAGATCAAATCATCACAATTTTTGGACACGATTTGATCATGAAACAATTTGCATCGGAGATGTAAATGACCACGTTCATTGCAAAGTTCACAAGTACGGCAAAGGAAATTTAAATTTTCAGCACTCACATTTAGCCTTTCTTGCAACCATTTAGTTTCTAAATGCTTATGCCTCTTGCAATATACATGCACTCCACAAAAGTTGACATGCTTATAAGAGATATTTTCATCATGACTAGAGCAATCATCATTAGTACTATGAATATTCAAGGAGTTCATACTAACAACATTGCAATCATGCTCATCATTCAAAGATTTTGGTACCAAGCATTTTAATGCATTCTTCTTCTAGCACTTGAGCACAATTTTCCTTTCCATCAAACTCACGAAAGATATTAAAAAGACGAAGTGTATGACACAAACTTAACTCCATTTTTTTGTAGTTTTCTTTTATAAACTAAACTAGTGATAAAACAAGAAACAAAAAGATTCAATTGCAAGATCTAAAGATATACCTTAAAGCACTCACCTCCCCGGCAACGGCGCCAGAAAAGAGCTTGATGTCTACTACACAACCTTCTTCTTGTAGACGTTGTTGGGCCTGCAAGTGCACACGTTTGTAGGACAGTAGCAAATTTCCCTCAAGTGGATGACCTAAGCTTTATCAATCCGTGGGAGGCGTAGGATGAAGATGGTCTCTCTCAAACAACCTTGCAACCAAATAACAAAGAGTCTCTTGTGTCCCCAACACACCCAATACAATGGTAAATTGTATAGGTGCACTAGTTCGGCGAAGAGATGGTGATACAAGTGCAATATGGATGGTAGATATAAGTTTTTGTAATCTGAAAATATAAAAACAGCAAGGTAACTAGTGATAAAAGTGAACGTAAACGGCATTGCAATGATAGGAAACAAGGCATAGGGTTCATACTTTCACTAGTGAAAGTTCTCTCAACAATAATAACATAGATAGATCATATAACAATCCCTCAACATGCAACAAAGAGTCACTCCAAAGCCACTAATAGCGGAGAACAAACAAAGAGATTATGGTAGGGTACGAAACCACCTCAAAGTATCCTTTCTGTTCTATCTATTCAAGAGTTCGTAGTAAAATAACATAAAGCTATTCTTTCCGCTCAATCCATCATAGAGTTCATACTAGAATAACACCTTAAGACACAAATCAACCAAAACCCTAATGTCACCTAGATACTCCATTGTCACCTCAATATCCCTGGGCATGATTATACGATATGCATCACACAATCTCAGATTCATCCAACCAACACAAAGTACTTCAAAGAGCACCCCAAAGTTTCTACCGGAGAGTTAAGACGAAAACATGTGCCAACCCTTATGCATAGGTTCATGGGCGGAACCCGCAAGTTGATCACCAAAACATACATCAAGTGGCACGTGATATCCATTGTCACCACAGATAAACACGGCAAGACATACATCAAGTGTTCTCAAATCATTAAAGACTCAATCTGATAAGATAGCTTCAAGAGGAAAACTCAATTCATCACAAGAGAGTAGAGGGGGGAGATACATCATAAGATCCAACTATAATAGCAAAGCTCGCGATACATCAAGATCATGCCATAGAGAGAACATGAGAGAGAGAGAGAGAGAGAGATCAAACACATAGCTACTGGTAAATACCCTTAGCCCCGAGGGTGAACTACTCCCTCCTCGTCATGGATAGCACCCAAATGATGAAGATGGCCATCGGTGATGGGTTCCCCCTTTGGCAGGGTGCCGGAACGGGCTCCCGAGAGGTTGCTACAGAGGCTTGCAGCGGCGGAACTCCCGATCTATCTTCTCTGTGGTTGTTTTTAGGGTACGTGGGACTATATAGGCGAAAGAAGTCGGTCGGGGGGGGGGGGGGGGTTCTCGAGGGGCCCATGAGACAGGGGGCGCGCCCAGTATGGGGGGGGGGGGTGCCCTCCTATCTCCTGGCCTCCTCGAGGATCTTCTGACGTGAACTCCAAGTCTCCAGGATCACATTCTTCCAAAAAATCACGCTGCCGAAGGTTTCATTCCATTTGGACTCCGTTTGATATTCCTTTTCCTCGAAATACTGAAACAGGCAATAAAACAGCAATATGGGCTGGGCCTCCGGTTAATAGGTTAGTCCCAAAATTAATATAAAAGTGTATAATAAAGCCGGTAATCATTCAAAACAGATAATAAAATAGCATGAATGCTTCATAAATTATAGATACGGTGGAGGCGTATCAGGGAACGTAGTAATTTCAAAAAATTTCCTACGCATACGCAAGATCATGGTGATGCATAGCAATGAGAGGGGAGAGTGTGTCCACGTACCCTCGTAGACCGAAAGCGGAAGCGTTAGAACAACGCGGTTGATGTAGTCGTACGTCTTCACGGCCCGACCGATCAAGCACCGAAACTACGGCACCTCCGAGTTCTAGCACACGTTCAGCTTGATGACGTCCCTTGAAGTCCGATCCAGTTGAGTGTCGATGGAGAGTTCCGTCAGCACGACGGCGTGGTGACGATCTTGATGTTCTACCGTTGCAGGGCTTCACCTAAGCACTGCTACAATATTATCGAAGAGGACTATGGTGGAGGGGGGCACCGCACACGGCTAAAAGATCAAGAGATCAATTGTTGTGTCTCCAAGGGGTGCCCCCCTCCCCGTATATAAAGGATTGGAGGAGGGGGAGGGCCGGCCCTCTCTATGGCGCGCCCTAGGGGAGTCCTACTCCCGCCGGGAGTAGGATTCCCCCTTTCCTAGTTGAACTAGGAGCCCTTCCAAGTAGTAGGAGTAGGAGAGAAGGAAAGGGGAGAGAGAAGAGAAGGAAGGAGGGGGCGCAACCCCTCCCCTAGTCCAATTCCGACTAGGCCTTGGGGGGGCGCCCAACCTCTCCTCTCTCTTTCCCCTAAAGCCCAATAAGGCCCATATACTCCCCGGCGAATTCCCGTAACTCTCCGGTACTCCAAAAAATACCCGAATCACTCGGAACCTTTCCGATGTCCGAATATAGTCGTCCAATATATCGATCTTTACGTCTCAACCATTTCAAGACTCCTCGTCATGTCCCCGATCTCATCCGGGACTCCGAACTACCTTCGGTACATCAAAACACATAAACTCATAATATAACCGTAATCGAACTTTAAGCGTGCGGACCCTACGGGTTCGAGAACAATGTAGACATGACCGAGACATGTCTCCGGTCAATAACCAATAGCGGAACGTGGATGCTCATATTGGCTCCCACATATTCTACGAAGATCTTTATCGGTCAAACCGCATAACAACATACGTTGTTCCCTTTGTCATCGGTATGTTACTTGCCCGAGATTCGATCGTCGGTATCTCAATACCTAGTTCAATTTCGTTGCCGGCAAGTCTCTTTACTTGTTCCGTAATACATCATCCTACAACTAACTCATTAGTTACACTGCTTGCAAGGCTTATAGTGATGTGCATTACCGAGTGGGCCCAGAGATACCTCTCTGACAATTGGAGTGACAAATCCTAATCTCGAAATACGCCAACCCAACAAGTACCTTCGGAGACACCTGTAGAGCACCTTTATAATAACCCAGTTATGTTGTGACGTTTGGTAGCACACAAAGTGTTCCTCCGATAAACGGGAGTTGCATAGTCTCATAGTTATAGGAACGTGTATAAGTCATGAAGAAAGCAATAGCAACATACTAAACGATCAAGTGCTAAGCTAACGGGATGGGTCAAGTCAATCACATCATTCTCCTAATGATGTGATCCCATTAATCAAATGACAACTCATGTCTATGGTTAGGAAACTTAACCATCTTTGATTAACGAGCTAGTCAAGTAGAGGCCTACTAGTGACACTATGTTTGTCTATGTATTCACACATGTATTATGTTTCCGGTTAATACAATTCTAGCATGAATAATAAACATTTATCATGATATAAGGAAATAAATAATAACTTTATTATTGCCTCTAGGGCATATTTCCTTCAGTCTCCCACTTGCACTAGAGTCAATAATCTAGTTCACATCGCATGTGATTTAACACCAATATTCACATATGTATGTGATTAATACCCATAGTTCACATCGTCATGTGATTAACACCCAAAGGGTTTACTAGAGTCAATAATCTAGTTCACATTGCTATGTGATTAACACCCAAATAGTACTAAGGTATGATCATCTTTTGCTCGTGAGAGAAGTTTAGTCAACGGGTCTGTCACATTCAAAGCCGTATGTATTTTGCAAATATTCTATGTCTACAATGCTCTGCACGGAGCTACTCTAGCTAATTGCTCCACTTTCAATATATATCCAGATTGAGACTTAGAGTCATCTGGATCGGTGTAAAAAGCTTGCATCGATGTAACTTTTACGACGAGCTCTTGTATCACCTCCATAATCGAGAAATATTTCCTTAGTCCTCAATAAAGATATTCTTGACCGCTGTCCAGTGATCTACTCCTAGATCAAAAATTTTACTCCCTTGCCAAACTCAGAGCAGGGTATACAATAGGTCTGGTACATAGCATAGCATACTTTATAGAACCTATGACCGAGGCATAGGGAATGACTTTTCATTCTCTTTCTATTTTCTGCTGTGGTCGGGCTTTGAGTCCTACTCAACTTCACACCTTGCAACACAGGAAAGAACTCCTTCTTTGACTGTTCCATTTTGAATTACTTCAAAATCTTATCAAGGTATGTACTCATTGAAAAATCTTATCAAGCGTCTTGATCTATCTCTATAGATCTTGATGCTCAATGTGTAAGCAGCTTCACCGAGGTCTTTCTTTGAAAAACTCTTTTCTAATACTCCTTTATGCTTTCCAGAAAATTCTATATTATTTCCGATCAACAATATGTTATTCACATATACTTATCAGAAATGCTGTAGTGCTCCCACTGATTTTCTTATAAATACAGGCTTCTCCAAAAGTCTGTATAAAACCATATGCTTTGATCAACTCATCAAAGCATATATTCCAACTCCGAGATACTTGCACCAGTCCATAGATGGATCACTGGAGCTTGCACACTTTGTTAGCACCTTTAGGATTGACAAAACCTTCTGGTTGCATCATATACAACTTCTTCTTTACTATATCCATTAAGGAATGTAGTTTTGACATCCATTTGCCAAATTTCATAAAATGTGGCAATTGCTAACATGATTCGGACAGACTTAAGCACCGATACAAGTGAGGAAAAACTCATCGTAGTCAACATCTTGAACTTTGTCAAAAACCTTTTTTGACAAGTCTAGCTTTGTAGATAGTAACACCACTATCAACGTTCGTCTTCCTCTTAAAGATCCATTTGTTTTCTATGGCTTGCCGATCATCGGGCAAGTCCACCAAAGTCCACACTTTGTTCTCATACATGGATCCTATCTCAGATTTCATGGCCTCCAGCCATTTCGCGGAATCTGGGCTCATCATCGCTTCCTCATAGTTCGTAGGTTTATCATGGTCTAGTAACATGACTTCCAGAATATAATTACCGTACCACTCTCGTGCAGATCTCACTCTGGTTGACCTACGAGGTTTGGTAGTAACTTGATCTGAAGTTTCATGATCAATATCAATAGCTTCCTCACTAATTGGTGTAGGTGTCACAGAAACAGATTTCTGTGATGAACTACTTTCCAATAAGGGAGCAGGTTCAGTTACCTCATCAAGTTCTACTTTCCTCCCACTCACTTCTTTTGAGAGAAACTCCTTCTCTAGAAAGGATCCATTCTTAGCAACGAATATCTTGCCTTCAGATCTGTGATAGAAGGTGTACCCAATAGTTTCCTTTGGGTATTCTATGAAGACGCACTTCTCCGATTTGGGTTCGAGCTTATCAGGTTGAAACTTTTTCATATAAGCATCGCAGCCCCAAACTTTAAGAAACGACAACTTTGGTTTCTAGGCAAACCACAGTTCATAAGGCGTCGTCTCAACGGATTTTGATGGTGCCCTATTTAAAGTGAATGCAGCTATCTCTAATGCATAACCCCAAAACGATAGTGGCAAATCGGTAAGATACATCATAGATCGCACCATATCCAATAAAGTGCGGTTATGACGTTCGGACACACCATTACGCTGTGGTGTTCTAGGTGGCGTGAGCTGTGAAACTATTCCACATTGTTTTATATGAAGGCCAAACTCGCAACTCAAATATTTTCCTCCATGATTAGATCGTAGAAACTTTATTTTCTTGTTACGATGATTCTTCACTTCACTCTGAAATTCTTTGAACTTTTTCAAATGTTTCAGACTTGTGCTTCATTAAGTAGATATAATCATATCTGCTCAAATCATTTGTGAAGGTCAGAAAATAACGATACTCGCCACGAGCATCAACACTCATTGGACCGCATACATCGGCATGTATTATTTCTAACAAGTAGTAGCTCGTTCCATTGTTCCGGAGAACGAAGTTTTAGTCATCTTGCCCAAAAGGCACGGTTCGCAAGCATCAAATGATTCATAACCAAGTGATTCCGAAAATCCATCTTTATGGAGTTTCTTCATGCGCTTTACACTGATATGACCCAAACGGCAGTGCCACAAATAAGTTGCACTATCATTATTAACTTTGCATCTTTTGGCATCAATATTATGAATATGTGTATCACTACGATCGAGATCCAATAAACTATTCTCATTGGGTGTATGACCATCGAAGGTTTTATTCATGTAAACAGAACAACAATTATTCTCTGAATTTAAATGAATAACCGTATTGCAATAAACATGATCAAATCATATTCATGCTCAACGCAAATGCCAAATAACATTTATTTAGGTTTAACACTAATCCCGAAAGTATAGGGAGTGTGCGATGATGATCATATCAATCTTGGAACCACTTCCAACACACATCGTCACTTCACCATCAACTAGTCTCTGTTTATTCTGTAACTCCTGTTTCGAGTTACTAATTTTTAGCAACCGAACAAGTATCAAATACTCAGGGGCTACTACAAACACTAGTAAGGTACACATCAATAACCTGTATATCAAATATACCCTTGTTCACTCTGCCATACTTTTTATCCACCAAATATTCAGGGTATTTCCGTTTCCAGTGACCATTTCCTTTGCAGTGTAAGCACTCAGTTTCAGACTTTGGTTCAGCTTTGGGCTTCTTCGCGGGAGTGACAACTTGCTTGTCATTCTACTTGAAGTTCCCTTTCTTTCCCTTTGCCCTTTTTCTTGAAACTAGTGGTCTTGTCAATCATCAACACTTGATGCTCTTTCTTGATTTCTACCTTCGTCGATTTCAACATCACGAAGAGCTCGGGAATCGTTTTCGTCATCCTTTGCATATTATAGTTCATCACGAAGTTCTACTAGCTTGGTGATGGTGACTAGAGAACTCTGTCAATCACTATCTTATCTGGAAGATTAACTCTCACTTGATTCAAGAAATTGTAGTACCCAGACAATCTGAGCACATGCTCACTAGTTGAGCAATTCTCCTCCATCTTTTCGCTATAGAACTTGTTGGAGACTTCATATCTATAAACTCGGGTATTTGCTTGAAATATTAACTTCAACTCCTGGAACATCTCATATGGTCCATGACGTTCAAAACGTCTTTGAAGTCCCGATTCTAAGATGTTAACCATGGTGCACTAAACTATCAAGTAGTCATCATATTGAGCTAGCCAAACGTTCATAACGTCTGCATCTGCTCTTGCAATAGGTCTGTCACCTAGCGGTGCATCAAGGACATAATTCTTCTGTGCAGCAATGAGGATAAACCTCAGATCATGGATCCAATCCGCATCATTGCTACTAACATCTTTCAACATAATTTTCTCTAGGAACATATCAAAATAAACATAGGGAAGCAATAACGCGAGCTATTGATCTACAACATAATTTGCAAAATACTACCAGGACTAAGTTCATGATAAATTTAAGTTTAATTAATCATATTACTTCAGAACTCCCACTTAGACAGACATCTCTCTAGTCATCTAAGTGATCACATGATCCAAATCAACTAAACCATGTCCGATCATCACGTGAGATGGAGTAGTTTTCAATGGTGAACATCACTATGTTGATCATATCTACTATATGATTCATGTTCGACCTTTCGGTCTCCGTGCCGAGGCTATATCTGTATATGCTAGGCTCGTCAAGTTTAACCTGAGTATTCCACGTGTGCAACTGTTTTGCACCCGTTGTATTTGAACGTAGAGCCTATCACACTCGATCATCACGTGGTGTCTCAGCACGAAGAACTTTCGCAACGGTGCATACCCAGGGAGAACACTTCTTGATAATTAGTGAGAGATCATCTTATAATGCTACCGTCAATCAAAGCAAAATAAGATGCATAAAGGATAAACATCACATGCAATCAATATAAGTGATATGATATGGCCATCATCATCTTGTGCTTGTGATCTCCATCTCCGAAGCACCGTCGTGATCACCATCGTCACCGGCGCGACACCTTGATCTCCATCGTAGCATCGTTGTCGTTACGCCATCTATTGCTTCTATGACTATTGCTACCGCTTAGTGATAAAGTAAAGCAATTACAGGGCGCTTGCATTTCATACAATAAAGCGACAACCATATGGCTCCTGCCAGTTGCCGATAACTCGGTTACAAAACATGATCATCTCGTACAATAAAATATAGCATCACGTCTTGACCATATCACATCACGACATGCCCTGCAAAAAAAAGTTAGACGTCCACTACTGTGTTATTGCAAATTTTACGTGGCTGCTACGGGCTGAGCAAGAACCGTTCTTACCTACGCATCAAAAACCACAACGATAGTTCGTCAAGTTAGTGCTGTTTTAACCTTCGCAAGGACCGGGCGTAGCCACACTCAGTTCAACTAAAGTTGGAGAAACTGACACCCGCCAGCCACCTGTGTGCAAAGCACGTCAGTAGAACCAGTCTCACGTAAGCGTACGCGTAATGACGGTCCGGCCACTTCATCCAACAATACCGCCGAACCAAAGTATGACATGCTGGTAAGCAGTATGACTTGTATCGCCCACAACTCACTTGTGTTCTACTCGTGCATATAACATCTACGCGTAAAACCTGGCTCAGATGCCACTGTTGGGGAACGTAGTAATTTCAAAAAATTTCCTACGCACACGCAAGATCATGGTGATGCATAGCAACGAGAGGGGAGAGTGTGTCCACGTATCCTTGTAGACCGAAAGCGGAAGCGTTAGAACGACGCGGTTGATGTAGTCGTATGTCTTCACGGCCCGACCGATCAAGCACCAAAACTACGGCACCTCCGAGTTCTAGCACACGTTCAGCTCGATGACGTCCCTCGAACTCCGATCCAGCCGAGTGTCGAGGGAGAGTTCCATTAGCATGACGGCGTGGTGACGATCTTGATGTTCTACCATCGCAGGGCTTCGCCTAAGAACCGCTACAATATTATCGAAGAGGACTATGGTGGAGGGGGGCACCGCACACGGCTAAAAGATCAAGAGATCAATTGTTGTGTCTCCAAAGGGTGCCCCCCTCCTCGTATATAAAGGAGTGGAGGGGAAGGGCCGGCCCTCTCTATGGCGCGCCCTAGGGGAGTCCTACTCCCACCGGGAGTAGGATTCCCCCTTTCCTAGTAGAACTAGGAGTCCTTCCAAGTAGTAGGAGTAGGAGAGAAGGAAAGGGGAGAGAGAAGAGAAGGAAGGAGGAGGCGCAGCCCCTCCCCAAGTCCAATTCGGACTAGGCCTTGGGGGGCGCCCAACCTCTCCTCTTTCTTTCCCCTAAAGCCCAATAAGGCCCATATACTCCCCGACGAATTCCCGTAACTCTCCGGTACTCCGAAAAATACCCGAATCACTCGGAACCTTTCCGATGTCCGAATATAGTCGTCCAATATATCGATCTTTACGTCTCAACCATTTCGAGACTCCTCGTCATGTCCCCGATCTCATCCGGGACTCCGAACTACCTTCGATACGTCAAAACACATAAACTCATAATATAACCGTCATCGAACTTTAAGCGTGCGGACCCTACGGGTTCGAGAACATTGTAGACATGACTGAGACACGTCTCCGGTCAATAACCAATAGCGGAACCTGGATGCTCATATTAGCTCCCACATATTCTACGAAGATCTTTATCGGTCAAAATGCATAACAACATACGTTGTCCCCTTTGTCATCGGTATGTTACTTGCCCGAGATTCGATCGTCGCTATCTCAATACCTAGTTCAATCTCGTTACTGGCAAGTCTCTTTACTCGTTAATACATCATCCTGCAACTAACTCATTAGTTACAATGCTTGCAAGGATTATAGTGATGTGCACTACCGAGTGGGCCCAGAGATACCTCTCTGACAATCAGAGTGACAAATCCTAATCTCGAAATACGCCAACCCAACAAGTACCTTCGGAGACACCTGTAGAGCACCTTTATAATCACCCAGTTATGTTGTGATGTTTGGTAGCACACAAAGTGTTCCTCCGGTAAACGGGAGTTGCATAATCTCATAGTTATAGGAACGTGTATAAGTCATGAAGAAAGCAATAACAACATACTAAACGATCAAGTGCTAAGCTAACGGGATGGGTCAAGTCAATCACATCATTCTCCTAATGATGTGATCCTGTTAATCAAATGACAACTCATGTCTATGGTTAGGAAACTTAACCATCTTTGATTAACGAGCTAGTCAAGTAGAGGCATACTAGTGACACTATGTTTGTCTATGTATTCACACATGTATTATGTTTCCGGTTAATACAATTCTAGCATGAATAATAAACATTTATCATGATATAAGGAAATAAATAATAACTTTATTATTGCCTCTAGGGCATATTTCCTTCATCTGTGTCGGCCGGTGAGACGGCCATCTACTCTTATGGTGAGTCGTCCACAGGTGAGACGGATTCGTTGTATCAATTGCAAGATGGTGGGCTTGGGGGCTGTTCCGATGGCAGTAGTATTCCGGACCTCCTTAAGCCGCCAAGCAGAGTTGGGATCTTCATGGCTGGCACACAACCCATTCAAAATTCTACAACTGCGGCAGCGATAACCTCTGGGTTAGTGGCAGCCGGGGCAGGAGGCCCTGTGCGCCCGCCGGCTCAGGTGCTGATGGATCTCATGGATAAGATGACAGCTCTGTTAACCGCCGTGGTCAACCCGGCGGATCAAGCTCAACATGATGCGGAAGTGGCACAGTTAAAGCTGGATATAATACAGGCTAAGGAAGACCTGGCGGCGGAAGATGTCAGGATGACTGCAGAGCGGGCGGCACTGGACGCTCAGGTTTAGCAGATTCAGTCGCAAGCTTTCCAACTCACAATGGATCAAAAGGCGTCAAACGAGGTCATGAGGAGAAGGTACCAGAAGAGTCAATCCCGTTTGCCTCCGGTTTATGATCCTCGAAATCTCTTCCGAACGCCCGGGGCAGGGCCCAGTAACCCGCCGGAGGTGAACCGGGTTGCAACACCCGGAGCTGGGACGCCAATTCAGCCGCGTACGATGGAGCCTCCCCGAATGAATACTGCTCTGCCTCAATATGTACCAACACCACCGGGTCATTATTCTAACCCGTTGGAGAACATGATCGCTGCGGTAGCACGATTGGCGGCTCTCCCAGTGGACGGCGACCCACCAACGGTGGTTGAAACTCGCAGGGTCAGAGAACTCCTTTAGACGGCTTTAGCACAGTGATACGTCTCCGTCGTATCTATAATTTTTGATTGTTCCATGCCAATATTATTCACGTTCATATACTTTTTGGCAACTTTTTATATTATTTTTTGGACTAACTTATTGATCCAGTGCCCAGTGCCAGTTCCTGTCTGTTGCATGTTTTATGTTTCGCAGAAACCCAATATCAAACAGAGTCCAAACGGGATAAAAACGGACGGAGATTTTTTTTGGAATATTTATGATTTTCTGGAAGTAAAATCAACGCGAAACGGTGTCCAGGGTGGTCACGAGGTAGGGGGCGCGCCCTACCCCCCCAGGCGCGCCCCTGACCCTCGTGGTCCACCCGTAAGGCGGTTGATGCTCTTCTTTTGGCGCAAGAAAGATAATTTTATGAGAAATATCTGGGCGAAAGATTCACCCCAATCGGAGTTACGGATCTCCAGATATAAACGAAACGGTGAAGGGGTAGAATCAGAGAACGCAGAAACAGAGAGATAGATCCAATCTTGGAGGGGCTCTCGCCCCTCCCAAGCCATGGGAGCCAAGGACCAGAGGGGAAACCCTCCTCCCATCTAGGGAGGAGGTCAAGGAAGAAGAAGAAGAAGGGGGGCTCTCTCCCCTTGTTTCCGGTGGCGCCGGAACGCCGCCGGGGGCCATCATCATCACCGCTATCTTCACCGACACCGCCGTCATCTTCACCAACATCTCCATCACCTTCCTCCATCTATATCCAGCGGTCCACTCTCCCGCATCCAGCTGTACCCTCTACTTGAACATGGTGCTTTATGGTTCATATTATTACCCAATGATGTGTTGCCATCCTATGATGTCTGAGTAGATTTTCGTTGTCCTATCGGTGATTGATGAATTGCTATGATTGGTTTGAGTTGCATGTTTTACTATTGGTGCTATCCTATTGTGCCCTCCGTGTTACGCAAGCGTGAGGGATTCCCGCTGTAGGTTTTGTAATATGTTTATGATTTGCTTATGGTGGGTGGCGTGAGTGACAGAAGCACAGACCCGAGTAAGTAGGTTGTTTGCGTATGGGATGAAGGGGACTTGATACTTTAATGCTATGGTTGGGTTTTACCTTAATGAATCTTTAGTAGTTGCGGATGCTTGCTAGAGTTCCAATCATAAGTGCATAGAATTCAATGTAAGGGATGATATGTTAGCTTATGCCTCTCCCTCAAATAGAATTGCAATAGTGATTACCGGTCTAGTAACGTAGTCAATTGCTTAGGGACAATTCCACAACTCCTACCACCACTTTTCCACACTCGCTATATTTACTTTATTGCTTCTTTATCTAAACAGCCCCTAGTTTATATTTACGTGTTCTTTACTTTCTTGCAAACCTATCCTATCACACCTACAAAGTACTTCTAGTTTCATACTTGTTCTAGGTAAAGCGAACGTCAAGCATGCGTAGAGTCGTATCAGTGGCCGATAGGACTTGAGAGAATATTTGTTCTACCTTTAGCTCCTCGTTGGGTTCGACACTCTTACTTATCAAAAGAGGCTACAACTATCCCCTATACTTGTGGGTTATCACACAGCAGGAGGCATACTCGTATAGCCGAGACAGGATTCATTCAACCCCTCGTCCAAGCCGGAGCCCGAGTTATAGCAGGCACATGGATTTTGTGGTCGTTTCAAGCAATGCCCGACGCCGTGACCAGCCGTGCGGGCATGAACCGGCGCGTGATGGAGCTCTTAACCTGGTGGATCAGGGCAGAATACGTTAAGAGGCTGAACGGGCGGCACAGCAGGCGGCCCAGCTGGCGGCTTACCAGCCTTTTCCGGTTTATCCGACGACTTCTATTGAGGTAGGCGCGACCACCAGGACCGGAGGTGTCCCTTGTCTGGTGCCGGCTCTGCGTAACGAGCGTTTGCCCAAGGATTTCAAAGGGCCTAGAAATGTGCCTAATTATACGGCCGACTTACAGCCTGGGGTGTGGAGCTACGAGATGGCTATGGAGTTACTGGAGGTCAGTGACACTGTGATGGCCAAGTACTTCACCGATGTTGGATGGGACTGCCCGCACTTGGTTGAAGGGGCTACCGCCTAATTCCATCGGTTCATGGGTAGAGTTAAAAAACCCGGTTCATTCAGAACTTCAAAGATACATGCAAGCAGCCTATGTCAATTATGGATTTGACTAATTGCAAGAAAGAGGAGGGTGAGTCCATGACCCATTGGGAGCACCGGGTCAAGGCCATAATACATTCGTCTGATAAGATGGATGCTGGCTCTGTAGTCTTAATGTTGGAGAAAAATTGCCATTTTACGCCTCTGAAGATGAAGCTGGGGCAGCTCAAGCGCGATTGTAATGACATGGGCCAGCTGATGGCGGCTCTAGTCAAGTATGCCGACTCTGATAGTACCAAGGATCCCGAGTCTGATGATGAGAAGACAAGGAAGGGAAAAAAGAACGACAACACCAAGGGTCCTCAACATAACCCGGCACATCAAGGAGGTAATAATAAACGTAAGGCTGATGGTGGCTTCGAGTTTGTGGCTAACACCAATGCGTAGGGCAACAATCAGTGACGCAAGGGGAGACCACCTTCTCGGTCCAGTGGGTCAAGCCCCACGCTTGAGCAATTGCTGAATGAGCCCTGTCCGAGAGACGTCACCCCATAGAAACCGGCCACTCACCTATGGAAGGACTGCACGATCATGAAGGCTTTCAAGAATTCTAACATGTTCGACAATAATCATGGGCCGGGTGGCAGCTCAGGTGGCGGTGGCTTTCATGGCCCGGGCGGCGGTTCAGATTCCAATTTTCAAAACTCTCAAGGTAATCAAGGTGGTTATAATCAGCAATCTGGCCAGGGAAATCAGCAGCAGCAGCAGGGTGGATACCAGAGTCATCCAAAGCAGCTGAATAGTGGATAATATCACGTGTTTACCACCAGTTTGTGCAAGCGGGACCAGAAGCTTCATAAGAGGGTTGTGAACGCCGTTGAGCCAGCAGTCCCTTGTTATTTAAGATGGTCTAAGCAGCCTATTCTGTGGAGCAGGGAAGATCACCCTCCCCGGGTTGACAATCCGGGTCACTTGGCCTTGGTGGTGGCCCCTCGGGTTGGTGGATATAAGTTCACTAAGGTACTCATGGATGGAGGCAGTAGCATCAACATCCTCTATTATGAGACTTTTCGTCGCATTGGTTTGACTGATAAAAACCTCAAGACTTCCAACACTGTTTTTCATGGGGTGGTCCCTGGTAAGTCGGCATACCCAGTTGGTAAGATTGAGCTAGAGGTAGCCTTTGGAGATGAATATGATTCTAGGGATGAGAAGTTAACCTTTGAGGTGGTCAAAATCAAGAGCCCGTATCATGCCCTGTTTGGACGGTCGGCTTACGCCAAGTTCATGGCACGGCCGTGTTATGTTTATCTGCAGCTCAAGATGCCGGGTCATAAGGGCACCATCACAGTGCATGGGAGCCGGAAAATAGCCTTGGAATGTGAGGAAGGCGATGCTGCTTACGCTGAATCCGTTTGTGCAACAGGAGTTGAAGTTCTATAAGGACAATGTGGACCCGGCGGACATGGCATCTTTGAAGAAACCGACCACAGAGCATGAGCCGATAATGAAGTTTAAGTCGGCCGATGATACTAAGCTTGTTGATTTTGTTCCAGGCAATCCATCTAAGCAGTTCAGTATCAGTGCCAATCTGGATCCCAAATAGGAAAGCGCGCTCATCGAGTTCACCCGTGAAAACCGGGACATCTTTGCATTGAAGCCTTCTGACATGCCGGGTGTACCGAGGGAACTCGCTGAGCACACTCTCAATATTGATCCAAAATTTAAGCCGGTCAAGCAGTTTCTTTGGTGATTCAATGAAGAGAGGCGTAAGGCCATTGACGAGGAAGTGGCTCGGCTCTTGGCAGCCGGGCTCATTATTGAAGTTTTTCATCCAGAGTGGTTGGCTAACCCAGTGCTCGTGCTTAAGAAGAACGGCACTTGGCGTATGTGTGTGGATTACACGGACTTAAACAAAGCTTGTCCGGCTGATCCCTTCACTCTCCCTCGTATTGATCAAATCATTGATGCTACGACGGGTTGTGAGCATTTGAGATTTTTGGATGCTTATTCTGGTTATCTTCAGATCAGGATGGCAGTGAAGGACCAAGAGTAGACGGCTTTTATTACTCCATTTGGAGCCTTCTGCTATGTGTCTATGCCTTTTGGGCTTAAGAGTGCCCAGGCGACTTATGAGCGATGTGTACAAAACTGTCTTCACAATCAGATTGGGCGCAATGTTCATGCTTATGTGGACGACATTGTGGTAAAATCCAGGGAGAAGGAGACTTTGATAGATGATCTGAAAGAGACCTTTGATAATCTCCGGGTCTACAAGATGATGCTTAACCCGACCAAGTGCATTTTTGGTGTACCTGCAGGCAAGCTCTTGGGTTTTCTGGTTTCTAACAGAGGCATTGAGGATAACCTGGAGAAGATCAAGGCAATCACCTCTTTGGCTAAACTGGCGTGCATTAATGACGTTCAGCGTCTGGTGGGTCGTATTGCTGCTTTAAGCCGGTTCATAAGACGGTTGGGTGAGAAGGCCATACCACTGTATTAGATGATGAAGAAGACAGACGACTTCGTCTGGAGTGACGCTGCTAATGCTGCCTTTGAAGATTTGAAGAGACAGCGAGCTGAGTCGCCGGTTCTTGCTGCTCCCATTGATAAGGAGCCATTATTGTTATATGTGGCTGCTAACACACGGGCTGTTAGTGTGGCCATTGTGGTGGAGCACAAGGAGGCTGGCAAGGAACATCCGGTTCAACGGCCGTTTTACTACATCAGTGAGGTGCTTATTGAGTCCAAGCAACGATATCCACATTGGCAGAAGCTCGTTTATGGGGTGTTCATGGCAAGCCGGAAGCTTAAGAAATATTTCTTGGGCCATCCTATCACTGTGGTCAGTTCTACTCCTATAGGAGATATCATTTAAAACAGAGAAGCCACAGGACAAGTCGCCAAGTGGGCCATTGAGCTTGGGCCTCACGGTTTAAAGTATGTGCCATGCACTGCTATCAAATCTCAAGCACTAGTGGACTTCATCAATGATTGGACAGAGCTGCAAATGCCTGAAGAGAAGCCGGATAACACATATTGGACTATTCACTTTGATGGGTCCAGGCAATTGGAGGGCTCGGGGGCTGGAGTCGTGTTAGCTTCCCCTCGAGGTGACAAATTTTGTTATGTGCTACGGTTGATGTTTCCCTGTACTAACAATGCAGCTGAGTATGAGGCCTTACTCCATGGTCTTTGGATGGCTAAGGAGATGAGCTTAAGCCGGGTAAGATGCTTTGGCGACTCAGATTTGGTGGCTCAACAAGTATCAGGCAAGTGGGATTCCGAGGATCCTCTTATGGCGGCTTATCGCCGTGAGGTTGATGCCATTGCTGGACATTTCAAGGGTTACCAAGTGGAGCACATTGACCGCAGAAAGAACGAGGCGGCCGATGCCTTAAGTCGGCTGGGCTCCCAGCGTAAGGCGGTGCCGCCTAATACTTTCTTGGATATTCTGCATAACCCTTCTGTTAGGTTGCCTACAGAGGAAGACTTGGCTGTTCCTGACCCAAAAGCACAGTTGGTGGCGGCTCTTCACGTCATCCCAGATTGGACAGTGCCTTACTTGGCTTACATGACCCGGGGCGAATTGCCTGAGGATGAAACCTTGGCCAGGAAGATAACCCGGCGGTCTAAGTCAATGACAATTGCCAATGGCGAGTTGCATCATCGCAGTGTCACTGGGGCGTTTCAGCGTTGTATTTCTCCTGAAGAAGGTCAAGAAACTCTTCGCGAGATTCATGAATGAGGTTGTGGCCATCATGCCGGGTCAAAATCCCTTGTGGCCAAGGCTTTTAGTCATGGATTTTATTGGCTGACGGCTCATGCTGATGCGGAGGATCTGGTCAGTAAATGTGATGGTTGTCAGAAGTTCTCAAGAAGTGCTCACGTGTTGGCTCAAGAATTGAGGATGATTCCAATTACCTGGCCGTTTGTAGTCTGGGGGCTTAACATGGTTGGGCTTTTCAAAAGGTCCAAAGATAAAAAGACCCACCTCTTGGTGGCGGTTGACAAGTTCACAAAGTGGGTTGAGGCAGAGCCAGTTAGTAAGTGTGTCGCAGCCACGGCGGTTCAATTCATGAAGAAGGTGATATTTCGCTTAGGCTTTCCACACAACATTATAACTGACAATGGCACTAATCTGTCTAAAGGCGCCATGGAAGAATTTTGTCAACGTAAGCATATTCGGCTTGATGTTTCATCAGTGGCTCATCCCCAATCCAATAGTCAAGCTGAAAGAGCCAATCAGGAAATCTTGAAAGGCATCAAGCCCCGGCTTTTGGTTCCTTTGCAACGGACGCCGGGTTGTTGGGTTGAGGAGTTACTCTTGTTGGAAATATGCTCTAGAGGCAATAATAAATTAGTTATTATTATTATATTTCCTTGTTCATGATAATCGTTTATTATCCATGCTATAATTGTATTGATAGGAAACTCAGATACATGTGTGGGTACATAGACAAGACCATGTCCCTAGTAAGCCTCTAGTTGACTAGCTCGTTGATCAATAGATGGTTACGGTTTTCTGACCATGGACATTGGATGTCGTTGATAACGGGATCAGATCATTAGGAGAATGATGTGATGGACAAGATCCAATCCTAAGCCTAGCACAAAGATCGTGTAGTTCGTATGCTAAAGCTTTTCTAATGTCAAGTATCATCTCCTTAGACCATGAGATTGTGCAACTCCCGGATACCGTAGGAGTGCTTTGGGTGTACCAAACGTCACAACGTAACTGGGTGGCTATAAAGGTGCACTACGGGTATCTCCGAAAGTGTCTGTTGGGTTGGCACGAATCAAGACTGGGATTTGTCACTCCGTGTGACGGAGAGGTATCTCTGGGCCCACTCGGTAGGACATCATCATGATGTGCACAATGTGACCAAGGAGTTGATCACGGGATGATGTGTTGAGGAACGAGTAAAGAGACTTGCCGGTAACGAGATTGAACAAGGTATCGGGATACCGACGATCGAATCTCGGGCAAGTACAATACCAGTAGACAAAGGGTATTGAATACGGGATTGATTGAATCCTCGACATCGTGGTTCATCCGATGAGATCATCGTGGAACATGTGGGAGCCAACATGGGTATCCAGATCCCGCTGTTGGTTATTGGCCGGAGAGTTGTCTCGGTCATGTCTGCATGGTTCCCGGACCCGTAGGGTCTACACACTTAAGGTTCGGTGACGCTAGGGTTGTAGAGATATTAGTATGCGGTAACCCAAAAGTTGTTTGGAGTCCCGGATGAGATCTCGGATGTCACGAGGAGTTCCGGAATAGTCCGGAGGTAAAGATTTATATATGGGAAGTCCAGTTTCGGCCACCGGGAAAGTTTCGGGGGTCATCGATATTGTACCGGGACCACCGGAAGGGTCCCGGGGGTCCACCGGGTGGGGCCACCTATCCCGGAGGGCCCCATGGGCTGAAGGGGCGTGGGAACCAGCCCCTAGTGGGCTGGTGCGCCTGAAGGAAATATGCCCTAGAGGCAATAATAAAGTTATTATTTATTTCCTTATTTCATGATAAATGTTTATTATTCATGCTAGAATTGTATTAACCGGAAACATAATACATGTGTGAATACATAGACAAACAGAGTGTCACTAGTATGCCTCTACTTGACTAGCTCGTTAATTAAAGATGGTTATGTTTCCTAACCATAGACATGAGTTGTCATTTGATTAACGGGATCACATCATTAGGAGAATGATGTGATTGACTTGACCCATTCCGTTAGCTTAGCACTTGATCATTTAGTATGTTGCTATTGCTTTCTTCATGACTTATACAAAGTTCCTGCAACTATGAGATTGTGCAACTCCCGTTTACCGGAGGAACACTTTGTGTGATACCAAATGTCACAACATTACTGGGTGATTATAAAGGTACTCTACAGGTGTCTCCAAAGGTACATGTTGAGTGGGCATAATTCAAGATTAGGTTTTGTCACTCCGATTGTCGGAGAGGTATCTCTGGGCCTTCTCGGTAATACTCATCACCTAAGCCTTGCAAGCATTGTAACTAATGAGTTAGTTATGAAATGATGTATTACGGAACAAGTAAAGAGACTTGCCGGTAACGAGATTGAACTAGGTATTGGATACCGACGATCGAATCTCGGGCAAGTAACATACCGATGACAAAGGGAACAACGTATGTTGTTATGCGGTTTGACCGATAAAGATCTTCGTAGAATATGTAGGAACCAATATGAACATCCAGGTTCCACTATTGGTTATTGACCAAGAATAGTTCTAGGTCATGTCTACATAGTTCTCGAACCCGTAGGGTCCGCACGCTTAACGTTACGATGACAGTTTTATTATGAGTTTATAAGTTTTGATGTACCGAAGGTTGTTCGGAGTCCCGGATGTGATCACGGAAATGATGAGGAGTCTCGAAATGGTCAAGACATAAAGATTGATATATTGGACGGATATATTTGGACACCGGAAAGGTTCCGGATGAGATTGGGACTATACCGGAGATCCGGGAGGTTACCGGAACCCCCCGGTATGTATATGGGCCTTATTGGGCCTTAGTGGAAAGGAGGGAGAAGGAGCAAAGGAGCCCCCCCCCCCAATCCCAATCCGAATTGGGAGGGGGGCCGGCCCCCCTTTCCTTCTTCCCTCCCCTCTCTTCCTTCCTTCTCCTACTCCTAATAGGAAAGGGAGGGGGAAAACCTACTTGGAGTAGGTTTCCCCCTCCTAGGGCGCGCCTCCCCCTTGGCCGGCCCCCTCCTCCTCTCCCCCTTTATATACGGGGGAGGGGGCACCCCATAGACACACAAGTTGATCTACGGATCGTTCCTTAGCCGTGTGCGGTGCCCCCCCTCCACCATATTCCACCTCGGTCACATCGTCGCAAAGTTTAGGCGAAGCCCTGCGCCGGTAGAACATCATCACCGTCACCACGCCGTCGTGCTGACGGAACTCATCCCCGACGCTTTGCTGGATTGGAGCCCGGGGGACGTCATCGAGCTGAACGTGTGCTGAACACGGAGGTGCCGTACGTTCAGTGCTTGGATCGGTCGGATCGTGAAGACGTACGACTACATCAACCGCGTTGTCATAACGCTTCCGCTTACGGTCTACGAGGGTACGTGGACAACACTCTCCCCTCTCGTTGCTATGCCATCACCATGATCTTGCGTGTGCGTAGGAATTTTTTTGAAATTACTACGTTCCCCAACAGTGGCATCCGAGCCTAGGTTTTATGCGTTGATGTTATATGCACGAGTAGAACACAAGTGAGTTGTGGGCGATACAAGTCATACTGCTTACCAGCATGTCATACTTTGGTTCGGCGGTATTGTTGGATGAAGCGGCCCAAACTGACATTACGCGTACGCTTACGCGAGACTGGTTCTACCGACGTGCTTTGCACACAAGTGGCTGGCGGGTGTCAGTTTCTCCAACTTTAGTTGAACCGAGTGTGGCTACGCCCGGTCCTTGCGAAGGTTAAAACAACACTAACTTGGCGAACTATCGTTGTGGTTTTGATGCGTAGGTAAGAACGGTTCTTGCTAAGCCCGTAGCAGCCACGTAAAACTTGCAACAACAAAGTAGAGGACGTCTAACTTGTTTTTGCAGGGCATGTTGTGATGTGATATGGTCAAGACGTGATGCTATATTTTATTGTATGAGATGATCATGTTTTGTAACCGAAGTTATCGGCAACTGGCAGGAGCCATATGGTTGTCGCTTTATTGTATGAAATGCAAACGCCCTGTAATTGCTTTACTTTATCACTAAGTGGTAGCGATAGTCGTAGAAGCAATAGACGGCGTAAACGACAATGATGCTACGATGGAGATCAAGGTGTCGCGCCGGTGACGATGGTAATCATGACGGTGCTGCGGAGATGGAGATCACAAGCACAAGATGATGATGGCCATATCATATCACTTATATTGATTGCATGTGATGTTTATCTTTTATGCATCTTATCTTGCTTTGATTGACGGTAGCATTTTAAGATGATCTCTCACTAATTATCAAGAAGTGTTCTCCCTGAGTATGCACCGTTGCCAAAGTTCGTCGTGCCCAGGCACCAGTGATGATCGGGTGTGATAAGCTCTACGTCCATCTACAACGGGTGCAAGCCAGTTTTGCACACGCAGAATACTCATGTTAAACTTGGCGAGCATAGCATATGCAGATATGGCCTCGGAACACGGAGACCGAAAGGTCGAGCGTGAATCATATAGTAGATATGATCAACATAGTGATGTTCACCATTGAAAACTACTCCATCTCACGTGATGATCGGTTATGGTTTAGTTGATTTGGATCACGTAATCACTTAGATGACTAGAGAGATGTCTGTCTAAGTGAGAGTTCTTAAGTAATATGATTAATTGAACTTAAATTTATCATGAACTTAGTCCTGGTAGTATTTTGCAAATTATGTTGTAGATCAATGGCTTGCGATGTTGCTTTCATATGTTTATTTTGATATGTTCCTAGAGAATATTGTGTTGAAAAATGTTAGTAGCAATGATGCGGATTGGATCCGTGATCTGAGGTTTATCCTCATTGCTGCACAGAAGAATTATGTCCTTGATGCACCGCTAGGTCACAGACCTATTGCAGAAGTAGATGCAGACATTATGAACGTTTAGCTAGCACAATATGATGACTACTTGATAGTTTAGTGCACCATGCTTAACGGCTTAGAATCGGGACTTCAAAGACGTTTTGAACGTCATGGACCATATGAGATGTTCCAGGAATTGAAGTTAATATTTCAAGCAAATACCCGAGTTGAGAGATATGAAGTCTCCAACAAGTTCTATGGCTAAAAGATGGAGGAGAATCGCTCAACTAGTGAGCATGTGCTCAGATTGTCTGGGTACTTCAATCACTTGAATCAAGTGGGAGTTAATCTTCCAGATAAGATAGTGATTGACAGAATTCTCTAGTCACCATCACTATGTTACTAGAACTTCGTGATGAACTACAGTATGCCAGGGATGACAAAAACGATTCCCGAGCTCTTCGTGATATTGAAATCGACGAAGGTAGAAATCAAGAAAGAGCATCAAGTGTTGATGATAGACAAGACCACTAGTTTCAAGAAAAGGGCAAAGGGAAAGAAAGGGAACTTCAAGTGGAAAGACAAGCAAGTTGTCACTCCTGCGAAGAAGCCCAAAGCTGGACCATAGCCTAAAACTGAGTGCTTATACTGCAAAGGAAATGGTCACTGGAAGCGGAAATGCCCTGAACATTTGGTGGATAAGAAGGATGGCAAAGTGAACAAAGGTATATTTGATATACAGGTTCTTGATATGTGCCTTACTAGTGTTTATAGTAGCCCCTGAGTATTTGATACTTGTTCGGTTGCTAAGATTAGTGACTCGAAACAGGAGTTATAGAATAAACAGAGGCTAGTTGAAGGGGAAGTGACGATGAGTGTTGGAAGTAGTTCCAAGATTGATATAATCATCATCGCACACTCCCTAAACTTTCGGGATAAGTGTTAAACCTAAATAAATGTTATTTAGCATTTGCGTTGAGCATGAATATGATTTGATCATGTTTATTGCAATACGGTTATTCATTTAAAGTCAGAGAATAATTGTTGTTCTGTCTACATGAATAAAACCTTCAATGGTCATACACCCAATGAAAATAGTTTATTGGATCTCGATCGTAGTGATACACATATTCATAATATTGATGCCAAAAGATGCAAAGTTAATAATGATAGTACAACTTATTTGTGGCACTACCGTTTGGGTCATATCGGTGTAAAGCGCATGAAGAAACTCCATAAAGATGGATTTTTTGGAATCACTTGGTTATGAATCATTTGATGCTTGCGAATCGTACCTTTTGGGCAAGATGACTAAAACTCCGTTCTTCGGAACAATGGAACGAGCAACAAGCTTGTTGGAAATAATACATACTGATGTATGCAGACCAATGAGTATTAAGGCTCGTGGTGAATATCGTTATTTTCTGACCTTCACAGATGATTTAAGCAAATATGGGTATATCTACTTGATGAAACATAAGTCTGAAATAGTTGAAAGGTTCAAAGATTTTCAGAGTGGAGTGGAAAATCATCGTAACAAGAAAATAAAGTTTCTGCGATCTGATCGTGGAGATGAATATTTGAGTTACGAGTTTCGTCTTCAATTAAAACAATGTGGAATAGTTTCACAGCTCACGCCACCTGGAACACCACAATGTTATGGTGTGTCCGAACGTCGTAACTGCACTTTATTGGATATGGTGCGATCTATGATGTCTCTTACTGATTTACCACTATTGTTTTTGGGTTATGCATTAGAGACAACTGCATTCACGTTAAAAGGGCACCATCTAAATCCGTTGAGACGACACCATATGAACTGTGGTTTAGCAAGAAACCCAAGTTGTCGTTTCTTAAAGTTTGGGGCTGTGATGCTTATGTGAAAAAGTTTCATCCTGATAAGCTCGAACCCAAATTGGAGAAGTGCGTCTTCATAGAATACCCAAAGGAAACTATTGGGTACACCTTCTATCACAGATCCGAAGGCAAAACATTCGTTGCTAATAATGGATTCTTTCTAGAGAAGGAGTTTCTCTCGAAAGAAGTGAGTGGGAGGAAAGTAGAACTTGATGAGGTAACTGTACCTGCTCCCTTATTGGAAAGTAGTTCATCACAGAAATCTGTTCCTGTGACTACTACACCAATTAGTGAGGAAGCTAGTGATGATGATCATGTAACTTCAGATCAAGTTACTACCGAACCTCGTAGGTAAAACAGAGTGAGATCCGCACCAGAGTGGTACGGTAATCCTGTTCTGGAGATCATGTTACTTGACCATGACAAACCTACGAACTATGAGGAAGCGATGATGAGCCCGGATTCCACAAAATGGCTTGAGGCCATGAAATCTAAGATAGGATCCATGTATGAGAACAAAGTGTGGACTTTGATTGACTTGCCCGATGATCGGTGAGTCATTAAGAATAAATGGATCTTCAAGAGGAAGACAGATGCTGATAGTAGTGTTACTATCTACAAAGCTAGACTTGTCGAAAAAGGTTTTTGACAAAGTTCAAGATGTTGAATACAATGAGATTTTCTCACTCGTATCGATGCTTAAAAGTCTGTCCGAATCATGTTAGCAATTGCCACATTTTATGAAATCTGGCAAATGGATGTCAAAGCTGCATTCCTTAATGGTTTTCTTAAAGAAGAGTTATATATGATGCAACCAGAAGGTTTTGTCAATCCTAAAGGTGCTAACAAAATGTGCAAGCTCCAGCGATCCATCTGTGGATTGGTGCAAGCATCTCGGAGTTGGAATATACACTTTGATAAGTTTATCAAAGCATATAGTTTTATACGGACTTGCAGTGAAGCATGTATTTACAATAAAGTGAGTGGGAGCACTACAGCCTTTTTGATAAGTATATGTGAGTGACATATTGTTGATCAGAAAGGATGTAGAATTTTTCTGGAAAGCATAAAGGAGTATTTGAAAGGAGTTCTTTAAAAGAAAGACCTCAGTAAAGCTACTTACATATTGAGCATCAAGATCTATAGAGATATATCAAGAGGCTTGATAAGTTTTTTCAATGAGTACATACCTTGACAAGATTTTTAAGTAGTTCAAAATGGAACAATCAAAGAAAGATTTTCTTGCTTATGTGTTACAAGGTGTGAAATTGAGTAAGACTCAAATCCCGACCACGGCAGAAAATAGAAAGAGAATGAAAGTCATTCCCTATGCATCAGTCATAGGTTCTATAAAAGTATGCATGCTATAGACCAGACCTATTATATACTCTACCATGGTTTGGCAAGAGAGTACAATAGTGATCTAGGAGTAGATCACTGGACATTGGTCAAAATTATCCTTAGTGGAATAAGGATATGTTTCTCGATTATGGAGGTGACAAAAAAGGTTCGTCGTAAAGGGTTACGTCGATACAAGTTTTGGCACTGATCTAGATGACTCTAAGTCTTAATCTGGATACATATTGAAAGTGGGAGCAATTAGCTAGAGTAGCTCTATGCAGAGCATTGTAGACATAGAATATTTGCAAAATACATACGGCTCTGAATGTGACAGACCCGTTGACTAAACTTCTCTCACAAGCAAAACATGATCATACCTTAGTACTCTTTGGGTGTTAATCACATAGCGATGTGAACTAGATTATTGACTCTAGTAAACCCTTTGGGTGTTGATCACATGATGATGTGAACTATGGGTGTTAATCACATGGTGATGTGAACTATTGGTGTTAAATCACATGGTGATGTGAACTAGATTATTGACTTTAGTGCAAGTGGGAGACTGAAGGAAATATGCCCTAGAGGCAATAATAAAGTTATTATTTATTTCCTTATTTCATGATAAATGTTTATTATTCATGCTAGAATTGTATTAACCGGAAACATAATACATGTGTGAATACATAGACAAACAGAGTGTCACTAGTATGCCTCTACTTGACTAGCTCGTTAATTAAAGATGGTTATGTTTCCTAACCATAGACATGAGTTGTCATTTGATTAACGGGATCACATCATTAGGAGAATGATGTGATTGACTTGACCCATTCCGTTAGCTTAGCACTTGATCATTTAGTATGTTGCTATTGCTTTCTTCATGACTTATACAAAGTTCCTGCAACTATGAGATTATGCAACTCCCGTTTACCGGAGGAACACTTTGTGTGCTACCAAATGTCACAACGTTACTAGGTGATTATAAAGGTACTCTACAGGTGTCTCCAAAGGTACATGTTGAGTTGGCATAATTCAAGATTAGGTTTTGTCACTCCGATTGTCGGAGAGGTATCTCTGGGCCTTCTCGGTAATACTCATCACCTAAGCCTTGCAAGCATTGTAACTAATGAGTTAGTTATGAAATGATGTATTACGGAACGAGTAAAGAGACTTGCCGGTAACGAGATTGAACTAGGTATTGGATACCGACGATCGAATCTCGGGCAAGTAACATACCGATGACAAAGGGATCAACATATGTTGTTATGCGATTTGACCGATAAAGATCTTCATAGAATATGTAGGAACCAATATGAACATCCAGGTTTCAATATTGGTTATTGACCAAGAATAGTTCTAGGTCATGTCTACATAGTTATCGAACCCGTAGGGTCCGCACGCTTAACGTTACGATGACAGTTTTATTATGAGTTTATAAGTTTTGATGTACCGAAGGTTGTTCGGAGTCCCGGATGTGATCACGGACATGACGAGGAGTCTCGAAATGGTCGAGACATAAAGATTGATATATTGGACGGATATATTTGGACATCGGAAAGGTTCCGGATGAGATTGGGACTATACCGGAGATCCGGGAGGTTACTGGAACCCCCGGTAAGTATATGGGCCTTATTGGGCCTTAGTGGAAAGGAGGGAGAAGGAGCAAAGGAGGGGGCGCCCCCCCAAGCCCAATCCGAATTGGGAGGGGGGCCGGCCCCCCCTTTCCTTCTTCCCTCCCCTCTCTTCCTTCCTTCTCCTACTCCTAATAGGAAAGGGAGGGGGCAAACCTACTTGGAGTAGGTTTCCCCCTCCTAGGGTGCGCCTCCCCCTTGGCCGGCCCCCTCCTCCTCTCCCCCTTTATATACGGGGGAGGGGGGCACCCCATAGACACACAAGTTGATCTACGGATCGTTCCTTAGCCGTGTGCGGTGCCCCCCTCCACCATATTCCACCTCGGTCATATCATCGCAGAGTTTAGGCGAAGCCCTGCGCCGGTAGAACATCATCACCGTCACCACGCCGTCGTGCTGACGGAACTCATCCCCGACGCTTTGCTGGATTGGAGCCCGGGGAACGTCATCGAGCTGAACGTGTGCTGAACACGGAGGTGCCGTACGTCCGGTGCTTGGATCGGTCGGATTGTGAAGACGTACGACTACATCAACCGCGTTGTCATAACGCTTCCGCTTATGGTCTACGAGGGTACGTGGACAACACTCTCCCCTCTCGTTGCTACGCCATCACCATGATCTTGTGTGTGCGTAGGATTTTTTTTTGAAATTACTACGTTCCCCAACAGCGCCCCCCTTGGGCCTCCCATGCGCCTAGGGTTAGAAACCCTAAGGGGTGGGGGCGCCTCCACTTGGCTTGGAGGCCAAGCCACCCCTAGGGCAGCCGTCCCCTCCCTAGATGGGATCTACAAGGGGCCGGCGCCCCCCCCTAGGCCCCTATATATAGTGTAGGGGAGGGAGGGCAGCCGCACCTGAGTCCCTGGCGCCTCCCTCCCTCCCGTGACACCTCTTCCTCCCCGCTTGCGGTTGGCGAAGCCCTGCCGGGATCCCGCTACTTCCACCACCATGTCGTCGTGCTGCTAGATCTCCATCAACCTCTCCTTCCCTTGCTGGATCAAGAAGGAGGAGATGTCTCTCCCAACCGTATGTGTGTTGAACGCGGAGGTGCCGTCCATTCGGCGCTAGAATCATCGGTGATTTGGATCACGACGAGTACGACTCCATCAACCCCGTTCACTTGAATGCTTCCGCTTAGCGATCTACAAGGGTATGTAGATGCACTCCCCTTCCCCTCGTTGATAGATTACTCCATAGATTGATCTTGGTGTTGCGTAGAAAATTTTGAATTTCTGCTACGTTCCCCAACAGTGGCATCATGAGCTAGGTCTATGCGTAGTTTCTATGCACGAGCAGAACACAAAGCAGTTGTGGGCGTCGATATTGTCAATTTACTTGCCGTTACTAGTCTTATCTTGATTCGGCGGCATCGTGGGATGAAGCGGCCCGGACCGACCTTACACGTACGCTTACGTGAGACAGGTTCCACCGACTGACATGCACTTGTTGCATAAGGTGGCTAGCGGGTGCCAGTCTCTCCCACTTTAGTCGGATCGGATTCGATGAAAAGGGTCCTTATGAAGGGTAAATAGAAATTGACATATCACGTTGTGGTTTTGCGAAGGTAAGAAACGTTCTTGCTAGAAACCCATAGCAGCCACGTAAAACATGCAAACAACAATTAGAGGATGTCTAACTTTATTTTGCAGGGTATGCTATGTGATGTGATATGGCCAAAATAATGTGATGTATGAGATTGATCATGTTCTTGTAATAGGAATCACGACTTGCATGTCGATGAGTATGACAACCGGTAGGAGCCATAGGAGTTGTCTTAATTTATTGTATGACCTGCGTGTCATTGAACAACGCCATGTAATTACTTTACTTTATTGCTAAACCGTTAGCCATAGTAGTAGAAGTAATAGTTGGTGAGACAACTTCATGGAGACACGATGATGGAGATCATGGTGTCATGCCGGCGATGATGATGATCATGGAGCCGCGAAGATGGAGATCAAAAGGAGCAAAATGATATTGGCCATATCATGTCACTATTTGATTGCATGTGATGTTTATCATGTTTATGTATCTTATTTGCTTAGAACGACGGTAGTAAATAAGATGATCCCTCATAATAATTTCAAGAAAGTGTTCCCCCTAACTGTGCACCATTGCGAAAGTTTGTTGTTTCGAAGCACCATGTGATGATCGGGTGTGATAGATTCTAACGTTCACATACAATGGGTGTAAGCCAGATTTACACACGCGAAACACTTAGGTTGACTTGACGAGCCTAGCATGTACAGACATGGCCTCGGAACACAAGCGACCGAAAGGTCGAGCATGAGTCGTATGGTAGATACGATCAACATGAAGATGTTCACCGATGATGACTAGTCCGTCTCACGTGATGATCGGACACGGCCTAGTTGACTCGGATCATGTAATCACTTAGATGACTAAAGGGATGTCTATCTGAGTGGGAGTTCATAAGATGAACTTAATTATCCTGAACATAGTCAAAAGGTTTTTGCAAATTATGTCGTAGCTCGCGCTTTAGTTCTACTGTTTTAGATATGTTCCTAGAGAAAATTTAGTTGAAAGTTGATAGTAGCAATTATGCGGAGTAGGTCCATAACTGAGGATTGTCCTCGTTGCTTCGTAGAAGACTTATGTCCTTAATGCACCACTCGGTGTGCTGAACCTCAAACGTTGTCTGTGGATGTTGTGAACATCTGACATACACATTTTGATAACTACGTGATAGTTCAGTAATGTTAAACGGTTTAGAGTTGAGGCACCGAAGACGATTTTGAAACGTCGCGGAACATATGAGATGTTTCGAGGGCTGAAATTGGGATTTCAGGCTCGTGCCCACGTCAAGAGGTATAAGACCTCCGACGAGTTTCTTAGCCTGCAAACTAAGGGAGAAAAGCTCAATTGTTGAGCTTGTGCTCAGATTGTCTAAGCACAACAATCACTTGAATCGAGTGGGAGTTAATCTTCCAGATGAGATAGTGATGTTTCTCCAAAGTCATTTCCACCAAGCTACTAGAGCTTCGTAATGAACTATAACATATCAGGGATAGATATGATGATCCTTGAGCTATTCGCGATGTTTGACACCGCGAAAGTAGAAGTCAAGTAGGAGCATAAATTGTTGATGGTTAGTTAAAACCACTAGTTTCAAGAAGGGCAAGGGCAAGAAAGGGATACTTCATGAAACGAAAAATCAGTTGTTGTTCGAGTGAAGAAACCCAAAGTTGAACCCAAGCCCGAGACTAAGTTCTTCTGCAATAAGAGGAACGGTAACTGAAGCAAAACCACCCTAGATACTTGGTAGATGATAAGGCTGGCAAGGTTGACAGAAGTATGTATTGGACATACATTATATTAAATGGGTACTTTACTAGTACTCCTAGTAGCAGCAGGGTATTAGATACCGGTTCGGTTGCTAAGTGTTAGTAACTCGAAATAAAAGGCTACAGAATAAATGGAGACTAGCTAAAGGTGAGATGATGATGTATGTTGGAAGTGTTTCCAAGGTTGATGTGATCAAGCATCGCATGCTCCCTCTACCATCGAGATTGGTGTTAAACCTAAATAATTGTTATTTGGTATTTGCGTTGAGCATAAACATGATTGGATTATGTTTATCGCAATACGGTTATTCATTTAAGGAGAATAATGGTTACTCCGTTTATTTCAATAATACCTTCAACGGTCTTGCACCTAAAATGAATGGTTTATTGCATCTCGATCATAGTGATACACATGTTCATGCCAAAAGATATAAGATAATAATGATAGTACCACATAGTTGTGGCACTGCAATTTGAGTCACATTGGTATAAAATGCATGAAGAAGCTCCATGTTGATAGATCTTTGGACTCGCTCGTTTTTGAAAAGATTGAGACATGTGAACCATGTCTATTGGTATATGCGCATGAAGAAACTCCATGCAGATGGACCGTTTGGACTCACTTGATTTTGAATCACTTGAGACATGCAAATCATACCACATGGGCAAGATGACTGAAAAGCCTTGGTTTCAGTAAGATGGAACAAGAAAGCAACTTGTTGGAAGTAATACATTTTGATGTGTGCAGTCCAATGAGTGCTGAGGCACGCAGTGGATATCGTTATGTTCTTACTTCACAGATGATTTGAGTAGATACTGAGTATATTTACTTGTTGAAACACAAATCTGAATTATTGAAAGGTTCAAGTAATTTCAGAGTGAAGTTAGAGATCGTCGTGACAGGAGGATAAAAATGTCTATGATATGGTCATATAGATGAGTATCTGAGTTACGAGTTTGGCATACAATTAAGACATTGTGGAAATTGTTTCACAACCAATACCGCCTAGAACACCATAGTGTGATGGTGTGTCCGAACGTCATAACTGCACCCTATTGGATATGGTGCATACCATGATGTCTCTTATTGAATTACCACTATCGTTTATGGGTTAGGCATTAGAGACAACCACATTCACTTTAAATAGGGCACCACGTAATTCCGTTGAGATGACACCGTATGAACTATGGTTTAAAGAAACCTAAGCTGTCATTTCTTAAATGTTTGGGGCTGCGACGCTTATGTGAAAAAGTTTCAGGTTGATAAGCTCGAACCCAAAGCGGATAAATGCATCTTCATAGGACACCCAAAACAGTTGGGTATACCTCCTGTCTCAGTTCCGGAAGCAAAAGGGGTTGTTTCTAGAATCGGGTCCTTTCTCGAGAAAAAGTTTCTCCCGAAAGAATTGAGTGGGAGGATGGTGGAGACTTGATATGGTTATTACCGTCACTACACCTAGTGTGTAGCAGGGCACAGGAAGTTCTTCCTGTGGCACTTACACCACTTGAAGTGGAAGCTTGTGATAGTGATCATGAAACTTCAGATCAAGTCACTACCAAACCTCGTAGGTCGACAAGGATGCATACTACTTCAGAGTGGTACTTAATCCTGTCTTGGAGGTCATGTTGCTATTCAACAATGAACCTACGAGCTATGGAGAAGAGATGGTGGGCCCGGATTCCTACAAATGGCTCGAGGCCATAAAATCCGAGAGAGGATCCATGTATAAAACAAAGTGTAGACTTTGGAAGAACTACCTGATGGTCGTAAGGCTGTTGGGTACAGATGGATTCTAAAAGGGAAGACAGACAATGATGGTATGTGTCACCATTAAGAAAGCTCGACTTGTCGCTAAGATGTTTTCCGACAAGTTCAAGGAGTTGACTACAGTGAGGCTTCTCACTCGTAGCGATGCTAAGAGTCTGTTGGAATTGTATTAGCAGTTACTGCATTATTTATGAAATCTTGCAGATAGGATGTCAAAACATTGTTTCCTCGACGATTTTCTTGAGGAAAGTTTGTATGTGATACAACCAGAAGGTTTTGTCAATCCTGAAAGATGCTAACAAGTATGCAAAGCTCCAGCAACCCTTCTGAGGACTGGAGTAAGCATCTCGGAGTTGAAATGTACGCTTTGATGAGATGATCAAAGATTTTGGGTTTGTACAAAGTTTATGAGAAACTTGTATTTCCAAAGAAGTGAGTGGGAGCACTATAGCATTTCTGATGAGTATATGTTGTTGACATATTGTTGATCGGAAATGATGTAGAATTTCTGGAAAGCATATAGGGTTATTTGAAAGTGTTTTTCAATAGAAAACCTGGATTAAGCTGCTTGAACATTGAGCATCAAGATCTATATGGATAGATCAAAAACGCTTAATGGTACTTTCAAATGAGCACATACATTGACATGATCTTGAAGGTGTTCAAGATGGATCAGTCAAAGAAGGAGTTCTTGTCTGAGTTGTAAGGTATGAAGTTAAGACTTAAAGCTCGACCACGGCAGAAGAAAGAGAAAGGACGAATGTCGTCCCCTATGCCTACAGTATGTCATGCTTTGTACCGCACCTGATATGTGCCTTGCCAAGTGTCTGGCAAGGGGGTACAAGAATGATCCAGGAATGGATCATTGGACAGCGGTCAAAATTGTCCTTGGAGTAATAAGGACATGTTTCTCGATTATGGAGGTGATAAAGAGTTCGGCGTAAAGGGTTACGTCGATGCAAGCTTTAACACCTATCCGAATGACTCTGAGTAGCAAACCGGATACGTATAGTGGAGCAACCATTTGGAATAGCTCCAAGTGGAGCGTGGAAGCAACATTTACAATATGACCTAGAGATTTGCAAAGTACATACGGATCTGAACGTTGCAGACCCGTTGACTAAAACCTCTCTCACAAGCAAAACATGATCAAACCCTAGAACTCATTGAGTCTTAATCACATAATTATGTGAACTAGTTTATTGACACTAGTAAACTCTTTGGATGTTGGTCACATGGCGATGTGACTTGTGAGTGTTAATCACATGGCGATGTGAACTAGATTATTGACTCTAGTCCAAGTGGGCGACTATTGGAAATATGCTCTAGAGGCAATAATAAATTAGTTATTATTATTATATTTCCTTGTTCATGATAATAGTTTATTATCCATGGTATAATTGTATTGATAGGAAACTCAGATACATGTGTGGGTACATAGACAACACCATGTCCCTAGTAAGCCTCTAGTTGACTAGCTCGTTGATCAATAGATGGTTACGGTTTCCTGACCATGGACATTGGATGTCGTTGATAACGGGATCACATCATTAAGAGAATGATGTGATGGACAAGACCCAATCCTAAGCCTAGCACAAAGATCGTGTAGTTCGTATGCTAAAGCTTTTCTAATGTAAAGTATCATTTCCTTAGACCATGAGATTGTGCAACTCCTGGATACCGTAGGAGTGCTTTGGGTGTACCAAACGTCACAATGTAACTGGGTGGCTATAAAGGTGCACTACGGGTATCTCCGAAAGTGTCTGTTGGGTTGGCACGAATCAAGACTCGGATTTGTCACTCTGTGTGACAGAGAGGTATCTCTGGGCCCACTCGGTAGGACATCATCATAATGTGCACAATGTGACCAAGGAAGTTGATCACGGGATGATGTGTTATGGAACGAGTAAAGAGACTTGCCGGTAACGAGATTGAACAAGGTATCGGGATACCGACGATCGAATCTCGGGCAAGTACAATACCGGTAGACAAAGGGAATTGAATACGGGATTGATTGAATCCTCAACATCGTGGTTCATCCGATGAGATCATCGTGGAACATGTGGGAGCTAACATGGGTATCCAGGTCCCGTTGTTGGTTATTGGTCAGAGAGTTGTCTCGGTCATGTCTGCATGGTTCCCGAACCCGTAGGGTCTACACACTTAAGGTTCGGTGACGCTAGGGTTGTAGAGATATTAGTATGCGGTAACCCGAAAGTTGTTCGGAGTCCTGGATGAGATCCCGGATGTCACGAGGAGTTCCGGAATAGTCCGGAGGTAAAGATTTATATATAGGAAGTCCAGTTTCGGCCACCAGGAAAGTTTCGGGGGTCATCGGTATTGTACCGGGACCACCGGAAGGGTCCTGGGGGTCCACCGGGTGGGGCCACCTATCCCGGAGGGCCCCATGTGCTGAAGGGGCGTGGGAACCAGCCCCTGGTGGGCTGGTGCACCCCCCCTTGGGCCTCCCATGCGCGTAGGGTTAGAAACCCTAAGGGGTGGGGGCGCCTCCACTTGGCTTGGAGGCCAAGCCACCCCTAGGGCAGCCGCCCCCTCCCTAGATGGGATCTACAAGGCCCCCCCTAGGCCCCTATATATAGTGGAGGGGAGGGAGGGCAGCCGCACCTGAGTCCCTGGCGCCTCCCTCCCTCCCGTGACACCTCTTCCTCCCCGCTTGCGCTTGGCGAAGCCCTGCCGGGATCCCGCTACTTCCACCACCACGCCGTCGTGCTGCTGGATCTCAATCAACCTCTCCTCCCCTTGCTGGATCAAGAAGGAGGAGATGTCTCTCCGAACCGTATGTGTGTTAAACGCGGAGGTGCCGTCCGTTCGGCGCTAGAATCATCGGTGATTTGGATCACGACGAGTACGACTCCATCAACCCCGTTCACTTGAACGCTTCCGCTTAGCAATCTACAAGGGTATGTAGATGCACTCCCCTTCCCCTCGTTGCTAGTTTACTCCATAGATTGATCTTGGTGTTGCGTAGAAAATTTTGAATTTCTGCTACGCTCCCCAACAACCCTCTGTGATATGGAGCATCAATACTACTCCTAACAGGTCTACGGGTTATACGCCTTTTTTCATGGTTTAAGGAGCCAAGGTGGTTCTTCCAAGTGACATCCGTCATGACTCGCCCCGTGTGGCGGCTTATGTTGAAGCGGATAACGAACAAGCTCGTCAGGATGCACTTGACCTGTTGGATGAAAAGCGTGACTTGGCAGCAGCCCGCTCGGCGATTTACCAACAAGACCTGCACCGCTATCACAACCGCCGGGTAAAATCCAGGACCTTTCAGGATGGTGATTTGGTGCTCCGGCTCATCCAGAATCAAACCGATGCACACAAGTTATCCCCACCTTGGGAAGGGCCCTTTGTGGTCAGCAAGAACTTGAACAATGGGTCATACTACCTTATCGATGTTCGAGAGCACAAAGACTCACGTAAGTCAGAGGAGGAGACCTGCCGGCCGTGGAATATCGCTCATCTTTGGCCTTACTACACTTCAGCCACCGGCTCTCATGATGTACATATTTTGACGATGTATATATTATGATAAGTAATAAAGCAGGACCTCTGTCCTTTTTCATCCTCAAAGGTAATATGTCTTCATTATTGTCATTTCAAATGATCACTTGGGGGTTGATCGTATTCGAATCTAGCTTGACCCGCTTGATCCGGCTTATGATCGTATTCAAATCTAGCCGTTAAACCTCATGATCACTAGGGGGCTTCCTGTTCAAACATAGGTCGTATTCGAACCAAAGAGAACATAGCTGTCGGTACCCTTTTGATCGGCACACTACCGAGCTCACTAGGGGGCTTCTTGATCGTATTCGAATCATAGCTCAACCCCTTTTGGGAACCGACTTTGATCATATTCGAATCAGAGTCGTTAAAAAACTCTCAAGGTCATTAGGGGGCTTCCTGTTCAAACATAGGTCATATTCGAACCAAAGAGAACATAGTTGTCGGTACCCTCTTGATCGGTGCAACGCCAAAGCCACTGGGGGCTACATGATCGTATTCGAATCCTAGCTTAACCCCTTTGGAACGGTTTACTGATCGTATTCGAATCAGAAGCCACGATTGTTTCTTCTTATTTGGTTTAAGTTTTATTTGAAAGCAACCTTTCTTTTGACTTGAGACTTTTTTGTTCAAAGATCTAAGTGTGAGTGTGGTTTAAGTTTAACCCGGCTTGATTTTGGATGATAAGTCGCCAACATATGAGAGTCATCATATCTTTGGAGGTATTGGTTTCTAAAGATTGGGTTATCACCCTTATTGTTTGGGTCATATAAACCGACAGTACAAATCAAAGGATCACATGTATAATATTATAGTTGTGTTTTAAAAATTATATTTCACAACAAGCTTATCTGTGACTCTTTTTCCATATTTATGGTTATATGTAAAGATATTATGATCCGCGGTAAGCCGCCATGGGATCTTGTGATCTATTTTTGTGTGCAGGACAGTTTAGAGCCTTGCTAAAGCATAAGGAAAATAGATGATAAGAATAATACAGGTGAATATAAGATGGCGGCTTTTCAAGTGTTGAGCACCAAAAATGTGCACGATGGCACGGCAGAACAAAGTTATTTCTACCCTATTACATGACTCCCCGAGTCCAAATGATTCATATTGTTTTTCAGCAGATCACAGGTATGAACCGCCTGGCAGGTTAATGCTCGTGTTGACCTGAAGCATCCGGGTCAGCCCTCTCCGCTTCTTCACCCTGTTCCCTTTCCTGGAAGGTTGATGATGACCAGTCAATACCATTCAAAGCTTCAAATTCAGCTTCATTATCAATTAGTCCGGCCGGGTCAACTTTAGGGGCGAAGGTATGCTTACGGAGTGGGGGGATCAGGCTGGTCACTTTGTAATGTGGCGTTGGAATTCTCCGGTTCTCGGCGTCATAACCCGGCTGGTACTTGGTGAGATCCGCTTCATCAGCTATCAGGGTGGCCACGGGGCGTATCTCCTTCACACAAGTGGCGAAGTCTTCCTATTCAAAGGGAGTGCCATCCTCCTTAAAGCTTGGATAACCAGTGGCGATGTCAGCCGGGTCTAGCTCCGGTAGCCAAGCTTTGGCCCGACTTAAGGCAGCCACAGCTCCGGCTCTTATAGACGATCGCCTTAGTTCAGTAAATTGCTGGGGCAGCACAGAGAGTTTCCTCAGCACATCCGCCAGAAGGGTGGGCACTTCATTTGACAGGGCCACTGTGGCTAAGGCGCGCTGAGACCCGGTATAGAGTTGTTCTACCAGTGTGTAAACTGCCTTCAGCTTGATCAGCATGTCTTGGTTCAGATTTGAACTCCTGGGGCCTGCATACCAACGTCAGGTGAGTTAATGATAAGTTATAGGATCACTTGAAAGATTCAACTATTTGACACTTGTAGGGCGATTTACCAAAGATTGCTCAGACCATCTGAGAGACATGGCGTTTTAAGCCGGATAATTCACCGGTCGCCTCTTCAAGAGCCGCCTCTGCCTTCTCAGCTCGATTGGTCAAAGCAATTTTTTCATCAGACCAGGCCTTTTTCTCCATTTCAAAGTCTTTTTCAGTTTTTCTTGTTCATATATACTGAATTCAAACTTGGAGTTGGCTCTTTGGGTTTCTGTCTCTTGAGCTTGCAGGCAGTTCTTCAAGTCAGATACCTCTGATTCCACTTGACTGGTGCTGTCCTGTACAAATACTGGGTCAAGGTCATGACTATTATCATACAATATTAAGTCCCAAGCCTTTTGCAAGCAACAACACTTGGCACTTGGGGGCTAATGTCCACCGAAGAATTTTACTTAAGTAGGCGGTTCATGAGAGTAAGTCCCAAGCACTTTGCAAGCAAGAGTACTTGGCACTTGGGGGCTAATGCATGTTGCTGTTAAAGTTTCTCAAGTATCTTATTCTATACAAGCATATGAAGAACCGGCTTAACCATGCTGATTAAGCCGACCCTTGGGGACTACGGAGTAAGCCGTTTTTTCTTACATATTATTCCAATAATATCACTAATGTTATTTAGCTTGTTTCTAAGTCTACAACATATTCATCATAAGCAATAGACTTGGGGGCTGGCATAGTAAGGATAAATGAGTATAGAGAAATGATTGTACCTCAAACTTCTGGTGCATCTGCTTCACCATGTCAATTTCGATGTCACGGCTGTTGTGCACTTGGCTCATATAGCCAGAAAAAACTTCCCCAATACTCATATGAGTATAATCGACGACATCAAACTTGACCCGGTGGTGTTCCAGAAGCTCCTCCTTGGCGGAACACTTGGCCAGCACGGTTGGTCTCCCCGGCTCAGCAAAGCTGGTCTTGGTGAACTTGACATCAGGGTCTTGAGGATCATCCGTCCTGGACGGGCTAGGGATCTCCAGGTTTTCAGAGCCATCGGCGGATCGTTCGGCAGGCGGGTCAGCAATTGGAGTTGGTGTGTCTTGAGCTGGTTCAGGTGGCGGCTCATGAGTTGAAGTTTCAGGTGCGGCCGTTCCAAGTTCCGACTCATTGAAGATCAGCTCTTCGGCTGACTTGTTCTTTTTCACCCTTTTGCTGGGCTTTGATTTTCCGCTACATAAGATCAAAAGGTCAGTGCAAGTACAACAAATTGAAATGAACACAGGATAAAGCAGGTTATCATTACCCTGGAGCGGTCTTGAAAGCCGGCAGATTAGACTGCATTGAGTCGCAGGAGGAAGGTGAAGTTTCTTGATAATTTGAGTCAGAAGAATTGAGTGGTTGACGAGTGAGACCCGCCAAAGGATAAAAGACATTTGAATTAGAGGTGACCTCGTTCCGGCGCTTCCTTGGTGTATTGGGTAAGCCAGAGGAGAGTTCCACATCTTTACTGGTCCGGGTCTGCCTCCGGCTCTCATGAATCTGTCGCTTCAAAAGAAATTGAGGATCGTGATAAGCTAAAGGATGTGAAAATCTTACCTTCCGGGTTACTCTTCGGATTTTCTGTCTTGGCAAAGGCTCGGAGTCGGAGCAAATGATAGTTACCTCTTCATCCTTTCCATGACTTGTTCTTGTGTCCTCCTGCTGATAATCGATGTCAATAAAATGGTTAAAAAAGGAGCCAAGAGAGTCAAGGGCTACCTCCGACTCAGAAGAATCTTCTAGCCGAAGCAAGTCAGAGGCGGTGGCCTTCTTGCCCTTCTTCTTTGCAGCTTCTTTTCTGGCGGCTCTCTTGGCCTTCCTGGCCTTCTTCGCAGCTTCATGATCATATTTAACCTTCTAGAATTTGTCACCAGCCTATGAAAATTAGCAAAGGTATGAGTATAGATAAAAACATCAAAAGATGAAGATAATTTATTCTGAAGGGGCGGCGGCTTACCGCTGGAGCCGGGTTAGTCTAGCAGAAGGGGTTTAAGCCCAGCTTACCACAATCTGCTAGGCTCTCATTCAAAAGTGACTTCGTCATATCGTTGATGACATCTTCAGGCAAATCATCAGGGCTGTACCGCAGAGGATCATCTTTTTTGCATGTGTAGGTGCACATCAGGCCGGGGCGGCGGCTCAATGGAATAACCCGCCAGGCGAGCCAAACCCGCACTAAATCGATGCCATTTAGCCCGTTCCCTAGAAGAGCCTTGATCTTAGCCAGGGTGGGGGCGAGCATCTTGCATTCGGCGGCTGTTATCTTGTTAGGATGTGGACGTTTGGACTCCAGACGCAGAGCACGAAAGCCGGACAGAGGATTTTCATCAGCTGGAGAAGTGTCTTGACAATAGAACCAAGTCTGATTCCAGTCTTTGGGATGACTTGGTGGGTTGGCATAAGGAAAAATTACGTCTCTCCGACATTGGATTGAGACACCGCCAAGTTCCAAGCTTTGGCCGTTGGCACACTCATTCTGGCGGTTCAAGTAAAATAACTCCCAGTAGAGTAGTGTGTTGGGTTCTTCTCCAAGGTACACCTTGCTGAACACTTGAAAGTTGCAAATATTCGACACGAAATTGGGTCCGATGTCTTGAGGATGGAGGTCAAAGAAGTGAAGGACGCCCCGAAAGAATTTTGAGCCGGGTGGTGAAAAACCCTGGATCATATGATCAGTAAAAACGATGACCTCCCCCGCTTTGGGCTAAGGAACTTCCTCCTCCGGGTCGGGAGCACGATAGGACATGACTTCCTTCTTTGGCAGATAGCCGGTTTTCACAAAATCCTCAAGCGTGCTGTCTGTGACGATGGACTTGACCCAGTTGCATGAAGTGGGTGCTTTGGGTGCCATTGTGAGGAAAGCCTAAGAAAGAGTAAAAATTTCCGGTTCAAATTTAAGCTAGAGAAAAATAGTGCAGTGCATATTCAAGATGGCGGCTTATAAAGGGGCCTAATGGTATAAGGCTAATTATGTCAGATTATTTAAGCCGCCATGAGCGCCGGAAGCAGTTAAGTTATCTAATCCGCCATGGTGGTCAAGATTATCAGTCAAGCATTGCCTTTTTTAAACTGGTGATGAGAGACGCCATGGTTAGGTGGATCTAACAGATACAAGTTTTTGCCTAAATGTTGCATAAACAAGTTTTACAAGTCACAGTTATTATTTTGGATCAAACGGCTGTTTAGAAAAGAAAATATTCCAGACCTAAAAACGTGGTACAGAGGAGTTCATGAGTTCTAATGAGGCTTCTTTGTGAGAAAAAAGGATCTACCAGTATAAAAAATGGACGTGAAACAGCTACCGCATAAGTTCCATGCTACTTTTGGATCAAATGAAGCCGCGGTGGAAGAAATACGAAGACATTGTGATGAACTATGAAGAATAGAGGAACCCGCGAACCCTAATGCAGATCTAAGGTGCGGGAAGGAGGAGACTTACAGCAGCAGATCTACTGCGGAGGGGTGCCGCCGTTCTCTGGACTGATTCAAGTCGATGCAGCGGCCGAGGTCGAGGAAGACGAGGAGCGCTGCAGTGGCGGTGGAGCTCGAGCGGCAGTAGGGTTGCGAGAGGAAGAAGATGATGAAGGGGAGAAGGAGAAGAGACCTAGTCGTGCCTATTTATAAGGGAAGACTGCTAAGTGGGCGCGAAAAACAAGGAGGCCGAAAACATAGTTATCCAACTACAAGGACGCCTCGATTTTCGGGATGGTCATTAAGATAAAAGATCCGTTGAGGTATGTTGGACAAAACGTGCATTTATGGCAGGTGACGTCATGGTGGATTACTACGGATCCAAAGGATGACGTAATGGAGGGTTACAAAAATTTCATAAGCAAAGAGCAGAAGACTTTTTCTTAAGTGTTGAAGATTGACATGAACCAGTTCAAATCAATCTAGGGCCTAATGTTGGGGATATAACTATTAGGTATGACCCACCCAGGAGGGGCCGAGTTATACCTATGAGTGCTTTTGAAGCCCAAGACCAAGCCTCAAGATGGCGGTTCAGTTAAGGGCCCAAAGCCCAGAGGCGACTTAAGGCTCGTAGAGATAAACTGCCATATGTACATGACTTGTATTGTAAGGTAAGAATAGTTAGAGACCGAGCCGGACACTATTTATGAGCCCGCCAGGACTCTATGAGCCGCTGGGCATCAACCTCTGTATATAAAGGGACGACCCAGCGGCGGCTCAAGGCAAGTAACATCAGATCAAGAGCTAGGTCAAGCAACTTCGCTCCCTGGTTATCGATACATAAGCAATCCCACTCAAAACTGGATCGTAGGCTTTTACCTTCACTGTAAGGGGCCGAACCAGTATAAACCCCGTGTCCTTTGTCCCGATTAACCCCTTTAAGCTTTCTAGTTGCGATGGCTCCATGACTAAGTCCTTTCACTAGGACATCTGACGTGAAAATTCCACGACATAGACCATGGTGAACCTACGAACTATGAGGAAGCGATGATGAGCCCAGATTCCGCGAAATGTCTTGTGGCCATGGAATCTGAGATGGGATCCATGTATGAGAACAAAGTGTGGACTTTGGTGGATTTTCCCGATGATTGGCAAGCCAAAGAAAATAAATGGATCTTCAAGAAGAAGACTGACGCTGACGGTAATGGTACTGTCTACAAAGCTCGACTTGTCGTGAAAGGTTTTCGGCAAGTTCAAGGGGTTGACTGTGATGAGACTTTCTCACCCATAGCGATGCTTAAGTCTGTCCGAATCATGTTAGCAATTGCCGCATTTTATGATTATGAAATTTGGCAGATGGATGTCAAAACTGCATTCCTGAATGGATTTCTGGAAGAAGATTGCATATGATGCAACCAGCAGGTTTTGTCGATCCAAAGGGTGCTAACAAAGTGTGCAAGCTCTAGTGATCCATTTATGGACTGGTGCAAGCCTCTCAGAGTTGGAATAAACACTTTGATAGTGTCTTCAAAGCATATGGTTTTATACAGACTTTTGGAGAAGCCTGTATTTACAAGAAAGTGAGTGGGAGCTCTGTAGCATTTCTAATATTATATGTCGATGACATATTGTTGATTGGAAATGATATAGATTTTCAGGATAGCATAAAGGGATACTTGAATAAGAGTTTTTCAATAAAAGACCTCGGTGAAGCTGCTTACATATTGGGCATCAAGATCTATAGAGATAGATCAAGACGCTTAATTGAACTTTCACAAAGCACATACCTTGATAAAGTTTTGAAGAAGTTCAAAATGGATCAGTCAAAGAAAGGGTTCTTACCTGTGTTACAAGGTGTGAAGTTGAGTCAGACTCAATGCCCGACCACTGCAGAAGATAGAGAGAAAATTAAAGTCATTCCCTAGGCTTCAGCCATAGGTTCGATCATGTATGCAATGTTGTGTACCAGACCTGATGTGTGCCTTGCTATAAGTATAGCAGGGAGGTACCAAAGTAATCCCGGAGTGGAGCACTGGACAGCGGTCAAGAACATCCTAAAATACCTGAAAAGGACTAAGGATATGTTTCTCGTTTATGGAGGTGACAAAGAGCTCGTCGTAAATGGTTACATCGATGCAAGCTTTGACACTGATCCGGGTGACTGTAAGTCGCAATCCGGATACGTATTTTTATTGAATGGAGGAGCTATCAGTTGGTGCAGTTCCAAGCAGAGCGTCGTGGCGGGATCTACGTGTGAAGCGGAGTACATCGCTGCTTCGGAAGCAGCAAATGAAGGAGTCTGGATAAAGGAGTTCATATCCGATCTAGGTGTCATGCCTAGTGCATCGGGTCCAATGAAAATATTTTGTGACAATACTGGTGCAGTTGCCTTGGCAAAGGAATCCAGATTTCACAAGAGAACCAAGCACATCAAGAGACGCTTCAGTTCCATCCGTCATCAAGTGTCGGAAGGGGACATAGAGATTTGCAAGATACATACGGATCTGAATGTTGCAGACCCGTTGACTAAGCCTCTTCCACGAGCAAAACATGATCAACACCAAAACTCCGTGGGTGTTGGAATCATTACTTTGTAATCTAGATTATTGACTCTAGTGCAAGTGGGAGACAGAAGGAAATATGCTCTAGAGGCAATAATAAAGTTATTATTTATTTCCTTATTTCATGATAAATGTTTATTGTGCATGCTAGAATTGTATTAACCGGAAACTTAGTACATGTGTGAATACATAGACAAAACAAAGTGTCCCTAGTATGCCTCTACTTGACTAGCTCGTTAATCAAAGCTGTTTATGTTTCCTAATCATAGACATGTGTTGTCATTTGATGAACGGGATCACATCATTAGGAGAATGATGTGATGGACATGACCCATCTGTTAGCTTAGCGTTATGATCGTTACAGTTTCATTGCTACTGCTTTCTTCATGACTTATACATGTTCCTCAGACTATGAGATTATGCAACTCCCGAATACCGGAGGAACACCTTGTGTGCTATCAAATGTCACAACGTAAATGGGTGATTATAAATATGCTCTACAGGTGTCTCCGAAAATGTTTGTTGGGTTGTCATAGATCAAGATTAGGATTTATCACTCCGTGTATCGGAGAGGTATCTCTGGGCCCTTTCGGTAATGCTCATCACTATAAGCCTTGCAAGCAATGTGACAAATGAGTTAGTTGCGGGATGAAGCATTACGGAACGAGTAAAGAGACTTGCCGGTAACGTGATTGAACTAGGTATGATGATACCGACGATCGAATCTTGGGCAAGTAACATACCGATGACAAAGGAAACAACGTATGTTGTTATGCGGTTTGACCGATAAAGATCTTCATAGAATATGTCGGAGCCAATATGAGCATCCAGGTTCCGCTATTGGTTGTTGATCGAAGATGCGTCTCGGTCATGTCTACACTCTATCCAGGGTCCGCACGCTTAACGTTCGATGACGATATGTATTATGAGTTATGTGTTTTTGATGACCGAAGTTTGTTCAAAGTCCTGGATGAGATCACAGACGTGACGAGGAGTCTCGAAATGGTCGAGACATAAAGATTGATATATTGGACCATGTTATTCGTACATCGGAAGTGTTGCGGGTGGTTTCAGGTAAAAACGGAGTGCCGGAGGGGTTACCAGAACCCCCCGGGGGAACTAATGGGCCACCATGGGCCTTAGTGGAGAGAGAGGAGGACCGCCAGGGCAGTCCGCCCCCCCTTGTCATCCGAATTGGACAAGGGAAGGGGGCGGCGCCCCCCTTTCCTACTCCCTCTCCTTGGGTGCGCCCCTAGGACCGGCTGGCCTCCCTACTCCCTCGTTTATATACGGGGGCAGGGGGCACCCTAGAACACACAAGTTTCTCTTAACCGTGTGTGGTGCCCCCTCCATAGTTACACACCTCGATCCTACCATCGTAGTGCTTAGGGAAGCCCTGCGCCGGTAACAACATCATCACCGTCGCCATGTCGTCGTGCTGACGGAACTCACCCTCGTCCTCAACTAGATCAAGAGCACGAGGGACGTCATCGAGCTGAACGTGTGCTGAGCGGAGGTGACTTACGTTCGGTACTTGGATCGCGAAGAAGTTCGACTACATCAACCGCGTTACTAAACGCTTCCGCTTTCGGTCTACCGGGTACGTGGACACACTCTCCTCTCTCATTGCTATGCATCTTCTTGATAGATCTTGCGTGATCGTAGGAATTTTTTTAAAATTAGTGCGTTCCCCAACACACCCATGATAACAATGCCGCTAATAAAGAGGGTCCCAAAATATCATGTGGCCGCTAGGACGCATTTCAAATTGGTGGTGTTAGATAGGTAACTCAACGCCGATACTAAATGTGGCAATTAGTGGCGTTGGCGCTTTGGCGGCAAAGCAAAAAAATCACTATTGACCACGTGTCAACGCCACTAATACATGGGGCCCAGAATATGATGTGTCACATGGGCCCCACTAGTCTTTGATGGGGCTTGGGTAAAGATATAACACCACCAATATAGTAGGTACTAGAAACGTGTGATTATGACCCACACCACTAACACTACCTGGCTTGTCGGACAGTTGGGTCCGGCCAACTAATTACGTTGGAGGACAATCAAATGTAACTAGTGTTGTACTATCAGTAGCGGCCCCTTATAGTCAAAATGTCGCTGGTATTTCAAAATCTTACCAGCGGCGTCAATTATTTGAGCGGTGCCACTGATACGAAATTCATGTAAGGGTTTTTCTACAAGTGTTGATTTGCACATCCCTGGTATTTGATCTTTGGGAGGACTCTACTAGTAGGGAAAGTTGTACTCCCTGAGCTTCCTTATGTAAGATGTATCATTAAAATTGTCATATGTTTCTATTTCTGCCCCTCCAGCCTCGGGTACGACCATCTCCAGCAAAAAATAAGAGTAGGATCACCTGATCGGTGGTTAAGAAAAAGAACCATGCCATCATACACAAGTATTTTCATGTCATCTGTGATGTGCATGAGCCATGCAAAGCGAGCAGGAGATGCCCACGCGCACACAAATCGCCAGACCATTGAATTAATTAAGGGTAATTTCGTTTGAAATTCTCGCAAATCCTTGACTTGAGAAATTGCTATCAACTAGCAAAGAGAGTGACAACCACCTAATTATGCATAGCCACTATCCTAGGCAAATGAAACACATGATAATTGCCAAGATGTAATAACCTAAGTTCTATGCCACAAAAAAAATTCTGTATATCAATACAAAACTAAATCAAGACATAAAGCAACCAACCATAGAATCTTGGATAACAGACATCTACAAAATAGGGTTAATAACTGCTCAAAAGGTGTTACTAACATATCACACAAAACATGGGCTAACACAAGCAAGACAATGATCTTGAACCATGATGCAACATAGAATATAACTGCTATTTTTAGGCCTACACCAAGCAATTGGCCGCAAGCATGATTATGTTCTAAAATAATATACCAACTCATGACAACTGATCTTCTTATCTAAATAGCCCGCTCCACGAACCTATTTCTCTTAAGAGTAAAATGCATCATAAGTCCTAAAATTATTGGAGGTGCGTCAGTTTAGTCCTATAACTTTGAAACTGCAGTTTTAGGTCCTAAAACTATTGGAGTTGTGCCAGTTTAGTCCTATAACTTTGAAACTACAGTTTTGGGTCCCAAAACTATGTAAGTTTGTTCATCCCATGTCCTAAGCTTGCATGGCCAGCATTGACCCGCCGCAGTGTCGCTTGGAGATGCTTGAATTGTTGCCACGTTGATCCAATGGACCCACCAGGTTAACTTCCACGCCATCCCGCAGCAGTGACTATTTCACCTGTGGCCATGCTTGTGCCCAAACAACAACATGCATGACCATCTCTACGGTAAGGGTATCAGGGCAAGGACCATGTCATGAGAGAGAGGGGGTGGGATGGCGTCCTCCATCCCGACTGGCTCGGTGTCTCTCCGGCGGCCGCGCCCAAGGAGAGGGATGTCGTCCTCCATGCGGACTGGCTCAGGGTCTCCCTAGTGGACGCGCCAAAACCTTTTAGGGCATTTCTAACCGAACCCCTATAACTGGTTAGTGGAGTAAAATTTACTCCGGCACCTAGTGGATAACAGAGTATATTTTTACTAACCGGCACCTAGTTGATCCCCTATCCGCGGTTAGTGGAGTATATTTTTACCCTGGCCCTAAAATTTTCCCTATTTTTACTCCACCAATTGGCGGCCAAGTAAAACGTTGCGTCTCTCTCGTGTCCGCGCTGCCGCTGCATCTTCGCCGGCACGCCTCCCGCCGGCCCCGCCGCTACCTCGTTCCATCCCTTGTCCTCCGCCGCCGTTCTGCCCATCGGCCAGACCGTTCGGCCCCCGTCGCCGTCGCCGGAATCAAGGTGAAACGCTGCCGCCGTCGCCATTGTTGATTCGTCCGTTTTCTTTCGAGTTTCTTCTTTTTCTAGCGGCCGCCGCATCTCACCTTGCTTGCGCACTGCAGCAGGTCACCCGCCGCTTGCCGGTTCGGTCTAAACCATGCCGGCCGGCTTTTGCACCACCACCGCACCCCAAGTGTTTGAAGAATTGCCTAGGTGAGTTTTTTGTTTGTTTCTCTTTGAACTGAGCCGTTTGGTTGAAACCGTTTGGATTGTAGATGAAGAGGTTGAGGGAGATGGCGTTGGAGGATCGTCGTCATCCGAAGAGGAGGAAGAAGACGGCGATGACTTTGACACCGTTTTAGGCATGATTTTCAATGATGATGTTCGGCAGGCGAGGAGAGGATCACAATGCGGCCGCATACACATCAACCACGATAGAGCGGAGGGCCATGCCAAGATCATGAAAGATTACTTTGATCCAAACCCAACCTATCCGGAGAAGTACTTTCGCCGACGCTTTTGGATGCACACAAGTCTTTTTCTGACCATTGCAAAAGCCATTGAGAGATATGATGACTGGTTCAAGCTCAGGAGAAATGCATCTGGAGAGATCAGTGCAAGCTCCCTGATGAAATGCATTGCGGCTGTTTGAGTCTTGGCATATGGGTGTTCTGCCGATGCAATTGATGACTATGTACGCATTGGCGAAGACACAATCTTGGAGGTGGTTCGAAGGTTCACCAAAGCAGTGATCGCTGTCTTTGGCCCGGAGTACTTGAGAGCACCAACCGACGAAGACACCCAGAGGCTTTGAACTGCTACTTGCTACATTTGAACCATTCGGCGTGTTTAAATTTGAATAATTCAGTCTGTAAACTTCGAATTCAGTTTGTAAACTCTGAATTCAGTTTGTAATCTATATTCAGAATTTGGTTGAACATTCAAATTTATGTTTAGTTTCTATATGTGTGCTAATATGTAGTTGCAATTTATACTAGAATTGCAAAATTTAGAAAAAATGCACCACAGATGCTGGCCATGCAAGCTTAGGACCTGAGATGAACAAATTTGCATAGTTTTGGGACCCAAAACTGCAGTTTCGAAGTTATAGGACTAAACTGACACACCTCCAATAGTTTTGGGACCAAAAACTGCAGTTTCGAAGTTATAGGACTAAACTGACAAACCCTCAATAGTTTTAGGACCCAAAGCTGCAGTTCCCAAGTTATAGGACTAAACTGACACATCACCAATAGTTTTAGGAATTATGATGCATTTTACTCTTCTCTTAACATGCAAGCATGTCACCACATCATGTAGCTTGCATGAGAAAAGACCCACCTCAACATTTAATTATGCATGTGAAGTAACTCACCTCAACATGCAAACATGCATGAGTATTGTCATTTTAATTATAATGTTATTTATTTTTAATAAATGATTTTTGTAGAAATTACAACTATACATTGTATATAAAAAATCATATGTATTTTAAATTCCAGTTATCATATTATTACTTCAAATATTCATGTTTTATAGAACCAAATCTAATTAAAATATTTGCAAAACATTTCTGCAACTATGTATGGGATATCATTTAGTATATAAAGAAACTAAACAACACATCTAATCCTATATATACCTAAGAGAGTGATCACCGCTACTTCTAATTATCCAACATGTGTGCTTTCACATCACCAAAATTTGTGTAGCGTTAGATTCACTAGCTTGATCCACTAGGATCCATCTAATCTATGCATGAGAATCCTCTACGATGCAACATGCATCAGTGCACTCTAAGTGAGTTTTAAATCACCTTGCATTTAGTTGTGCCATGCAGAACTTTCATGTAAGTTTTTCTTTTTGCTGATGTAGAAATTTCTCACATAGTTTAAATGGTGAAGACTGAATTAGTATTCTACACAATATTTAGAAACTATATATCCAGTTGTGCGGCAACAAGCGAGGTATGGTCCGGTTTAGATAAACAACAACCTAAAGCATGGCATGACTTCAAATCAACAAAACACGCATGCAACATGGATGAGGTGAAAATATAACACATATTTAAGATATCTTCATGGTAAATAAACTAAAATAATCAACAAGTATTCCATAATAAATCGTACAAAGGCATATCATAGTACAGCATACTGCCCAAAAATAAATATCAACGTGAAACCACGTGTAAAATGAATTTTAATAATTTAAACAATCCTTTTAAACATATATAAGTGGTTTTATGCTAGACTATGTTTGTCGTAAATATGTTTCATACTGTATTTTCTTTTTTTATTACTCTATTTTTATTTTTTTTGCTTAATCAGGTGCGCCTCCTTTTTCACGCTCTAAAATATGTGACGATACCCAAACCCTTCCCCCGCCGCCCCCCTCAATTCCCATCTCTTCCTCGCCGGAACACCGCGAGTTGGTCCCCGGAGCACAGATCCGCCGCCCGAATCGGCCGTGCGAGGTGAGCCTCGAAGCACTTTGACCTCCTCCCTCTTCGTGTCCAAAGACGCCGGAACACGGTACCGCCGCCGCGGGGGGTTCGCAAAACCACCATAGCTCACTATCCTCCTCTGTCCGCCCCAGGGTAAGCCCTCTCGCCGGAATCCGTCAGGCTCCATCCTTACATTTCCTCATTCCCTTTTCAGAGATCGAAATCGGATCTGACGGAGCCCCGGCAGCCAGTCGCCATGGCGGACAGCGGAGGCGCGACCGTGCTCGACGACCTCCCAGAGTGGATCCTTGTGGAAGAGATCTTCATCCGTTTGCCGCCCAGGGACATCGTCCGCTGCCGAGCCGTCCGCAAGTGGTGGCGAAGTGCCACCTCCACGGACAAGTTCATGCTGGACCACCACCGCCGCCAGCCCTTCCTCCCGATCCTCAGCCACGTCGTTGAACCGCAGAAAACCAGCCTCATGTTATCCTTTGACGCCGATGCAGTCCAGCAACGGCTCTGCCCGGTCATCCGGACCTTATACTCCGGTGTACTCGAGGCTACATGTGATGGCCTCCTCATCGTCTCCCACGGAGCCACGGCGCATGAGTTCTTCATCTGCAACCCGGTCACCCGCAAGTGTGCTCCCCTACGGACGCCTCAGAGCCTACTGAACTATTACTACCAGATTGTCGGCTTCTATCGGCACAAACCATCCGGGCAGTACCGAGTGCTTTGGGTCTCTTGTCCAACAAACAACACAGATCACAGAACTTTTTACTGTGTCATAGCGGTGGGATCCGATTATACAAGACAAATCGGACAAGGATGCATCCCGCAACCAACATCGTCATCACCTTCCTTGGAACTGGCGTTACGTGACCGGCTGCCCGGTTCGTCTGGCTATCCGCCAATCAACCACCGTGGCAGCTTGCACTGGACAATTGTAAGACACGACCGTTGTGATGCCGGCTACATAAAGGTATTCAAGACAGCAGATGAAACATTTCGGTTGATGTGCTGTCCAGCCCAGTTGCCCTCACAACAGTTGCTGTTGGAGATAGATGGCACTCTTGCTTTGTGTGGCATCAGCAGTGATAGAGTCACCGTAGATGTTTGGGTGGTACAAGACTATGACGCTGAAGCCTGGTCCTTCAAGCATCATATTAATTTATCAGGGATGGATGAATCACCATTTGTTGACTTGAAGGTTCCTAGAATGGCTGTGCTCAGTGATGGTGAGCTGCTGATCCAGTTTACTCCTACGCATGTGGTTCGCTGTGACATTGATGGCAGGTTTGTAGAATATGTGAAAAGCGAAGAGGACCAAGACAAGAACTTGTGGCTTACCCGGCATCGCCTCCAGGAGAGCCTTATTCCCCTTCCATTATCCAACGAGATGCAAGAAGGAGGTGCTGCGAGTGTGGAGCCTCCATTCTTCATAGGGCTATAGTTTGCCTTGCTTCATCTGGATGTTTCAGCCCGGTGTGAGAATTATTCTATATAACTTTTGTCATTGTTCTTAGTTCTTCTTTTTAGTACTACCAGTAGAATTTAACGCTTTGGATGATTCAGTATTCTGAAACTGCTTCTGTCCACCCAAATTGTCAAATCACATTTTTCTTTAGCAGCTTGAGCAACTGCCCTGAAATTGTACAAGTGTTGTGCCAATTGGGAACACATGCAGATTTTTCCGATCCTTCCCTTGTTTCCTTTTCCCGTTTCCAGAATAATCGACAATATGTGTTATGCTTATGGTAAAGTAGCAAACAAAATTAACAACTTATTCCCTACACTTCATTCTCTGTCTCTTTGCACCAAATTTTACTGTTGGAAAGGTTCTTACAAGAGCTTTTCAATGCATTTGTTGAGAAAAAGGTTCAGTGTGGAAACAACTTTTAAGATATCTGTGATGGTTTACATCTAACAGAAGACAAAGACCTGTGTTTACTTAGTTGATAAATTCTTTTCAGATTTTGTAGTGCTGGATCTTTTTACAGTAAATTTTATATTTTACCCTTTTTGGAGGCGACTTCATTGCAAAATGGCAAGATCACCCACAGTGAAGAAAATAAGAAAATCTGGTTGCTGGCCAAGCATTTTCACCCCTTACTTCGACCACCTTTTGCAAATATTTCGCGTATAACAATACCGGGCAATTCTTGAAAAAATCTCACGTGTTACCAAGGACTACTTGCAGACACGATAAGATGGATGTCATGTCGGAAATGATGTCGCACTAATCCATAAACTGACTGCAAGGAAACTTCCTAAAATCTCAGGTGATCTATTAAAATTTGGAGGCATGACATTTATGCCCTGCGGTGACTGTTCTCTTGATGCCGGGTGGTCTGTTATTTTCTTGTCCTTCATCAATCACTTTCTGTAAATTTGTAGTCACATTTACTGTTTGGATTAGCAGCTGCAACTCATCTTTTATGAAGCTATGAGAAACCTTGGAAATATATGTGGCATGTCAAAGTACCTCACTGAATCATTGTTTTGCTTATTCTTCCATTTTGAAATGATCATCGTTTTGCTTTGGTTTCTGCTTGTGGGCCAACATTTTCTTTTTCACTTCAGCAGTAGCCAGATTTGTTAATTTGGAATAGTTAATCGTACATGTGTTAGAAATTTATGGTTTGTTTTGGTAGCTCACATCAAGAAATATATTTCATAATGAAACTTTACAAACATGTAGTATACGTCCCTTTATACATGTATAATTTTTTCAACTCTTTTGAAACTTAATATACAAAAAATTTAATTTTCCATAATTCAGTTCCATGGAGCCCGAGTTCCATTAACAATTTTCCCAGACATGGCAGATTTATAAAAGAAAAAGAAAACTCGCCCCGACTCATGAGCTTAGGGCATCTCCAACGCGAACGCTTGAACAAACACCTTCAAATTTCTGTGGCCCTGCCGAGCGAATCCGCGAACATCCGGCCGGGCTAAGGCCTTCCAATACTATGTCTCAAAATTTCTTTAGTTCAAACATTTCGGACTAGGGAATTTTATGAAATTTAGACTAGTTTGACATATTACCTTCAAATTAAATGAAATTTAACTAATTTGATGCATGTTACATCTAAACTAAACTAAACCTAATCTAATTGGTAGACAATGACCTTGTAGGCATGGCCGCTTGAGGCCACTCTGCCATTGTCGTCGTCATCTCATCGTCCTCGCGGCGCTTGTGAAAGCCGAGCCAGTTGCGGTGGCATCTGTCCCGGGCCGTGTTGTCATGCTCGTTGTGAAATCCATTGTGCCCTCTCCTTTGTCTTGCGTTGCGCCTTCTCCTCATTCTCGCAGAGCTCATGCTCCGACTCAACAATATCGATTCTGCTGGATGGATGGATGCTAACTGCTAATTATGATCAACTGAGTAGACTCCGTTTCTTTGTTCCATTTGCTGCTAATAAACAATCTAATTCGTGTAGTAGTGTTCTTCCTTTCTCTCTTTCTCTCTCTCTCTCTTTGGCCTACAGGTGCAGTATGCCGCCTATAATAAGTACAGGGAAAGTTGGGGCGAATAGTGATTTCCTCAAAACAGGAGGGAAGGAGAGCTGAAACTAGGCGATCACCACATGACTGGAGCAACCTGTCTAACACTACCTCCCACAAGGTTTATTAGTCCCTTTGTATTTTGTGCCCAACTTTGACCGTGGATTTGACTAATAAATTATAAGTTGTATGTCACATAACTTATATTGTTGGATTCATATTTAAAAGAGGTTTTCAATGATGCGTACTATTTTTAGGGGATGTAACTTATTTTTTGATAGTAAAATAGAAGGTCAAAGTTTGACCCAAACTATAAGAAGGGCTGATAAACCAGGACGGAGGTATTACAAACAGTGCCATACTCACAGAGAATAACAAATTGGATAATAAAAATCAGAATAAAGACATTCCTAATTTGTTAAACATAAAGTTGCTCACACCTTTATAGAAAAAAAATTCAAGTTTCATTTTAAGTTGAACTTTTAAAGTTTGACCAAATATATAAAAAATACAAATATATTGTTTCAGGCAAAAATATCAATATCTACAATACAATATAAAAATAATAAATTAAGAACCTCGATAGCCAAACAGGAGGTAGAGCACGGTGCTGATGAAGAGGTCGGGGCCCTCTTCCTGGTCTTCCTCTCAAAGGAGGAGACTTGAGGGGCGGATCCTGTTCCGCGCGGAATATAGCGACCAAATGCAGATCATCCCATTTAGGTTTTTCTGAGATTTCTCAAAAAAAAAGGTTTTATCAGGAGGTATTTTTCCCTAGATCAGGTTTTTGTGCTGGTTTTCATTCCATTTTTCTTGGTTTTTTCTTTTCCTTTTTCGTGTTTATTCTCCTTTTTTCTATTTTTAAAATTCAAGAACATTTTTTAAACTTTGGAAACGTTTTGAAAAATTCAGGAATAATTTTTCAAAATTCATGAATTTGTCATACTTTTTGAAATTTGGCAAAATTCTTCATATTAATGAATATATTTTTTATATAAGGGAATTATTTTCAAATTCATGAACATTTTTTGAAATTTAGAACACTTTTTAAGTCTTGGAATATTTTCAAATTGGTGAATATTTTGGAAATCTAGGAACATTGTCAAATTCATATTTTTGAAACCCAGTCCTGCACTTGTGGTTATGGTATATCCCAAGAGTGATGCCCAAACGTTTCTCCTATCCTTTTTTTGGTATTCTTTTTTTCAAGTTTTTTCAGTTTTCGTTCCATTTTTTGGTTTTTTATTTTTTGGTATTCATTTTTCTGGTTTGTGTTTTTTGTTTTAAAAATAACTTTGTCCAAATCTATTATAACATGTGATCTAGTTTCAAAGATCTCGACGTGAGAAATCCAACGGTAAATACGGTTCGAGGTTTGGATAAATCCAACGGTAAATATCCTTTTTTCAGTTTTACCTGATAGCTTTGTTTTTTTTTAATAAAAAATAACCCAGCGTGCTAGCACACTTCATAGCCATCCCAACTCCTCGAAAAGTACACCGCTGACCCAACAACACAAGCGAGGAGCTTATCTGCCCCAAAGTCGCCAAATCAAATCCCCCGCCAACTCCCACGCGTCCAAATCAGCCAGCACGGCGGGTGAACGCGTAGCACACCACGCCCGGGTCCGGGTCCGGGTCTAGGCCGCTACAAAAGGACACGCACGCACGGATGCTTGCGGTTGCAGCAACGGGCAAGCAACGCATCATCCGCACTGCACACTAGCCGCCTAAGCAAAAGCCAACCATACCGAGCCGAAAGTGCAGCAGGAAAGGGGCGCGGCGGCGCGGCACACGGTGCGGCGGATACTACGGTGGTGGTGGTGGCGGCGGCGGGTGCGCGGGTTGGTGGAGGCAGTTATGCGTCGGGTAAACGCGGGCGCGCACGGCACGGCACGGCCCGGCAGCACCAGCTAGCTAGCTAGCCTGCCTGGGAACAGCAGCGGCCCCGCGTCCGCGCTGTCGCGCGACGACGGCTGTCGCCTCGTCGTCTCCTCCTGCCTGCTACGCCACGCCAACGACACTCGGCTCGGAATCGGAATTAAACCCCTCCCCCACCCCCACCACCACCACGAATAGTTCGTCTCTCTCCCTCCGCCCCCCAGCCGCCCGCCAGCTCGCCGCCCGCCGCGCCTCCCATCCTCCTCCCCCTCGTCGAGCCGCCGGAGCGCCGGAGGTCCAGCCCGATCGCGGATCGGGGCCCGTCCAGACCGGACGCCCTCCCGGGTTGACCCCTCTCAGGTGACGCTCCTGCTCCTCCCCTCCCTTCCTGCCTTCCTTCCGCGCGGCGAGTTTGTGGAGTGGGAGACCTGGCGCTGTATGTGTGCATATGCTTCGCTAGATATTTTTTTTTACGGTACGGCGGAGTCGTGCTGGTGAGCTGTGTACCGCTGTGAGAATTGAGATGGTCGGCCGGGCCGCGTTCGCGGGGTTCTGGGGATTCGAGGGATAGGAGGAGGAGCGGATGGCGCTCGATTTCGGCCTGAATTTGGTGCGTGGGCGCGCCAAGGGGATTTTAGCCGTGCTGTCCGCATTTGGGGGCCGGCGGCGGGGTCAGCGCGGGATTGGGGGGCTTGCGCGCGCGACTGAGCCTACCGCCTTCAGCTGCTGCTGCTTGTCATGGTGGATTGGGGGGCGTCGTCATTTGCATCTCCTTGCTTTGGTGCCCAACTTGGTCTCTGGTTTAGGGAGGTCACTTCGCCTCCATTATTTTGCTTTCGGTTCAGACTTCCAGTCTCGGATAGTAATTAGTAATTGAGGTTTCTGCACCACTGGTTCATCTCATGGGCTTATGGTAGAAACCGAAATGATAACGCAGACAATGTGCACTTATAGCTTGGCCACCAGCATAAGGTCGCGCATAAACTGAAACAAACAGAAATAGCACGAGATTGCCTTGCCTGCGGCTGCGGCGGTCTAGGCTGGCTTGCTCTGCTTTGTTCTAGCATGTCCAACTAGGTGCCATCTGGTTACCCTGTTTCTCCTCACCTCCATTTTCTGCTTTCAGTTCAGACTTCCAGAGCTGGGTAGTAACCGAGGTTTCTGCAACAAGCACTGTTTCACCATCAGCTTATGCTTGAAATTAAAACTGAAAATTACAACGCATGCAATGTGCACTCATAGTTTGGCTACGGGCATGAGATTGCACATAGAGTCGACAGCAAAACAAAAAACAGTATGGCCCAAGTTATTAGTGAGTGTAGGACATGGATATATAAAAGCTTGCAGCTCACCATGTGTTTGTATGGAAAATCGTGGAAAGAACCAAAAGGCACAACACGGCGCTGAGTGTTTACTTGCGGGACTGATTGTCAAAACTTGATGCCAACCTCCTCCATTTCCCAGTCAGTGCATATGCAATCTTTGACCTGTCATGAATTGTCTACGATTTATGTAGGAGTAATAGTTTTGTCACTCGGATATTTTCATGTTTGCTATGAGTGTCCTGATTGAGATTGGTACTCTTGTAAGCATTTGTATTGATGCCAGAATGTTCTTGTATTTCCCCCTTTTTCTCAGGAACCAGAGGCAGATAGATAGGAAGAAGTAAAATAGAAGGAGGTCATTATGCGTCGGTGGTTTTGTTGCAGCCAGTTTCATGCTTCATATCGTGAACATGAACATGAATTTCCTTCCAGCCCGGATGAGAAAGAAGGTACCCCTCCTCCTTTTTGCCTTCTGCTGTCTCGTAATTAATCAGCCTATATTCAAGCTTATTGATTTGAGGCCTATGTTCGATACTCATAATACCACCTGGAAATGGGTTTGAAACTCTTGTGCAAACTCAAGTTTTAGTTGCTGGATTTGAATGTAGTTGTTTTGGGTTCTCCAGAATCATCTTGTCCGCATTCAGTTTATTTAATATATCCAGATGTGCTTTGGAACATCACATAGTGTTTCCTTAACAATAAATTCTTCTAGTAACTTAACATCCCTGTTGAAAAAAAATTGTAGTATCGCCACCCAGCATGTATTGACAATCTTTTGCTATTGAGTAACAGAACAAGTTAGCATGAGCACCAAAATGGATATATGATTTTAACGTTACAAGTGAGGGAAACATGGATAAGAAGGTGAAACCATGCTCTTTCACTTCAAGTTAGTGAATTTTCAGCATAGTCATTTGTCAACACTGTTTCAGATTATCTTACCTATCAGCTGAACCCTGTAATGTACGGGCTAGGTATTTATTTCATTCTAAATGAATGTTTATCAGAAGGGATTGTGTTGTGCATCTGATTGCTTTCTAGTTATCCTCTGTTTTCCTGTTGTGCTTTTGTTATTGGGGCCTAATGTTGTTTGTAAAACACATGGTTAACAGGAAATGGTTTTGATTCCAAAAGTGATCCAACAAAAGCACCTCCTCCCATTGAAATACCTGAATTGTCACTTGATGAACTGAAAGAAAAGACCGACAACTTTGGGTCAAAAGCTTTGATCGGTGAAGGATCGTACGGGAGAGTGTATTATGCTATTCTAGACAGCGGAAAACATCTTGCTGTTAAAAAGCTTGATACCTCAGCAGACCCTGAGCCTGATAACGAATTTCTGACACAGGTACTGAGTAATAACCATCTTTTGCTAGTTATGATAGCTTTATCTGCTAGTACTTTTTGTATGAACTACAATCCTCTATTCTTGAACTTATTTTCCTCTTTTGGTGGTAGCTCTCGATTGTGTCGAGATTAAAGCATGAAAATTTTGTGGAAATGCTTGGCTACTGTGTGGAGGGAAATCAACGTCTGGTGGCCTATGAATTTGCTACGATGGGTTCTCTACATGATATTTTGCATGGTACGCTTGCTATGTTATGCAATCTGTTAGTCTGTTTCTTCATGAGGTCCTCATGATCAAAACAGTTCATGTGGCATGGTGGTCTGATCTACTCTGACATCTTTTCTGCTTTTTTACATACAAAAGGAAGAAAAGGTGTCCCTGGTGCACAGCCTGGCCCAGCACTTGACTGGATGCAGCGAGTCAAAATTGCTATAGATGCTGCTAAAGGGCTAGCATATCTTCATGAGAAGGTTCAACCTTCGATAGTCCATCGGGACATACGGTCTAGCAATGTACTTCTATTTGAGGACTACAGAGCGAAAGTTGCAGATTTTAATCTTTCAAACCAGTCTCCTGATATGGCTGCTCGTTTGCATTCCACCCGTGTCCTTGGAACCTTCGGCTATCATGCTCCTGAGTAATTACTAAACTTGAATACTTGCACATTAAATATATTTGCACTTTTTTGTTTCAAGATTTTGAGATATCCCCCCATAATTGTTATTAGAAGGTACCTGTTTATTCCATTTTATGTCAGGCACCAATGATAGGATTGTAACATTAGTCAGACGACCTTCATTATAGCTAAACAAGTCTGTCATTTCTAAAGCAAGATCTATAGTTGAATGAATAGCTGTAGTTCCACGAGTTCTTTAGTTTTTTATATGCAGATCTGCCACTGCACTGCCTTTTGTTAATTATTACTGTATATTTTTTCTTGCTTTGTTTAAGAAGTGCCCTTCCTTGACAATGCAGGTATGCCATGACTGGCCAGCTAACTCAGAAAAGTGATGTATATAGCTTTGGAGTTGTTCTTTTAGAGCTTCTAACAGGAAGGAAACCAGTAGATCATACAATGCCTAGAGGCCAGCAGAGTCTCGTTACATGGGTATGTATTTGGTTCCTAACATTCTGACAGTACTATATTTTGCCAACTAAAACTTAATGGTACAGAGAACTGCTTAATTTATAATGTTGTCCTACATAAAACAAGGAGAGCATGCATTAGCAACAAGAGTAGGGCATTAACACTGAAGCAGTCAACGGTTTGAACTTCAGAGAGTCTCATACTAGACTGCAATCATGTAAACAAGCATAAAATGGGCGGAATTTGAATCAAAATTTACTGTTCTTGATTTATGTCCTCCGGTTCAGGTTGCTTGCTATATTTCGTGCTGCTTTGCGTTCCTGTACTATCGTTTTACATAACAAACTATTCTAAAGTTGTCTGATTTGCATATTCTGATTGGTCGCTACTACCTTCTGTGGACACAGGCGACACCTCGTTTGACTGAGGATACAGTGAAACAATGTATCGACCCAAGGTTGAAGGGCGAGTGTCCCCCGAAAGGCGTTGCCAAGGTCTGCCTCTCTTCTTCCCTCCCTTCTTACATGGTCATAGATAAGAAACAGCTCGAAACAAATCTGAAAACTGAATGTTTCTTCTTCTTTTGAATGCAGCTTGCAGCGGTGGCAGCCCTCTGCGTGCAGTACGAGTCGGAGTTCAGACCCAGCATGAGCATCGTCGTCAAGGCGCTCTCGCCCCTTCTTCAGCAGAAACCTCAAGCTCCACCGGCCGCCGCTCCTAACACAACGACTTCAGACGCCTGATCTACCCAGTTCAACAAGGATGTATGTAAAAAAAAAAGAGTGCTAGTAAGACGCATGTCCTGGCGTGTGCGTTGTTTTGCTTTTACCGAGAGTACCGCCGTCGCTTTGCTGAGTTCAAGAACGGGGCTGTGTGGTTCTGCCGAGTGATGCCCTCTTGTTGCATTCGGTGGGGATCACCATAATAAGCTGCGTTCTGGGTCGTATATATATGCTGTAACATGGGAACTTGGGAAGGTTGTGTGGTTGGTCCGTGGCTTGATGTTTCTGGGTTTGCCATTGTGATTTTGAGCTGACACCCATTGATTTGTATAATCTGCTGAACTCGAAGTTGGCGTGAGAAATGGCAACATTATTGTCCATTTTTGTTATCTGCTTGCCTGCTCCTAATTATGTGAGAATGGGTACCGTTACTAAAAAATAATAATGTGAGAATGGGTACCTCTTGGGTAGGCATTCTGAAGAAATCGTGGAGAATTTTACGTTTTGTATCTATCTCACCTTTTTTTTTGCGGGGAAAATCAGAGAGCTTTATTCATATGAAGGCGTTCTTGGGACAATCAGCCAAGAGGCTGGTCACCAAAAAACCCGGAGTCTCCTCAACCCAGCTATCGGTCACATTTAGTGTGCAAGCACGCTTTGCACAAAGATGCGCCGGGACATTAGCTGACCTGTTTACATGCTGAATATCAAAAAGAGTAAAATTATTACATAGCTCTCCTATCTCTAATAATAAAGGAGCCACAATTGACCGAGAATTGTGGCGAGTGTTCTAGAGCGTCACCATCTCCAAGCAATCAGTCTCCATTACCACATGCGAGAATCCTCGAAGGGATGCAAAACGGACTCCATCTCGAAGTGATAAACCCTCCATAATCAAGGGATCAGTGATTCCCAAATATGGTTTGCACCATGCTCCCCGGAGCGCCGAAGAGGATCTGGCCACCCCCCCTGCACCGCCCCTGCCATCTACTAGGTTTAAGGCACTGTCTGTAGTGATCTTGATGAGCCCATCATCAGGCGGTCTCCAACCGAAGCCCGGCAAAATCGTTGCATCTCGACGTGGAAGATGAAGGAGGGCAATCGCCTCCTTGGTGGCCCTGAGCGTTTTTGTTGGATTCCTTCCCTCTTCGCCGTGCTTGATTCTGTTCCGGGAGTGCCATATAGACCACATGATTGTTGTGATCTTTGCGCGCTCATCATTAGTAAAACGGGGATCACATGTGATATCCCGCGCCCAAGAGTCTGGGTGGAGACGAGGAAGTCTGAGGCCGAACCAAGCAATGTGCTTCTTCCCAGAAGCGTTTTGCATGTGAACAATGGATGAGTGCATGCTCCAGATTCTCGTCCATAGCCAAACAAACATTGCATCGACGGATCGCTGCAATATGTCGATAGTTAAGAGTGGCCTCATCTGGGAGAATTCCACGAAGAACCCTCCACCAGAACACTCTAACCTTTGGGATAACATTCAATTTCCAAAGAGATTTCCACATCTGTGTATCTTCCTCTGAGGTCCCGGTAGCCGTCCCTTCCTCTAGAGCAACTCGCTCTTTCTGAGTCACGAGAGCACGGTACGCCGACTTCACAATGTAGTTCCCCGATCTTTCGAATGCCCAAGCAAGAAAATCATCTCTTCCTCGCCGAATAGGAATATTCAAGATTGCTTCAGCATCAGGAGCGATGAAAGTATGTCAAACAAGTTCTTGTCTCCACGACCAATTAGATGAATCAATAAGCTCGGACACACGTTCCACGGTCGTGTGCTGTGGCCGAAAAATGGGAGACATGGATATAGTACCTGGGATCCACTTGTCGTTCCAAACCGAGATGGAGGAGCCATCGCCCACTCGAGAAATCAGTCCGGACCGGAGGGCCTCCCTCCCAGCGATGATCGCCCTCCAAGTGGCCGACGCCGACTTTGGGACAGTAGCCCGCATGAAATCAGTGTCGGGAAAATAACGACCTTTCAAGACTCTTGCACAAAGGGAATTGGGGTTGGTGATGAACCGCCACCCGTGCTTGCCCAACATCGCAAGATTGAAAATATGAGGGTCTCGGAAACCCATGCCACCCTTGCACTTGGGTGTAGATAGCTCCTTCCAGGACACCCAGTGCAATGATTTTTTGTCAAGAGAGCTACTCCAAAAATATTTAGCCATTGGTGAAGTAAGACTCTTACACACTTTTTTGGTCAAGAGAAAGGTGCTCATTGGATATGTAGGAATAGATTGGACGACCGATTTGAGAAGAGTCTCTCGGCCTGCACATGCCAATAGTTTCTCCGACCAGCCTTGCATTTTCCCACGAGCTCTTTCGCTGATATGATCAAAAGCGCCACTTGTTATCCGTCCCACAGCGGTAGGTAGCCCTAGGTATTTCTCACTGAATGCTTGTACCTGGATATTCAATGTTGCTTGCATAACCTGCCTTAACGAATCAGGAGTGTTAGAACTGAAGTAAACTAAACTTTTGTCACGATTAACACTTTGGCCCGAGGCCTCTCCATAGATTCTAAGAATTTCATTAAGTCTGAGAGCACTTGGATTACATGCATTGATGAAGATCAGAGTATCATCTGCAAATAACAAATGTGTGACCCATGGTGATCTATAGCTCACCCTCAGACCCCTGTCTATAGTTATTCCATTGTAATATTTCAACAATGAGGAAAAACCTTCTGCACAGAGCAGAAAAAGATAAGGTGAAACTGGGTCTCCTTGGCGGAATCCTCTGGTTGGTGTAAAGTATGGTAATAGCTCTCCGTTGACACGCACCGAAAACCAAACCGAAGAGACACACTTCATTATCAATCTAACAAAGCTCATACAAAAGCCCAGCCGAACTAGTATGGCTTCCAGATAGTGCCACTCGACGCGATCATATGCTTTCATCATATCAAGTTTGATCGCGCAAGAGTAATTCTTGCCCTTCTTCCTCCTTCTCATCGTATCTATCTCACCTGTGATGCCTTGTAATGCCGGTGTCTGGTGAGATGATAGTGCAATACATGCGTAAATCGTACGAATTTGGCAGCTTGTACTGTTGTAGTCGCCAAAATAAGAAGTTCGTTTGGAGTTCGAACTGTTGCCCTACTGCCTTTTTCTATTTTTGAGTTGTGTTGGCCTACTGCCTGGTCTGGTTGCCACGGTGTGAACACCACAGCCACACCGCTACATCGACCGAGCCAACCTGCCGATCCGGTCTGGTCCGGCCCATCTGGACAGAGATCAGGTGACATGCACGTTTGCATGTTACCGTGTGCCTTGCGGCCGAAATTCAAATTTAAACATTGCGAAAAATTCGGAAAAAAAATCATGCATGTTCACAGCACATATTAAGATAACCCCTAAAAAATTCAGATCAAAATTCGAAACATATATCAAGAAACAAAAAAAAAAGAAATCTGTCATGAATAGTTCGTGAATGGTTCTCTGTAGACTATTCATATCTGAGTTTCTCCGGCTTAATGTGTTGTAGAGCTTTTCCTCCGGCTTAATTTGAACCGGCAAACTTGTTCTTTTTCTTTTTAGGTCTCTTTCTTCAAAATGGCCCCGAAGACAACCACTTTCTGTAACTGGGTTCCCTCCATTGTCACTGAGAAAACACTCAAGGACTAACAACCGGCTATTTGCCAAAATATCACGCCCCCAAGCCAGAAGAGGAGAAACCTCAGCCAAAGGATGATGAAGTCATTGTCTTTACTGATCACATGAATCGTGGATTCTCACCACCCGGCTCTAAATTCTTCCGGGACGTTCTACACTTTTTTAATCCTCATCCTCAAGACATCAGACCCAATTTCGTGTCAAACATATGCAATTTCCAAGTTTTCTGTGAGGTGTACCTTCAAGAGGAGCGAAGTGTGGAGCTGTTCAGAGAATACTTTTATTTGAACCGCCAGAACGAGTACTCAAATGGACCCAGCCTGGAACTTGGTGGGATCTCAATTCAACGAAGGAGAGATGCTATCTTCCCTTATGCCCACCTGCCGAGTCATCCCAAAGATTGGAATCACACATGGTTCTATTGCAAGGATACTTTTCCAGCTGACGAGAGCCGACTGCCCGACTTTCGCGCCCTGCGTCTTGACTCAAAACATCATCTCCCTGACAAGATGACAGCCGCTGAATGCAAGAAACTCGCCCCCACCATCGCCAAGGTCAAGGCTTTGTTGGGAAATGGCTTAACTGGCATTGACTTGGTTCGATGCTGGGTTGCATGGCGGGTCATTCCATTGAGTCGCCGCGCCGGCTTAATGTGTGCCTACATTGGTGGCAAAAAGGATCCACTGCACCACAACTCTGAGGATTTAACTGATGACGCCATCAACGAAATGACGAAATCCCTTCTGCATGAAAGCCCGGTAGACTGCAGCAAAGTGGGCCTAAGCCCTTTTTGCACATTTAACCCGACACCAGAAGTAAGTCTCTAAATTACTTACTTTACCTTCATCTTTAAATACTTTGTTTAACTCAATTTTGATGACTTTCACAGGCTGATGATGACCTTTGGAAGAAAGAATATGACCATGAAGCTGCCGAAAGGGCCAGGAAAGCCAAGAAAGCCTCCAAGAGAACTGCCAAGAAGAGGGGAAAGAAACCCAGTGCTTCCGAGCTGCTTGAACTGGACGACAGCTCTGAGTCGGAGGTAGCCCTTGATTCTCTTGGCTCCTTTTTCAACCATCTTATTGACATTGATTATCATCAGGATGACACGGGGATCAGTCAAGCAATCGAGGAAGAGGTAAATATTATTTCCTCCGACTCCGAGCCCTTGCCAAGACAGAAAATTCGAAGAGTAACCCGAAAAGTAAGCTTTTCACACCCCTTAGCTCATCTGGATCCTCACTTTCTTTTTAAGCAACAACAGCACAAGAGCCGGCGACAGACTCAGACCAGCGGGGACGAAGAATTATCCTCCGGCTTACCGAACACTCCAAGGAAGCGTCGAAACGAGGTCACCCCCGATTTAACCTCTTTTTATCCTCTGGTGGGTCTCCTCCGCCAACCACTTAATTCTTCTGACTCAAATTATCAGGAGACGTCGCGTTCCTCTTCCGGCGATTCATCTCAGTCTCATCTGCCGGCTTTCAAGACTGCTCCCGGGTAATAACAATTTACTTATCATTTTCTCATTATGATCCTTTTATACTAACCTCTCATGACTCATGCAGTGGAAAAGCCAAGCCTAGCAAGAAGGCAAAGGTGACTAAGCCGGCTGAAGACCCGAAAGTCAATAAGCCGGAGCAACAAACCCCAGCGCCTGAGATCTCCGTTCCTCAATTGTCAGAGCCGGTTCTTGACGTTCCACTAGTGACTTCTGAGCCTCCTATTGATCAAGCCAGCAATGACCCTTTGAACCTTGAAGCATCAAGCCCGTTAAGACGGTTGACACACATGATGATGATGTAGTGATTACCAACACCGGCTTTAGAGAGCCAGGAAGACCCACTGCCCTGGCCAAGCACTCCGCCAAGGAAGAACACATTGAACAGCGCAAAGTGAGATTTGATGTCGCCAATTACTCTCAACTGAGCATTGGTGAAATATATTCTGGCTTTCTCAGTCAAGTACACAACAGCCGTTAACTTGAAGTTGACATGGTGAAACAAATGCACCAAAAATTTTGAGGTACGAGCTCCTCCTTTATTGAGTTATGCACATCCTGTCAGCCCAATTCTAGTGTTTATGATGAATATGCTGTAGACTTAGATTAATCATGAGCATAAATAATACCCTTTGTTAGACTCCTTCAAAATCCGGCTTAAAGTAGATCTGTAATGATTAACACTGAATCTGTAGCCCCCAAGGGCCGGTTTAATCAGCATGAATGAGCCGGTCCTTTATATTCTTGTGTAGAAAGCAGTACTTACTTGTGTAGTTCTCATGAGCCGGCTGTGCCCGTTTGCAGCACAACCGGGTCATTGTAAAATAGTAACAAAACAAGCAATATGCATTAGCCCCCAAGTGCCAAGTACTTTTGCTTGCAAAGTGCTTGGGACTTATTCACATAAGCCATTGCATGAATAATTTTTTCGGCAGACATTAGCCCCCAAGTGCCAAGTGTTGTTGCTTGCAAAAGGCTTGGGACTTCATGTTTTAGCTAAATCTGAATTATGATTTTGATCCGGTGTATGTACAGACCACCACTGCTCAACTTCAATCAGAGCTGTCTGACTTGAAGACTCGCCTGGAGCTGCAAGAATCTGAGACCCGGAAAGCAAACTCAAAGTTCCAATTCAGCGTGACGGAAACGGAAAAACTGAAAACTAGCTTTGAAGTGGAAATAAATGCTTGGGCTGAAGAGAAGACGGCCTTGACACAGTGGGCTGAGAAGGCGGAGGCGGCTCTCCAGGAGGCGACCACTGAACTTACCGGCTTAAAACGCCATGTGTCTTAGATGGTTTCTGCTATCTTTGGTAAGTCGCCTCACTAGTATCCATTTAAATTTCTTCCTTGATTGGTATAAGCCGCCTCTAATCCATTCATGATTATTATGCAGGCCCTAGGAGCACCAATCTTAACCAGGATATTCTTGTGAAGCTGAAGGTGGTTTACACACTTGTGCAACATCTTTATACTGGGGCTCAGCGCGCATTGGCCACAATTTCTCCATCTAACCAAGCCCCCACTCTCTTGGTTGAAGTGTTGAGGAAACTTTCGATTCTACCTGAGAGGTTTAATGAGATGAAGCGATCATAGGCAAAGAGCCGGAGCTGTGACAGCCTTAAGCCGGGCCAAAGCATGGTTACCGGAGCTAGACCCGACCGATATATCTATCGGGTACCCAAGCTTGAAAGAAGATGGCACCCCTTTTGATAAGAAAGACTTTGTCGCCTACATGAAGGACATACATCCCCTGGCCAGTCTGATTGCCAATGAAACAGATCTTTCCAGATATCAACCGGTTTCTGACTTGGAAAATCAGAAGATGCCGACGCCGTCTTACAAAGTGAAGGATCTAATTCCTCCAATCTGTAAGCACACTTTTGCTCCTGAAGTTGACCCGTCCAAGCTTATTGATGATGAGGCTGAATTTCAAGCCCTGAATAGCATTGACTGGTCATCATCAACCTTCCAGGAAGTAGAATAGGACAAAGAAGCGGAGAGGGATGATCTAGAAGCTTCAGGCCATCAGAGTCAAGAAGATTGATCCGCTAGGCAGTTCGTAGATGTGACCTTCTAAAAACAGTTAATCATTTTTACTACTTGAGTCATGTAATAGGGTAGCAATGACTTTGCTCTGCCATGCCATCGTGCATGGTTTTATGTTTCACCCATTATTGAGCCGCCACTTGATAATTATCCTTTTAAACTTATCATGACATTGATCTGTGCAGATGAAAAGTTTGAATTATCCTGCACACAAGTAGATCACAAGAGCCCTTGGCGGTTTACCGCAGGGCGGGTCATAATACCTCACATATAACCATTGATGTTTAAAACATTTATAGATAGGGCTGGTTTAGCCAGAATTTAGACATAATTATGATAACAATATCATACCTGTGGTATTGAATCGTACTGCCGGTTTATGATACCTGTGCAGTAAGGGTGATAACCCAAAACTTTAGAAGCTAATACTTCCAAGTGCTTGATATCATCATGTATGGGCGACTTGTCGCCTCACATTAAGCCGGGTTAACAGAGACCACGGGTATGCTTCAAATATGAGCTGTGAGATTGAAGGCTACATGGCCGGAATCACTTTAAACCAAAAGGCAAGATAGTATCAAGAAGAACCGAAAAAAATCTTCAAAAAATCAAGCCAAATGAGAAAAACGAGGCTATGCTTCGAATATGAGCAGGAAGCCGGACCAAAATGGTTAATAGCTATGATTCGAATACGATCAGGAAGCCCCCAAATGGTTTTTGGCATTGCGCCGATCACTAGGGTACCGACAACTATGATTCGAATATGATCAGGAAGCCCCCTAGTGACCATAAGTTTTGGCATTGCGCCGATCAAAGGGGTACCAATAGCTATGATTCGAATACGATCAGGAAGCCCCCCCAGTGACCATAAGGTTTGGCATTACGCTAATCAAGAGGGTACCGACAGCTATGTTCTCTTTGGTGAATACACCTATGTTTGAACAGGAAACCCCCAAATGACCATAAGGTTTGGCATTGCACCGATCAAGAGGGTACCGACAGGTATGTTCTATTTGGTGAAGACACCTATGTTTGAACAGGAAGCCCCCAAATGACCATGATATTATGATGAAAAAGACTCAATATTTGTGGAAACGAAATGACAGAGGCCCTGCTTTGTCAGGTATGCCTGCTTTATTATAAACATAATAATATATACATTGTCGAAGTATGTACATCATAAGAGCCGATGGCTCAAGTGTAGTAAGGCCGAAGATGAACAATATTCCACGGCCGATGGGTCTCCTCCTCCGACTGACGTGAGTCCTTGTGGTCTCGAACATCGATGAGATAATATGACCCATTGTTCAAATTCTTGCTGACCACAAAGGGTCCTTCCCAAGGCGGGGATAGCTTGTGCATGTCAGTTTGATCCTGGATGAGCCGGAGCACCAAGTCACCTTCTTGAAAGGCTCTGGTCTTAACCCGACGGCTGTGATAGCGTCGTAGGTCTTGTTGATAAATCACCGAACGAGCCGCCGCAAGGTCACGCTCCTCATCTAACAGGTCAACTGCATCCTAACGTGCTCTTTCATTATCAGCCTCAACATAAGCCGCCACACGGGGTGAGTCATGATGGATATCACTAGGGAGAACCGCCTCTGCTCCGTAAACCATGAAGAAAGACGTGTAACCCATAGACCTGTTGGGGTAGTATTGATACTCCATAGCACTGAAGGTAACTCCTCCACCCAACAACCCGGTATCCTCTCAAAGGAACCATAAGCCAGGGCTTGATGCCTCTCAAAATTTCTTGATTGGCTCTTTCAGCTTGACCATTGGATTGGGGGTGAGCTACTGACGACACATCAAGTCGACTATGCTCACGTTGACAAAACTCTTTCATAGCACCCTTGGATAGATTAGTGTCATTATCAGTTATGATGCTGTGGGGAAAGACAAAGCGAAAAATCACCTTTTTAATGAATTGAACCGCCGTTGCCGTGTCACACTTACTGACCGGCTCTGCTTCAACCCACTTTGTGAAACCGCCACCAAAAGGTGGGTCTTTTTATCCTTGGACCTTTTAAAAGGCCCAACCATATCAAGAGATACGCAACGCTGAAACGCCCCAGTGACACTGCGATGGTGTAACTCGCCATTGGCAATTGTCATTGACTTAGACCGCCGGGTTATCTGTCTGGCCAAAGTTTCATCCTCAGATAACTCGCCCCGGGTCATGTAAGCCGAATATGGCACTAGCCAATCTGTGATAGCGTGAAGAGCCGCCACCAATTGTGCCTCCAGGTCAGGAATAGCTAGATCTTCCTTTGTAGGCAATTTGACAGAAGGGTTATGCAGAATGTCCAAGAAAGTGTTAGGCAGCACCGGCTTACGCTGAGACCTCAACCGGCTTAAGGCATCAGTCGCCTCATTTTTCCTACGATCAATGTGTTCCACTTGATAACCCTTGAAGTGCCCAACAATAGCGTCAACTTCGTGGTGATAAGCCGCCATGAGTGGATCCTTAGAATCCCATGTGCCTGAGACTTGCTGAGCCACCAAGTCCGAGTGGCCGAAACATCTCACCCGGCTTAAGTTCATCTCCTTAGCTATCCGAAGACCATGGAGTAAGGCTTCATACTCAGCTGCATTGTTAGTACAGGGAAACAACAACCGTAGAACATAACAAAACTTGTCACCTCGAGGGGAAGCTAAGACAACTCCAGCCCACGAGCCCTCCAATTTCCTGGACCCGTCAAAGTGGATAGTCCAATATGTGTTATCCGGCTTTTCTTTAGGCATCTGCAGTTTTGTCCAGTCGTTGATGAAATCCACCAGTGCTTGAGACTTGATGGCAGTGCGAGGCATATATTTCAAACCATGAGGCCCAAGCTCAATGGCCCACTTGGCTACCCGCCCTATGGCTTCTCTATTTTGAATAATATCCCCTAAGGGAGCATAACTGAACATAGTGATGGGATGACCCAAAAAATATTGCTTAAGCTTCCGGCTGGCCATGAACACCCCATAAACGAGCTTCTGCCAGTGTGGATATCTCTGCTTGGACTCAATAAGCACTTCACTGATATAGTAAACCGGCCGTTGAACCGGATATTCCTTGCTTGTTTCCTTCCGTTCCACCACAATAGCTACACTGACAACCCGGGCGTTAGCAGCCACATATAATAGCAACGGCTCCTTATCAATAGGAGCAACAAGGACTGGCGGCTCAGCTAGCTGTTTCTTCAGAGCTTCAAATGCGTTATTAGCAGCATCACTCCAGATGAAGTTATCTGTTTTCTCCATCATCTGGTACAATGGTATGGCCTTCTCTCCCAACCGTCTTATGAACCGGCTTAAGGCAGCAATACGACCCGCCAGACGCTGAACATCATTAACACACGCCGGCTTTGCCAGGGAGTTAATGGCTTTGATCTTCTCCGAGTTAGCCTCAATGCCTTTGTTAGAAACCAGAAAACCCAAAAGCTTGCCTGCTGGCACACCAAAAACGCATTTGGCCGGGTTAAGCATCATCTTGTAGACCCTGAGATTATTGAAGGTCTCCTTCAAATCATCTATAAAAGTTTCCTTCTCTCTGGATTTCACCACAATATCATCCACATAAGCATGAACATTGCCCCCAATTTGACTGTGGAGATAGTTCTGCACACACCGCTGGTAAGTCGCCTGGGCACTCTTAAACCCAAAGGGCATAGACACATAGCAGAAGGCTCCAAAGGGAGTGATGAAAGTTGTCTTCTCTTGGTCATTAACTGCCATCTTGATCTGATGATAACCAGAATAAGCATGCAAAAAACTCAAACGCTCACAACCCGCCGCAGCATCAATGATTTGATCAATACGAGGGAGAGTAAAAGGATCAGCCGGACAAGCTTTGTTTAAGTCCATGTAGTCCACACACATACGCCAAGTGCCATTCTTCTTAAGAACCAGCACCGGATTAGCCAACCACTCAGGATGAAAGACTTCAACAATGAATCCAGCGGCTAAGAGCCGGGCCACTTCTTCACCGATGGCCTTACGCCTCTCCTCATTGAAGCGACGAAGGAATTTCTTGACCGGCTTAAATTTCGGATCAATATTAAGAGTGTGCTTAGCGAGTTCCCTCGGTACACCCGGCATGTCAGAAGGCTTCCATGCAAAGATGTCCCGGTTCTCACGGATGAACTCGATGAGTGCGCTTTCCTATTTTGGATCCAGGTTAGCACTGATACTCAACTTCTTGGATGAGTCGTTGGGAACAAAGTCAACCAGCTTAGTGTCATCGGCCGACTTAAACTTCAGCACCGGATCATGCTCTGTAGTAGGTTTGTTCGGAGATGTCATATCAGCCAGGTCAACATTATCTTTATAGAACTTCAACTCCTCTGTTGCACAGACAGACTCAGCATAAGCAACATCACCCTCTTCACACTCCAAAGCTATTTTCCGACTCCCATGCACTGTAATGTTCCCTTTGTAACCCAGCATCTTGAGCTGCAAATAAACATAACAAGGCCGTGCCATGAACTTGGCATAAGCCGGCCGTCCAAACAGAGCATGGTACGGGCTTCTGATCTTGACCACTTCAAAGGTTAACTTCTCGGCCTTGGAATCGTGCTCATCTCCAAAGGCCACTTCCAGCTCAATCTTGCCTACAGGGTATGCCGACTTACCAAGCACCACTCCATGGGAAACAGTATTGGACATCTTAAGATTTTTTATCAGTTAATCCCATGCGACGAAAAGTATCATAGTAAAGTATATTAATGCTGCTACCTCCATCCATGAGTACCTTCATGAATTTGTATCCGCCAACCTGAGGCGCCACCACCAAAGCCATGTGACCTGGATTATCAACCCGGGGCGGGTGATCCTCCCGGCTCCACATAATGGGTTACTCAGTGCATCACAAATAGTGGGGAACTGCCAGCTCAACGGCGTTTACATCCCGCTTATGGAGCTTCTAGTGCCGCTTGCACAGGCTTGTGGTGAAAACGTGGTACTGCCCGCTATTCAACTGCTTCGGATGACTTTGATATCCAGACTGCTGCTGCTGCTGACTCCCTTGACCGGATTGTTGATTGTAACCACCTTGATTACCTTGACTATAACCACCCCGATTACCTTGATTGTAACCACCCTGATTAATTTGATGGTGTTTTTGACCCTGGAAGCTGGAATTAGAACCACCACCTCCGTAGCCCGGGCCATGAGAACCGCCGCCACTGGAACCCGAGCCGCTACCCGACCCATGGTTGTTTTGAAACAAATTAGAATTTTTGAAAGCCCTCATAATTGAACAATCTTTCCAAAGGTGAGTAGCTGGCTTCTCCTGCGTGCCATGCTTTGGACAGGGCTCATTCAGCAACTGCTCAAGATTGGGACCTGATCCACCGGTCCGAGGAGGCGGCCTCCCCTTATGACGCTGATTATTGCTCTACGTATTGGTGTTAGCCACAAACTCCGAGTTACCATCAGCCTTGCGCTTACCATTTCCCCCTTGATTCACTGGGTTATGCTACGGACCCTTGGCGTTGCCACTCTTCTTTCCCTTTCCCGGCTTGTCATCATCGGACTCGGGGTCCTTGGTACCATCAGAGTCGGCATATTTGATTAGAGCCGCCATCAGCTTCCCCATATCATTGCAATCACGCTTGAGCCGCCCCAGCTTCTGCTTAAGAGGCAAAAAACGGCAATTTTTCTCCAACATTAGGACTGCGGAGCCGACATTCATGTTATCGGATGAGTGTATGATACCTTTGACCCGGCGCACCCAATAGTTCGTTGATTCACCCTCCTCTTGGGTGCAAGCAGCTAAGTCCACTATCGACATGGGTTGTTTGCATGTATCTTTAAAGTTCTGGATAAACCGGGCCTTTAGCTCAGCCCATGACCCGATGGAATTGGCTGGCAGCCCTTTTAACCAAGTACGGGCCATCCCATCCAGCATCATGGTGAAGTATTTAGCACATTCGGCATCACTGACCTCCAATAGTTCCATGGCCATCTCGTAACTCTCAATCCACGCCTTAGGGTGTAAGTCGGCTATATAGTTAGGCACCTTACAAGGTCCCTTGAAATCCTTGGGCAAATGCTCGTTAGGCAGAGTTGGCACCAAACAGGGTACACCTGTAGTTCTAGAGGTCACGCCTACCTCTAGTGAAGCTGTTGGATAAACCGGAAGGGGCTGGTGAGCCGCCCGCTGAGCCGCCTGCTCAGCCTCCTGACGCACTCTGTCCTGACCGACCAAGTCATGAGCTCCATCATGCACCCACGTGGCTGGTTACAGCGCTGTTCATTGCCTGAAACGGCCGGCGAGTCCATGTGTCTGCTATAACTCCAGCTTGGGCGAGGGGTTGAATGAATCCTATCCCGACTATAAGAATATGCATCCTACTGCACCAATGCAGTTTGAAGAAGCTCCCTAGCCATTCGTGTTTCAACCGCGGCTAGAGAGTCGCCATCTACTGGGAGAGCCGCCAGTCGTGTCGCTGCAGCGATCATGTTATCCAAAGGGTTGGAATAATGACCCGATGGTGTTGGCACATGCTGAGGTGGAGTATTATTCAAACGAGGTGGCTCCGTCACGCGTGGCTGAACCGATGTTCCAACCCCAGGTGTTGCAACTCAGTTTGTCTGCGGCCGGTTACTGGTCCCCGCTCCAGGCGTACAAAAGAGGTTTATCGCCTTGTAAACCGTAGGTAGACGAGACTTGTGCCTCCTCCTCATTATTTCATTTGAAGAGTTTTGATCCATCGTATGCCGGAAAGCCTCTGACTGAATCCGCTGGGCCTGAGCATCCAGAGCCGCCCGCTCCATGGCCATCCTGACGTCCTCTGCCGCCAGATTTCCTTGGCTTGCGCTACCTCATCACGCATCTTTGCAATTTCCGCGCTATGTTGAGCTTGATTTGCCGGGCTAACTTCTGCTGTCAACAAGGCTGTGAGTTTATCCAGCAACTCCGTCAACACCTGAGCCGGTGGGCGCACAGGGCCTCCTGCCCCGGCTGCCGTCACCGCTGCTGACCCGGAATTCATTGCTGCTGTGGTTGAAGAATTTTTCCCAGGCTGCGTACTAGCCATGAAGATTGCAACCTGGTTCAGCGGCTCATAGGGGTCTAGAATACTGTCGCCATCGGAACAGCCCCTAAGCCCGCCGTCTTGCAATTGATACAATGAAGTAGTCTCGCCGGTGGATGACTCACCATCAGAATAGATGGCCGTCTCACCGCCAGACATTGATCCTTCATCAAATTCCGCTCCATGGATGAGTCCCACAAAGACACGCTTCACGGCAGGCTGAGCCCGGGCGGGTCTCACACGCTAAGCCGTCTCGATGATGTCGGTGCAGATGTCTGGCTCAGGGCCTGGCTCACCGATCTTGCCGATGAAGACGTGAATTCCGCTGAAGGGGACCCAGTACCCGTACTCAATTGAGTCGGCCTCGGGGCCCCAGCCTGCATTATCGATGTAGAGCTTGTAGCGATGACTCTTGGTCACCCGGCCCACAGCGTATCCCTCGAGCCCTTTGAAGCTGCCCTTTAAGAACTCAAAACCACCGCGTGTCGGCCCCATGGTGGGCGCCAACTGTCGTGGAATAGTCATGGCAGATGTCCTAGCGAAAGGACTTAGTCGTGGATCCATCACAACTAGGTTAGCTTAAAGGGGTTAAATGGGACAAAGGACACATGAGTTTATACTGGTTCGGTCCCTTGCGGTGAAGGTAAGGGCCTAATCTAGTTTGAGGTGGTATTGCTTATGTCTCGATTACCAGGGAGCGAATCCGCTTGACCTAGCTTTCGATCTCTTGCTTCTTGCCTTGAACCGCCGCCGGGTCGCCCCTTTACATACATAGGTTGACACCCAGCGGCTCATGGAGTCCTGGCCGTCTCATAGACAACGTGTCGGGCTCGGTTACTATCTATACATGCCTTACAATACAAGTCTTACGCATATGGTGGTTTACTTCTACGGGCCTTAAGTCGCCCTTGGGCCTTGGGCCCTTGCCTGTGAACCGCCATCTTCAATATCCTCGTGGGCTTCATATCATGAATCACCATAGGTATAACCCGGCCCCACCTAGGCGGGTCACACCTAATAGTTATATCCCCAACATGGGTGGTGGAGGTAGTAGCGCGGTCAGGGCCGATAGTAACGGCCACATGTCGGTTGTTCGGGTTGGAGCAGTCGGTCAGTAGTACCGGTATCAGGGCCGTAAGTATTGCTAATTCAAGGATAGGTGGTAGTTCTGTGGTTGTGCTAGTGAAGTGCCACTTCCAAGTCAGGGGGTTCTGGGAGTTGACTGGTAGTGGAGCAGCAGAAGACATGGAAGTTCCGATGGCGCCGAGGCAAGTAGTACGGGCCAGGTAGTACCGCTCGGAGGGTCGATAGTACAACCTACTTTAGGACTTGGCCCCTACTCTTCTTCCTTTCGGTATTCCTCTTCCTCCATGCCTTGGCCTTCCTCCCTAGCTTCTCCATGGTCGCTCCCATGTACTTGAGTATGCACAAGGTCTCCGCTTTAGGTAGTAGTCATGTCCCAAGTGAAGTGAAAGCTACATCAAAGAGGAGCGAGTTAACCTCTTCTTGTATGGTGCTTGCACGTGCTCTAATCATTGGTCCATATGGAAATTGGGGTGTTAGTGTAGAATCCATGGGGATGACCATTGGGTCAAAATCGGGTTTTTCCGCCCCGAGCTCCGATCAGGAATTTTTTTCCGTGACGAGTAGTACTTCCCCCTTCATGACTGGTACTACTACCCCCACCCACCCGGTACATCGTACCCCCACAAACGGTACTTCCATTCACTTCAGGACCAGTACTACCGCTCCTAATAATTTCAACCTAGCTTGCTTCACCGTTTTGGCCATAACTTCACTACTAGGGAAAAGCCTAGCAGCAGCGCGGGTTTTGGCCCTCTTAGTAGCGCGGGTACCGGCGCTACTAATAAGGCGCTACAGCTAACGTATAGCAGTAGCGCCTGTTGACCCGCGCTATTGCTACAGATGAATATCTGTAGCGCTCTTTGGAAAAGGGCGCTACTGATATTATCTGCAGTGCTGTTTAGCAGGAAGCGCTACTGGTAAGACGGCGCTACTGCTAAATTTCCCCCCCTCGCTACTAAGTTTTATTAGTTTTTTTCCTGCATATTTGTTTTTTATTTGTTTTGTATTTGAATAGGCTTTATACAATAATCTTTAGCATATCATCCACATACAAATGTAATCATAGCATATACATATAATTAGTCTCATCAAATCATGTCATCATCATAATCATCATCCAACACAAAGTGGTCTCTCGTCATCAATCTCGAAAATAGCGATACAAGTCTCGATTACTTGCAAATACATCATCATCCATCTAAACAATGATATACGCGAGAATAGCCATCACTTTGAGTACATGAGTTCATATCCCTCTCTCGCATTAGCGTGAACCTAAACTAAGTACTGCATGTCGCTCGGAAACCGAAAACCGGTACACCTGGGCCTGACACTCCGGCTACTTGCCGTATATATACTCCTGACATAGCACTTCTTCGCCATCTATGATCTATGCACCTGCATCGTCACATGAGTCGATGATATGCAACATATATAGTTGAGCAACAAAAAGAGACAGACTTGGCAAAAATAGAAACAACATATCATAAGCATAAATAACAAAGTTCATCGTACCCAAAATGACCTAACTAGAGTGATTTTCGCTAGTCGAGGAGGAGGACGGTCTAATTACATCACAAATAAAGTTTCACCATGCATAACTCAAAGTTTTGTCATAAAAGAAAGTATGGACTAAACGGACACATTGTCATATATCGACAATCACTCCATCATGTCGTGCCATCCATCCATGTCAGGGAGATAGTCATCGAGCTTAGTGAAAGGCTTCATGTCGAGATGCTGAGAGGCTATCCATGTTCGGACGTCTTCCCGCGACATTTTTGCTTCTGCATGGAACATCCCTGTTTTTCCGACGACCTCATTCATGATGATTTGGGCAAGTTCGCGCTGGATGTTATAGAACTCAGCTTGAAGTCGATGATCCTCGATATCTCCTATGTCCTTTGCCCATTGCAGAATATGGGCATCGCCAGATCTAGGTGCCATGTGAAGGTTCTGGTGATCCCGTCTGTACTCCAGCATGTGGTGTAGGACAAGAATCCATCATTAAGAGAATCGTTTGGTTGCTGGATGCAGCAGAAGTCGGTCTTATGGCTGAAGGCGGCCCTGCCGCCCCTTCTCTTCTTGTCCCTAACCTCTCCACCCCTTGCTTGGTAGTAAAACATAGCACTGTCGAGAACATCTTTGATGTGGGTGTAATCCTTTTTGTGAATGTTCTTCGACGAGTCCAAGTAAAGAGCGTGGGAGAATCGGGGGTAGAGGATGATGAGGACGGCGCGCCCGCCGCTGCGCAAAATAAGTACACCTCAAATTAATTAGCCTCCACCGTGCAAATGAATTATTGAAATCGAGGGAAGGATAGCAGCGCGGATGACTTACGCGGGATGATAAGGCACGAGAATCGCCTCCTTGTCCTTATTGGCGAGCATGAAACTGACGATGTAATCCCTCGCGTATTCACGATGCTGTGCACAGACTCCCAAGAATCCCTCGTGCATGTAGTATGGGTCAGCGACACAGATAAAACGTATCTGCTCAACCCTAATGATGTAGTTCATGTGCAAGGCATAAAGTCGGACAAACGTAAAATCCAGCTTCTTCACGTGAAACATGTCGAATATGTAATTGAATCGGAGGAAGAACTTATCCGCGGGGAAGCCGTCGACGTACGACATTTGCCGCGGAACGTTAACCACGTAGAGTGGGTATCCTGGATCTTTCGAGGCGATGAGGCCTTTCTCTACCCGCAGCACATCGTCATGAAGTCTCCTTAGATCGCCGAATCTGGCCTGTAGCGCTGTTTCAGGTAGGATTGGTCGACCGGGGATATGCCATTTATCCGCATCGGGGATATCTACACGGTCCTGAAGCCGAGGCTGCTGAGGCGGCTAGATCATAGAATCAGCTTTTTTGCCTTTCCTCGCTCTCTTCCTAGACTTCTTTACCACCGGATGGTCGTCAATAATATGTTGAGACGGTAATTCAGGCACCGACTCATGATGCTCAAACCCTGAGGAGGCGCCAGTATAGACATACTGTTCAGCGCCATCGTCATCCTCATCCTCATCCATGGCAACATCATCAGCAACTAATGGAGCCACCTGCTTACCCGTCTGCTATCACCCAACCCGACACCCGACGCTAATTGGGTAGGTGGGGTGTTGATGTTCATACCTTGCTGAGGCTGCGTGCTCGTGGGTGTGCTCCCGGCCGCCTCCAGACGAAGCAGACTCTTTGGCCACAACAGGACCCACCCATTGCAACAATCACCAAGCCGCCGCGGGGTCTCGTCGTCATCCCCCACTAGTATTATAGGAGGCAAATTCTCGTGGCCCGGTTTGACACTGGCCATGGAAACCTTGAAGACGTTCGAGGGGATCGACCGGCTGTGGAACAATGGTTCCTTTGGCTCCATTATCGTCCCCTTCCCCACGTCCACCTTCTGTTCGCCTATGGTGTACAATATGGTGCACGGGGTTTCATCGGCCTGCAAAGAAAAGTCTGCGACATGAGACATTCGAAAGGCAACGAAAACGGGAGATTATACATTTATATTGAAGGGGGCCGGTGTGGCAGATACCGTGAGGGCGTCGAGCTCAGCCAAAGAGGAGGCACCACCGAGCACGTCCGGTGCGGGAGCAGGTATGGGAGCCGGTGCGGGAACCGGTGCGGGAGCCGGTGCGGGAGCAGGTGCGGGAACAGGTACGGGAGCCGGTGCGGGAGCAGGTGCTCCCAAGAAGTCAGCAAGGGGAAAGTCCTCTGCATTTTTTTTTCTGGATTTTGCCTTGTCCAAGTGTAAACGCCCGTCACCAAGGAAGTAGATAAATCTGCAATTGCCTGTTTTGCGGCAGCTACCGCTGTTGCGACTGTCTGAGATGATTTCTTCTCAACCGCAATCTCAACCTTCTTGTCGATGCTTTCTTCAGTTAACCTCCGCCTTTCCTTTTTCTCCTCCGTGGTCTCATGGTAGTACTTCTTCCATGTGGCGCCGTCTCCGACACCGTGCACGCGTCCATATGATGGTCGAGTATCCACCGGTTGTTGTTTCAATATGTTCAACGCCCGGTTGAATGGAGTGTCCCACTTGGGCCTCGCCAATGCCTCAGATGGTGAGTCGCTTTCGGCCGCAATCCGGTGCTGCTCTCTCTGCAAAAGGCACAAGGATCGTTTACAAATATGACTAATGTGTGCAGTCGAATTGATCAGAAATTAAAATTACTAGCAGTCTCATGAACTCCGTAATGACCGGTGTTGTCTCGTAAACCTTCTTCACTGGGTCCCAACGGTGCCGGGCCCTCAGGACGTCACGCTCCTGCGGGACGGTGAAATCCGCCAAGGGGTCTGGGATGCCCAGACTCGCGGCTTCCGCGTCCTCCTTGGCCCATTTGGACCTCTTTCCGCTGTAACCACGGCTTCCGAGGTGGTGGGTCCCAATGTTCCTCTTTTGAAGCCCCTTCATGTACTTAGACTTTTTTTTGGCAGCTTCGGCCTCGCAAGCCTCCTTGAATATTTGAAACTGCTCTTCCTTGATTGTCGGACTATCCTTTACAATCTCGGAGTAGGGTTCCCTGTCGTTGATCTTTGCTTTCACTCGATTTTTCCAGGCGGCCAACGCGTTGCTAAACTTGGTCATGGCGTGTTTGTTTATCTTCTTCATTGCCGGGTCCTTGTCTAGATCTTCATAATCCTTCTCATTCCGGCCCGGGAACAAGAATATCTGGTGAAACTTCTTTAGGAGGGAGCTCCTCATATTTTCTATCTTCTTTAGATTCTCATTGTTGATGGTGGCGGTTGTCCGTATGATGCAGCCTATTTGATTGCCGTAGCACGCGCGCGCTTCCTCGGGCGCCTTTGGCTCAAAATTGCCGTCGTCCACCACCGTGACCACTAGTCTAGTAGTCCTGAGTTTGTTAGGAACTTGTTGCCTCTTTGCTTTCGGTTCTACACCGGCTCCGCTCCGCGAGGCAGCACCGGTCTCAGCGCCGGTCTCGATGCCGGTCTGAATCTCAGCGCCGGTCTCAGTCTCAGCACCGGTCTGTGTGTCGGTCTCAGCACCGGTCTGCGTGTCGGTCTCAGTCCCAGATGCCACCGGTGGGCCCAGCAACAACATCTGTTGATCGTTAGTAAGGCTAAAAAAATCGTCTGCCGCCCGGTAGACGTCGTCGCAATCACCAGAACCCTGTCCTTCATCGTTGCTAGCCATGTTTCCTATGATTAAATCTAGTCAATTAATTCTAGACCTAATAAAATGAAGAATGACATAAAAAAGGACTATTGTTTTGCAGGAATGTTGACTCGTTCCTGGTGCGGCAAATCCCTGGCACTCGATATGTCGTAGTTTGTAGCACAAGTCATGCCGAAATTCACGGGAAATTTCGGCATGACCTTTGCTAAAAAGTGGACAAATCGAGAACCTGAAATTTGCCGGAACAGAAATGAATCAACATTCTGGCAAAACATAGGCCACTCAGCATCATTCCCTGGAAACAACAAAGCCACTTGGGCACAATCGAACAACTTCAATGAAAAGATATAACATGACCACTTCAATGAAAAATAAAATTTGCCTAAATTCTTTTCCTTGAAAAATAGTGGTCTTTTCAAAAATCAAAAACCTTTGCAAAATGACCTCACTAAACACAGAATCCAATTAAATTGCAAAGGAACTCCATTTCTCTAACCCTTCTGACCTAATGCTCTAAAATAAAATTTTCCTCTAACCTAGCCAATCTACTTAACCTAGCTTGTTAATCCAATGAACCTAATTAACCTACCTATTTAACCTAGTTAGTTAATCTAGTTTACCTAGATAATTAACCCTAATTAAACTAGTTAACGCAGCTAGTTCTCTGTCAAAGCCTAAAATAAATTTTTGCACTAATTAACCTAGATAATTAACCTAATTAACCTAGTTAGCCTGACTAGTTATCTGTCAAAGCCCTAACTAAGTTTTTGCACTAACCTAGATAATTAACCTAATTTAACTAGTTAACCTAACTACTTCTCTGTCAAAGCCCTAACTAAATTTTTGCCATAACCTAGATAATTAACCTAATGAAACTGGGTAACCTATGCATGAGAGAGAGGAGGGGCGGGGGCTTACAGATGATGGCTCTGGTGGTGGCGACGGAGGCAGTGGTGGCGAGGGAGGCAGGGTCGTCTCCGGTGACGGCGAGGGAGGCAGGGGCGTCTCCGGTGACGGTGAGGAAGGCAGTTGTGGTGAGGAAGGATCCGGTGGCGTCGACGGCGGCTCTGGTGGCGTTGACGAGGCCGCCCGGCTCCATGGCGTTGGGGGCGGCTCCGGTGTCGTCGACGGTGCACGGCACTGGCGGCGTCGACGTCGGCGGCGAAGTGGGGCGACGGTGAATCGGAGAGACGGCGGCGCGCGGGGTGGGTTGAGGGATTTGGGGGAGAACTGGTGGCCGGGGGGAAACGGTTTTTTGGTTAAGTCAAACTTAGCGGTAGCGCGTTTTGCAAAACGCGCTATAGCTAAGATAGCTATAGCGGTTTTTGCAAAACGCGCTGCTGCTATATCTATGTAAATTTCTTCCTTTTTTAATTTCCTTTTCTATTTCTATAGCGGGGGTCTAGGACACGCGCTGCAGCTACGTTAGCTATAGCGCCTCTTATAAACAAACCCTGCTGCTATGCCTTCCTCCGTTTTTTCGCTTTTTCGTTTATTTTGCTTTATTTTATTTTTTCCTTTCTCCTTTTTCTATTTATTTCATTTTCATTTACTTTTCTATTTGTTTTTCATCTTATTTTATTTCCGTTAGTAGTAGCGCTCTTCTTAGGAAACGCGCTGCTAATTATGCCCTAGCGGTAGCGCGTTTCTTCGAAGCCCGCTACTGCTATGCGTAGCCTATCATTCTGCCAATGGGAATATTAGTAGTAGCGCTTTTGCAGCTACACGCGCTACTGCTAAGGTTGTATCTGTAGCGCAGTTTTTCTTCAATCGCTACTGCTATATAGCACTAGCGCGCTTTTTTGACCCGCGCTGTTGCTAAATTTCTGTGTATAAGGTTTTCCCTAGTAGTGCTTGTTCATCTGCACTCTGATTTGAGCGTTCTTGGGCTCGTTTTGAAGCTATCAATGTGCCCGAGGCTCTCGCATAGGTATCAACATCGTTTGACAAATTTTTTTGGAGGTTTTTCATCGGCCCAGAACCCCTCCACCCACCATCATGCTTGTGCCACCAATTCATCACCAACCCTTCCCAAGAGTGACCATTCGGTACCATGTACATAGAAAAAACTACCAACACTACTAGGAAAAGGCATGCTAGTGGCGCACCAGTTTTGCCTTCTAATGGCGCACTACTGGTGCGCCACTAGCATCACGCCATTAGAATTAAATTCTAATGGCGCACCACTGGTGCGCCATTAGTATCTGGTGTTCTAATGGCGCACCACGAAGTGCGCCATTAGTATTGCCCACAGTGCGCCATTAGAATTCTTTCCATGGGGCCATATGTACCCATGTGCTTTGGCATACTAATGGCGCACCAGTGGGCGATGCGCCATTAGTGTGATTATCACAGTGCGCCATTAGTGTCTTGCATGGTGCGCCACTAGTATGAATATTAGGGATTATTTTTTTTCTTTTCTGATATTTCCACAGGTTACAAAATATATTATTGAACAAAATTTAGACAACACCACACAACAATAGCAGATTCATCGAATACAATAGAAGATTAGTCTCCGAATACAAATCATCATATTAGTCTATGAATTCAAAAGACCGAACAAAGATAGAACATTACAAGTCTCGAGACCGCGAGTAGCTAGTTTGTCTTCACATTACAAGTCGATATCGACCATCTAAACTACCATCACATAGAAGAGAGTTGTGGTCATCACGATGAGCATCATCGCAATCAAACAGGTCTTCATCTGGTTCCTCCAACGCTGCCTCCTCTCTCCCGCTTGATTGCGGGCGTATCTAGATTCGGCCTCCGCCCTAGTGGTGTACCCTTTGTAACTGTTACCGCTGAAACGGTGAACCTGTCTCCGACACTCCTCCCAGTCGTCGTAGACTCCGGGAACCTTACCCTTGTACACGACATACGACGACATCTCTATGCACAAGCCAAACAACAGACAATACATAATAAATATGTAAGTATGCAACAAAAGGATCGGAAGAGAAAAGCAAGACATTAATAGCACGATTCATGGTCGTACTAATAAATAGCATCGATTACATCTAAGTTGAACAACTGTCCAAACCAAAGAGACATACGAATTCATTAAAGTTTAATTACAACATGAGCCAATCAATGTTTCAGAACTACACATCACTACTTTCGACTCGACTCATCGGACATGAGCGTGGATGAAGCCGCCATCTGTCGCGATGGTCATGAAATCGCGGTCGTTGTCACCCTACATTTGTAGCATTCCATCTATCTCATTGTTGGACGGTTGATATCTGAGGAAGAACTGCCCCGACGTATGAAGGACATCTTGATGGATGATGTCCGCAAAGTCCGACTGGATGCGAAAGAATTCTTGTCTGAGGTCCGCGTCCTGGATTGCCGACAAGTTCGCGACCCAATCTTTGAGATTATCTGGTAGCAGAAGTTGATGATGGTCCCTTACGATCGCCCGCATGTGATGGAGAGCGTAGTAGGCATCCTTCTGACCGCCAGGCGGCTGCTTGACGCAGCAAAACTTCGTATTGTGTGAGAACATGTGCTTGCCGTACTTACGAACAGTCTTGGTGAAGGTGCCTCCAGATCTGGCATAGCCGGGGAGAACATCATCAAGAACTTTCTTGACATTTGTGTAGTCTATCTTGGAGTTACGGTTCGGGTCGAAATATGTGGCCATGGAATATTTCGGGCTTAAGAGGATGAGTGTGCAATGTGTGTCACTGCACAGAACGCGGAATGTTAGAAAAAAAAAGAATGATCGAAATCTAAGAAATCATATGTTACGGGGCGGTTAAGGGATGACTTACTCGGGAAAGTAAGCCACAAGGAAGTTATCCTTATCTGGGTTTGCCAGAATGACGCCTTCGAGGTGTGAACTCGCAACTTGGCGGTCCCCAACGCTGCTCAAGTGCTTGGCACACATGTAGAAGGGGTCGGCTATCACGATGTCCGGGGTCTTGTCTCTAATGATCCGCATCTCCATACTCAGCGAAAACAGCCGAACGAAGGTGTAGTGCAGCGGATGAAGGTTAAACATAGCAAAGATGTCATCAAACCACAGGATGATCGTACCCCCGATGTCTCCATCCACAAAGCCCTTGCCCTCTAGCACCTTGGCCACGAAAACCGGGTATGCCACATCCTTCTCTCTGAGACACCGCTTCTCCAAAGAAAGAACACTGTCGTGCAGACTCCGCATAGCACCGGTTGCAACATTCAGCATATTTGGCAGTAGCATCACCCTACCCGCCACATGCACCCTCCTCGAGATATCCTTAGGTGAAGGTGGCCCGTCCTAAGCACGGATCGTACTTGGTGCCGGCTGGTTCGCATCGGCGCCCTTGTTAGCCTTTCGTTTCCGTCCCTTCTTCTTGATCTCCTGTAATGGGACCGAGTTCTGCTCACAGACCGCCTTCTTGAGCGTGTTGGGGCTGATAATATTTCACACCTCAGCTATCTGAGGCTCGGTGAAGGCGGGAGCTGGAGGCGTCTCCTGAGAACTGAATGCCAGACGACGCCTATTGCAATTGGATTTCTCCGACGTACCAGCTAGATTGCGGTCGTCTTGGTTGGGTTCTTGAGAAAGAGGCCCGCAGAACTCGTCAGCGTACCCATGTTCGGCAAAGTACTTATCGACTTTGGTAAATGTACTGTCGTTGTTGTCGTCGTCGTCCGGATCCTGTGCCATAGGGCTGTCCGGATCCTATGCCATAGGGATATCCGACATAGGGATGTCTGGCAGGTCTGGTAGCGTTGCGGCGTTCTTGCCATGGCTTGGCGCCGGCACGACTGGCGGTCTTGTCTGTGGGGTGGTGTCCCTCGCCCCCAAACGAATCTGGCTCTTCGGCCAAAGCAGCGGCCAGCTTATGCAGGCGCTGAGGGTCATCTCATCTTCTTCGTCGGCCCCAGCGGGTCAAACCGGAGGTAACAGCTCGTCGCAGCCTGGCAGCACCCGAACCACTTCAACCCTATACATTGTGGGTGGCATCGGATTACCGTGGAACATGCGGTTGCCCGGTTGAACAATTCTGCCCTTGGCGACATCGACCAGCTCGGCGCCCACGAAGTGCAGAAGAGTGCAAGGAACGTCGGCGGTGCCCTGCGAAAACATGTACAGGGCGTCAGGGATGCCCAGTCAAAGGCAAGGAGATGAAGTCATCGGCCGAGAGGCTTAGTTACCGTGATGCCGTCGAGCTCGTTTAATGTCGAGGCACCGCCAACGGCGGGCGTGCAACCGACGGAGGGGGCGCTTGCTGGCGAGGTGCCGGCCGGCGTACACCCGGGTGCATTAAGCTCCAATGCCCGTGCCGGCGCCAGAGACACGAATACCGCCTCTGCCGGAGACACCAATGCCGCCGCCGCTGGAGACACCAATGGCGCCGCCGGAGACACCAATGGCGCCGCCTGCGCGCTGTGCAAGTTGCTGGCCGTGAAGCTGGGAACCGGGGGAGGCCCCTGTTGGCCGCCCGCAATCCACGTCGTTAGCCCATGAATCAACGTAGGCACCATGGCGTTGAGCTTCATTCCCAGCTGTTATTCCACTTGCTCTTGGACAAGCTCCGGAATCCGCGCCACTTGTGCCTTGAGTGCTTCAACCTCGCGCGTCTGGCTTTCCGAGCTGGCCTTTTTCTCCTTCCGCACACCAGCGGTATAGTATGACCCCCATTTTGTGGACAAGCCTTTGCCGGCCACAAGACCAGCTGACGTCGGCTTAGTGAGCTTATCCTTCCTTTTCATTATGTTCAACGCCCTATTTAAAGGGGTGTCGAAAGGGGAGCTCTGAGACGACCCCGCTCTACTGCTTTCAGTTTCCCGCGAAAGGAACGTGAACCATTTAGAAATATTGGGGATTAATTAGAGTGCAACCATATGGAGCTAATTACGCGGGGGTGTATTCCTTACCAGAACAAGCTCAAGCGCCCTGGTCTTCGGATCCGTGGTAAGCTCCTTTGTTATTGGGTCCTCCTTGTACTGGGCCCTGACATAGTTCCTAGTCTACTTGTTACCGCTGTATTTCTCGAAGCGGGGCGGTAGGCCTTGCTCGGCACGCTCCGCGTCCTCCTTGTCCCATATAGGCTCCGCCACTCTGTAACCGCCGGGACCGAGTTTGTGTTCCCCTAAGTTCAACTCCCGCATTTCTTTCCCCCACTGACTTGATTCGGAGGTTGCGCTGCTCGAGCACTTGATCTTGAACTCCTTGTACTCATCTTCGCTCATCAAAGGATATTTCGCCTTGATCTTCTCATAACTATCCCCTTTATCAATTATTCTCTTCACCGTGCTTCTCCAAGTAGACAGGGCCGTGCTCATCTTCGTGAGGGCGGCACTGTTCACTTTATTCCCTGAGAGGCATGCGTTTTCAAATTCGGCGGGGAACTTGTATCGTTCGTGCAGCTTCATGAAGTGGAGGTTGCGCAAATTCCCGTGGTCCTTATTCCTAAGGTTATCAGTGTTGATCGAGATGGTGCTCCGGAGAATGCACCCGAGCTGAACCGAGTACCCCTTGTCTATATGTTTGGGCTCCGTTGGATTCCTGTCGGAGTCCACTTGAGTGAATTCCTCCTTGACGGTACGGAGTGCATTCGGATGCCGGTCCTTCCTTTGCTTCTTCGATTGGCTGCCATCTGTGTGTGCGCCGCCATCATCAGTGGTGGCATCCTCGGCGGCACCATCAGTGGTGTCATCCCCGATGTCACTAGGGGTTGTGTAATCAGGATCGGTGTCTTCCGCGGCGTCCTCATAGCGGTGAGGTTGTTCCTCCATCTCCTGGGACAGCTCCCAGAATTGCTTGCCGCCCGAACCACCGGCCTCATTGTTGTGGGCCATGTTTCGCTCTAAATAGGAAAAAAGTTTGGTCAAAAAGTTGGTTATTGTCAAGGAACAAGATCATGGTCTCATCATTTAGGGTTTGTCGACACCGAGGCACCCTAAAAGCCTAAGCTTTCATCATTTAGGGTTTGTCGACGCCGAGGCACCCTAAAAGCCTAAGCGTACATCATTTAGGTTCTCATCGACACCGAGGCATCCGGGGCAGCCAAGTTAAGTTTTCAACATTTAGGGTTTATCGATGCCGAGGCACCCAAGGTTGGGCCTAATCACTTGGCACTAATCACTTGGCTCTATTGCCACCTATGTTGGGTTTATCATCTAGGGTTTATCGATGCTAAGGAGAATTCTAAGTTGGGCCTAATCACTTGGCTCTATTGCCACCTATGGTTTAATGCAGCAAGAATAAAGGGGCAGTTGATCCTACTTAACTAAGTACTAAGATGCCCCGGCCCATGCATTAGTCGCAAGTACCCCATATGTCCTATTTTTAGCAAAGTCATGCTAAAATTCACGGAAAATTTCAACATGACCTTTGCTGAAAAATAGGACATATGGAGTATCCGAATTTGCCGGAACGGAAGTTAATCAACATTCCGGCAAACTCAAGGGCCGGAACGGAAGTTAATCAAGTTGACAAAATTCCCAAGTAGTACAGCATGAACATCACAAGTAGTACCAATGAACATATAGTCCAGCAAGTTGAAAAAGCTGAAGTTCTCAGCATGAAGAATCATACAACACAGCACCTACATTATGATGATACATTTGGAGATTGCACATACAGTTTTCACATAAGCGTAATTGTTCTGGAAATTGCACATATAGTTTTGACAGCACAGCACCTATGACAGCACATACAGTTTTTCACATTTGTAGATTGCACATACAGTTTTCACATAGAGCAATGTTCTTTTCATTTCACCTTCCATTTTTTTTGCAATTCAACTCACTTCCTTTACTTATAGTTACTGCTCCCAAATGAAATGACACTTTGACATGGCTGCAATTTTCAGTGTCTACTTATCTGCAATTTTTCTGTGTCTGCTTAGGAGAAATAGGTTTCAAACTTTAGCTTATTTTGTATAAGGAGACTAAAAAACTATCTAAGGAGTTCTTCAAGTTCAAGTTACAGCCTGCATGACATTTTCCTACACAATGCTTGTTGTAAATAATTACTTAAAGTAAACACTTTTTTTATCTCAGCTTACTTGCTACCCTGTCTATTTCTTCTATGCTATCCTTATACTCTGCTTAAGGACAGATGCTACTTGTCTTGGCTATATACAGCAAATTGACCTGGTTGTGTTCTATGCTATTATGCTACTTGTTCTATGCTACTTGTGTTCTACGCATTTATCACTCCAGAAAACTTTCAGTAACAAGTGAGAAGCATCTGCATTTTCTTAGTGAACTTTTGAGTGCATTTATCACTTGTTGGAGTATGCTACAACTTCTGCAAATCATGAACTCCTTTAGTTTACATCTCAGTTTTAGCAAATACGAGGGGGAAGGAGGGGAAGAGGGGAGAGGTGAGGAATCACCTGTGGGATAATGGCAGGCTGCCGTAGGAGGACGCCGGTGTCGAGGAGGTAGCGAGCGGCGGCGCGTTGAGGAGGCGGCGCGTCGAGGAGGAGGAGGCGCGTCGAGGAGGTGGCGCGTCGAGGAGGAGGAGGCGCGTCGAGGAGGTGGCGCGTCGAGGAGGCGGCGTGTCGAGGAGGAGGCGGTGGAGGTGGGGCAGCGGAGGGTTCGGCCGGCTGGGCGCGCCGCGGCGGCGGGCCGTCAGCGGTGGTGGTGGCTAGGAACCCTAGCTGTCGCGCTCGGGAGGGAGGTTGACGCAGGCGGGGCCACGGGGGGAGGGGGACGGCGAGGGCACGGGCGCGGGCGGAGGGGGGACGGTGCTCGGCTCGGGGACGGCGAGGGACGCGGCGAGGGAGGTGGCGCTCGGCTCGGGGACGGCGAAGGAGGCAAGGGGGACGGCGAACACGGGGGAACAGCGGGAGAGATTAGAGAGATTGGGGATTTAGTGTGGGGGGAAACTTTCTAATGGCGCATCGGTGCACCATAAGTACGACTATTCTAATGGTGCACCAGCTCTCGGTGCGCCATTAGAATTTTGTTCTAATCTAGCCCACTAGCCCTATCTACCACCTAACCCTATCTACAATAGAACCCACCCACTAGCCCGACTGGTCAGCACGCAGCACACACACCAGGAGGTCTTGGGTTCGATTCCCAGGCTCCCCAATATTTTTTTATGCATTTTAAATGCTGTTTTTTTATATTTATTTGTGTTTAAATATGTTCAAACTTGTTACTTGAAAATATCATCGGCGGCGGCAGTGGAGCGCGGGGGAGGGTGCGGGGATCGAGATCGAGATGGAGGGGAATCGAGATCGAGATGGAGGGGGATCGAGATCAAGTGTCCTCATGAATTCAAAAATTGCCCATGAAATTTAAAAATATTCATGATATCAAAAAGTGCCCATGAAATACAATCGGGAAATGAAGACTACGATTTAAATACAATCGATCTTAGCTAGCTATCTGTTCACAATCTTCTTGCCCTTCTTTTTCGCAAATGGAGTTCTTCTGTGGAACGGACGTCCTTTAGGTAGGGTGGTCCTGCTTCTTCTTGTGGTATGTGCTGCTACTTCATCGTCGTCGTCATGTTCGATCTTCGGGTCACCGTACTTTTCGAAGTCTTGCTCATTGGCTACTCCATCCATTCCGATGATCTTCCTTTTGCCTCTCCTCACGACAACACGACTGGGCTTTGACGGGTCGGTAATGAAGAAGCACTGGTCCACTTGGGAAGCCAGTACCCATGGCTCATTTTTCGCGGTGACGTTTGCGCCCACGGTCTTGGATTTGGCTTCGGGTATAACCATGGTGGTGAAATATCGGTCTTCTTTTAGGACGCTCTTGGCCCATCTGACACGGAACATCGGCACCTTCTCTCCAGCGTAGCTCAGCTCCCAGATCTCCTTGATCCTTCCGTAGTATCTGTCCTTGTCCTTACCGGTGTAGGATTCCATCGTTACCCCGGAGTTCTGATAACCATCGCTCTTCATGTCCTTGTCCTCAGTGTAGAATGTGTAGCCGTTGATATCGTACGCCTCATAGGTCATCAGGTTGTGCTCGGCGCCCTGTGACAAGGCGAATATGAGTTGTTCTTCCGCGAAAGAATCTTCATGTAAAGGGTACGACAGAAGCTTCTGCTTGAACCAACGCGTGAAACATGAGTTGTGCTCTTTGAGTATATCTCCGTCCGTCCTCTGTTGGCCTTGGTCATTGTACGTATTCTCAATAAAGGTTTTGTGCTCTACCACCCAAGGATCGACCACGTCTATGTGTTATAGCACGACTAGGTTTGCTCTTTCAAAGTCGGCGAGTTGACCCTCGAAGTCGACATGCATTTCGCGGCGACCCTCACGGTGACCCCATCCAGCGAGCCTGTCGAGGTGCCTGTTGACGGGCAGACCAACGGGGTTCTCGATGCCTAGATAATTCGTGCATCCTTAGGGTGACTCAACATCTTGTCTTTTTTATTTATCTACGGATCATTTCCGTCATCTTCCCGCTTCTTCTCCTCCCTATCCGCGTGCCAACGCAGGAGCTTTGCTACCTTAGGGTCCGCGAAATACCGCTGCAGATGAGGAGTGATCGGAAAGTACCACACCGATTTTCGAGGACCTTTCTTCATCTTCTTGTATCGAGTGACGCCGCACACCGGACATACGGTAGACTCCGCGTGCTCGTCCCGATAAATGATACAATTGTTCATGCACACATGGTATTTCACGTGCGGCAAATCCAGAGGACGCACGATTTTCTTCGCCTCCTCGAAACTGGTCGGGCACTTGTTCCCCTTGGGAAGACGTTTGTGCCAGAATGACATGTTCTCGTCGAAGCATGCGTCGGTCATTTTGTGTTTTACCTTCATCTCCAGAGCCATGAGCGTTACTTTCAGGCGGGTATCCTCGGGCCTGCATCCTTCATACAATGGAGTAACCGCGTCTATCTCCAGTTGATCCAGCTTGGCTTTCTCTCGGGCGGCAGCTCTTGCGTTATTCGTCTGCTTGAGAAGCAGCTCTTGAATATGAGGGTCCTGCACCCAGCCTCCATCGTCGTCTGCTCCGGCATCTTCATCTTCATGATCATGCCCTTCGTCTTGATCTTCCCCATCATCATTTACGACATCTTCTACATGATGACTGTGTATAGCATCACCGTCGTGATCATGTCCTAGAGATTCTTCGTCTTCTCACCTGCCCTCGCCGCGATGGTACTTGTCTTGTTGCCCTTCCTCATTTCTTGCCCGGCCCCCATGGACGACTTCATAGTCATCTTCATCACCTTGCCATCGATAGCCATCCATGAAACCACGCAAGAGCAGGTGGTCCCGCACCTTCCCGGAATCCGGGTCCGCAATAAGGCTCTTCAGCTTGCATCTTCGACACGGACATCTTATCTCCGTCTCATTCTTTTGAAGCATCTCGGCCTTCGCGGAGCTCAAAAACCTATTCACGATGCCTTCAGTCATCGTGCGGACCATGGTCGCCTGCGGGGTAGAGCAAAACGATATTTTAGAACCAAGAAATTTTTTGGCATGACCTTCCCTAAAAATAGGACCAAAAAGAATGCATAGTGCCAAAATTCTCGCCGAAACGGAAATGAATCAAAACATGCCGGCAAAATATTGGCAACTATCGCATTTCAAATACCGGTACCTTCAAACACAATCATATATGCAACACCACAAACACATGCAACACCACAAACATACATAGATCTAGCTAGGCCACAAAAAGTGCATGTTCACGTTGTTGGAGCGAGCTAGGGAGAAAAAAGTAGATCTACATCATGAAGATAGCTTTCCCCTTACTTACCTATCAAAAAAAAAGGTAATTTCACCACTTAATTTTGATGAATTTATGGTAGAAATGAGGTGAGGAGGAGGAGGCAGCCGAGACAAGCTTGGAGGAGGAGGTGGAGAGAATGAAGTGGGGAAAGTGAGTGGGTAGGTGGGCTGTCCAAAATATCTTGTTGGTCCCAGGTTACTAATGGCGCACCAGCACATAATGCGCCATTAGTAACCCTGGTTACTAATGGCGCACCGGCGGGTGGTGCGCCATTAGTACTTTTTGCAGAAAAGTAAAAAAAAAACATATGTATACTAATGGCGCACGGTGTCATAGTGCACCATTAGAAGTTTAAACTACTAATGGCGCACTGTGATATGGTGCGCCATTAGTAGGTTCGCAAAAAAGTAAAAAAAATATACTAATGGCACACTGTCCTGGCCGTGCGCCATTAGTAGTTCTAACTAGTAATGGCGCACTTTGTATCCATGCGCCATTAGTTTGTATGGAAAAATGGGAAAAAAATCGATAGTAGTGGCGCACCGTGAGGCCGGTGCGCCATTAGTGTCTGCCACACTAATGGCGTACCTGAGGCCAGTGCACCATTAGTATATAGTAGTGGCGCACTGTCTACCTGGTGCACCATTAGAATCAGTCCTATCTATAGCCCTTTTGCTCAAAATTGCCGTCGTCCACCTCCGTGACCACCAGTCTAGTAGTCCTGAGTATGTTAGGAACCCGTTGCCTCTTTGCTTTCAGTTCTACACTGGCTCCGCTCCCCGAGGCAGCACCGGTCTCAGCGCCGGTCTCGATGCCGGTCTGAATCTCAGCGCCGGTCTCAGTCTCAGCACCGGTCTGCGTGTCGGTCTCAGCACCGGTCTGCGTGTCGGTCTCAGTCCCCGATGCCATCGGTGGGCCCAGCAACAACATCTGTTGATCGTCGGTAAGGCTAAAAAAATCGTCTGCCACCGGGTAGACGTCGTTGCAATCACCAGAACCCTGTCCTTCATCGTTGCTAGCCATGTTTCCTATGATTAAATCTAGTCAATTAATTCTAGACCTAATAAAATGAAGAATGACATAAAAAAGGACTATTGTTTTGCAGGAATGTTGACTCCTTCCTGGTGCGGCAAATCCCAGGCACTCGATATGTCCTAGTTTGTAGCACAAGTCATGCCGAAATTCACGGGAAATTTCGGCATGACCTTTGCTAAAAAGTGGACAAATCGAGAACCTGAAATTTGCCGGAATAGAAATGAATCAACATTCCGGCAAAACATAGGCCACTCAGCATCATTCCCTGGAAACAACAAAGCCACTTGGGCACAATCGAACAACTTCAATGAAAAGATATAACATGACCACTTCAATGAAAAATAAAATTTGCCTAAATTCTTTTCCTTGAAAAATAGTGGTCTTTTCAGAAATCAAAAACCTTTGCAAAATGACCTCACTAAACACAGAACCCAATTAAATTGCAAAGGAACTCCATTTCTCTAACCCTTCTGACCTAATGCTCTAAAATAAAATTTTCCTCTAACCTAGCCAATCTACTTAACCTAGCTTGTTAATCCAACGAACCTAATTACCTACCTATTTAACCTAGTTAGTTAATCTAGTTTACCTAGATAATTAACCCTAATTAAACTAGTTAACGCAGCTAGTTCTCTGTCAAAGCCTAAAATAAATTTTTGCACTAATTAACCTGGATAATTAACCTAATTAACCTAGTTAACTTGACTAGTTCTCTGTCAAAGCCCTAACTAAGTTTTTGCACTAACCTATATAATTAACCTAATTAAACTAGTTAACCTAACTACTTCTCTGTCAAAGCCCTAACTAAATTTTTGCCCTAACCTAGATAATTAACCTAATTAAACTGGCTAACCTATGCATGAGAGAGATAGGAGGGGTGGGGGCTTACAGATGATGGCTCCGGTGGTGGCGACGGAGGCAGTGGTGGCGAGGGAGGCAGGGGCGTCTCCGGTGACGGCGAGGGAGGCAGGGGCGTCTCCAGTGACGGTGAGGAAGGCAGTTGTGGTGAGGAAGGATCCGGTGGCGTCGACGGCAGCTCCGGTGGCGTTGACGAGGCCGCGCGGCTCCGTGGCGTTGGGGGCGGTTCCGATGTCGTCGACGGCGCACGGCACTGGCGGCGTCGACGTCGGCGGCGAAGTGGGGCGACGGTGAATCGGGGAGACGGCGGCGCGCGGGGTGGGTTGAAGGATTTGGGGGAGAAGTGGTGGCCGGGGGGAAATGGTTTTTTGGTTAAGTCAAACTTAGCGGTAGCGCGTTTCGCAAAACGCGCTATAGCTAAGATAGCTATAGCGGTTTTTGCAAAATGCGCTGCTGCTATAGCTATGTAAATTTCTTCCTTTTTAATTTCCTTTTCTATTTCTATAGCAGGGGTCTAGGACACGCGCTGCAGCTACGTTAGCTATAGCACCTCTTACAAACAAATGCTGCTGCTATGCCTTCCTCTGTTTTTTCGCTTTTTCATTTATTTTGCTTTATTTTATTTTTTTCCTTTCTCCTTTTTCTATTTCTTTCATTTTCATTTACTTTTCTATTTGTTTTTCATCTTACTTTATTTCCATTAGTAGTAGCGCTCTTCTTAGGAAATGCACTGCTAATTATACCCTAGCGGTAGTGCGTTTCTTCGAAGCCCGCTACTGCTATGTGTAGCCTATCATTCTGCCAATGGGAATATTAGTAGTAGCGCTTTTGCAGCTACAGCGCTACTGCTAAGGTTGTATCTGTAGCGCGGTTTTTCTTCAATCGCTACTGCTATATAGCACTAGCGCGCTTTTTTGACCCGCGCTGTTGCTAAATTTCTGTGTATAAGGTTTTCCCTAGTAGTGCTTGTTCATCTGCACTCCTATTTGAGCGTTCTTGGGCTCGTTTTGAAGCTATCGATGTGCCCGAGGCTCTCGCGTAGGTATCAACATCGTTTGACAAATTTTTTTGGAGGTTTTTCATCGGCCCAGAACCCCTCCACCCACTATCATGCTTGTGCCACCAATTCATCACCAACCCTTCCCAAGAGTGACCATTCGGTACCATGTACATAGAAAAACTACCAAGGGAAGATTGTAGCTCTCCATCGTCTACATAAAACAATGATGCTCGACATCGATGATGACTATCCATCCTATGACACCAACTACCAGAAGCACGACTGTTTACCTCCGACTACGTGAAAGGTTAAGTGCGACGAATGTATCCATTCCATCACAATATTTTCCTTCCTTGCCATTAACTTTGATAGTCCACTGTTCTTTGTGTACACCTTAATACCTACTAGCAGTTGGGGTGCACCGTGGCGTGCCGCCTGAAGAAGTACTTCTGACATTATAGCCCCTAACCAGAGCGCTTTTGTTCCGGGGTATGAGCTAACATATTTTCTACAGAGAAGAAGTGGCGCAATGGGATATGCAATGGTCAAACTTGATATGAGTAAAGCTTATGATTGTGTTGAATGGCCATTCTTGAAGGCTATGATGGGAAAATTGGGCTTTGATAGAGAGTGGATTAAATTTATCATGAAGTGCATTACCACTGTCAAATACAAGATCAAAGTTAACACAGATGTCACTAACACAATTATACCCCAGAGAGGTCTTCGTCAAGGAGACCCTCTCTCCCCATATCTTTTCTTGATTTGTGCAGAGGGATTCTCAGCCATGCTACACAAGGCCGAACTAAATGGTTCGGTCACAGGAATCAAAGTCTGTAGGGGAGCCCCTAGTGTTAGCCACCTACTTTTTGCAGACGATTCGTTGTTGCTTATGGAGGCTAATTCAAGCAATGCCCAAGAAGTTAACTGCATTTTGAACATATATGAAGCCTTCTCTGGTCAAATGATTAACAAGGATAAGTCTTCAATCTTGTTTCGCAAGAACACAAAGGTATGGAAAAAACAAGAAATTAGGGATATCTTGCAAATATATGTGGAGGGCTTGTCACCAAAATACCTAGGCCTTCCAACATATGTAGGACAAGCGAGGGCAAAGACTTTTGAATATTTGAAGGAAAGAATTTGGAAAAAGATTCAAGGCTGGAAGGAGAAGTTGCTCTCAAAGTCAGGAAAGGAAACCTTAATAAAAGCTATAACACAAGAAATTCCTGTCTACACCATGGCATATTTTGACATCACTAAGGGCCTGTCTTAAGAACTGAACACCATGATCAACAAGTATTGGTGGATTCAAGCTGACAAGGAAAATAATGAAGGAAATATGCCATACAGGTAATAACAAAGTTGTTATTTTATATTTCCTTATTCATGATAAAGGTTTACTATTCATGCTAGAATTGTATTGATGGGAAACCTTAATACATGTGTGACTACATAAACAAACAATGTGTCCCTAGTGAGCCTCTACTAGACTAACTCGTTGATCAAAGATGGTTAAGGTTTCCTAACCATGGACATGAGTTGTCAATTGATAACGAGATCACATCATTAGGATAATGATGTGATGGACAAGACCCATCTGTTAGCTTAGCATTTGGTCATACAATTTATTGCTACTGCTTTCATGTATGCAAAAACATATTCCTTTGACTATGAGATGATGCAACTCCCGGATACCGGAGGAGTGACTTGTGTGCTATCAAACGTTACAACATAACTGGGTGATTATAAAGATGCTCTACAGGTATCTCCGAAGGTGTTCTATTGGGCTGGCGTGAATCGAGATTAGGATTTGTCACTCCGAGTATCAGAAAGGTATCTCTGGTCCCTCTCGGTAATACGCATCATAATAAGCATTGCAAGCAAATGACTAATGAGTTAGTCACGGTATGATGTATTATGGAACGAGTAAAGAGACTTGCCGGTAACGATATTGAACTAGGTATGAAGATACCAACGATCGAATCTCGGGCAAGTAACATACCGATGGACAAAGGGAATAATGCATGCTGTCATAACAGTTCGACCGATAAAGATCTTCGTAGAATATGTGGGACCCAATATGAGCATCCAGGTTCTGCTATTGGTTATTGACCGGAGAGATGTCTAGGTCATGTCTACATAGTTCTCGAACCCGTAGGGTCCACACGCTTAACGTTCGTTGACGATATAGTATTATATGAGTTATGTGATTTGGTCACCGAATGTTGTTCGGAGTCCCGGATGTGATCACGGACATGACAAGGAGTCTCGAAATGCTCGAGAGGTAGAGAGGATGATGGTATTTGAACATCGAAAGTGTTCTGGAGTGTATCAGGTATTTATCGAAGTACCAAAGGGGTTACCGGAACCCCTGGGGGAAGATGTGGGCCATATGGGCCATGAGAGGGGAGCACACCAGCCCACAAGGGGTGTTGCGCCCCTGTTGGGAAATGTAGCATGCAATTTCAAAAAAATTCCAATGCTCACGCAAGATCTATCTAGGAGATGAATAGCAACGAGAGGGGTAGAGTATGTCAACGTACCCTTGTAGACCAAAAGCAGAAGCGTTTGACAACACGGTTGATGTAGTCGAACTTCTTCTCGTTCCGACCAATCAAGCACCGAACATACGACTCCTTTGAGTTCTGCACACGTTCAGCTCGATGACGTCCCTCGGACTCTTGATCTAGCAGTGTCGAAGAAGTAGATGATTTCTGTCAACATGACGGCATGGTGACGGTGATGGTGAAGTGATTCGCGTAGGGCTTCGCGTAAGCACTACGAGAATATGACCAGAGGCGTAAACTGTGGAGGGGGGCGTCGTACATGGCTAACAATAGTTGATGTGTGTTCTTGGCGCCCCCTCCCCACGTATATATAGGTGGGAGGGGGACGGGAACAGCCTAGGGGCACCCCAAGTAGGAGGAATCCTACTTGGGGCCCTAGTCCAATTAGCCCCCCTTTCCTTATTACCGGAGGGGGAAAAGGGAAGACGGAAGGCAGGAAGGAAAGGGGGACCGAACCCCCTCTTCCTTCTCCTATTCGGCCTCCTGCCTTAAGGGGGGCGCGCCACCCCTTGTGGGCTGGTGTGCTCCCCTCTTATGGCCCATAAGGCCCATTATTCCCTCGGGGGGTTCCGGTGACCCCCCGGTAGTCCGATAAATACCCGATACTACTCGGAACACTTCCGGTGTCCGAATACTATCATCCTATATATCAATCTTTATTTCTCGACCATTTCACGACTCCTCGTCATGTCCGTGATCTCATCCAGGACTCCGAACAACATTCGGTCACCAAATCACATAACTCATATAATACAAAATCGTCATCGAACGTTAAGCGTGCGGACCCTACAGGTTTGAGAACTATGTAGACATGATCGAGACACCTTTTCAGTCAATAACCGATAGCAGAACCTGGATGCTCATATTGGCTCCCACATATTCTATGAAGATCTTTATCGATTGAACCGTTATGACAACATACGTTATTCCCTTAGTAATCGGTATGTTACTTGCCCGAGATTCGATCATCGGCATCTTCTTACCTAGTTCAATATCGTTACCGGCAAGTCTCTTTACTCATTCTCTAATGCATCATCCTGCAACTAACTCATTAGTTACTTTGCTTGCATGGCTTCTTATGATGTGCATTACCGAGAGGGCCCAGAGATACCTCTCCGATACTAGGAGTGACAAATCCTAAACTTGATCTATGCCAACCCAACAAACACCTTCGGAGATACCTTTAGAGCATCTTTATAATCACCTAGTTATGTTGTGGCGTTTGATAGCACAAAAGGCATTCCTCTGGTATCCGGGAGTTGCATAATCTCATAGCCGAAGGAATATGTATTTGACATGAATAAAGCAATAGCAATAAAACTGAACGATCATAACGCGAAGCTAACGAATGGGTCTTGTCCATCACATCATTCTCCTAATGATGTGATCCTGTTTATCAAATGATAACACATGTCTATGGTTAGGAAACTTAACCATCTTTGATCAACGAGCTAGTCTAGTAGAGGCTTACTAGGGACACAATATTTTGTCCATGTACCCACACATGTATCAAGTTTTCGGTTAATACAATTCTAGCATGAATAATAAAAATTTATTATTATATAAGGAAATATAAAATAACAACTTTATTATGCCTCTAGGACATATTTCCTTCAGTCTCCCACTTGCACTAGAGTCAATAATCTAGTTCACATCGCCATGTGATTTAACACCAATAGGTCACACCATTATGTGATTAACACCCATAGTTCACATCGCCATGTGACCAACACCCAAAGGGTTTACTAGAGTCAATAATCTAGTTCACATCGCTAGGTGATTAACACCCAAAGAGTATTAAGGTGTGATCATGTTTTGCTTGTGAGAGAAGTTTAGTCAACGGGTCTGCCACATTCAGATCCGTATGTATTTTGCAAATTTTTATGTCTGCAATGCTCTGCATGGAGCTATTCTAGCTAATTGCTCCCACGTTCAATATGCATCTAGATTAAGACTTAGAGTCATCTAGATCAGTGCCAAAGCTTGCATCAACGTAACTCTTTATGACAAAATCTTTATCACCTCCATAACCGAGAAACATTTCCTTAAGTCATTTTTAAGGTAACTAAGGATAATTTTGACCGTTATCTAGTGATCTACTACTGGATCACTATTGTAACCCCTTGCCAAACTCATGTCAAGGTACACAATAGTTTTGGTACACAACATGGCATACTTTATAGAACCTATGGCTAAGGCATAGGGAATGACTTTCATTCTCTCTTTATCTTCTACCGTAGTCGGGTTTTGAGTCTTTTACTCAACTTCACACCTTACAATACAGGCAAGAACTCCTTCTTTGACTGATCCATTTTGAACTCCTTCAAAATCTTGTCAAGGTATGTAATCATTGAAAGTCTTATCAAGCGTCTTGATCAATCTCTATAGATCTTGATGCCAAATATGTAAGCAGCTTCACCGAGGTCTTTCATCGAAAAAATTCTTATTCAATTGTCATTTTATGCTATATAGAAATTCTATATCATTTGTAATCAATAATATGTCATCCACATATAATATCAGAAATGCTATAGAGCTCCCACTGACTTTCTTGTAAATACAGGCTTCACCGTAAGTCTTTACAAAACCATATGCTTTGATCACCTCAGCAAAGCGTATATTCCAACTCTGAGATGCTTGCACCAGTCCATAGATGGGTCATTGGAGCTTGCACATCTTGTTAGCACCTTTAGGATCGACAAAACCTTCTGGTTGCATCATATACAACTCTTCTTAGAGATATCCATTTAATGAATGCAGTTTTCACATCCATTTGCCAGATTTCATAAAATGTGGCAATTGATAACATGATTTGGACAGACTTTAAGCATCGCTACAGGACTTGTCGAAAACCTTTTGCGACAAGTCGAGCTTTATAGACAGTAACATTACCATCAACGTTAGTCTTCTTCTTGAAGATCCATTTATTCTCTTATGGGTCGCCGATCATCGGGCAAATCCACCAAAGTCCACACTTTGTGAAAGCACAAGTGCTCCCTGGGTGATTTTGGTAATTAATGTGAACATATCTCTTGTTGGACTAATATTTCTACCTAGTATATTTCAGATAAGTTCAACATATTGGAGTGGCATGGACAAGAGGATGTGGAACCCCTTCAAGATGCTAAGGACAAACATTGGCAAAAGCTCAGGACTCTGCATTTTCATTTTAGTGATCTAAGATCACATTGAGTCCATAGGAAAGCCAATACAATTAAAAGGGGATGAGGTGTTGCTTAATGGCTTGCTTGCTCAAAGTTCTTAGTGATATGCTTCAAAAACCCTCAACCACTTTCTTATATCCACATATGTCCTAAACCTAAAAGTCAAACTCGGCCCCACCGATTTGATCTATTCGGCGCCACCGAGTTCATTTGACATAGCCACTGCCAAACCCTAATCAGTCCGGTCACCGATGGGTCTCGGTCTCACCGAGATGTGCTTGCAAACTCTCTGTTGCCTATTGCAATAATTTCGGTCTCACCAAGTTTGTGAAATCGGTCCCACTGAGTTTGCTTGACCAATTCTCTGTTTGCTTATTACCAAAATTGGTCTCACCGAATTTGTGTAATTGGTCAAACCAAGTTGAGGTTTTTACCCTAATCCTAGCACATCGGTCCCACCGAGTTGACCTTATCGATCCCATTGGAAACTCTAATGTTCACATTTTGACCTGAATTGGTCTGACCGAGTTTCACCATTCGGTCTCACTGAGTTTGGGAATCTACGTGTAACGAGGCTATATATACCCCTCCACCCACTCTTCATTCGTGGAGAGAGCCATCAGAACATGCCTACACTTCCACTTCTCATTTTCTGAGAGAGAACCACCTACTCATGTGTTGAGACCAAGACATTCCATTCCAACCACCAGAATCTTGATCTCTAGCCTTCCCCAAGTTGCTTTCCACTCAAATCATCTTTCCACCATAGCTAAATCTGTGAGAGAAAGTTGAGTGTTGGGGAGACTATCATTTGAAGCACAAGAGCAAGGAGTTCATCATCAACACAGCATCTATTACCTTTTGGAGAGTGGTGTCTCCTAGATTGGTTAGATGTCACTTGGGAACCTCCGTCAAGATTGTGGAGTTGAACCAAGAAGTTTGTAAGGGCAAGGAGATCGCCTACTTTGTAAAGATCTACCCAAGTGAGGCAAGTCCTTCGTGGGCGATGGCCATGGTGGGATAGACAAGGTTGCTTCTTCGTGGACCCTTTGTGGGTGGAGCCCTCCATGGACTCACGCAACCGTTACCCTTCATGGGTTGAAGTCTCCACCAACATGGATGTACGATAGCACCACCTATCGGAACCACGCCGAGAATCTCCGTGTCTCCAATTGTGTTTGCACACTCCAATCCCATCACTTTAATTTCTTGCAAGTTGCATTCTTTACTTTTCGCTGCTCATGTACTCTTTGCATGCTTGCTTGAATTGTATTGTGTATGCTTGAAATTGTGTTATTTTCCAACCTCAATTAAAAAACATAAAAACTGCTATCTTCGCTTGTTGAGGGTCTAATCACCCCCCTCTTGACACCTCTTCTCGATCCTTTCAATTGGTATCAGAGCTTTCGTCTCCATGGCTTTGGTTTAATCACCATTGGAGGAAGATGGATGAGTCTACAATTGGGAGTATTAGACATAGAGTGCCTATGCTTGATGGAGAGTTCTATAGTGAGTGGAAAAATGAGATGCTTGGAATTTTTCATGAATATCACTTGAACAAGTACATTACTACTCCTTGTGAACCCCTTGTTGACCCCTTGCATCCTACCCCTGATGAGTCTCTTGACATGGTTTGCAATCTTAGAACTATCAATCTTATCACTAGAGGTTTGCCTAGAAATTTGATTGGTCACTTGCCAACTCTTGAGTGTGCTTATACTATATGGAGATGTCTTGAGGAACGATTTCCGGACTATTCCTTGAAAAAATTAGATGAGATTCTTCATAAGTCTATTGCTTTGAATATGATGAGTTGTAATGATCCTAAGTTTGGAGATTGTTTATTTGAGCTTCGTGACCTTATGCATGCCAAAGGAGATGTTGGAATTATTAGCAATACCATTTCCGAAGCTATTAGAATTCATAGGGATGAACATTGTCAAAATTATATATCTAATGAATCACTCTCTCTAGGAAATGATCATTTGCAAGACAATGTTGAACATGGATACTATGATGAGGATGATGATAGTGACCTTGATCTTGAAGAGTCTATGAGACACTTTGGTCTTATGGCTAATCTTCACGGCTACATGGCTGGAGGAAAGGAATGGGTCCTTGATAGTGGATATACCGATTACATGACCGGAGACAAAGATATGTTTTGTGAGCTTGCTAAAAATGATGGCCCTCGAAAGTATGTCACTTTTGGTGATAACTCAAAGGGTAAGGTGGTTGGCCTTGGTAAGGTGGCCATCTCACATGACAGCTCCATACAAAATGTTATGCTCGTTGAATCTCTTGGCTATAATCTACTTTATGTATCTAGATTAGCTGACTTTGGATTCAATGTCCTATTTACTAAAGTAGATTGCCAAGTTTTTCGAAGAGATAATCACAAAATGGTCTTTACCGACATACGTAGAGGTGATCTATACATTGTTGATTTCACTAAAAAGGCTCAACCTAGAACTTGCTTAATTGCTAAATCCTCTAAAGGCTGGTTGTGGCATAGACGGTTAGGTCATGTGGGCATGCGAAATCTTGACAAGCTTATTAAAGGTGATCATATCCTTGGTTTTAAAGATGTTACATTTGACAAGGATAGACTTTGCAGTGCTTGCCAAGCAGGAAAACAGGTTGGAGGAAGCCACCCCGTGAAGAACATCATGACCAAGAGGAGACCGCTCGAGCTACTTCACATGGATCTTTTCAGTCCCAATGCCTACAAGAGTCTCGGTGGTAACTTGTTTGGATTGGTCTTTGTTGATGATTTTTCAAGATTTATGTGGGTGTTCTTTCTTGATGATAAATCGCAGGTCCAAAAGATCTTCAAAAACTTCGCTAGGAAGGCCCAAAACCAATTTGAAGTGAAGATCAAGAAGGTTTGCAGCGACACCGGAACGGAGTTCAAGAACGCCAATGTGGACACCTTTCTTGAGGAAGAAGGGATTTCACATGAGTTCTCGGCTACGTACACACCTCAACAAAATGGAGTTGTTGAGAGGAAGAACCGGACACTCATCATAATGGCGATAACGATGCTTGATGAGGACAAGACGCCAAAACACTTTTGGGCGAAAGCGGTTGAGACAGCTTGTCATGCAATGACTTGTCTATATCTTCACAAGCTACTCGGCAAGACGACATACGAGCTTCTCACCAGTAACAAACCCCAAGTTGGATACTTTCGGGTATTCGGCTCGAAGTGCTACATTCTTGATAAGCATCGTCGTTCAAAATTTACTCCTAAATCTCATGAAGGTTTCCTACTCGGTTATGGCTTAGACTCTCACACTTACCGTGTCTACAAGAATTTCACCCGGAAGGTTGAAGAGACGGTAGATGTGAAGTTTGATGAATCTAACGGCTCGCAAGTAGAGAAATTGCCAATTGATGTAGGTGACAAAGATCCTTCAGAAGCAATCCAAGCCTTGTCTATTGGCAAGATTCACCCAACAGAGGTGAAGGAGAGTACCTCGTCCGTCCAAGTGGAAGCCTCAACTTCACGCCAAGGTGAACCACAAGTTGACTTGGAGGCATCCACGAGTGGGACACATCAAGACGATGAGCACGAGGGTGTACAACAAGATGAACCTCTACGACCTCCTTCTCCACCTCCACAGGAGAACAACAACGCCAACAACAACGAAGAAAGACAAGAGGAATAATAAGACAATGAAGAGGATGTTCCACCCCGACCCAAACAAAAGCTCTCATGAGTTCGAGCAAGACTCTCAAGAGATCATCCCATTGAAAAAATCTTTGATGATATCCAAACCGGGAGAATTACTCGCTCTAAAACTCGTTTGGCTAACTTTTGTGAACATTACTCATTCATTTGTAGCATTGAATATATGAAGGTTGAAGAAGCGTTGGAAGATTCGGATTGGATAAATGTGATGCATGAAGAGCTACACAACTTTGAGAGGAATCAAGTGTGGACGTTGGTTGAAAAGCCCGATGAGAAGCACAATGTCATTGGAACCAAATGGGTGTTTCAGAACAAGCAAGATGAAGATGGACAAGTTGTACGCAACAAGGCTCATCTCATTGCTCAAGGCTACACTCAAGTCGAAGGTATGGATTATGGTGAGACATATGCCCCTGTTGCTAGACTTGAGTCCATTCGCATCTTACTTGCTTATGCCAATCATCATGACATTACCTTACATCAAATGGACACCAAAAGTGCTTTTCTAAATGGTGAAATTGAGGAGGAAGTTTATGTTAAACAACCTACCGGCTTTGTTAATCCTAAGAAACCCGAACATGTTTATAAACTTCAGAAAGCTCTTTATGGTCTTAAACAAGCTCCTAGAGCTTGGTATAAATGCTTGACTAAGTTTCTTCTTGAAAAAGGGTTTTAAATTGGTAAAATTGATTCTACACTCTTTACTAAAAGTGTTAATGGATAATTCTTTGTGTGCCAAATTTATGTTGATGATATCATATTTGGTTCAACTAACCCTCATTTTAGTGAAGAGTTTGGAAAGCTAATGTCGGAGAAGTTTGAGATGTCTATGATGAGTGAACTCAAGTTCTTTCTTGGTTTGCAAATCAAGCAAAACTAAGGAGGGAACCTTTATCTCTCAAACAAAGTGCACCAAGGACTTATTCAAGAAATTCAACATGCAACAATGCAAAGGTATGAATACCCCCATGCCTACTAGTGGACATCTTGACTTGACAAAGGATGGCAAACCGGTTGACCAAAAGGTTTACCACTCTATGATTGGTTCATTGTTATATCTATGTGCCTCCCATCCTGATATCATGCTAAGTGTGTGCATGTGTGCACAATATCAAGCGGCCCCCAAAGAATGTCATCTTAAGGTTGTGAAAAGGATAGTGAGATACTTAATCCATACACCAAATTTTGGCATTTGGTATCATAAGAGGTCTTCTTTTGATCTTGTTGGCTACTCCGATTCGGACTATGCCGGTGACAAGGTTGATAGAAAGTCCACTTCGGGTACTTGTCAATTTCTTGGTAGATCTCTTGTGTCTTGGTCCTCCAAAAAAAGAAAACTCGGTATCCTTATCCACCGCCGAAGCGGAATACATTGCCATCGGTTCATGTTGTGCTTATTACTTTGGATGACCCAAACTCTTAAAGATTATGGGATATATGTGAAACATGTGCCATTGCTTTGTGACAATGAGAGTGCTATTAAGATTGCTCATAATCCCGTGCAACATTATCGAACTAATCATATCGAAGTTCGTCATCATTTCATTCAAGATCATGTTGCTAAGGGGGATATCAAATTTAAGCATGTTCGTACCGATAAGCAATTGGCGGATATATTCACCAACCTCTTGATGAGAAAGTGTTTTGCCGTTTGAGTGGTGAATTGAACGTTATTGATGCCTCGAACTTGGAGTAGAAACTCCATGTGGATGCATGCAAGGCATGAGCCTTACTTTGACTAATCCTTGATATTTCTTTTATGATGATGATCATATGTCTTGGATATACTTGTACTTTGCATGCTATCTAACCCTTGTAGCTACTTGGATAAGCCCAAATCTATGAGATTACAACTCAATCACATTCTAAGCAATCTCCACATCTCCAAGTCTCTACAAAATGGTGGTTGAAGACAAGGAAGCACGGATCCTTTCAATAGATCCTTTGACAATTTATTTACATCAAATTTCATGATTGTCATTTTGGATACACAAGTGCTCTTCCTTACAAGACTAACTCATGTAGGTAGATGAACTCAATTACAAGTGGTGCTCCCAACTCTTGATGAGCTATATCAACCTTGAGCATCCCACACAAGTTCAACTACATGGTTAAGATCAACACCACCACCAAAGGTATGTCATTCCATCTTAGAGAAGCTTTACCACAAGACATGGGTCAAACCAACTCAACAAGATGTGAATACATCAAATTGCTAAAACAAAAAATGGCAACCCATTTTGAGCTTAAACGATGAGTATGACCTATGATCAAGTGTCCTCACTTGACTCCTAAGTCAATATACTCTAACATAGGTGACTTTGTCACCGACCAATTCTAGATGAAGTTCTCTGTTGTTTCTCTGTGTTCTTGCATTTGTCTCTTGAATGCTCGTCCCCCTTTCAAAAAAACTTCATCTAGATTTCCTTTCCTTTCTTTTCTCTGTTTTGTTCTGCAGTCCCTGCATCCAATTCATTGCAAATCCTTCAGTTAATTCCTTGCAAATCCTTGTGAGATCTTATTTGCCTAAGTGAGCTAAGGTGACAAGTGTTTTCTCTGGGTTGAACTCGGCCTCACCGGTTTGTTTACTTCGGCTAAACCGAACCATCTCGGTGCCACCAAAAGTAACAACTCAGTGCTATCGATCTCAATGCTGAAAAAAATACTTTGTCATTTGCATCTTGCACATTCGTTCCAGCTCCACTCAATGATACTTGTCCTCTACCAGCATCCTATATTACACGTTGCTTTGAAATGTGACTCAAGGACCAAACCTACTTGACTCATGCTCCAGAAGTCCCTTCTTGGAAATTGATGTCAAAGGGGGAGAGAGAGAGAGAGAGCACATCAAAGCTTATCACATAAGAGAGAATGCTAAAGCTTCTCCTAATGCTTCTTATTCTTAAGAGGAGAGTTGTCGCATGTCTTCAAGAGGGGAAAGACATGATAGTATGACATGATAGTATGTGTTGTGACTATTTTGCTCTAACTTTCTTGTTTGCTCTGATTTTCTTTCCCTATCTTCTCCCGTTATCCAATGTCAGATTCACAGGCAGAGAGCTCAGTCCTAAGGGAAGAAAATATTTTGAATTCGTTGCATATCTTTATTCTTGGGGACATGTCTATAACCAAATAGAGTACCTAGTACTCACTCTCAACATGTCTTCCCAATCTTGGTGTTCTTGTGATCTCTTGTTCTTGCTCTGTCTAGTAGATGTTCTTGTGTTATCTAACCTTGTTTACTTAGGTTCATCTCTTCCAAAGCTAGTTCAAGACCACAAGGAAAGTATATGCATCACACTCCTGTGCATCAAGATCTCTTGCTGTGGTATATATTGTTTGCAAGAGATACTCATGAGCATGAAGGTATATTTCTAGTATGTACATTATTTGCTCTGATGCATATAGCCAAGACACATGTAACTCATTGCTTGCTCTATCATGATTATGCATTCTCATACTCTTATGATCTATCATCACATGATTGCATACATGTAGGGGGAGATAATGCATGTTGCATGTCCTTCCAAAGCTTTACTTGCTATTTTCTTCATATCTTTATCTAAAGCTTTGGTGTATGTTATCATCAATTACCAAAAAGGGGGAGATTGAAAGCACAAGTGCTCCCTGGGTAATTTTGGTAATTAATGTCAACATATCTCTTGTTGGACTAATATTTCTAACTAGTATATTTCAGATAAGTTCAACATTGGAGTGGCATGGACAAGAGGATGTGGAACCCCTTCAAGATGCTAAGGACAAACATTGGCAAAAGCTCAAGACTCTAAATTTTCATTGTAGTGATCCAAGATCACTTTGAGTCCATAGGAAAGCCAATACTATTAAAAGGGGATGAGGTGTTGCTTAATGGCTTGCTTTCTCAAAGTGCTTAGTGATATGCTTCAAAAACCCTCAGCCACTTTCTTATATCCACATATGTCCTAAACCTAAAAGTCAAACTCGGCCCCACTGATTTGATCTATCTGGCGCCACCGAGTTCATTTGACATAGCCACTGCCAAACCCTAATCAGTTCGGTCTCACCGATGGGATCTCGGTCTCACCGAGATGGGCTTGCAAACTCTCTATTGCCTAATTTCGGTCTCACCGAGTTTGTGCAATCGGTCCCATCGATTTTCCTTGACCAATTCTCTGTTTGCTTATTACCAAAATCAGACTCACCGAGTTTGTGTAATCGGTCAAACCGAGTTGAAGTTTTTACCCTAACCTTAGTACATTGGTCCCACCATGTTGACCTTGTCCATCCCACTGAAAACACTAACATTCACATTTTGACCTGAATCGGTCTGACCGAGTTTTACCATTCGGTCTCACCGTGTTTGTAATCGGTGTGTAACGACTAGATTTTGTGTGGAGGCTATATATACCCTTCCACCCACTCTTCATTCACGGAGAGAGCCATCAGAACATGCCTACACTTCCACTACTCATTTTCTGAGAGAGAACCACCTACTCATGTGTTGAGACCAAGACATTCTATTCCAACCACACAAATCTTGATCTCTAGCCTTCCCCAAGTTGCTTTCCACTCAAATCATCCTTCCACCATAGCCAAATCTATGAGATGGAGTTGAGTGTTGGGGAGACTATTATTTGAAGCACAAGAGCAAGGAGTTCATCATCAACACACCATCTATTACCTTTTGGAGAGTGGCGTCTCCTAGAGTGGTTAGGTGTCACTTGGGATCCTCCGTCAAGATTGTGGAGTTGAACCAAGAAGTTTGTAAGGGCAAGGAGATTGCCTACTTTGTGAAGATCTACCCAAGTGAGGCAAGTCCTTCGTGGGCGATGGCCATGGTGGGATAGACAAGGTTGCTTCCTCATGGACCCTTTGTGGGTGGAGCCCTCCGTGGACTCGTGCAACCATTACCCTTCGTGGGTTGAAGTCTCCAACAACGTGGATGTACGATAGCACCACCTATCAGAACCACGGCAAAAATCTCCGTGTCTCCAATTGCGTTTGCACACTCCAATCCCATCCCTTTACTTTCTTGCAACCTTTCCGCTGCTCATATACTTTTTGCATGCTTCTTGAATTGTATTGTGTATGCTTGAAATTGTGTTAATTTCCAACCTCAACTTAAAAAACTAAAAAACTGCTATCTTTGCTTGTTGAGGGTCTAATCACCCCCCTCTTGACACCTGTTCTCGATCCTTTCACTTTGTTCTCATACATGGATCGTATCTCAGATTCCATGGCCTCAAGCCATTTATCGGAATCTGGGCTCATCATAGCTTCTTCGTAGTTCGTAGGTTTGTCAAGGTCTAGTAACATGACTTCTAGAACAGGATTACCATACCACTCTGTTGTCGATCATGTTCTGGTTAACCTATGAGGTTTGGTAGTAACTTCATCTGAAGTTTCATTATCATCATCATTAGCTTACTCTCTAGTTGGTGTAGGCATCACGGGAACATATTTCTCTGATGACCATTTTCCAAATTGAGAGAAGGTACAATTACCTCATCAAGTTCTACTTTCCTCCCACTCACTTCTTTTGAGAGAAGCTCCTTCCCCAGAAAGTTTCCACTCTTGGCAACAAAGATCTTGCCTTCGGATATGTGGTAGAAGGTGTACCCAACAGTTTCTTTTGGGTATCCTATGAAGATGCACTTCTCCGATTTGGGTTCGAGATTATCAGGCTGAAGCTCTTTCACATAAGCATCTCAACCCCAAACTTTAAGAAACGATAACTTAGGTTTCTTTCTAAACCACAGTTCATATGGTGTCGTCTCAACGGATTTATACGATGCCCTATTTAACGTGAATGTGGCTGTCTCTAATGCATAACCCCAAAACAATAGTGGTAAATCAGTAAGGGACATCACATATTGCACTATATCTAATAAAGTGTGATTACGACGTTCGGACACACCATTACGCTGTGGTGTTCCATGTGGCGTGAGTTGTGAAACAATTCCACATTGTTTTAAATGAAGGCCAAACTCGTAACTCAAATATTCGCCTCCACGAACAGATTGTAGAAACTTTATTTTCTTGTTACGATGATTCTCCACTTCACTCCAAAATTCTTTGAACTTTTCTAATGTTTCAGACTTGTGTTTCATTAAGTAGATATACCCATATCTGCTCAAATCATCTGTGAAGGTCAGAAAATGACGATACCTGCCGCGTGCTTCAACACTCATCGGACCGCATACATCGATATGTATTATTTCCAGTAAGTCATTAGCTCGCTCCATTGTTCTGGAGAACAGAGTTTTAGTCATCTTGCCCATGAGGCATGGTTCGTAAGTATCAAATGATTCATAATCAAGTGATTCCAAAAGTCCATCTTGCATGGAGTTTCTTCATGCGCTTTACACCAGTATGACCTAAACAGCAGTGCTACAAGTATGTTGCACTATCATTGTCAACTTTGCATCTTTTGGCATCAATATTATGAATATGTGTATCACTACGATCGAGAGTAAACCATTTACATTGGGTGTATGACCATAGAAGGTTTTATTCATGTAAGCAGAACAACAATTATTCTCTGACTTAAATGAATAACCATATCACAATAAACATGATCCATCATATTCATGCTCAACGCAAACACTAATAACACTAATCCTGAAGGTAGAGGGAGTGTGCGATGGTGATAATATCAACCTTGGAATTACTTCCAACACACATCGTCACCTCGCCATTAACTAGTCTCTGTTGATTTTGCAATTCCTGTTTTGAGTTACTAATCTTAGCAACTGAACCGATATCAAATACCCAGGGGCTACTATGAACACTAGTAAATTACACATCAATAATATTTATATCAAATATACCTTTGTTCACTTTGCCATCCTTCTTATCCGCCAAGTATTTGGGGTAGTTCCACTTCCAGTGACCATATCCTTTGCAGCAGAAGCACTCAGTTTCAGGCTTAGATCTAGCTTTGGGTTTCTTCATGGGAGTGGCAACTTATTTGACATTCTTCTTGAAGTTCCCTTTCTTTCCCTTTTTCCCTTTTTCTTGAAACTAGTGGTGTTATTAACCATCAGCATTTGATGCTCTTTCTTGATTTCTACCTTCGCTGATTTTAGCACCGTGAAGAGCTTCGAGAATCATTTTTGTCATCCCTTGCATATTATAGTTCATCACAAAGTTCTATTAGCTTGGTGATGGTGACTAGAGAAGTCTGTCAATCACTATCTTATCTAGAAGATTAAGTCCCACTTGGTTCAAGCGATTGTACTACCCAGACATTCTGAGCATATGCTCACTGGCTGACCTGTTATCCTCCTTCTTGTAGGCAAAGTACTTGTCAGAGACACGGGCATGAGTCTGAAATACGAATTTCAGCTCCTGGAACATCTCATATGATCCGTTGCGTTCAAAACAGTTTTTGAAGTCTCGGTTCTAAGCCGTAAAGCATGGTGCACTAAACTATCAAGTAGTCATCATATCAAGCTTGCCGAACGTTCATAACGTCTGCATCTGCTCCTGGAATAGGTTAGTCACCTAGCGGTGCATCAAGGACATAATTCTTCTATGCAGCAATGAGGATAATCCTCATATCACGGACCCAGTCCGCATCATTGCTACTATCATCTTTCAACTTAGTTTTCTCTAGGAACATATCAAAAAATATAAGGGAGCTATAACGTGAGCTATTGATCTACAACATAATTTGCAAATACTACCAGGACTAAGTTCATGATAAATTAAGTTCAATTAATCAAATTACTTAAGAACTCCCACTTAGATAGACATCCCTCAAGTCATCTAAATGATATGTGATCCAAATCAACTAAACCATGTCCGATCATCACGTGAGATGGAGTAGTCATCAATGGTGAACATCTCTATGTTGATCATATCTACTATATGATTCACATTCGACCTTTCGGTCTCTAGTGTTCTGAGGCCATGTCTGTACATGCTAGGATCGTCAAGTTTAACCCGAGTATTCCGCATGTGCAAAACCGTCTTGCACCCGTTGTATGTGAACGTAGAGCCTATCACACCCGATCATCACGTGGTGTCTTGGCACGAAGCACTGTCACAAGGGTGCATACTCAGGGAGAACACTTATACCTTGAAACTTTAGTTAAGGGATCATCTTATAATGCTACCATCGTACTAATCAAAATAAGATGCATAAAGATAAACATCACATGCAATCAAAATATGTGACATGATATGGCCATCATCATCTTGTGCTTTTGATCTCCATCTCCAAAGCATCGTCATGATCTCCATCGTCACTGGCTCGACACCTTGATCTCCATCATTGCGTCATGGTCATCTCACCAACTATGGCTTCTACAACTATCGCTAGCTCATAGTGATAAACTAAATCAATTACATGGAGTATGCATTTCATACAATAAAGAGACAACCATAAGGCTCCTGCCGGTTGCCGATAACTTTTACAAAACATGATCATCTCATACAATAACGTATATCACATCATGTATTGACCATATCACACCACAACAGCCCTGCAAAAACAAGTTAGACATCCTCTACTTTGTTGTTGCATGTTTTATGTGGCTGCTTGATAATCCCCAAGTGTAGGGAATCATCGTAGCAATTTCCAAAGATGGAAGTGATAAGTATGGAGTGTCAAACCCACAAGGAGCTAAAGGTAAGATCAATATTCTCTCAAGTCCTATCTGCCACTAATACGACTCTACGTATTCTAAACATTTGCTTCCAACTAGAAATGAAATAAAACTATGTTTTGGGTATGAATAGGATAACTTTGCATGATATCGGAGAACTAAAATATAAAAGTAGGTGCTGTTATCATAAAGTTAGAATATATTACTTAAGTATTATAAATAGTGAGTGTGGAATAATGATGGGTCGGTGTGCGGAATTGTCCTAGGCAATTGTTAACAAGACCGGTAAGCACTATTGCAATTTCATACGAGGGAGAGGCATATGCTAACATACTTTCTCTACTTGGATCATATGCACCTATGATTGGAACTCTAGCAAGCATTCACAACTACTAAAGATCATTAAGGTAAAACCCAACCATAGCATTAAAGTATCAAGTCCTCTTTATTACCATACGCCACGACCCACTTATCCGTGTTTGTGCTTCAGCCACTCACGCAACACAGACAATAAGCAAACCATGAACATATTGCAAACCCTACAACGGGGATCCCTGACGCTTGCGCGACACGGAGAGCACCATAGGACAGCACCAATAATACAACATACAACTCAAACCAATCTAGATCATCAATCAACCCAATGACAAAGGAAATCTACTCAAAACATCATAGGATGGCAACACATCATTGGATCATAATATGTGGCATAAAGCACCATGTTCAAGTAGGTGATTACAACGGGGTGCGGGAGAGTGGACCGTGTAAAAGAGATGAGGATGGTGATGATGATGGTGACGATCACCGCGGGGATGATTCCCCTCCCGATGGCACTCTCGCGCCACCAAGAGAGAGGAGGAGAGGTTCTCCCCTGGTGCTTCCTCCTCCATGGCCTCCCCCTGGATGGGTAGAGGTTCTCCCTCTGGTCCTTGGCCTTCATGGTGATGATGGCCCCTTCGAGATCCTATCCCATGGCCTCAGGTGATGATCGCCCCCTCCGGCAGGGTGCCTTAGAGGGCCTATATTGATTTCTCGTGCTTCTCGAGGCTTGCAGCGGTGGAACTCCCGATCTCTCCTCCGTTCTGGGGTTTTAATAATGTATAGGAGGTGTTGGCGTCGGTTTCACGACAAGGGGGGCCACGAGGTAGGAGCACCCTCCCGGGGGGTAGGGCATGCCCTCCACACTCGTGGTGGCCTCGGGACTCCCCTCCGGTAGCTTTTCGTTCTAGTATTTTTTTTATATTTTCCAAAAATATTCTCCGTTGATTTTTAGCGCATTCCGAGAACTTTTATGTTTACACGAAAACAACACCATGGTAGTTCTGCTGAAAATAGCATCAGTCCGGGTTAGTTCTAATCAATTCATACCAAAATCATGTAAAAATATTATAAACATGGCTTGAATACTTCATAAATTATAGATACATTGGAGACGTATCAGCATCCCCAAGCTTAATTTCTGTTCGTCCTCGAGTAGGTAAATGATAAAAGAAATAATTTATGAAGTGTGAATGCTAGCAAGTGCACATGTTTGATCAATGATAGTTTCAGTCACCTTTTGTAGCATCATTATATGTCATAACAATAGCTCAACTCATAAAACTTCTCATGATCAAGTAACAAGCTATTCACATGTTAAAGTATAGATCATAAACTTTCTTGAAAACTAACAAAATATGTTCTCAGTCATCAAACAATTGCAATTCATCTTATTTTCAGGAAGGCCTATGTAAGAGCTTTGATTGAGCAAATTCCACATACTCAAAAATCATTTAATCTTTCACAATTGCTAACACTGACGTGATATTTATGGGTTCAAAGTTTTAATCGGACACAGAGAAAGATAGGGGCTTATAGTTTCACCTCCCAACCTTTTACCTCATGGGTAATGTCAACGATAATACTTTATGAAAACCTACATCCAAGTGGATATATATTATATATCCGGATCGCTCCAACACAAAGTGCTTGCCAAAGGAAAAAGTGTAAAAAGGAAAGGTGATGATCACCAAGACTCTTGTATAAGGGTAGAAGATAAAAGTAAAATATAGACCCTTCGCAGAGGGAAGCAGAGGCTGTCATGCACTTTTATGGTTGGATGCACAAAATCTTAATGCAAAAGAACGTCATTTTATATTGCCGCTTGTGATAAAGACCTTTATTATGCAGTCCATCGCTTTTATTTCTTCCATATGACAAGTTCGTATAAAGCTTATTTTCTTCACACTAATAGATCATACATATTTAGAGAGCATTTTTATTGCTTGCACCGATGATAACTTACTTGAAGGATCTTACTCAATCCATAGGTAGATATGGTGGACTCTCATGGAAAACCTGATTTAAGGAGTGTTTGGAAGCACAAGTAGTATTTCTACTTGGTGCAAAGAATTTGGCTAGCATGAGAGGGAAAGGCAAGCTCAACATGTCGGATGATCCAAGACAATATAACTCCTATTCGGATATAAGAAAACATAACCCATTAAGTTGTCTTCCTTGTCCAACATCAACTTTTTAGCATGTCATATTTTAATGCGTGCTCACAATTACAAAAGATGTCCAAGATAATATATTTATATGTGAAATCTCTCTTTCTTCAATATTCTTTCGTGAATTGTTCAAGGGACCAATACTATGTTTGCTAACTTTCAATAAATTTACCACCTATACTTATTATATGTGAAGTAATTACTTCCCATGGTACAAGCATATGAAACATATATAAATTCAGATTTATGATATTCAATTCATTCAACCATTTCCTCATAGGATATACGTGAAGCACGTGAGTAAATGTCAAACTACTCCAAAAAGATATAAGTGAAGGACAATGAGTAGTCAAATAATTAACTAGCCATGGGAGGATTCTCTCTCATTCAAGATTTCAGATCCAATGGTTTTATTCAAACAGCAAGTAAAATTGAAAATAAGAACCAAGCAAAACACATATGATGTGACGAATAAAAATATAGCTTTGAGTTAGGTATACTGATGGTTTTGAAGACGAAAGATGGGATGCCTTCCGGGGCATCCCCAAGCTTAGGCGCTTGAGTCTTCCTTGAATATTACCTTGGGGTGCCTTGGGAATCCCCAATATTAGGGTCTTTTCACTCCTTATTCTCCTCATATTGATATCTCACCCACAACTTGAAAACTTCAATCACACAAAACTTAACGGAACTTCATGAGATGAGTTAGTATGATAAAGAGCAAATCATTCACTTTGGTTCTGTCAAGGCAAGATTGATAATTGTTCTCACACAATTCCTACTGTACCATATCATTGCCACAATTTATATTGAGCAATATAATACATAGAAACTAGAAAACAAGCAAACTATGCATTGAAAACAGAATCTGCCAGAAACAGAACAGTCTGTAATGATCTGAACAGAAACCATACTTCTGCTACTCCAACAGTTCTGAAAAATTAGGAAAACCTAGGCAATTTGTATATCAATCTTGTGTAAAAATTTCAGATCAAAAGCACGCTTCTGTGATTTTTTAAAATTCTGGCAATGCGTGCAAAAGTTTCTGTTTTTTAGCAAGATCAAATCAACTATCACCGTAAGCTGTCCCAAAGGTCTTACTTGGCACTTTATTGAAACAAAAGCTATAAAACATGATTACTACAGTAGCTTAATCATGTGAACACACAAAAGCAGTAAGGATAAATATTGGTTTGTCTCACAACAAGCGCTTTTCTTTAATGACTTTCTAGCTAGGCGTGACGATGACAATGATGCTCACATGAAAGATAGGACTGAAAACATAATGGGAGCATCATGAAGCATATGACTAGCACATTTAAGTCTAACCCACTCCCTATGCATAGGGATTTTGTGAGCAAACCATTTATGGGAAAAATAATCAACTAGCATAGGAAGGCAAAACAAGCATAACTTCAAAACTTTAAGCACATAGAGAGGAAACTTGATATTATTGCAATTCCAACAAGCATATATTCCTCCCTCATAATAATTTTAAGTAGCATCATGAATGAATTCAATAATATAATCATCACATAAATCATTCGTTTCATGATCTACAAGCATAGAAATTTTACTACTCTCCACATGAGCAAAATTCTTCTCATTTGGAGTAGTGGGAGCAAACTCAATAGAATAACTATCATGTGAGGCATAATCCAATTGAAAATTAAAATCGTGATGACAAGTTTCATGGTTAACAATATTCTTTATAGCATACATGTCATCACAATAATCATCATAGCTAGCAACTTTGTTCTCATAATCAATTGGAACCTCTTCCAAAATAGTGGAATCATTACTAAATAAAGTCAAGACCTCTCCAAATCCACTTTCATAAATATCACACTAAGATTCAACACCCTCCAAAATAGTGGGATCATTACTTCCTAAAGTTGACACTGTGGGCGTTCTGGGAACGGGGGTCCCCAGACTTGCCTGCCCGCGGCCTGCTGCGTGGCTCAATCAGAGGCCCAGTACGGCCCGTCTTCATCAACCCAACACTCAAGACCCTCACGAGGGGCCAAGCCTCGCGGGGCGGACGACACAAGGCCTCCTTGCGAGTGGCCTCATCAGGCGGGCTCGCGAGGTGGCAGAGAGATCAAGGCGCAAGGGGTACCTCGCGAGGTGCCCATGACGCAAGCCATGACGATCAAGGCCAGGCGGGCGCCAGCCCGCGCAGTGTCCTCGTTTCCTCTTTGGTGCAAAGGGGGCAAGCGGAGGCGTGGAGTACCGAGGCATCAGGCAAAGGTTTCCATATCGGTGCAACGAGACCAAGACCGGTAGAGCGGCTGGACGGAGGTCACTGTGGAGCCCAAGACGGTGTCATCACCAGCACCTTTGGCAGGCGAAGACCACCTTTAGTCAAGATAGCTTGTACTAGATGTCCCCTTACGAAATGGCCGTTGTTGGATCCCTTCCCGCTCAATATTTGGGAAGAGGACTAGGGCCTCTATAAATAGGGCTAGCCACCACAGTAGGGAGGGATCGAATCCTTCCCATGCAGAACACCACACCACCACAAGAACACCTCTCCTCGCAAGGCTATTCTTCCCCTGTACTCTTCATCATCAACCCAACAGGCAATCCACCACACCATACTAGATTAGGGTATTACACCACAACGGTGGCCCGAACCAGTATAAACCTTGTGTCTCTTGTGTTGGTCATCGATCTAGCTTAGGGATCGCGGCGAGGCTGAGGGCGTGAATCGGTAGGAGGAAATCTTCGTGCGCACCCCAGAGTTCGAACCTTAAGGGTTTGCCGGAACCCGATATCCGACATTTGGCGCGCCAGGTAGGCGTGCGCCAGAATCTTCCTTCCGCCGATCTGCATCCCATCGCTTCATCGCATCCATGGCTGACGCTCGACGAGCCCGCACCGAGCGCCGGGCTGCTCTCGCCGCTCGCGTCGCCCAGACGGCTCCTGTCGGCGGGCCTCCTCGTCGTTCTCTGTAGCCTGCCGCCAACGCCACCACTGGCCCGGCGGGGAATGAGCAGCAATCATCTTCGCTGCACCCCTTGGTGCGGCGGGAAGGCCGCACCGTCACTCTGTCGCTGACCCCAACTGGTCATCGTCTCACGCTCATTGCGCCCCCACAGACGTGCAGGCCGCATTGCTCCTGGCACGTGAGCTCCTGCACTACCGCCCCGTCGACGACCTCTACGAAGAATGGCTCGCTCGCATCACCGAGCTCATCAGCACCGTAGGGGGCTCTCCCGCGCCGTCCCTCTCGCTGCCTCGCCCTTCGTCAGGCATGGGTGACGTAGCTCAGGAAGCGCCTCCGCCACCTCTCCCCCAAGATGGCGCCCTGGCTCCAAGGCGCGTGGCTCCTGGACGTGACCCACCGCATCCAGCGCCCGTGCGACAAGAAAGAAGCTGCCAAGAAATCCCTCGACCTCAGGAAGGCACTCCTGTGCTTCCTGCACCAGCACGACAAGATCGTGTCCCTGCACCAGCACGCCAAGACCCCGTGCTGCCCCTGGCGGCGGTGCGCGGGTACCAGCAAGAGCAAGCCCCGCGTCAGCAAAGGGCTCCGGTGACCACAGCAGGTTGCCACACCTTCACCACCGAGCTGCGTAGTGTCGTCTGGCCGGGCAAGCTCAAGCCAAACCTGCCTCCTCGCTATGACGGCACCGCCGACCCAGTGGAGTTCTTGCAGCTCTATGAGCTGGGCATCAGGCGGCCAACGGAGACGAGAAGGTCATGGCGAACTGGTTTCCCATGGCGCTCAAGGACGATGCCCGCACCAGGCTCCTGAACCTGCCTCCCGGTTCGGTCTCCTCCTGGGATGAGATGCGCATCTGCTTCATTGCAAACTTCCAGGGCACTCGCGACCGCCCTTCGGCCGTGGGTGACCTGCGCTGCATCAAGCAATAGCCTGGGGAGACCCTGCAGCAATACATCCAGCGCTTCGACAATGCCTGCCTCAAGATCCCCAAGGTGACGGACGAGGCCATCATCTCAGTGTTCTCTGATGGCATCTGTGACGTCAAGATGAAGGAGGAGCTCACCATCCATGAGGAGTTGTGCACTTCTATGGAGCTGTTCAACCTAGCGACCAAGTGCGCAAGAGTTGAGGAGGGACGCCTCTCCCTCCTCGAGCTTCCAGCTGCTGACCTAGAAGAAAAGAAGGCCAAGGCCAAGGACGTGAAGCGCAAAGGAGCAGCCGTGCTTGCAGCAGAACTAGACACGAAGCATGGTAGGGACCAGCCAGAGTCGTCCAAGGGCAGCCGACCGTTCTGCGCCTACCACAACCTCCAGACCCACAACACCAATGAATGCTAGGAGCTCAGGGCCATTCGAGAAGGATGCTTCGGCCAACGCCCCGAGCGCAACGGCCGGGGCTACGGCCGAGGAGGAGGACGTGGCGGAGGACAATGGGATGACCGTGGCCCTCTCCAGGAGTGGCGTGACCGACCTCGCGAGGATCGTTGGAAGGATCAGCCTCGCAAGGGCGCCTGGAGGGATCAACCTCGCGAGGACCGCCCGCAGGGCAACACAGGCCTTCCTCCTCTACCGCTGTCGCCAAGAAGGAATCACGACCATCACCATGACGAGGGGGCCGGGGGCTTCCAGGAACCGCGCGCTATTGCTTGCATCTTGGCCGGAGCTCAGGCCCCAGCCTCTCAGCGCATCTTTAAGCAGTTTGCGTGCGAGGTGAACGCAGTCCTCCCCAAGCTCGAGGCCACGCGCCCGCTCAGGTGCTCCAAGTGCGCCATCACCTTCTGCTCGGCAGATCAACTCAAGTGCGTAGCTACTGCTGGCGTCCTCCCGATGCTTTGTTCCCCAGTCATTAGCAACGTGCAAGTCACCAGGACCCTCATCGATGGCGGTGCAGGGATTAACGTCTTGTCTGTCGAGATGTTCGATAACCTTCAAGTGCCATACGATCAGCTCCAGCGGACCAAGCCTTTCTCAGGAGTCACCGATGGTTCCACCACTCTGATAGGGCAGGTCCGCCTCCCTGTCACCTTCGGCCAGCGCGACAACTACCACACCGAGCTCATCGACTTTGACGTCGCCCACATTCACCTGCCATACAATGCCATCCTTGGGTATCCAGCCCTGGCCAAGTTCATGGTGGTGACCCACCATGGCTACAATGTCCTGAAGATGCCAGGAAGCGGCGGAATCATCACGGTCCCCTACGAAGAGAGAAATGTGGTGTGCTCCCTCGAGCGCACCTTCCAAGCTGCATCAATCGAGGGCCCAGACAGCAGGGGCGAGGATCCTCCTGAGGTAGTCCCCAAGAAGAAGAAGACACTGCTTAGCTCAAGGCTTCGGGAGGTTGGCATCTCAGGAGGTGCTGCATCAGGATCAGCGCCCATGCAAGGGGTGCCTCCTTCCATCGCATAGGAAGGCGTGCCCGGCGCCCTCCTCGGGAAGGGCTCGAGGGCTCTCTTCTGGAGGGCCTCGGACTTTGCCAGCATCATGAGGGAGGCGGTCTGGCACTACTTGGAGGCGTGCTTAGCGGCACATTTCCCCCAGGAGGTCTGAGGGGATGGAGAGCCCAACGTTCAGGAGTTCATCACCAAGACTACTCAAGAGCTTCAGGAAGGAAGAGCCATGCGCGGCAACCGCCGCTTGCCTGGCGTGTCTCCCCATCCAAGCGAGGATGGTGGGCTGCGCGTTTGCATCGACGTCCCAGGGCTCAATTGAGCCGCATCTCAGGAGCGCCTCTGGCCTTCGCGCGTGGGATGTTGCGAGGGTCCGCCACACGGCTACGTTCGCACGCCATTCGGCCTGCCGAACAGGCTGCCACCTTCCAGCGTCACCTGCGGAGCATTCTGGCCGCTCAGGAGGCCAGGCACCACGCGGTCCTGTCAGAGATGGAGACGGTCCTTGAGGAGCCACCTGGACCCGCAGAGCCTCCCAAGGCTCAGGGCTCCAGTGGCTCGTGAGGGTCGGCCTCTTCACCGCGTATCTTCAGCTCCTCCAACACCCCCTCTACAATGGAACCAGGTGACATCTTTGAAGTTCATTTCAGCTGGGAGCACCCTCAGGGCTGCATCATTCCCAGACCGCATGGGTCCGTCCATGTGGCATGTATCCCTTTTTCTTATGTCTTCAGTTTACCTTGCTGGGGGCGCCCCTCGGGCTGCATCATCCCCAAGCCACTCGGGCCTGACCCAGTGGCATGTATCCATTCTGCATTTGCCTAAGCTGATTTGCCTTTCATGCTTAACCTTCCCATGATTATCACCTGTTACCTACCACGGGCCTCCTTGCCCTCATGCAAATCGCTTGTGCGTTAAAAGAGGGGCTCCTGAGCATCGTGACTCAGGAGCTCTTAATGGCTCTCCAGCCCTCACCCCCTGGCCTTGACCATGACATCATGACCTGGCATACCGGTGACGGCTGAGCTCGCTCGAGGGCCGGGACCTGAGGACGCAGAGTGCAAAGGAGAGCACAGGAAGAAGGGGGAAACTCGCGAGGGCCTAACCCAGCTATGTCCCACCTGCCGACGCACTAGTCTGGCGCAACACAAGGGAGCCGCTCCATATTACCAAGATAAGTTCGCGCCTGGAACAGCTAATCGCTGCAATGCAAAACCCTCACTTGACGCGGCTCTGTGACGGCAACGTGCCTTCCTTTCTCACCTCTCGGTGGTTGCTTGCTCACTAAAGGGGACCTCCTGAGCATCGTGCCTCAGGGGATCTTACTGGACCTCGGGCCGCTCACCTCCTGGCCACCACGGCATCGCAACCTGGCATACCAGCGATGGCTGGAGCCTGCCTGGGGACCGGGACCTGTTAGCGTAGAGCGCTAAGCCTTCGCGAGGTTAGAAAGGGGGAACCAAGCCGGGACAGGACAAGCATTCGCACAATTTCATAATAAGGATCACATTAGCAAAATACATCGCGGACACTTTACATGCCCCCACGGGGTGTCTTTTTCCGGTTCCTCGCAGGGAACAAAAGAAGAGAATCCTAAGGAGCCCTAACTACCCGTGCCTCCATGGCCGACGCCATCATCAACAGTGGGCCACGGGAGGCCAGCGCCAACCCCATCAAGATCAGCCGCGGCGACGGCCTGATGCTGCCGCCTTGCTCCGGACGCAGCGCAAGCTCGGGGGCACGTAGCTGTCATCGCTTGTCTCCGGAGTAACGAAGAGCTCGGGAGAGTCGCTGGACTCCCAAGCATCGCTGCTGCTGCCGGAGGAGCCATTGGGGAAGCGAACGTCAGGCCTAGCCCCTGCCACGTCGATGTCCTGACTGCCTCCTTTGGGGCAGCACTCCAGGTGACGGCCCTCAGCGTCGAAGACCTTGTAGAGCAACAAGGAGGCGCCATCGTATTCAAAATGAATCACGAGGGCACCCCCCGTTTGGCTGACCCGGGCGACCTCGCCCCAGCCTCAGGTCATGAAGACCTTGCCCGGGGTAATGACTTCAACCTCCGCTCCGGTCGCGAGAGCGCCACAGTCGGCGTGCTACAGCCAAAGCTCGAGAGGCCCCCTCGGCGGCATCTCGGTGGTGAAGAACGAAGGGAAGCGGATCCAAGTGCTTGGCGGCATCACCACGTGCAGCACGAGCTCGCGAGAGGAGTCCGCGACGTGGACTCCAGGAGGGATAGTGCGCGCTGCCATGGCTCGTCGACCTCGCCTGCGGCGTGGGCAGCGTCGCTCGCCCTTCCTTTCTCCAGAGCCCTCGGCTGGGGCGTATAGGGGTAGCGGGAACCCAGGAGGTGGCTGCTCGCACCAAGGCCTCATCATCGCCAGCCTCGCAACCTCATTGCGGCGGCATGGGACCGGCCATTTCTTCGGCGAGAGTGGGTCGGGTCCCTCCTGGGGAGCCTTCCCTTTCTCTTCGGCCGAGGACCAGCGGATCGGTGCCATTGGCTTCAAGGATGGAGATGGAGCAAGGGAAAAGAAGCAGGTGAAGCAAGAAGAGATGGACAACGGGGGCTCTCGCCCCTCTTTATTTATAGTCCCAAGGAGGCCAATCATCAACCTCCAAGATCATAGGTAATGATGACTCTTTTTGCATGCAGCAGGGATTCATCAAATCGGGCAGTTGCCGAGGCAGCGTGGGGAGGCGGAGAAGCCCACGTCCAATCAGTCGCCATGCGTCAACCAAGGCCACAGGCTGTTGGGGCCCGCGGCGCTCCGCACTTGCCCTTTGGCTTCACTGCTACCAAGTCCGATCACGCCTTGGGCCCGAGGGCTACTGTTGGCATTTTGGGAACGCGGGTCCACAGACTTGCCTGCCTGCGGCCTACTGCGTGGCTCAATCGGGGGCCCAGTACGGCCTGTCTTCATCAACCCAACACTCAAGACCCTCGTGAGGGGCCAAGCCTCGCGGGGCAGACAACACAAGGCCTCCTCAGGAGTGGCCTCACCAGGTGGGCTCGCGAGGAGGCGGAGAGATCAAGGTGCAAGGGGTACCTCGCGAGGTGCCCATGAAGCAAGCCATGATGATCAAGGCCAGGCGGGTGCCAGGCCGCGCAGTGCCCTTGTTTCCTCTTTGGTGCAAAGGGGGCAAGCGCAGGCGCGGAGTACCGAGGCATCAGGCAAAGGTTTCCATATTGGTGCAACGAGACCAAGACCGGCAGAGCGGCAGGATGGAGGTCACCGTGGAGCCCAAGATGGCGTCATCACCAGCACCTTTGGCAGGCGAAGACCACCTTTAGTCAGGATAGCTTGTACTAGATGTCCCCTTACGAAATGGCTGTTGTTGGATCCCTTCCCGCCCAATATTTGGGAAGAGGACTAGGGCCTCTATAAATAGGGCTAGTCACCACAGTAGGGAGGGATCGAATCCTTCCCAAGCAGAACACCACACCACCACAAGAACACCTGTCCTCGCGAGGCTATTCTTCCCTTGTACTGTTCATCATCAGCACAACAGGCAATCCACCACACCACACTGGATTAGGGTATTACACCACAATGGTGTCCTGAACCAGTATAAACCTTGTGTCTCTTGTGTTGTTCATCGATCTAGCTTAGGGATCGCGGCGAGGCTGAGGGTGTGAATCGGTAGGAGGAAATCTTCGTGCGCATCCCAGAGTTCGAACCTTAAGGGTTTGCCGGAACCCGATATCCGACGACACTCTTCCAAACCCACTTTCGATGATAGTCTTATTCATAATCCAAAAGATATAAGTGAAGTTCATGGAGCATTCTATAGATTAACCAATATTCATGCTCAAAATATATAAGTGATGCACATGAAGCATTCTACAAACCATACTCAAAAGATTTAAGTGAAGCACAAAGAGCATTCTATAAAGTCGTACTCAAAAGATTTAACTGAAGCACATGAAGAATTCTATAAATCAATGAAGGACTAACTCATACTAGCATGGTGCATAAAGAAAAAGAAGAACACATAGGACACAAATCATGTGAACAAAACAAAAACCGAGGTATACCAATAATTATTGAAGAAGAAAGATGGGATGCCAACCGGGGCATCCCCAAGCTTAGATGCTTGAGTATCCTTGAAATATTTACTTGGGGTGCGTTGGGCATCCCCAAGCTTGAACTCTTCCCTCTCTTTATTCTTCTCACAACGGTAACTCCTTGTTCTTCGAACACTTCATCCACACAAAACTTAACAAAAACTTTGTGAGATCCATTAGTATAATAAAGCAAATCACTACCTTTAGGTACTGTTGTGAGCTCATTCCAATTTCATATTAGAATTATATCTATTATATTCCAACTTGACCATGGTGCATACCCCCCGATACTACCCATAGATTCATCAAAATAAGTGAACAACGCATAGAAAACAGAATCTGTAAAAACAGGACAGTCTGTAGTAATCTGGAAACTTCGTATACTTCTATAACTCCAAAAATTCTAAAAAATTTGGACAATCTAAAAAAATTGTATAGAAGTACTATGCAAAAAGTTTCAGAACCATTTGACTTTCCAGTAAAAATTTAAATTCACGCGTTACAGCCAAAGTTTCTATTTTTGCACTACACATATCAAACAAGCAATTTAAACATTCTAAAACCAAACCTTGGCACATTATTTTTAGAATACAATGAATAAAAATAAGGAGATAATTATTTTCTGAGAAACTTCCATGAAAAATTCTACATTGTTTCCATGAGCATGAACACAAGTGTTCAAGGTCGACCCTCCCTTCTCCAATGCATAACCTTCCAATCACTTCTCTTATTGAAAAACTTTTTAGGTATAGGAGGCAAGTATTTTTCTTGTATTTTGCATTTTTAATTTTTTTGTTTGTTTCACCCACAACTAAATAGAAACAAAAGGGAAAACAAAACTACTTAGTGAAGAAAGCAAACAAGCATACACAAGAATATCAACCCCACACTATTGCTCCCTGGCAACGGCGCCAGAAAAGAGCTTGATAATCCCCAAGTGCAGGGAATCATCATAGCAATTTCCAAAGATGGAAGTGATAAGTATGGAGTGTCGAACCCACATGGCGCTAAAGGTAAGATCAATATTATCTCAAGTCCTATTTGCGACTGATACGACTCTACGTACACTGAACATTTGCTTCCAACTAGAAACGAGAAATAAAACTATGTTGTGGGTATGAAGAGGATAACTTTCCATGATATCAGAGAACTAAAATATAGAAGTAGGTGCTGTTATCATAACGTTAGAATATATTACTTAAGTATTATAAATAGCGAGTGTGGAATGATTATGGGTCGGTGTGCGGAATTGTCCTAGGCAATTGTTAACAAGACCGGTAATCACTATTGAAATTTCATATGAGGGACATGCATAAGCTAACATACATTCTCTACTTGGATCATATGCACTTATGATTGGAACTCTAGCAAGCATCCGCAACTACTAAAGATCATTAGGTAAAACCAACCATAGCATTAAAGTATCAAGTCCTCTTTATTCCCATATGCCATGACCCACTTATCTGTGTTTGTGTTTCAGTCACTCACGCAACACAGACAATAAGCAAACCATGAACATATTGCAAACCCTACAGCAGGGATCCCTCACGCTTGGCAACACGGAGAGCACCATAGGACAGCACCAATAATACAACATACAACTCAAACCAATCTTGATCATCAATCAACCCAAAGACAAAGGAAATCTACTCAAAACATCATAGGATGGCAACAAATCATTATAATATGTGGCATAAAGAACCATGTTCAAGTAGGTGATTACAGCGGGGTGCGGGAGAGTGGACCGCGTAAAAGAGATGAGCATGCTGATGATGATGGTGATGTCGATGACGACGATCACCGCAACAATGATTCCCCTCCCGATGGCACTCCGGCACCATCGGGAGAGAGGAGGAGATGTTCTCCCCCTTGTGCTTCCTCCTCCATGGCCTCCCCCTGGATGGGGAGAGGTTCTCCCTCTGGTCCTTGGCCTTCATGGCAATGATAGCCCCTCCAAGATCCTCTCCCATGGCCTCCGGTGTGATGGCCCCATTTGGCAGGGTGCCAGAGAGGGCCTAGATTGATTTCTCGTGGTTCTGGAGGTTGCGGCAGCGGAATGATACGTCCATTTTGCATCATGCTTTTATATCGATATTTATTGCATTATGGGTTGTTATTACACGTTATGACACAATACTTATGGCTATTCTCTCTTATTTTACGAGGTTTACATAAAGGGGGAGAATGCCGGCAGCTGGAATTCTGGGCTGGAAAAGGAGTAAATATTGGAAACCTATTCTGCACAGCTCCAGTCATTTTTGGAATTAATGATAATTATTGAGCGGAAGAAGTACCAGAGGGGGCCCACACCCTGGCCATGAGGGTGGGGGGCGCGCCCACCCTTACAGGGCGCGCCCCCTGCCTCGTGGGCCCCCTGGCAGCCCTCCGGTGCCCATCTTCTGCTATATGAAGTATTTTACCTTGGAAAAAAATCATAAGCAAGCTTACAGGACGAAACTCCGCCGCCGCGACGCGGAACCTTGGCGGAACCAATCTAGGGCTCTGGCGGAGCTGTTCTGCCGGGGAAACTTCCCTTTGGGAGGGGGAAATCATCACCATCGTCATCACCAACGATCCTCTCATCGGGAGGGGGTCAATCTCCATCAACATCTTCACCAGCACCATCTCCTCTCAAACCCTAGCTCATCTCTTGTATCCAATCTTTGTACCAAAACCTCAGATTGGTACATGTGGGTTGCTAGTAGTGTTGATTACTCCTTGTAGTTGATTCTAGTTGGTTTATTTGGTGGAAGATCATTTGTTCAGATCCTTAATGCATATTAATACCCCTCTAATCATGAACATGAATATGCTTTGTGAGTAGTTACGTTTGTTCCTGAGGACATGGGTGAAGTCTTGCTATTAGTAGTCATGTGAATTTGGTATTCGTTCGATATTTTGATGAGATGTATGTTGTCTCTCCTCTAGTGGTATTATGTGAACGTCGACTACATGACACTTCACCATTATTTGGGCCTAGAGGAAGGAATTGGGAAGTAATAAGTAGATGATGAGTTGCTAGAGTGACAGAAGCTTAAACCCTAGTTTATGCATTGCTTCATAAGGGGCTGATTTGGATCCACTTGTTTCTTGCTATGGTTAGGTTTACCTTAATACTTGTTTTGTAGTTGCGTATGCTTGCAATAGGGGTTAATCATAAGTGCGATGCTTGTCCAAGAAAGGGGAGCACCCAAGCACTGATCCACCCACATATCAAATAATCAAAGTAACGAACGCGAATCATATGAGCGTGATGAAAACTAGCTTGACGATAATTCCCATGTGTCCTCGGGAGCGTTTTTCTCATTATAAGAAGTTGTCCAGGCTTGTCCTTTGCTACAAAAAGGATTGGGCCACCTTGCTGCACTTTATTTACTTTCATTGCTTGTGACCCGTTACAAATAATCCTATCACAAAACTATCTGTTACCTACAATTTCAGTGCTTGCAGAGAATACCTTACTGAAAACCGCTTGTCATTTCCTTCTACTCCTCGTTGAGTTCGACACTCTTACTTATCGAAAGGACTATGATAGATCCCCTATACTTGTGGGTCATCAAGACACTTTTCTGGCGCCGTTGCAAAATCGTCCGTGCTCTTAAGATGCCCTATGAGAAGATACATGCCTGTGAGAAAGGATGTGTCTTATTTAGGCTTCAGTATGAGGACTTGAACTATTGTCCCATTTGCAATTCTTCCAGGTATGTTGTGGTAGACAACGATATGGGTGAGAAGATGCAGACCAAAATACCCGTTAATGTTCTTCGATATATGCCAATTGTACCAATACTTCAACATCTTTTCATGGTCGAAGAGACGGCCAGACAGATGACATGGCACAAAATGGGCAAAAGAACCAAACTAGATGCAGATGGGAATGTGATGATGGTGCACACATCAGATGGTGAAGCGTGGAAGCGCTTCGATGCACTACATAAGGAAAAAATGGTAGATCCAAGGCATCCTCGAGTTGCCGTCAGCACAGATGGGTTCAATGTGTTTGGTTAGATGGCAGCCTCATACAGCTGTTGGCTCGTGTTTTTCATTCCACTCAATCTCCCCCCGGGGCAGATTATGAAAGAAAGAACATTTTCTTGACGTTGATAATTCAAGGGCCCAACTATCCGTGGAAGAATATGAATGTGTACATACAGCCGCTTAAGGATGAATTGCAAGAAGCTTGGGATAATGGGTTCAAGACATACGATGCCTTTAGCAAAGAGAACTTCATAATACATGCCTGGTACATGTACTCGACGCATGACTTGCCGGCGTATGCGATATTCGTTGGCTGGTGTGTGCATGGAAGGTTCCCGTGTCCCACATGCAAGGGAGCTCTTGAGTTTCGTTGGCTGACGGCGGGGCACAAGTATAGTTGCTTCGACTTGCATAGACAGTTTCTAGATCCTCGCCATAAGTTCAGGAAAGACAAGAAGAACTTCATGAAAGGTATAGTTGTCAAACACTCTGCACCACCTGTGTTGACAGGCCAACACACCCTAGATTAGTTAAACGCTCTCCAGCCAGATCCAGAGCGTCCAAGGTATTTCAAGGGGTATAATAAGGAACATGCCTGGACTCACAAGACATGCTTCTGGGATCTGCCTTACTTCAAAGACCTGCCTTGCCCACACAACATCGGCGTGATGCATACTGAAAAGAATATCGCCAAAGCCATTTTTGGTACATTGTTTGGCATAGAGGGGAAATCAAAGGATAATACTAAGGCTAGAGATGATCAAGAGGAGCTCTGTGATAGACCGTTACAAAACTTGCAAGATCTGAAAGGAAAGCGGAACTGGAAGAAGCCAAATGCATGGTTCAATCTTGGAAGGCTAGCTATGAAGTAAATTATTTTGTGGGTGAAAATGCAGTTGATGTTCCCCGATGGGTATGCAGCAAATCTAAAGAGGGGAGCAAGTCTTGATAAATTGAAAATATTTGGTCTAAAAAGTCATGATTGGCACATATGGATAGAGCGGATAATGCCGGTGATGTTGCGTGGCTTCATCCCTGAGGATGAATGGGTAGTACTGGCAGAGCTGAGCTATTTCTTACGTGCTCTTTGTGTGAAAGAACTATCGCCTGACCTCCTACAAGAAATGGAACAGTTGGCGTCGGAGTTGATCTGCAAGTTAGAGATGATCTTTCTGCCAAGCTTCTTTAATCCAATGCAACACTTGATTTTGCATCTCCCGACCAAGGCACGATTGGGGGGGCCCGTGCAAAATTGTTGGTGCTACTCAACTGAGAGGATGCAGAAGACGCTTCGAGCAAAATGTATAAATAAACGTAGAATAGAAGCATCGATGGCCAAGGCATTCATCACTGAGGAGGCGTCAAACTTTGTGACAGCACACTACGAAGCCAAAAATCGTCATTTGCATAATCCGAAGCCTTGGTACAATGCTGACGAGCCTAAAAAGGGTCAATCCAACCTCAGCCTATTCAATCCAGTGATTGGAAACCAGTATCGTTGGATGTTGAAGAATGGCGGACCATTTCGTTGTATCTCTTTAACAACCTAACAGAAGAGCGGCCGTACACCGAGTAAGATCTCGTTACATTGTTTCACAAATTCTAATTTCTTTGAACTGCTCTTATTCCTGGATATTTGATGCAGTCGATATCTCGCCATATTCTCGTATGGAGCAGTGATCCAAAAGGATTCTATCGAAGAGTATGAGCTTCTGGCAAAGCAAGGAGGCGAATATCCCGGTTTCATCTCTTGGTTCAAAAAGGGTAATTTCCATTAGACCCTTTCATTTCTTTGGCTAATTTGCGACTAATGCAACAATCCTTTCTTATTAAACTTGTAGGCTAATTCAGAGATTATGGATGCCGAATTGAGACAAGTAGCTAATGGTTTTGACTATAAGGTCCGTTCATTTGACAATTACGACATCAATGGGTATCGCTTTCGTACCTATGGCAAAAAGCTATCTATGGCCGACCGAAAGTCTAAAAATTGTTGTGTCTCTGCTATCGGCGAAGGAGGTGTCGAGTATATGGAAGAGTTGAAGCAATTTATGAACTTCAATTCTATGGTGATAAGCCACCAAACATCATAGTCTTCATATGTTATTGGTTCCAGCCCAGGGAGACTAGAAGGACTCATGAACATATAGGGCTAGTCGAAATCAAACAAAGCACCCATTTGGATGTTCCCAATGTCGATATTACGGCTCAATAGGCAACCCAAGTTTTCTATCTACCATGGGCATGTCAAAGTGATCCAAATCTCAGTGGTTGGGATGTCGTTTATGAAGTGCCGCCACGTGTTAGACCACCTCCCCCCAATGAAGAGGATTATGAATGTCACATTAACCAAGACACATATGACGAAGGAGAATTCTTCCAAGAAACACGTATTGCCAAAAAACGTTTCAAGAAATGCTCTACTCCACCCCAGAAAATTGAAGTAGACAACGATAGTTAATCCGACCCTGAGCCGGAGCAAGAAGAGCCGGAAGAAGAAGAAGTTGCTGCTGGAGATGACCTGTCTATGCTTGAACGATTAAGTTAAGGTGGCCTTCCACATGATGATGCATTTATTAATGATGATGATGAGCACGTCATTACCGATAGTGACGATGATGATGCATTTTATTAATGATGATGATGAGCACGTCATTACCGATAGTGATTCTTAGGTATTCAAATTTTTATGTTGTACTTTGTATGATTTATATAGTTGGTATGTATAATTTTCTTACTTTGTATGATTGTTTCTTATACATAGTGCCATGGTCTTCATTTCCATCCCCGTTGGCCCTCGCCCGCTTTATGATTTCGATGTGGTAAATTCTCTTTCATAATTATTTTTTGCATTTCGCATTTATGAAAATTATGGCCATCAAGTTGACATAGAGATATTTTAATCTAGGAGGTATGTGAACCGGAAGAAACCAACCCTCTTGTCGAGAAGTTAAATTTAGTTGAAAAAGAAAATGAGTATTTGAAAGAAAAAATTAAAAGAATTGAAGAAGAGAAGATGACATTGGAGCTGTATGTTGCCGATCTCAACGATGATCACAAGATAAACATGAATGCAATGCACTTGAAGATGGATGCGATGCGCCTGAATCTTAAGAAGATTAGAAAATATGCCATTGATAATGAGGCTTGGTATCATTATGCCGTTGGATCAATTGTTACCTTAGTTGCGATCTTCCTCATATTTGTTGTGATGAGGGTAAGTTTTCTCTAATGTTTTGCTTTACAAATGGATACTTAGCTTATTTTCCTTCTAAATGGCATAATTACCTAAGTTATATAGAAAAATGAGCCATACTTAGCTTATTTAGTTCATTTATGACATACCTAGCAGACTTAGGTCAAAAATGGCATGATAATCTTTGTTACGTCCAAAATGATATAGACTTTGCTTATTTTCCTCAAAAATGACATAATAACCTTACTAAGCTCCAAAGTGACCTATTTACCTAGCTTAGCTCTAAAATGACCTACACTTAACATTTTTTACCTAGCTTAGCTCTAAGAAGAGGAGAGGAGAAAAAGAAAGAGAAGAAAAGATCTTCTTCTTCTTCTTCTTCTTCTTCTTCTTCTTCTTCTTCTTCTTCTAACTAGTCTTCTTCTTCTTCTAACTTTTATCTTTCCCAATTTGCAAAATTTGCTTTACATGAGGAAGGCTTGGATTCATGGAGTGTACTATTCTTCTGGTGCTTCCTTGTTGTTTATGAAAACTTGTTCTGTATGTATATATGGATATGTTGTTGGAAACTTGTTTGTGGTTATGTATATATGGATATGTTGGACTTTGTTGAACTATGTTGTTGGATTTGATCAAATATGTTGTTGGACATGCTGTTGGATACGTTGGATATGTATGCATGTATATCTATGTTTGAAACCATGTCTAATTAATTGGATTTAAATAAAAACAAGGGATGTGTAGCCTCTTTGCCGTCAGCTAGATGACGGAAAAGCTCTTTGCCGTCAGCAAGCGGACGGCAAAGCTCTTTGCCGTCAGCTAGCGGACGACAACGAGGACACGTGGCAGTCACCTGTGCAAACTGGCAACACTAGCTGCCTATTTGGTCATTTTGCTGTCTGCAAGCGGACGACAAAGTGACCAGATAGGCCTGGCAAACAGGGCCACCTGTGCCGTCTGCTGACCGACGGCATAGCTGGCCACGTGGTAGCATCCCAGTGCTGCCCTAGCTAAGCTCTTTGCCGTCTGTCAGCGAACGGCAAAGAGCTTTGCCTCTTTGCCGTCGGCCATCGGACGACAAAGAATGCCGTTAACCCCCTAACGGCTCTTACCTCACATCGCTGCCGTCTGTCGTCATTGCCGTCTGTTGGCCTCGGGTGGCTGACGACACAATCCTTTGCCATCCGTTTCTACGAAGCGGACAACAAAGAAGGCCTTTGCTGGCACGTGTTCAGCCGGATGGTTTATCGTCCGCTGGCTGACGGCAAAGGACTTTGCCGTCCGGGATCCGTGCCTTTGTCGTCCGCCATGGCGGACGACAAAGAAGCTGATTCCAGTAGTGTATGTTGATTTCAGTTTCAATTGAATAAACAATTATGTTCTCATGCCATTCACATTACAAGTGTTGTTATTGCTGTGTAGTTTCCCACACTTATATTCTGTCTATGCTGCTTTGTCTTAAATAGATATGATTTGAACTGTATCTATCTTGATTTGGCAACATAAACTAGAATTATATAGACCATACGGTGACCATACTACATAGATATATGTTTGTTTCATGTTGTTATCCTGTCCACCTTACTACAGAACTGTTTTACCAAAATGAGTTTCATATACTACATTGTAAACCTATGATATGTTTGTTTGTTTCTCTTTTAGAACACGGATAAAATATTGGAGAAGAGTACCCCGTTATGCAATGGTAAAGGAAGTAATGCAGATAAGGTTCAAGATAGTGAGACATCCCTGTTGGTCTCCAAGAAAGCTCATAAAAACTATATTGAAGACACTAAGACAACCCCAAAGTCCTGTCTTGATGTAGTGTTCGAGTTACTGGCTACTACTACTGGCACCAGCTCTTCGAACTGGTTGCCTGAATTAGTTCAGCTTCTTGAGTCTCAACTTCAAGTTGAAAGACATCGATCAGATGTTATGCAACAGGAAGCCGAAGGACTGAGGAAGTCCCTGCAGAATTCAGATGCATACTTTCTAGTGCAACAGCAAGTGCTAGAGGATTTAAGCGCCAAACAAGAGAAAGTTAATAAGCTTGCTAAGCATCTTGCCAGCATTATGGGTACCCAGGATATTGTTTCTTGAGTTCTTCTGAAGTGGTTTCAGTTCTGGACTTGTTTTGTTGCGGCATTTATATGTTGTTGTGTTCCCTATATTTGCACCGGTGGCGAACTTTGATGCCAAGTGGATGTAATATGTGTAATAGCCGTCATAGCCTAGCGTAAGTTGCTTGCTTATTTATTTCCTTATTGTCTTGTTTATTTCCTTGCTTATAGTCACTGCAGTTCTTTTTCCGCGGTTTGCTAGTGGCCGCAATAACCTATTTTTTAAAACTAGGCCACAATAACCATGAGCTACATATTTAATGTAGTTACCATTTGCCTCCTACGTGCCGTAGAAACAATGGGCCTTCTACGGGTCGTAGAAACAATGGTCCTTATACCGGTCATAGACACAATGGGCCTCCTAGGGGCCGTATCATCAATGGGCCTTCTACGGGCCATATGATCGGTTGGCCAAACATGGGCCAATAATAGACCGCATTATGGCCGTAAACGGGCTAGAGTTGGAATCGCCCGTTCATGGGCCGACCATAATGGGCCGTCATTAATCGTCCGTATTTGATGATGCTATGAAAACGGCCCAACGTATTAACGGGCCACAAACGGGCCGACTGTAACCTCGGGCTGAATTTGGCCCACAAGCAGAAAATGACAGTAATGGGCCGTAAGTAAACAAATGCTGGAAATGAGCCCAAGAATAAATGGGCCCTGAGAAGGCCGAAAGATAACATGGGCTGGAAACGGCCCAACGAAATAACGGGCCATTAATGGGTCTAAAGTGATACACTGTTCATTACGTGCCAGTTTCACCACGGGCGGTTAATGGGTATAAAGTGATACACTGTTCATTACGGGCCAGTTTCACCACGGGCCATTATTGGGCCAAGAGTTACAAAGGTCCTCAGATGGGCCAGAAGTTAAAATGGGCTGGAATCATATTGGACGGCCCAGATGATGCTACTGGGCCTAATTCGGATAGGTCACAACGGGCCCTAGGTTAGCGGGCTGTAAATGGGCTATATGCGAACAAGCCGTTAACAGGCTTTCCATGGGCTGGCCCGCCACCTTTTGACCAAGTCAAACGGGCCGGCCTTTTCATAGGAATGGGCCTCTGTTGGGCCGTGCCACGTGTCGACGTATCATAGGAGCCTTCTATCCAATGAGTGGATGACATCTGTCCCAACGGTGAGCCAACACGTGTTTCCTCCAGCCAATGATGATTTTACACGTGGAAAATCCCCATTGGTCGGGGTTGTTAACGGGTTATCGGATCCAAAACCGGACCCGATAGCTTAACGGCGTTCCGTTACGGTGGATGCCATGTGTCGGTCACCCTTGATGAAAGCACTTTTGTGACGCGCGATTTATCGTCATGGAAGTGGACACTTCCGTGATGATAATTTTGGTAATGTCATGGAACACTTCTACGACAGCACAGGTATGACTATCTTGATTCTGTCATAAAATCGTCATGGATGTACATGCATGACATAAAACGTGACCTGCTGTGACAAACACGTATCATCACGGAAGTGTAGTTTTTTTGTAGTGGTGTGCGCAGCACGGAAGGCACCATAGGACAACACCAAAATAAAACATACAACTTAAACCAATCTAGATCATCAATCAACCCAAAGGACAAAGGAAATCTACTCAAAACATCATAGGATGGAAACACATCATTGGATCATAATATGTGTCATAAAGCACCATGTTCAAGTAGGGGATTACAACAGGGTGCAGGAGAGTGGACCGCGTAAAAGAGATGAGGATGATGGTGTTGATGAAGATGATCATTGCGGCAATGGTTCCCCCGGTGGGACTCCGGTGCTACAGAAAGAAAGGGGGAGAGAGTCTCCCCCTTGTGCTTCCTCCTCCATGGCCTCCCCCCTAGATGGGGAGAGGTTCTCCCTCTGGTCCTTGGCCTCCATGGCGATGATGGCCCCCTCCGGGATCCTCCTCCATGGCCTCCGGAGATAATGGCCACTCCGTTAGGGTGCCAGAGAGGGCCTAGATTGGTTTTTCGTGGCTACAGAGGCTTACTGCGGCGGAACTCCTGATCTAGGTTTATTTCTGGGGGTTTGTGTATTTATAGGAATTTTTGGCGTCGAGAACAAGTCAGGGGGGTCCATGAGGAACCCACAAGACCGGAGGGCACCCCCAGGGGGGTAGGGCGCGCCCTCGAGCCTTGTGGAGGCCTCGTGGCTCTTCTGGCTCAACTCTTTTGCTTCGGGGGCTTCTTCTGGTCCATAAAAAATTACCATAAATATTCAGCTCATTTGGACTCCGTTTGGTATTCCTTTTGTGTAAAACTCAAAAACAAGGGAAAAACAGAAACTGGCACTAGGCTCTTGGTTGATAGGTTAGTCCCAAAAATCAAATAAAATAGCATATAAATGCATATAAAACATCCGAGATAGAAAATATAATAGCATGGAGCAATCAAAAATTATAGATACATTGGAGACGTATCAGCGCCCCGTGCCTTTTTTCACTGGAGAAGAAAGGGAAGGGGAAGAGAGAAAGCAAATGGGGGGCAAACCCCCCTTTTTCCTTCTCCCAATCGGCCTCCTGCCATAGGGGGGCTAAACGAAATATGCCCTAGAGGCAACCATAAGGTTTTTATTTTATATTTCCTTACATCATAATAAATGTTTATTATTTCATGCTAGAATTTTTTAACCGGACACTTGATACATGTGTGGATACATAGACAAAATACTGGGTCCCTAGTAAGCCTCTACTAGACTAGCTCATTGATCGAAGATGGTTAAGTTTCCTAACCATAGACATGTGTTGTCATTTGATAAATGGGGTCACATCATTAGGAGAATGATGTGATGGGCAAGACCCATTCGTTAGCTTAGCACTATGATTGTTCAGTTTTATTTCTATTGCTTTTCTTCAAGTTAAATACATATTCCTTTGACTATGAGATTATGCAACTCCCGGATACCGGAGGATTGCCTTGTGTGCTATCAAACATCACAATGTAACTGGGTGATTATAAAGATGCTCTCCAGGTATCTCCGAAGGTGTTTGTTGGGTTGGTATAGATCGAGATTAGGATTTGTCACTCCGAGTATCGGAGAGGTATCTCTAGGCCCTCTCGGTAATGCACATCATAAGAAGCCTTGCAAGCAAAGTGAATAATGAGTTAGTTGCAGGATGATGCATTACGGAACAAGTAAAGAGACTTTCCAGTAACGAGATTGAACTAGGTATGAAGATACCGACGACCGAATCTCGGGCAAGTAACATATTGATGACAAAGGGAATAACATATGTTGTCATAACGGTTTGACCGATAAAGATCTTCGTAGAATATGTGTGAGCCAATATGAGCATCCAGGTTCCGCTATTGGTTATTGACCGGAGGGGTGTATCGGTCATGTATACATAGTTCTCGAACCCGTAGGGTCCACACGCTTAACGTTCAATGACGATTTTGTATTATATGAGTTATGTGATTTTGTGACCGAATGTTGTTCGGAGTCCCGGATGAGATCACAGACATGAAGAGGAGTCTCGAAATTGTCGAGCGATAAAGATTGATATATACGAAGATAGTATTCAGACACCGGAAGTGTTCCGGGTAGTATCGGGTATTTATCGGACTACCGGGGGGTTACCGGACCCCTCGGGGAATAATGGGCCTTATGGGCCATAAGAGGGGAGCACACCAGCCCACAAGGGGTGGCGCGCCCACCTTAAGGCAGGAGGCCGAATAGGAGAAGGAAGCGGGGGTTCGCCCCCTTCCTTCCTCCCTTCCCTCTTCCCTTTTCCCCCTTCTGATAATAAGGAAAAGGGGGGCGAATTGGACTAGGGCCCCAAGTAGGATTCCTCCAACTTGGGGCGCCCCTAGGCTGTTCCCCTCCCCCTCCCACCTATATATACATGGGGAGGGGCGCCTAGAACACACATCAACTATTGTTAGCCGTGTGCGGCGCCCCCCTCCATAGTTTACGCCTCCAGTCATATTCTCGTAGTGCTTGGGCGAAGCCCTGCGTGAATCTTCACCATCACCATCACCATGTCATCATGCTGACGGAACTCATCCACTTCCTCAACACTCTGCTGGATCAAGAGTTCGAGGGGCGTCATCAAGCTGAACGTGTGCAGAACTCGGAGGTGTCATACATTCGGTGCTTGATCGGTCAGTACGAGAAGAACTTCGACTACATCAACCGCGTTGTCAAACGCTTCCACTTTTGGTCTACAAGGGTACGTAGACACACTCTCCCGCTCTCATTGCTATGCATCTCCTAGATAGATCTTATGTGAGCGTAGGATTTTTTTTGAAATTGCATGCTACATTTCCCAATAGTGGCATCCGAGCAAGGTCTATGCATAGATGATATGCACGAGTACAACACAAAGAGTTGTGGGCGGTGATCGTCATACTGCTTACCACCAATTTCTTATTTTGATTCGGCGGTATTATTGTATGAAGTGGCCCAGACCAACCTTCCATGACCACATTCATGAGACCGGTTCCACCGACAGACATGCAACTAGTTTTGCATAAAGGTGGGTGGCGGATGTCTTTTTCTCCTACTTTAGTTGAATCAAATTTGACTTCGGCCGGTCCTTGTTAAACGTTAAAACAGCAAACTTGATAAATCACCGTTGTGGTTTTTGAGCCGTAGGTAAGAACGGTTCTTGCTAGAAGCCCGAAGCAGCGATACCTCTCCAACGTACCTATAATTTATGAAGTATTCATGCCATGTTTATAATATTTTTACATGATTTTGGTATGATTTGATTAGAACTAACCCGGACTGACACTATTTTCAGCAGAACTACAGTGGTGTTGTTTTTGTGCAGAAATAAAATTTCTTGGAATGCGCTGAAAATCAATAAAAAATATTTTTGGAAAATATAAAAAATACTGGAATGAAAAGCTACTGGAGGGGAGTCCCGAGGCCACCACGAGGGTGGAGGGTGCACCCTACCCCCCGGGAGGGTGCTCCTACCTCGTGGACTCTCCGTGGGCCCCCTTGACGTGAAACCGACGCCAACCCCTCCTATAAATCTTAAAAACCCCGAAACAGAGGAGAGATCAGGAGTTCCTGATGACCCACAAGTGTAGGAGATCTATCGTAGTCCTTTCAATAAGTAAGAGTGTTGAACCCAACGAGGAGCAGAAGGAAATGACAAGCGGTTTTCAGTAAGGTATTCTCTGCAAGCACTAAAATTGTAGGTAACCTATAGTTTTGTGATAGGATAATTTGTAACGGGTAACAAGCAATAAAAGTAAATAAAGTGCAGCAAGGTGGCCCAATCCTTTTTGTAGCAAAGGACAAGCCTGGAAAAATTCTTATAATGAGAAAAGCGCTCCCGAGGACACACGAGAATTATCGTCAAGCTAGTTTTCATCACGCTCATATGATTCGCGTTCGTTACTTTGATAATTTGATATGTGGGTGGACCGGTGCTTGGGTGCTGCCCTTTCTTGGACAAGCATCCCACTTATGATTAACCCTTATTGCAAGCATCCGCAACTACAAAAGAAGTATTAAGGTAAACCTAACCATAGCATGAAACAAGTGGATCCAAATCAGCCCCTTACGAAGCAACGCATAAACTAGGTTTTAAGCTTCTGTCACTCTAGCAACCCATCATCTACTTATTACTTCCCAATGCCTTCCTCTAGGCCCAAATAATGATGAAGTTTCATGTAGTCGACATTCACATAACACCACTAGAGGAGAGACAACATACATCTCATCAAAATATCGAACGAATACCAAATTCACATGACTACTAATAGCAAGACCTCACCCATGTCCTTAGGAACAAATGTAACTACTCACAAAGCATATTAATATTCATGATCAGAGGGGTATTAATATGCATTAAGGATCTGAACAAATGATCTTCCACCAAATAAACCAACTAGCATCAACTACAAGGAGTAATCAACACTACTAGCAACCCACAGGTACCAGTCTGAGGTTTTGGTACAAAGTTTGGATACAAGAGATGAGGTAGGGTTTGAGAGGAGATGGTGCTGGTGAAGATGTTGATGGAGATTGACCCCCCCCCCCCCCCCGATGAGAGGATCATTGGTGATGACGATGGTGATGATTTCCCCTCCCGGAGGGAAGTTTCCCCTGCAGAACAGCTCCGCCGGAGCCCTAGATTGGTTCCGCCAAGGTTCCTCCTCGTGGCAGCGCAGTTTTGTCCCGTAAGCTTGCTTATGACTTTCCAGGGTAAAAGACTTCATATAGGAGAAGATGGGCACCGGAGGGCTGCCAGGGGGCCCACGAGGCAGGGGGCGCGCCTCCACCCTCGTGGCCACGGTGTGGGCCTCCTCTAGTACTTCTTCCACTCAATAATTATTATTAATTCCAAAAATGACTTTCGTGGAGTTTCAGGACTTTTGGAGCTGTGCAGAATAGGTTTCCAATATTTGCTCCTTTTCCAGCCCAGAATTCCAGCTGCCGGCATTCTCCCTCTTTATGTAAACCTTGTAAAATAATAGAGAATAGCCATAAGTATTGTGACATAACGTGTAATAACAACCCATAATGCAATAAATATCGATATAAAAGCATGATGCAAAATGGACATATCAACTCCCCCGAGCTTCGACTTCGCTTGTCCTCAAGCGGAAGCCGATATTGAAAAATATGTCCACATGTTTAGATATAGGGGTTGAGGGAGTCCTGGTCTAGGGGGTGTCCGGATAGCCGGACTATCATCATCGGTCGGACTCCAAGACTATGAAGATACCAGATTGAAGACTTCATCCCGTGTCCGGATGGGACTTTCCTTGGCATGGAAGGCAAGCTTGGCAATACGGATATGTAGATCTCCTACCATTGTAACCGACTCTGTGTAACCCTAGCCCTCTCCGGTGTCTATATAAACCGGAGAGGTTTTAGTCCGTAGGAAAAACAACCATTACAACAATCATACCATAGGCTAGCTTCTAGGGTTTAGCCTCCTTGATCTCGTGGTAGATCCACTCTTGTACTACCCATATCATCAATATTAATCAAGCAGGAGTAGGGTTTTACCTCCATCTAGAGGGCCCGAACCTGGGTAAAAACATCGTGTCCCTTGTCTCCTGTTACCATCTGCCTAGACGCACAGTTCGGGACCCCCTACCCGAGATCCGCCGGTTTTGACACCGACATTGGTGCTTTCATTGAGAGTTCCTCTGTGTCGTCACCGATAGGCTTGATGGCTCCTTCAATCATCAACAACAACGCAGTCCAGGGTGAGACTTTTCTCCCCGGACAAATCTTCGTGTTCGGCGGCTTTGCACTGTGGGCCAATTCGCTTGGCCATCTGGAGCAGATCGAAAGCTACGCCCCTGGCCAGCAGGTCAGATTTGCAAGCCTAAACTTCACGGCTAACATCCGCGGAGACTTGATCTTCGACGGATTCGAGCCACAACCGAGCACGCCGCAATGTCGCGATGGGCATGATTTAGCTCTGCTGCCGGACGGTGCCCTGGAGGCCGCACATTAGTCCGCTCCGACCCTTAGTTCGGAGCCGACCGCACAGATCGAGGACGGGTGGCTAGACACCGCCTCGGGGGCTGCAACTTCTACGGTGATAGAGCCAAATACTGACCTTGTCCCTTGTAAAGCTCATGACTCCAAGGTGCCGGACTCCTCGCCGGACTCCGAACCTCCTGCGCCCCTACCAATCGAATCCGATTGGGCGCCGATCATGGAGTTCACCGCCGCAGACATCTTTCAGCACTCACCCTTTGGTGACATCCTGAATTCGCTAAAGTATCTCTCGTTATCAGGAGAGCCCTGGCTGGACTGCGGTTAGGACGGTTGGGATGCGGACGACGAAGAAATTCAAAGCCCACCCACGACCCACTTTGTAGCCACTGTCGACGATCTAACCGACATGCTAGACTACGACTCCGAAGACATCGACGGTATGGACGACGATGCTGGAGACGACCAAGAACCAGTGCCTACGGGGCACTGGAAGACCACCTCGTCATACGAAATATACATGGTGGACATCCCAAAGGACGGGAACGGCGAAGAAGCAGCGGAGGCAGATTCCTCTAAGAAACAGCCCAAGCGCCGGCGTCAGCGGTGCCGCTCTAAATCCCGCCACAGCAAGAATGGAGATTCCGGCACCGGAGATAACAACACCCCAGAGAGTGCCGAAGATAACCCCCTCCAGCAAGATTCAGCACAGGAGGACGGAGAAGCCAGCCCTCACGAGAGAGCGGCAGACGAAGAGGTAGAGGATGATAATTACATGCCTCCCTCCGGAGACGAGGCAAGCCTCAATGACGACGAATTTGTCGTGCCCGAGGATCACGGCGAACAAGAGCGTTTTAAACGCAGGCTTATGGCCACGGCGAACAGCCTAAAGAAAAAGCAGCAACAGCTCCGAGCTGATCAAGACCTGCTAGTCGACAGATGGACTGAAGTCCTTGCGGCCGAAGAGTATGGACTCGAACGCCCCTCCAAAAGCTACCCAAAACGCAAGTTGCTCCCCCGATTAGAGGAGGAGGAGTATAAACCCTCATCACCAGCGCACAATACAGTAGACCGACCACCTCGTGGTCGCGATAGAGAGGCTTCTAGGCCCTCCATCAGGACCGTACCCCGGCACCGCTTGAAAAGTACGAAGCCATGGGGGAATGCGCCAGACTTGCGAGACATATTGGAGGACAAGGCAAGACAATCAAGATCGATATATGGATCACGTGGGCGCCCCACGATGCGCCACGACTACCGTCGCGCCGGATACAGCAACTCCGGCCAGGCTGAACACAGTAGACAAAGCTCGCTTGAGCTACGACGTGATATTGCCCAATATAGAGGCGCCACACACCCACTATGCTTCACAGATGAAGTAATGGATCATCAAATCCCTGAAGGGTTTAAACCCGTGAACATTGAATCCTACGACGGCACAACAGACCCCGCGGTTTGGATCGAAGACTATCTCCTTCATATCCATATGGCCCGCGGCGACGATCTTCACGCCATCAAATATCTCCCACTCAAGTTTAAAGGACCAGCTCGACATTGGCTTAATATCTTGCCAGCAGAGTCAATTGGGTGTTGGGAGGACCTGGAAGCCGCATTCCTTGACAACTTCCAGGGCACATATGTGCGACCACCAGACGCCGATGACCTAAGCCACATAATTTAGCAGCCAGACGAATCGGCCAGGCAGTTTTGGACACGATTCTTAACAAAGAAAAATCAAATCGTCGACTGTCCGGATGCAGAGGCCCTCGCAGCCTTCAAACATAACATCCGCGACGAGTGGTTGGCCCGGCACCTAGGACAGGAAAAGCCAAAATCCATGGCAGCCCTCACATCACTCATGACCCGCTTCTGTGCGGGAGAGGACAGCTGGCTAGCCCGCAGTAACAACCTCAGCAAAAATTCTGGCAGTCCGGATACCAAGGACCGCAATGGCAGGTCGCGTCGAAACAAAAACAAACACCGCGTTAACGACGATAACACTGAGGATACGGCAGTCAACGCCGGATTCAGAGGCTCTAAACCTGGTTAGCAGAAAAAGCCATTCAAAAGAACTACTCCAGGCCCATCCAATTTGGACCGGATACTCGACTGCTCGTGCCAGATACACGGCACCCCCGAAAAGCCAGCCAATCACACCATCAGGGATTGTTGGGTATTTAAGCAGGCAGGCAAGTTAATTGCCGAAAACAATGACAAGGGGCTGCATAGCGATGACGAGGAAGAGACCCTGCCGCCGACCAATAGAGGACAGAAGGGTTTCCCCCCACAAGTGCGAACGGTAAACATGATATACGCAACCCACATACCCAAGAGGGAGCGGAAGTGTGCACTTAGGGATGTATATGCGATGGAGCCAGTCGCCCCAAAGTTCAATCCATGGTCCTCTTGCCCGATCACTTTTGATCGAAGGGACCACCCCACCAGTACCCGCCATGGCGGATTCGCCGCATTGGTTTTAGACCCAATCATCGATGGATTTCACCTCACTAGAGTCCTGATGGACGGCGGCAGCAGCCTGAACCTGCTTTATCAGGATACAGTGCGCAAGATGGGCATAGACCCCTCAAGGATTAAACCTACAAAGACGACCTTCAAAGGTGTCATACCAGGTGTAGAGGCCAATTGTACAGGCTCAGTCACACTGGAAGTGGTCTTCGGATCCCCGGATAACTTCTGAAGCGAGGAGTTAATCTTCGACATAGTACCGTTCCGTAGTGGCTATCACGCTCTGCTTGGACGGACCGTGTTTGCAAAGTTCAACGCGGTGCCGCATTACCCATACCTCAAGCTCAAGATGCCAGGCCTTCAAGGAGTAACCACGGTCAACGGAAGCACTGAACGCTCCCTCCGAACGGAGGAACACACAGCAGCTCTCGCGGCAGAAGTACAGAGCAGCCTCTTAAGGCAATTCTCGAGTCCGGCCGTTAAGCGACCGAACACGGCCAAACGCGCCCGGAGTAACATACAGCAAGACCACCTGGCATGTTCCGAGCACGCGTAGCAATGCGGCCCCAACCCCAGCCCTTGCATAATTGCAAGACCAGCCCTTCGCGTACATCATTACGCTCTGGAGATACCATGGGCATAGGGGGAGGGGCACGACCACGACAGGCCTAGAGTGCAGCTTAACCACACCAGGGGCTCCCAAGTACGTCGGTCTTTTCCTTTTTTCTTTTTTTTTACCCACAGGACTCCGTTCACCAGAGGCCCTGTCCGGCAGTAGACCTGCCGAACTCACGATGCAACAGCCAGGGAAGGAGAAAGGCTACGACGAACACTCAGGTGGTCTCCATTATGAGCATTAAATCTGTTTAGTACACCATTCCGCAGCCTACCCCTGGAGGGGGACATGTTTAAATAGTCCAATCCCTTGCTTACCGCACCATTTGTATCACCCTGCATTCATGGCAGTATTTCTGAATAAACAATGCATCGCTTTTCGCTTATAATCGCATTTCTTTCTTATATATGTTCGTTTATGACATGTTGCATCCGTACACTTTGGTACGGCCGAATACACCAGGGGCTTAAGTTCCCCGCATCATGGTGTGATAAGTCCGAACACTTTCCCAAGTGCGGCACCCCGAACTTATAGCATTATATGCATCGGCTCCGAATCATGTCTTGGGTCAATAGTTGGGTTTGCCCGGCTCCCATGTTTTGGTACCTTACGTTCCGTTTTATCGGCTAAGGTAGCACTGGGAGAACCACTGCGATTGCGCCCCAGTTGAGCTGGGCGAGCGCCTCAGTGGAGAAAGCTAAAACTGATCGTCATGATAAGGCGAGAGCTGGTCGCTGTTCAAGAGGTTTTTCGAGTCCCTAAAGACTTATGCCGCTTAGAGCAAGGAACCGGCTTTGTCCGGCCCAGGCGTGGATAGCGCCCCGTACTCGGTCTTCCGAACACTAGGGGCTTCGCCGAAATTTAAAATTATAGAATTCTATGGCTAAGTGAGAGTGTTCAAGCATTATAAGTCCGGTTGCCTCGTTCGTTGTGTTGAGCGCCTCCCTAGATGGACCCAAACATGGTAACAAGAGCGCTCAAGTTTATCCCGAACACCCCAGCACTAGTGGCATGGGGGCTGAAGCCGATGACTTGCCATCTCTCAGATTTGATAAACGGCCGCACAGAAGGTAATATTTTAAATTAATAAGCATTGCTTAGCGCATATGAACACAACTTTCAGCGCACAGGATAACATAATGCGACTTTACTCAAATATTACATCCTTGGAGCACTCATCCGCAATCATGCGGGCTCCCTTCAGGACACTCTTATAATACATCTCGGGCGTGCGATACTCCTTGCCCGCCGACGGCGCGTCCGTCAGAAGCTTCTCAGCGTCCATCCTGCCCAGTGCACTTTCGCACGGGCAAGGGCCCGACGGGCACCTTCAATGCAGGCGGACTGCTTGACGACTTCCACCCAGGGACACGCATCCACCAGCCGCCGCACTAGGCCGAAGTAGCTCCCAGGCATGGCCTCCTTGGGCCACAGCCGAACTATGAGGCCCTTCATGGCCTGTTCGGCTACCTTGTGGAGCTCGACCAGCTGCTTCAGCTGGTCGCTAAGGGGCACCGGATGTCCGGCCTCAGCATACTGAGACCAGAAGACCTTCTCCGTCGAGCTTCCCTCCTCGGCCCGGTAGAATGCGGCAGCATCGGACACGCTGCGGGGCAGATCTGCGAATGCTCCTGGAGAGCTCCGAATTCGGGTAAGTAATAGGTAATTCACATTCACATGCTTGCTTTGCATGAAAAATGCCTTACCCTCTGCTATTTTCTTCAAATCCTCGACCTCCTTGAGGGCCTTGCGGGCTTCGGCCTTAGCGGCTTTGGCACTCTCAAGAGTTGATGCAAGCTCGGACTCTCGAGTCCTTGAGCCACGCTCCAAACCATCATGTTTTTCCATGAGAGCCTGGAGCTCTTGCTGCACCTCCGCCACCCGCGCCTCCTACTTCTCCCGCTCGACTCGCTCTGCGGCCGCATTGCGTTTGGCCACAGACACTGCCTCCTTCAGGGTTGCCACCTCGTTCATGGCCCCTGTAGTACCCATGTTATCCTTGTTATTTCTCTTGCAACCAAAATCCTTTTCTGTAAGGTACAAATCTAATACGGTGTCACTCACCTTCCCTGTCCTCGAGTTGCTTCTTGGCACGGCCGAGCTCGCTCTCGGACCGCTCGAGGTTCTGCTTCAAAGCATCGACCTCCGTCGTCAGTGCGGCAGAGGTCAGCAGCGCAGCTTGCAATCCCATATTGACACATTTTTTAGACCTCCTACGTATATCTTTTTAGATCCTCAGTCCGGCTTTTCTTTCCGAACACCGAACCGAGCATCAGGGGCTACTGTCTATGTGGTATTATATTACATATTTTAAATTTCTTACCTCAAAGCCTGTTAGAAGGCTGCTGCAGGCTTCGGTCAGCCCGCCCTTGGTGAGCTGAACCTTCTGAATCACCGCACTCATAACAGTGCGGTGTTCTTCCTTGATGGAAGCGCCGTTGAGCGCCTCCAAAAGGTTATCTGGCGCCTCCGGTTGGACGGCGGCCGCCGGTGTCACAGTCTTGCCCTTCTTACGAAGGAGTCGCCTGCCGGGCTCCGGAACCACTCCAGGTTCCGATACGAAGTCTGGTACGAAATCTGGGAGGTTGCCCTGGGGCACCTCCGGAGCCTCCCCCTCCTGGCGGGTCCCCTCCTGGGATCCCACCTCGGCGTCATCAGCATCACGAGGGGTGGAGGCGGTTGGAAGGGAATCCATATCCGACGTAGCTAAGGACCCGCTCGATGAAGCGGGGAGATCATCCTTGGCCGGACTACAGGTTGTATGCGGCATTAGAAGGACACCACGTGGCAAAAAGAGAAATTATAAATCATCTAGGAATTCGGACACTTACGATCTTGCCAGGGGCTTGGCCCTTGAGGGCCACTCCTCGTCGTCGTCGTCGGTGTTGGCAGAGCAGTCCAGAGGAAGGGTCTGTCCTCTCTTGGACCCTTTGGCCGCCCCCGTTGGGGAGGCCTTCCTCTTCTTCTCTCCCCCCGCTGGGGGAGAGGCCTCTTTCTCCTCCTCCTCGGGGGAGGAGTCCGCCTCGGAGTCATCGGACGATGAGTCCGATACCACCTGGCGCCGGGAACTCCTTCGGGTTCCCGTGGCCTTTTTCTTGGCCTTCTTCTCCGGCACCACGTAAAGTGCCGGGACCAGCAGTCCCGTCAAACGGGTGTCTGCTAGGTCTTCTGGAAGGGGAACTGGACAGTTAACCTGTCCGGACATCTTCTGCCAGTCCTGTTAAAGGCATTAGGAGTTTTTAGATCCCACACAGAGTCAAACTGTGAAAGAAATGAGTGTCCCATAAAGGATAACATAGCTTACCTCACCGGCCGGGCGCTGCGTGCTGAATCCACGATCTTCGGTTGCGGACGCGGGGGCTTCTCCGCCCTTGAACAGCACCCTCCAGGCAGCTTCGTATGTCGTGTCGAAGAGCCCGCTCAGGGTCCGGTGGTGTGCCGGATCAAACTCCCACAGATTGAAGGCCCGTTGTTGGTAGGGGAGAATCCGGCGAACGAGCATGACCTGGATCACGTTGACAAGCTTAAGCTTCTTGTTCACCAGGGTCTGGAGACAGGACTGGAGTCCGGTCAGCTCCTCCGAACTACCCCATAGCAAGCCCTTCTCTTTCCAGGAGGTAAGCTGCATGGGGGTACCAGATCTGAACTCGGGGGCCGCTGCCCATTTAGGGTCACGCGGCTCAGTGATGTAGAACTACCCCGATTGCCATCCTTTGATGGACTCCACAAAGGCGCCCTCGAGCGAAGTGACATTGGGCATTTTGCCCACCATGGCGCCTCCGCACTCCGCTTGGACGCCCTTCACCACCTTCGGCTTAACATTGAAGGTCTTTAGCCACAAGCCTAAATGAGGCTGGATGCAGAGGAAGGCCTCGCACACAACGATAAACGCCGAGATGTTGAGGATGAAGTTTGGCGCTAGATCGTGGAAGTCCAGGCCGTAGTAGTACATGAGCCCCCGGACAAAGGGATGAAGTGGGAAGCCCGGTCCGCGGAGGTAGTGGGGAAGAAATACGACCCTCTCATGGGGCCTGGGGGTGGGGATGAGCTGCCCCTCATCGGGCAGCCGGTGCGCGATGTCGCTAGACAGGTATCCGGCGCCGCGCAGCTTCTCGATGTGCCCCTCTGTAATGGAGGAGGCCATCCACTTGCCTCCCGCTCCGGACATGACTGGAGAAGGTTGAGACGAGATGTGCGGACTTGGGCGCTGGAGCTCGAGTGCGCGGAGATGGATAAGCCGAGGAGGAAGAAGGCATAGGTAAAAAAGGTGGATCCCTATCCCCTTATATATGGGCGGACGAAGACTATGCGTCCCCACCAGCCTGGTAACACTCACTTATCTCCCAAGCGCCACAATCAATGGCGCGGTTGGGTTACCCACGTCCGTATTGATGGGAATCCCGGAATAAGGGGAACAGGATCTCTGCTTCGACAAGACGTGCCAAGGAAACCGCTTCGCTAAACGCGCTGAGGTGGTATAATAAAAACGATTCAAGTAAAGGCTTGGTAGTGGTGTGACGTCACGCCACGGAATACGTCAGTAGATTGAACTTGTGTACATGTTATTCTCTCTACGGAGGTATGTGGAAATTATTTTGCAGAGCCGGAAACTATCCTAGTGTTCGCAATCTTCTATGAATTATTCGGAAGGGGAACCCGCCTGGCACTGCCGAAGACAATATGCGCGCCGGACTCGTCGTCATTTAAGCCTGGTTCAGGGGCTACTGAGAGAGTCCTGGACTAGGGGGTGTCCGGATAGCCGGACTATCATCATCGGCCGGACTCCAAGACTATGAAGATACAAGATTGAAGACTTCGTCCCGTGTCCGGATGGGACTTTCCTTGGCGTGGAAGGCAAGCTTGGCAATACGGATATGTAGATCTCCTACCATTGTAACCAACTCTGTGTAACCCTAGCCCTCTCCGGTGTCTATATAAACCGTAGAGGTTTTAGTCCCTAGGAAAAACAACCATTACAACAATCATACCATAGGCTAGCTTCTAGGGTTTAGCCTCCTTGATCTCGTGGTAGATCCACTCTTGTACTACCCATATCATCAATATTAATCAAGCAGGAGTAGGGTTTTACCTCCATCGAGAGGGCCCGAACCTGGGTAAAAACATCGTGTCCCTTGTCTCCTGTTACCATCCGCCTAGACGCACAGTTCGGGACCCCCTACCCGAGATCCGCCGGTTTATAAAAGCATGATGCAAAATGGACGTATCAACTCCCCCGAGCTTCGACCTTGCTTGTCCTCAAGCGGAAGCCGATATTGAAAAATATGTCCACATGTTTAGAGATAGAGGTGTTGATAAAAATAAAATACGGACGTGAGGGCATCATGATTATTCTTATAACAGCAACATATATATATATATATATATTGTCATATGATTTCTCATGCTCAAGTAACAATCTATTCACAATGTCAAGTATGATTCAGAAACTTCATTGAGAACTCACAAACTATAATCTCAGTCATTGAAGCAATTGCAATTTATCATGACATCAGAAAGATTCAATAATAGAGCTTTTCAGCAAGTCCACATACTCAACTATCATTTAGTCTTTCACAATTGCGAACACTCACGCAATACTTATGGTTGTCGAGTTTTAATCGGACACAGAGAAAGATAGGGGCTTATAGTGTTGCCTCCCAACCTTTTACCTCAAGGGTAATGTCAACAATAATAGTTCATGCTAACTTACATCCAATTGGATATATATATATATATATATATATATATATATATATATATATATATATATATATATATATCAGGATCTTTCCAACACGAGGTGCTTGCCAAAGGATAAAATGAAAAAGGGAAAGGTGAAGATCGCCTTGACTCTTGCATAATGTAAAAGACATAAAGTAAAAGATAGGCCCTTCACAGCGGGAAGCAGAGGTTGTCATGTGCTTTTTGGTTGGATGCACGAAATCTTAATGCAAAAGAACGTCACTTTATATTGCCACTTTTGATATGAACCTTTATTATGCAGTTCGTCGCTTTTATTACTTCCATATCACACAATCGTATAAAGCTTATTTTCTCCACATTAATAAGTCATACATATTTAGAGAGCAATTTTTATTGCATGCAACATGACAACTTACTTGAAGGATCTTACTCAATCCATAGGTAGGTATGGTGGACTCTCATGGCAAATTGGGTTTAAGGATATTTGGAAGCACAAGTAGTATCTCTACTTGGTGCAAGGAATTTGGCTAGCATGAGGGGGAAAGGCAAGCTCATCATGTTTGAATGATCCATGACAATATACTTTAACTAAGATGTGAGAAAACATAACCCATTACGTTGTCTTCCTTGTCCAACATCAACTCTTTAACATGTCATACTTTAATGAGTTCTCACAATCATAAAAGATGTCCAAGATAGTATATTTATATGTGAAAACCTCTCTCTCTTTATTACTTCCTATTAATTGCAATGATGACCAAAACTACGTTTGCCAACTCCCAACAACTTTCAATCATCATACTCTCTATATATGAAGTCATTACTATCCATAAGATCAATATGAACTCTTTTATTTCTTTTTATTCTATCTATTTTCTCAAGATCATAGCAAGATAGCAAAGCCCTTGACTCAACTCTAATATTTATTATATATAGCTCACGGACTCGATTACATAGAGGGATCACAAAGAAAAACTCAAAACTAATTCATACCAAAACTTTATTCTTCTAGATCAAGATATTACCAAAAGGATCGAACTAAGTAAAAATGATAAAGATAGGATTGTGATGGTGATACGATACCGGGGCACCTCCCCCAAGCTTGGCAGTTGCCAAGGGAAGTGCCCATACCCAAGTGTTTATGTCCTCGGAGGTGGTGAAGAAGGAGTTGTTGATGTTGTAGGCTTGTTGTCCATCTTCCAAGGCGTAGGCTCACCATCATAGAAAGACGATCGAGTCTCCGGGATCCTCAAATCTGCAGCCAAACTCATCCTCTTGAATCTATATTCATACTCATAGTTTTGGTTTTGCAGGTCATAGATCTGGGCTTGGAGGTGCTCGATTTTCTCATGAAGCTTGAAGATGGTCTCCCCAATGTTCTTGGCGTCCATCTTGTGGTTGTGGGTGAACTCCACGATCATCATCTGGTTGGCGTTAAGTCCGCGCTCCACCATCCCTTGGCACTTGAAAACTTGTTGTTCCATCGCTTCAAGCTTTGTCTCCACGCTTCCGGTACTCCTTGGTCCCTCCACATCGCGGATGTGCAGAACCCCCTCACGCATCTCAATGGTTTGAGGGTGATGCAACACCTCTGCGAGATAGGGGTTGATGACCCTCTCAAAAAACTTGTCCTTGGGAGCGCTTGAAGACGTGATGGTGCTCTAGATCTGTCAAAAAAACAGCTCGAAACAAAAACAGAAGATTTTTGCATGATACGGTGGTCAAAACCTTCGGGAGATTATATAATGAATTTTTACCGACCAAAATAAGTATCATGCAAGTAAACGGAATCCGGAGAGCACACGAGGTTCCCACGAGGCAGGGGGCGCGCCTAGTTGGGTAGAGCACGCCCTCCACCCTCGTGGACGCCTCGTGTCCTTCCCGGACTACTTCTTATTTTCCTATTTTTTTAAATATTCCAAAACAGAGAAAAAATGCTATTAGAACTGTTTTGGAGTCAGTTTACTTACCGTACCACATACCTATTCCTTTTCGGTGTCTGAAACATTCTGGAAAGTGTCTCTTATGTATTCCTCTGGGGTTACAGTTTCAATAATATTAGTTTCAACATTTATTGTGTTACCTGAGATATAATGTTTGATTCTTTGACCGTTCACCACCTTCGGATTTGTTCCTTCGAAGTTGTTGATTTTTATGGCACCGGAACGATAGACCTCCTTGATAACGTAAGGGCCTTCCCATTTAGAGAGAAGTTTTCCTGCAAAAAATCTTAAACGAGAGTTGAAAAGCAAAACATAATCACCTCCATTAAACTCACGCTTTTGTATCCTTTTGTCATGCCATCTTTTAACTTTTTCTTTAAACAGCTTGGCATTCTCATAGGCTTGGGTTCTCCATTCATCAAGTGAGCTAATGTCAAATAACCTCTTCTCACCGGCAAGTTTGAAATCATAATTGAGCTCTTTAATATCCCAATATGCCTTATGTTCTAGTTCGAGAGGTAAGTGTCGGTGTCAAAACCGGCGGATCTCGGGTAGGGGGTCCCAAACTGTGCGTCTAGGCGGATGGTAATAGGAGACAAGGGACACGATGTTTTACCCAGGTTCGGGCTCTCTCGATGGAGGTAAAACCCTACGTCCTGCTTGATTAATATTGATGATATGGGTAGTACAAGAGTGGATCTACCACGAGATCAAGGAGGCTAAACCCTAGAAGCTAGCCTATGGTATGATTGTTGTAATGTATGTTGTGTCCTACGGACTAAAGCCCTCTGGTTTATATAGACACCGGAGAGGGCTAGGGTTACACAGAGTCAGTTACAATGGTAGGAGATCTACATATCCGTATCGCCAAGCTTGCCTTCCACGCCAAGGAAAGTCCCATCCGGACACGGGACGGAGTCATCAATCTTGTATCTTCGTTGTCTTGGAGTCCGGCGGACGATGATAGTCCAGTTGTCCAGACACCCCCTAGTCCAAGACTCCCTCAGTAGCCCCTGAACCAGGCTTCAATGATGATAAGTCCGGCGCGCATAATGTTCGGCATTGCAAGGCAGGTTCCTCCTTTTGAATAATCCAGAGAAGATCATGAACACCAGGATAGTGTCCGGCTCTGCAAAACAAATTCCACATTCCACCGTAGAGAGAATAATATACACAAGTTCAATCTGCTGACGTATTTTGCGGCATGACATCACACCACCACCAAGCCTTTACTTGAATCATTTTTTATTATACCACCTCAGCACGTTTAGCGAAGCGGTTTCCTTGGCACATCTTGTCGAAGCAGAGATCGTGTTCCCCTTATTCCGGGATTCTCATCAATACGGACGTGGGTAACCCAACCGCGCCATTGATGGTGGCGCTTGGGAGATAAGCGAGTTTTACCAGGCCGATGGGGGATGCATAGTCTTCGCCCGCCTATATATAAGGGATAAGGATTCACCTTTTCACCCACGCCTTCTTCCTCCTTTGCTTATCCACCTCCCCGCACTCGAGCTCCAGCGCCCAAGTTCGCGCATCTCGTCTCAACCTTCTCCGACCATGTCTGGAGCGGGAGGCAAATGGTTGGCTTCCACCGTTAAGGAGGAGCACATCACCAAGCTGCGCAACGCCGGATACCTTTCCGGCGACATCGCGCACCGGCTGTCCGACGAGGGGCAGCTCATTCCTACCCCTGGGCCCCATGAGAGGGTCGTTTTCCTTCCCCACTTCCTCCGCGGACTGGGCTTTCCACTTCGCCCCTTTGTCCAGGGGCTCATGTTCTACTACGGCCTGGATTTCCATGATCTAGCACCGAACTTCATCCTCAACATCTCGGCATTCATCGTCGTGTGCGAGGCCCTCCTCTGCATCCGGCCCCACTTCGGCTTGTGGCTCAAGACCTTCAACGTCAAGCCGAAGGTTGTGAAGGGCACGCAGGCGGAGTGCGGAGGCGCCATGCTGGGCAAGATGCCCAACGTCCTTTGGTTCGAAGGGGCCTTCGTGGACTCCGTCAAGGGGTGGCAATCGGGGTGGTTCTATATCACCGAGCCGCGCGACCCTACGTGGGCGGCGACCCCCGAGTTCAGATCTGGTATCCCTACGCAGCTCACCTCCTGGAAAGAGAAGGGCTTGCTGTGGGGAAATTCGAAGGAGCTGACGGGACTCCAAGCCTGTATCCAGAAGCTGGTGAACAAGAAGCTTAGGCTTGTCGACGTGGTCCAAGTCATGCTCGTCCGCTGGATTCTCCCATGCCAAGAACGGGCATTCAATCTATGGGAGTTCGATCCGGAACAGCACCAGGCGCTGAGCGGGCTCTTCGACACGATGTACGAAGGCGCCTGGAGGGTGCTATTTAAGGGCGCCGAAGCCCCCGCATCCGCGACGGAAGATCGCGGATTTCACTCGCAGCGTCCAGCTGACGAGGTAAGTGATTCTACCCCCTTTACGAGACACTTATTGTTGATATATTTGATTCTAGGAGGGTTTCAATCTCCCTTTCCCTTTGACAGGAGTGGATGAAGAAGGCCGAGCAGCTCATCTGCCCGGCTCCCATGCCAGAAGACCCAGTGGATGCCCGTCTGGCGGGGCTGCTGGCATCGCACGTGGTGCCGGAGAAGAAGGCCAAGAGGGTGGCCACGGGCGCTCGAAAGAGTTCCCGTTTTCAGGTGTCCGACGACTCCGAGGCGGACTCCTCCCCCGAAGACGAGGAGGAGGAAGAAGACTCTCTCCCAGAGGGGGGAGAGAGGAAGAGGAAGGCTTCCCCAACAGGGGAGGCCGAAGGGTCCAAGAGGGGAAGAACTAGGGGTGGGCGTTCGATTCCCCCGAACCGAACGGTTCGGTACTTCGGTGTCTTAGATTTTTCGGTTTCCAAAAAACATGCACCGATCGGTCTACAAGAATTAATGAAACCGAGTATTCGGTGGCCCGATCGTTCGGTTTGGTATTCGGTTCTGGACCGAACAGACTGAACAGCTGGGACCTAGCTGCCTGGGGCGCTGGCGCACTGCCACGCTAGGCTGGGTTGGGCTAGCCAGCTCCCGGCTGGAAGATGCATTAATTAACCTTATCTGTTGTGTCTCGGCTGTGCTACGAATTGTGGTTTGTGTGGGCCAGATAACGACACGTGAGCGCTGAGCGCTGAGCGAGACAACATGCAGCACCTAGTTTCATTAAAAAAAGGGAAGCAAACGGGCGTGTGCAAAGTTGCATGCGGATGTGCAGTGCATGTGAACGAGAATTAAGGGAATCAAGAGGAATTAAGAGGCGGGCCTCGGTACTTCGGTCAATTCGGTGGACCGAGCATGCAAACCGAAATTATCAAAGTAAATTCGGTTTCTCATAACCTCTAACCGAGGACAGTACCGAACAAATCGGTTTCGGTCATTTCGGCTTCGGTTCAGGTTAACTCGGTCCGATCATTCGGTTTTCGGGTTATATGCCCACCCCTAGGAAGAACTATTCCCCCAGACAGCTCCGCCAACACCAACGTTGGCGGTGAAGAGTGGCCTTCAAGGGCCAGGCCTCAGGCGAGATCGTAAGTATCCGGATTCCAGAATGATATGAAATTTCTTTTGTGTCACATGGTGTCCTTCTAATGCCGCATACTGCCCTCAGTCCGGCCGATGATGATCTCCCTGCTTCATCGAGCGGGTCGTTGGCTCCGTCGGATGTGGATTCCATTCCGACTGCCTCCACCCCTCGCGCCGATGAGAACGCCGAGGTGGGATCCCAGAAAGGGACCCATCAGGGGGAGGCTCCGGAGGTGCCGCAAGGCAGCCTCCCGGACTTGGCGCCGGACTCCATGCCGGAACCCGCAGTGGTTCCGGAGTCCGGCAAGCGGCCTCTTCGCAAGAAGGGCAAGACCGTGATGCCGGCAGCCTCCGTCCAACCGGAGGCGCCGGACAACTTGTTGGAGGCGCTCCAAGGTGCCTCCATCGAGGAAGAACACCGCACTGTTATGAGTGCAGTGATTCAGAAGGTTCAGCTCGCCAAGAGCGGGCTGACCGAAGCCTGCAGTAGCCTTCTAACAGGCTTTGATGTAAAAAGTTTTAAAATTATGTAATGTAATACCGCATAGATAGTAGCCCCTGATGCTCGGTTCGGTGTTCGGAAAGAAAAGCCGGACTGGGGATCTAAAAAGATATACGCAGGGTTGCTAATAGATTATGTCAATATAGGTTTGCAGGCTTTGCTGCTGACCTCTGCCGCACTGACTACGGAGGTTGGTGCATTAAAGCAAGACCTCGAGCGGTCCGAGCGAGAGCTCGGCCATGCCAAGAAGCAGCTCGAGGACAAAGAAGGTGAGTGGCACCACTTTGAAGTTTTACCTTACAGAAAAGGATTTTGGTTGCAATAAAATTAACAAGGATAATATGGGTACTGCAGGGGCCACAAACGAGGTGGCAGCCTTGAAGGAGGCTGTGCCCGCGGCCGAACGCAACGCGGCCGCGAAACGGGCAGAGCGAGAAAAGCAGGAGGCACGGGTGGCGGAGGTGCGGCAAGAGCTCCAGGCTCTCATGGAGAAGCATGAGAGTTTGGAGCGCGACTCAAGGACTCAAGGGTCCGAGCTCACCTCGGCTCTTGAAAGTGCCAAGTCCGCCAAGGTCGAGGCCCGTAAGGCCCTTCAGGAGGTTGAGGATATGAAGAAAATAGCGGCGGGTAAGGCATTTTTCATGCAAAGCAAGCATGTTGATGTAAACTACCTGACACTTACCCGGATTCGGAGCTCTCCAGGGGCATTTGCAGATCTGCCTCGCAGTGTATCTGATGCTGCCGCATTCTACCGTGGCAAGGAGGGGAGCTCAACGGAGAAGGTCTTCTGGTCTCAGTACGCTAAGGCCAGCCATCCGGTGCCCCCTAGCGACCAGCTGAAGCAGCTGGTCGAGCTCCACAAGGTAGTTGAGGAGGCCATGAAGGGCCTTATAGCCCGGCTGTGGCCTGGACAGGCCATGCCTGGGAGCTACTTCGGCCTCGTGCAGCGGCTGGTTGATGCGTGCCCCTGGGTGGATGTTATCAAGCGCTCCGCTTGTATTGAAGGTGCTCGTCGGGCCCTTGCCCGCGCAAAGGTGCACTGGGGCAGGCTGGATGTGATGAGGCTTCTTACTGACCCGCCGCCAGCGGGCAAGGAGTATCTGTCGTGGGTGGACTGAGGGCCACGAGCACCTATGGGGCAGGAGGGCCCCTTGTTTGTCTGGCAAGGGAGCGGAGGGCGCACGCAGAGCAGATCGAGGCGAGGGAGTGCGCGGGGGATTTTTACCCAGCTTCGGAGCTCTCCGGAGAGATAAAACTCCTACTGCTGCTTTGAGTTTGTGTATTGTTCTTGCTCGAGCGAGCGGGTATGGCGTAGCTGCGGAACCAAAATCCCGAACCCCTTCTACGTGCGCATGGGCCTCCCTTTTATAGGCTAAAGGGGTCACCGACAGGTGGCAGCGTAGAAAGAGGGGTAGAAAGGTAAAAATGCGGGTTGGTATAACTACTACCAACAGTGTCCCCTACCTAACTCTGACAGCAGGGGACAAGGGCATTTAATGCCCGTCCGGTCGCCCCAACAGTGCCAGGAAACGACCGTTAGAGGCGCCACCGATCGCCACGATGGCCTCCTTGTATTCTTCGCTTGCCACCTCGCACCGCCATGCTGCACAGCTACCCGCCACGTGCACCAGGAGCGATCTCGTGGCGACACGTCGTCGGATGCGCTAGAGCGTGGGCGCAGGGTGGCAGCCTTGCCGCGGTGAGCGCCTTGCCGCGGCCCTTGTCTTGTCGCACCAGCAAGCTTGCCGCTCGCCGGGCCTTGCCGGGACGCGCGGGGCGTCGCGGCAAGTTTTCTTGGAATGCCTTGGGTGGCCTTCCCGGCAAGCTCCTCTTGCTGGGGTCTTGTCTTCTTCCCGGCAAGCTCCTCTTGCCGGGTCCTTGGTTGGCCTTCCCGGCAAGCTCCTCTTGCCGGGGCCTTGGTTGGCCTTCCTGGCAAGCTCCTCTTGCCGGGGCCTTGGTTGGCCTTCCCGGCAAGCTCCTCTTGCCGGGGCCTTGGCTTGAGTATTCTGTTCTTGAATGGCATCAAAGTGGGCGCTGAGGATCTTGGCGGACGCCCGGCGAGCCCTGCCGCGGGTCGCTGCAACTGCCCGTGCACAAGTTCGGGATACTAAGGTACCCCTACTTTAGTACACCGACAGGAGCCCCCGGGCCTGGGCCATACACGGTGCCGAGCGCTGTTGGGCCAGGCCCAAAACAGTGCACGGGCACGCGCGGCCTAGGTCACACCACATATCTCTCCGCTTCCACCGCGCACCCCAGAGCGGCGCGCGTCAAACGCGGCGTCGTGGGTGACGTGGGCGGCGTGTGCGGGGCCATGCCCCGTGAGCATGCGTCAAGCCATGATGAAGGGGATGGCTCGCGCCCCCTTCCTAAACGGAGGTAGGCGTGGGGGCGTGGCGCATTTACTGGACGGGGCCAGTGCGCGACTTTCGAGGCGTCTGCTCCCATGCTCACGGGGTGGGGCGAGGCCGCCTCACCCGTCCCCTCGGCTCTGCATCCCTGCCACGCAGCTCCCATGCGCTTGGGGTCACGGACGGTGGGAGTGAGAATCCAGGCCGTCGTGAGCAGAGGCAGCGGGCTGGTCCCGATTCCCTGCTCTTCCCGTGCCTTGATTCGCTGAGCGGGGCGGCCGGGCCCCCACCTTGCTCCTTTATAAAGAGCAGGAGGGGGGCACCGAAGCCCGCACTCATCTCCTTTTTCCTTCAGCTTCTGCTCCCCTTTCTCCCATTCGCCATGGAGAAAGGGAACCCTGGTTCTTCATCGGTGGCGGCGAGGGTTGCCGCCAGACAGCGCACCTCTCCCTCTCTCGCACCCTTGGCGGAAGAGCCGGCCATAAGGGGGAGAGGGAGGGGGCGAGGTCGCAGACGAGGTCGAGGATGAGGTCGAGGCGCTCGGGGAAGAGGCGGACGAGGCGGCGCGCCGGCTTCGACTCCGCCGGCGGTTCCACTCCCCACGGCGGTCCACATAGGGGACGATCCTTGCGAGTTCTTCGTCAGGCTGCGCCGGGCGCCTCATCGTCGCCTCCGGCTCCCAGCTCCTTTCGCGAACGCGATGGAACCGGACCCGCCTGAGACGCTGAGACTGCAGATGAGGGGTTGTGGGATCAGCGGCACGCGAGTCCGCGTTGCATTCCCAGCCCCCAGCGTGATGTATCTTGAGCGAGGGTGGAAGACGTTCGCCCGCATCCACAGCTTGACGGCGGGGCTTACCCTCCATTTTAAGTTAATGGAGGGCGACCTCCTCTCCGTCAAGGTCTTCGGGGACTCCAGCATCCGGTCGAGGTGCTGTGTGGACAGCTCCTCCGATAGCGAAGACTCTCCCTCGAGCGAGAGTGACGAGGAGGAGAGCGACAGCGACAACGAGGGTAGCGGGCGGTGGAGTGGCGGGTCCGACTAGGTGTCGGGCGCCGCTCCGCGCGTCACTGGCGACCCCATCATCCGCGTCACCGGCTCCTCGAACTCCCTGGGGCCGTCTCCTTGGGTGGCTGGCGCAAGGAGGCTGCGGAAGGGGAAGAGGGCCAGCAAGGCCGTCATGTCGGAGTACGAGGGCGTGGTGCCCTCGACAGCGTGCTGACGTCCTGCCGCCCTGTCCTCGAGCCCCTCTTCCGGCGCTGCCATCACCGTCCAGCCTTCGGACAGCCCCCGGGCTGTTCTCTTGGTGTCTTCTGGCACCCGTAGCTCGCCTAGGCGCTCCTTTTGCCCTTTTCGCCTCCTTGACCTACCTCCTAAAGAGAGGGACAGGAAAAGGCATTACGGGCATCTTATCTTTTTAATTTGTAAGCCTTCGGGCCTTAGCTGTATTTAAAACTTGTAATCCTCTCTTTCATGTTTTTCATCCTCTATGGACTGTACCTGAGTGGGATGTTTTTTTAATGAGAAATGGGTTGCTTGCCGGGTTATTTGTCTCGCGGGTTAAACCCACGCCAAGGAGCAAATCCTTGGTATCCCTCGGACAGACAGTTTGCCTCCCGGCAATAGGCCCTTGCCGCCTTCCCACATCGCTCGACCTTCCTCACGTCTTTGACGGAGGCGGGAACGATGTGGGTGCGGGCTCCTCGTTTCATCCCTCTGCTGCCGCGACTACGACCAATCTTGGCCCCGGGAACGCGCTCCAGGGCCTAGAGTTGAGGGAGCACGGCAGTTTTTGGGAAGAGAACGCGGTTTTGCATTCCCCAGTCCATAAAAGGATGCATGAAGAGGGATGAATGACTTATCTGATATTGCAGCCCCCGGCAACTCTGGCTTGCCGAGGACGAATCTTGGCACTCGCAGCCCCCAGCGATGCTAGCTTGCCGGGGCCTAGGTGCCGGTGCGCCCTTCTTCTCCTTTTCCTTCTCAAGCAGTCTGGCCAGGATGTGCGAGCCCCTGCGAACGAAGGAAAAGCAAAAGGACAGACTCTCGACCTCTAAGCTAAGGGTTAGCTGCTGTTAGGCACTATCAACCCTAACCAAGGACGAGACTCGACTTAGCATGCATGCTATAACCCCGGGGTATCAGCGCTTTATTTACTCGTGCTCAGGGTCTGCGCCTGGCTCTGTACAAAGGGTTACATGCAACAGTGGCAAGGCTTGTACAGAAAGGTGGTTGCCGGACAGGGTCCGACAACCACGCCTTATGGATAAAACTTACGAAGATGCTCTATGTTCCAGGAGCTGCTCACCGGAACGCCATCATCGGTCTCTAGGCGGACAGCGCCAGGCCTAGTGACCCGTTTCACCCGATAAGGGCCTTCCCACTCTGGTGTCAACTTGTTGGAATTCTTGGCGGATTGAATGCGCCTAAGAACAAGGTCGCCTTCCTCGAAACTTCTGGCTTTAACTTTGCGGCTATGGTAGCGGCGCAAAGCTTGCTGGTAGCGAGCGGCTCGCACAGCAGCCTGAAGACGATCTTCCTCGAGGAGCAGCGCGTTGTCTTAGCGCAACCGCTCTTGCTCAAGCTCATCATAGGCGAGCACTCGAGGCGATCTGTATATGAGTTCCGTGGGGATAACTGCTTCTACTCCATATACTAGAGCAAAAGGTGTCTGACCAGTGGCTCGATTTGGCGTCGTTCTGATCGACCAAAGAACCACCGGCAGCTCCTCGATCCAATTTCTTTCGCACTTGTGCAGCCTGTCGAAAGTTCTGGTCTTGAGCCCGCGCAGCACTTTAGCGTTCGCCCTCTCCGCTTGACCGTTGCTTCTCGGGTGACCAACAGAAGCGAAGCAGATCTTGGCACCAAGATCTTGGACGTACTGCATGAAGGTGCGGCTCGTGAATTGTGTGCCATTGTCGGTGATGATCCTGTTAGGGATTCCGAAACGGCAAACAATCGACCTGAAGAACTTGACTGCTGACTGTGTGGTCACCTTCCTCACTGCTTCCACTTCCGGCCACTTTGTGAACTTGTCGATTGCAACGTACAAGTACTCAAAGCCCCCGACGGCTCGGGGAAAGGGGCCGAGGATGTCGAGCCCCTAGACCGAAAATGGCCAGGATAAAGGGGTTGTTTGGAGAGCTTGAGCTGGCTGATGTATCTGCTTGGAGTGGAACTGGCACGCTTCACACTTAGTTACTTGTGCAGTTGCATCCTGGAGGGCTGTCGGCCAGAAGAAACCTTGCCGGAAAGCTTTGACGGCAAGTTCTCTTGCGCCAATGTGGTGACCACATATGCCTCCATGGATCTCCGCCAACAGCTCTTGTCCATCTTCCCGGGAAATGCACTTCAATTTCACTCCGTTGAATCTTTTTCTGTACAGTATGTCATCGACAAACTAGTACATACTTGATTGCCGGGCTACTCTCTCCGCTTCTTCTTGTTCTTCGGGAAGTTCTCCTGTTTGAAGGAAATGGACAATCCGCTGTGCCCATGCCGGAGCCTGTGGCTCGACGACAAGGACTAAAGGCATAAATGCTGCTGCGGGAACATCCGCTTCTACGGCGAGCGCCTGCGACTCAGCCGGAGCCTGATGTTCCCCGACAAGCTTGCTGGAGCAAAACTTGTCGGGAGCCTCTGCTCGAACGGAACAAGGCCTGGTGCTTGCCGGAGCAGGGCGTTCCCCGGGAGGTTTGCCGGAGCAAAACTCATCGGGAGCCTCTGCTCGAACGGAACAAGGTCTGGAGCTTGCCGGAGCAGGACGTTCCCCGGGAAGTTTGCCGGAGCAAAACTCGTCGGGAGCCTCTGCTCGAACGGAACAAGGTCCAGGGCCTGCCGGGGTAGACCGCTCCTCAGCGCTCTCGGTGTTGATCTTGGGGACCTTCTTGACGGCGGCCTCGGGGAGCTCTGCCGGAAGGTAGCCGCCAGCAATCAACTTCCTCTTCTTGCTCTGTCCAGTTGATGGTGTTACAGATGGTTGAGTCAGCTTGAGCACAAAAATTCCTGGTTCCACAGGTAACTTGAGTGCAGCGCATTTTGACAGGCCGTCTGCAACGTCATTCTGAGCTCTTGGAACATGTTCCATTTGCAGGCCGTCAAAATACTCTTCCAGCTTCCTCACTTCATCAATGTGTGCTTCCATCAACGGACTCTGATAATATTTGTTGACTTGGCGGACGACAAGCTGTGAGTCTCCCCGGACAATAAGCTTCTTGATCCCAAGGTCTGCCGCGATCCTGAGTCCGGCAAGCAAGCCTTCATACTCTGCGGTATTGTTTGTTGCTTGCTCCTTGGGAAAGTGCATCTGGACCACGTACTTGAGGTGCTCTCCGGTCGGTGCGACAAGTAGCACGCCCGCACCGGCGCCTTGCAGCGAGAAGGCACCGTCAAAGTACATGATCCATTCTTTGCTTGCTTCCTCGACGGGGATGCTCCTCTCCGGAGTTTCTTCATCAGGCGTTGGCGTCCATTCTGCTATGAATTCTGCCAATGCTTGGCTCTGGATAGTTGAAGTACTTTCAAACTTGAGGCCAAAGCTTGACAACTCCAGTGCCCACTCGACGATCCTGCCCGTTGCCTCTGGATTCTGCAATATCCTCTTCAACGGAAAGCGAGTGACCACTGTGATCTCATGCGCTTGAAAGTAATGGCGCAGCTTCCTCGAGGCCATGAGAAGGCCGAAGAGCAATTTCTGCACACCAGAGTACCTTGATCTAGCCCCCTGAAGAAGGGAACTGACAAAGTAAACTGGGTGCTGCACCATCTTCTTCCGCTTCTCTTCTTGTGGCTGCGCAGATCCGTCCTTGCCGGAACCGGGACTTGCCGGATCAGGGCTTGTCGGGCCAGAGCTTGTCGAGAAAGCCCCCTGCTTGCCGCTGAGCTCGCTTGCCACGGTCGCTGGCTCACCATCTGCTTCCCTCTCCGCTACTAACGCAGCACTAACCACTTGATTGGTTGCCGCCAGATATAGCAACAACTTCTCTTGTGGCTTAGGTGCGACAAGTGTTGGAGTAGAGGATAGGTATCTCTTCAGGTCCTGCAGCGCAGCCTCCGCTTCCGAAGTCCATTTCATTGGACCTGCCTTTTGCAAAACTTTAAAAAATGGCAGGGCACGCTCCACAGATTTAGAGATGAACCTACTGAGAGCAGCAACACAGCCGGCAAGCCTTCGCACGTCCTTGACTCGCTTCGGTGCTTCGATTTGCTCGATGGCCTTGATCTTGTCGGGATTGGCTTCGATCCCCCGCTGAGACACGAAGAATCCGAGGGAGCTTGCCGGAAGGAACTCCAAACACACACTTCTTGGGATTCAATTTAAGATTGATCTTGCGCAGATTTGTGAAGGTCTCGTCCAGATCTTGGATCAAGGTTTCTTTGTCCTTGCTCTTGACCACTATGTCATCCATGTAAGCTTCTACATTTCTGTGCAGTTGTGGCTCAAAAGCATGGCTGACTACTCTTGCAAATGTTGAACCAGCATTCTTTAGTCCGAAAGGCATCCGTACAAAGCAGTACGTGCCACATGAAGTAATGAATGCGGTTTTCTCTTCATCCTCTTCCGCCATTAAGATCTGATGATATCCTGAGTATGCATCAAGGAATGAAAGCAGATCACATCCTGCCGTGGAGTCGACAATCTGGTCAATGCGTGGCAAGGGAAATGGATCCTTGGGACAAGCTTTATTAACATCAGTGAAGTCAATACAAAGCCTCCACTTCCCATTTGCTTTGCGCACGACTACTGGATTGGCTAACCACGTTGGATGGAGTACTCCTCGGACCAAGCCTGCTGCTTCCAATTTCTTGATTTCCTCTGCAATGAACTCTTGGTGTTCTACTGCTTGTTTTCTGACTCTCTACTTGATGGTCCGCGCGTGAGGGCAGACGGCAAGGTGGTGCTCGATTACTTCCCTGGGAACATCGGGGATGTCACATGGTTGCCATGCAAACACATCGACATTCGCCCGCAGGAAAGTAACGAGCGCGCTTTCCTATTTAGGGTCAAGCGTGGCACTAATGGTGAAGGTACCACTAGTGCCGTCCTCCTTGGCGGCCACTTTCTTGGTCTGTGGCGGAACTATCTTTGCCTTCTTGCACTTGCCGGTGGAGCTCGATGGTGCGTCCTCGACGGCAGCGCAGTACTCCGAAGAGGTGCGCTTGCCGGAGTAGGCATCAGAGCTACTCTTGCCGGACTTGGACTTGCCGGTGGAGCTCGATGGTGCGTCCTCGACGGTAGCACAGCGCTCCGAAGAGGCGCGCTTGCCGGAGTAAGCATCAGAGCTACTCTTGCCGGACTTGGTCTTCTTCTTCTCCCCGGGAGCTTCAGTGGCAAGTTGTTTGTGTTCTGTTGCGGCTGCTGCTTCCCAGTAGATCTTGTCGGTATAGATAAGTGCATCTTTCTTGTCGCCATGGACAGAAATGACACTTATCGGTCTGGGCATCTTGAGCACGTTGTAGGCGTGATGAGAGGCTGCCATGAATTTAGCAAGCGCTGGACGGCAAAGTATTCCATTGTAGGGCAATGGAAAATCGGCAACGTCGAATGTGACTCTCTCTGTCCTGAAGTTCAGCTCACTGCCAAACGTTACTGGCAGCATGATCTTCCCCTTCGGCTTGCTCCTTCCCGGGTTGATCCCTTGAAAGGTGCCGGTTTCTTCGAGCTCGCTGTCGGGGATCTGGAGTTTCTTGAGTACCGCGGAAGAGATCAGATTCAGGCCGGCCCCGTCGTCAACCAGCATCTTCGTGACCTTGAGGTTGCGGATCGTTGGCGAAACCAACATCGGCAAGCACCCGAACGCAGTTTTGCGGTCAGGGTGATCCTCAACGTCGAAGATGATGGGCGTGCTGGACCACTTCAGGGGCTTGCGCGTCTCAACGGATGGTTCTGCTGCGTTCACCTCCCGCATCCACTGTTTGAGTTGGCGGTGCGAGGTGTGCAGAGAGGCACCGCCGTTAACGCACAAGACGTCTGTTGCCTTCTGATACTCCTGCTCGTCGGCCTCATCTTCCTCCATCTCATCTTCCTCATCTTCGTCTTCGTCTTTGTCGCGGCCGCGGGCAGGCCTGTCTCCTTGCCGCTCCTTGGCCTTGCCGCGGCGCCCCCCCTGGGCGGGACGCTTCTTGCCGGATCCTCCGCCACCCCCCTGGGCCTTCTCTTTGTCGCGGCGCTCGTATTCAGCTTTCTGTAGCTCAACGAGCTGCTCAACCTTCTTGCAGGCCCGAAGGTCATGGCCCTTGGTGCGGTGGATCTTGCAGTACTGCTTGCCGGAGCCGTCCTGCTTGTCGGCGGCCGCCACAGCCTCGCTGGAGTCACCAGCTTTGGCCTTCTTGGCGCCACCTCCACTGCCGGACTGCTCGACGACTAGCACATCCTTAGCTCTTCTGTTTCTGTTGTTCCGCCTCCGGTTCTTCTTCGCCGGGGCGGCATCCTCACTATCAGATCCTTCCGCTCCCGCGTTCTCTCCGGGGAGTTTCCTCCCCTCCTCAGCACGTGCACACTTGTCGGCCAGAGCATATAGCTCGCTGACATCTCTGATTTTGCACATCGCCATCTCCTCCCTCATCCTGCAGTTACGCACGTTCTGATGGAACGCGCTGATAACCGCGGCAGGGTGGACGTCTGGGATGTTGCGCTGCACCTGGCTGAATCTCTGTATGTACTTGCGCAGGGGTTCTCCTTCCTTCTGGGCGAGCAGATGAAGATCGCTCTCCTGGCCATGGGGTTTGTGGCCGCCTGTGAAGGCGCCGACAAACTGATGACACAGGTCCGCCCACGAAGAGATGGAGTTGTCCGGCAAGTGCATTAGCCAAGATCTGACGTTGGGCTTGAGCACCAACGGGAAGTAGTTGGAGAGGATCTTCTCGTCGCGCCCCCCCGGCAGCCTGCACCGCGATGGTGTAGACGCTGAGGAACTCCGACGGATGTATCCTGCCATCGTACTTCTCGGGTATATCTGGCTTGAAGTTTTTGGTACTGGGCCACTGGACCTGCCGCAGCTCACAGGTGAACGCAGGCAACCTACCGCGTACGACAAGTCGTCTGGTCCCCCGGCGCGTGCATATCAACAGTGGGCCCAGTGCGCTGGTCTGACTGACGCCGTGCTTCTCTTCGGCGCTCGATGCGGGTACGAGCGTCTTCTTGCCGTCGTTCCTGGAGAACTTGGCGTTGATCGCGACGGGCTCGCGGGTCCGACGACGCGGTGGAATCGGCGTCGAGGTTGGTCCGGCGAGTCGGCGATCTTGGCCTTCGTGGAGGGGAGTACACGGTGGTGGCACCCCCAGCTGTCTTATCGGCGTCGGCTTGCGCCCCGGCGTCTCTTCGGGGCCTCGATGTTCTCGGTCGCCGGGGCTTGTCGCCGTTGGCGAAGCCGATAAGGCTCTGAATGGTGGCCCTCCAGTCGTCGATATTGTATGACGTTGGAGGGTAATCCAGGAGCAGCTGGGCTCGGGCCAGCGCTTCCTCCGGAGACTTGGGTGGCGGCGGCGAGCGGTGCGAGGTGCGGGATATGCTCAGACTTCTAACATTGTTAGAAGGAGCAACATCTCGCCCAGGCGACCGTCTCGCGCTCATGCCAGCATGCTGTCGCACATGTTGGCCTTGAGCGTCCCGTGACCCACCAGCTTGGCCTTGTTCTAACGCGAGCACGGTGCTAGGGGCACCGTGGCGTTGTCGATCCTGCACCTCCTGGGAGGGGTGCGGCGGATGTACAGACGCTGAAGCTTGCGGGGCCTTGTCCTTGGACCGAGTGACGATGCGAGTCCCTCCGCTGGCGCCCGCTCCTCCGCCGGCATCCACCCCACCGCCCGTTTGCTCCGGTGGCGGTAGGATAGACGTGGATGGCGTGGCCACCTCCGAAGCTTTCTTCTTCGATGGCATGTCGATGAAGATGTTGATGTAGCGCGCACAGACGCCGGATCAGATAAGCACGACCTCGACGCCCCCCTACCTGGCGCGCCAGAGATGTCATGGGTGGACTGAGGGCCACGAGCACCTATGGGGCAGGAGGGCCCCTTGTTTGTCCGGCAAGGGAGCGGAGGGTGCACGCAGAGCAGATCGAGGCGAGGGAGCGCGCGGGGGATTTTTACCCAGCTTCGGAGCTCTCCGGAGAGATAAAACTCCTACTACTGCTTTGTGTTTGTGTATTGTTCTTGCTCGAGCGAGCGGGTATGGCGTAGCTGCGGAACCAAAATCCCGAACCCCTTCTACATGCGCATGGGCCTCCCTTTTATAGGCTAAAGGGGTCACCGACAGGTGGCAACGTAGAAAGAGGGGTAGAAAGGTAAAAATGCGGGTTGGTATAACTACTACCAACAGTGTCCCCTACCTAACTCTGACAGCAGGGGACAAGGGCATTTAATGCCCGTCCGGTCGCCCCAACAGTGCCAGGAAACGACCGTTAGAGGCGCCACCGATCGCCACGATGGCCTCCTTGTCTGCTTCGCTTGCCACCTCGCACCGCCATGCTGCACAGCTACCCGCCACGTGCACCAGGAGCGATCTCATGGCGACACGTTGTCGGATGCGCTGGAGCGTGGGCGCAAGGTGGCAGCCTTGCCGCAGCGAGCGCCTTGCCGCGGCCCTTGTCTTGTCGCACCAGCAAGCTTGCCGCTCGCCGGGCCTTGCCGGGACGCGTGGGGCGTCGCGGCAAGTTTTCTTGGAATGCCTTGGGTGGCCTTCCCGGCAAGCTCCTCTTGCTGGGGTCTTGTCTTCTTCCCGGCAAGCTCCTCTTGCCGGGTCCTTGGTTGGCCTTCCCGGCAAGCTCCTCTTGCCGGGGCCTTGGTTGGCCTTCCCGGCAAGCTCCTCTTGCCGGGGCCTTGGTTGGCCTTCCCGGCAAGCTCCACTTGCCGGGGCCTTGGCTTGAGTATTCTGTTCTTGAATGGCATCAAAGTGGGCGCTAAGGATCTTGGCGGACGCCCGGCGAGCCCTGCCGCGGGTCGCTGCAACTGCCCGTGCACAAGTTCGGGATACTAAGGTACCCCTACTTTAGTACACCGACAGTATCGTGCGCCCGAAATGTACTATAAGAGTGTCCTGAAGGGTGCCCGCAATATTGCGGATGAGTGCCCCAGAGATGTAATTATTGAGTAAAACTCGCTATGTATTATCCTGTGCGCTGAAAACTTTGTTCATATGTGCTAAGCAACACTTGTTTAATTTAAAATATTACCTTCTATGCGGCCGTTTATAAAATCTGAGAGATGGCAAGTCGTCGGCTTCAGCCCCCAAGCCACGAGTGCTGGGGTGTTCGGGATAAACTTGAGCACTCTTGTTCCCATTTTTGGGTCCATCTAGGGAGGCGCTCAACACAACGAACAAGGCAACCGGACTTATAATGCTTGAACACTCTCACTTAGCCATAGAATTCTATAATTTTAAATTTCGGCAAAGCCCCTAGTATTCGGAAGACCGCATTTGGGGCGCTATCCATGCCTTCGTCGGACATTATTCGGTACTTTGCTCGAAGCGGCATAAGTCTTTAGGGACCCGAAAAGACCTCTCGAACAGCGACCAGTCTCTCGCCTTATCATGCCAGTCAGTTTTAGCTTTCTCCACTGAGGCGCTCGCCCAGCTCAACCGGGGCGCAATCGCAGTGGTTCTCCCAGTGCCACCTTAGCCGACAGAACGGAACGTAAGGCACCAAAACGTGGGAGCCAGGCAAACCCAACTATTGACCCAAGACATGATTCGGAGCCGATTCATATAATGCTATAAGTTCGGGGTGCCGCACTTGTGAAAGTGTTCGGACTTGTCACACCATAATGCGGGAAACATAAGCCCCTGGTGTGTTCGTCCGTACCAAAATATACATGTGCAATATGTCATTAGTGAACATATATGTAAAGTAATGCAATTATAGGCAAAAGAGCGCTGCATTATTTATTCAGGGAATTCTTCTATGAGTGCGGAAGGATACAAATAGTGCGGTAAGCAAGGGATTGGACTAAATAAACATGTCCCCCTCCAGGGGTGGGCTGCGGGCTGGTGTATGTAATGAATATAATGCTCGTAATGGAGGCCACCTGAGTGTTCGTCGCAGCCTTCTTTCTTCCCTGGCTGTTGCATCGTGAATTCGGCGGGTTCGCCGCCGGACAGGGCCTCTGGTGAACGGAGTCCTGTGTACACAAAGAAAGAAAATGATAAAAAAGAGTGACACACTTGTGAGCCCCTGGTGTGGTCGAGCCGCACTCTGGGTCTGTTGTGGTCGTGCCCCTTCCCCTAGGCCCATGGTATCTCCAGAGCGTAATGATGTACGCGGAGGGTTGGTCTTGCAATTATGCAAGGGCTGGGGTTGGGGCCGCATTGCTACGCGTGCTCGGAACGTGCCAGGTGGTCTTGGATGATGTTGCTCCGGGCGCGTTTGGCTGTATCCGGGCGTTTAACGGCCGGACTCGAAAATTGCCTTAAAAGGCTGCTCTGTACTTCTGCTGCGAGGGCCGCTGTGTGTTCCTCCATTCGGAGGGAGCGTTCTGTATTTCCGTTGACCATGATGACTCCGCGGGGGCCTGGGATCTTGAGCTTGAGTTATGCGTAATGCGGCACCGTGTTGAACTTTGCAAATGCGGTTTGTCCGAGCAGAGTGTGATAGCCGCTACGGAACGGGACTATGTCGAAGATTAAATCCTCGCTCCGGAAATTGTCCGGGGATCCGAAGACCACTTCCAGTGTGACTGAGCCTGTACAACTGGCCTCAACACCTGGTATGACGCCCTTAAAGGTCGTCTTTGTAGGTTTAATCCTTCAGGGGTCTATGCCCATCTTGCGCACTGTATCCTGATAAAGCAGGTTCGGGCTACTGCCGCCGTCCATAAGGACTCTTGTGAGGTGAAATCCATCGACGATTGGGTCTAAAACCAATGCGGCGAATGCGCCATGGCGGATACTGGTCGGATGGTCTCTTCGATCGAAAGTGATCGGGCAAGAGGACCATGGATTGAACTTAGGGGCGACTGGCTCCATCGCATATACTTTCCTTAGTGCACGCTTCCGCTCCCTTTTAGGTATATGGGTTGCGTATATCATGTTCACCGTCCGCACTTGTGGGTGGAAACCCTTTTGTCCTTTATTGTTTGGCGGTCGGGTCTCTTCCTCGTCGTCACTGTGCAGCCCCTTGTCATTGTTTTCGGCAATTAACTTGCTTGCCTTCTTGAATACCCAACAATCTCTGTTGGTGTGATTAGCTGGCTTTTCGGGGGTGCCATGTATCTGGCATAAGCGGTCGAGTATTCGGTCCAAATTGGAAGGACCCGGAGTGGTTCTTTTGAATGGCTTCTTCCGCTGACCGGGTTTAGAGCCTCGGAATCCGGCGTTGACTGTCGTATCCTCCTTGTCGTCGCCGTTAACGCGGCGTTTATTTTTGTATCGACGCGACCTGCCATTGTGGTCCTTAGTGTCCGGACTACCAGCATATTTGCTGAGGTTGTTGCTGCAAGCTAGCCAGCTATCCTCTCCCGCACAGAAGCGGGTCATTAATGATGTGAGGGCTGCCATGGATTTCGGCTTTTCCTGTCCTAGGTGCCGTGCTAGCCACTCGTCTCGGATGTTATGCTTGAAGGCTGCGAGGGCCTCTGCATGCGGACAGTCGATGATTTGATTTTTCTTTGTTAAGAACCGCGTCCAGAATTGTCTGGCCGATTCGTCTGGCTGCTGGATTATGTGGCTTAGGTCATCGGCGTCTGGTGGCCGCACATATGTGCCCTGGAAGTTGTCGAGGAATGCGGCTTCCAGGTCCTCCCAACACCCAATTGACTCTGCGGGCAGGCTATTAAGCCAATGCCGAGCTGGTCCTTTAAGCTTGAGCGGGAGGTATTTGATGGCGTGGAGATCGTCGCCGCGGGCCATATGGATGTGAAGGAGGTAATCTTTGATCCAAACCGCGGGGTCTGTCGTGCCATCGTAGGATTCGATGTTTACGGGTTTAAATCCTTCAGGGATTTGATGATCCATTACTTCGTCCGTGAAGCATAGCGGGTGTGCGGCGCCTCTGTATTGAGCAATATCACGACGTAGCTCAATGGAGCGTTGTCTGCTGTGTTCGGCCCGGCCGGGGTTGTTGTATCCAGCTCGACGGTATTCGTCATGGGTCGTGGGGCGCCCACATGATCCATAGATAGATCTAGATTGTCTTGCTTTTTCCTCCAATATATCTCGCAAGTCCAGCGCATTCCCTCTTGGCTTCGTACTCTTGGAGCGATGCCGGGGTACGGTCTTGGTGGAGGGCCTAGATGCCTCTCTGTCGTGACCACGGAGTGGTCGGTCGGCCGTATTGTGCACTGGTGATGATGGTATGTATGCTTCCTCCTCTAATCGGGGGAGAAACTTGCGTTTTGGGTAGCTCTTGGAGGGGCGTTTGAGTTCATACTCTTCAGCCGCGAGGACCTCGGTCCATCTATCGGCCAACAGGTCTTGATCAGCTTGAAGCTGCTGCTGCTTTTTCTTTAGGCTATTTGCCGTGGCCATTAGCCTGCGTTTGAAACACTCTTGTTCGACAGGATCCTCGGGCACGACGAATTCGTCGTCGTTGAGGCTTGCCTCGTCTTCGGAGGGAGGTATGTAATTATCATCCTCGACCTCTTCATCTGCCGCTCTCTCGTGAGGGCTTGCTTCTGCATCCTCCTGCGCTGAATCTTGCTGGAGGGGATTGTCGTCGGCACTTTCTGGGGTGTTATTATCTCCTGTGCCGGAATCTCCATTCTTGCTGTGGCGGGATTTAGAGCGGCGCCGCTGACGCCGGCGCTTGGGCTGTTTCTTTGGGGAATCTGCCTCCACTGCTTCTTCGCCGTCCCCATCTTTTGGGGTGTCCACCATGTATATGTCATATGATGAGGTGGTCTTCCAGTGCCCTATAGGCGCTGGTTCTTGTTCGTCTCCGGCATCGTCGTCCATACCGTCGATGTCTTCGGAGTCATAGTCTAGCATGTCGGTTAGATCGTCGACAGTGGCTACCAAGTGGGTGGTGGGTGGGCTTTGAATTTCTTCGTCGTCCGCTTCCCAACCATCCTGGCCATAATCCGGCCAGGGCTCTCCGGATAGCGAGAGATGCTTTAGTGAATTTAGGATGTCGCCAAAGGGCGAGTGCTGAAAGATGTCCACAGCGGTGAACTCCATGATCGGCGCCCAATCGAATTCGATTGGCAGGGGCACAGGAGGTTCGGAGTCTGGCAGGGAGTCCGGCACCTCGGAGTCACGAGCTTGATAGGGGACAAGGTCAGTGTTCGGCTCCATCGCCGCGGAAGTTGCAGCCCCCGAGGCAGTGTCCAGCCACCAGTCCTTGATCTGGGCGATCGGCTCCGGACTGAGGGTCGGAGCGGATTCGTGTGCGGCCACCAAGGCACTGTCCGGCGGCAGAGCTATATCATGCCCATCGTGACAGTGCAGCACGCTCGGCTGCGGCTCGAGTCCGTCGAAGATCAAGTCCCCGCGGATGTCGGCCGTGAAGTTTAGGCTTCCAAACCTGACCTGATGGCTGGGGGCGTAGCTTTCGATCTGCTCCAGATGGCCAAGTGAATTAGCCCGCAGTGCGAAGCCGCCGAATACGAAGATCTTTCCGGGGAGAAAAGTCTCACCCTGGACAGCGTTGCTGTTGATTGAAGAGGCCATCGAGCCTATCGGCGACGACACAGAGGAACTCTCAATGAAAGCACCAATGTCGGTGTCAAAACTGGCGGATCTCGGGTAGGGGGTCCCGAACTATGTGTCTAGGCGGATGGTAACAGGAGACAAGGGACACGATGTTTTACCCAGGTTCGGGCCCTCTCGATGGACGTAAAACCCTATGTCCTGCTTGATTAACATTGATGATATGGGTAGTACAAGAGTGGATCTACCACGAGATCAAGGAGGCTAAACCCTAGAAGCTAGCCTATGGTATGATTGTTGTAATGTATGTTGTCCCCTACGGACTAAAGCCCTCCGGTTTATATAGACACCGGAGAGGGCTAGGGTTACACAGAGTCGGTTACAATGGTAGGAGATCTACATCTCCGTATCGCCAAGCTTGCCTTCCACGCCAAGGAAAGTCCCATCCGGACACGGGACGGAGTCTTCAATCTTGTATCTTCGTTGTCTTGGAGTCCGGCGGACGATGATAGTCCGGCAGTCCGGACACCCCCTAGTCCAGGACTCCCTCAGTAAGTGACATGCTTCTCCATAAACCATTTTTATATGGAGACATAGCCATAGGATTCTTATATGCAGTTCTATAGGCCCATAAAGCATCATCAAGTTTCTTGGACCAATTCTTTCTAGATCTATTAACAGTCTTTTGCAAAATTAATTTGAGCTCTCTATTACTCAACTCTACTTGGCCACTAGACTGTGGGTGATATGGAGATGCATTTCTATGATTAACATCATACTCAGCAAGCATTTTACGAAAAGCACCATGAATAAAATGTGAACCACCATCAGTCATGAGATATCTAGGGACTCCAAACCTCGGAAAAATAACTTCTTTAAGCATCTTAATAGAGGTGTTATGATCAGCACTACTAGTTGGGATAGCTTCTACCCATTTAGTAACGTAATCAACAGCAACTAAAATATGTGTATATCCAATAGAGGCAGGAAACGGTCCCATATAATCAAAGCCCAAACATCAAATGGTTCAATAACAAGAGAATAATTCATAGGCATTTCTTGTTGTCTACTAATATTACCAATTCTTTGATATATTTTTTTGACTATGAACAGTAGGGTAAAAACCCCACTGCAATTTTTATTAAAATAAAAAAAGAGTAGCACAGAACCAAGAAAAACAGTACAAAACAAAATCAAAACAAAAAAACAAACTATACAGCAAACTATGGGAGCTAGCTAAAGCTAAAACTAAGAAAACAAAACAAACAAGCTATACAGACAAGGGATTGAGGTGAGCCCCTGAAGAGAAAGGTAAAACTAAAAATAAACTAGAAATAAAACTAAGAGAAGGGCTCCTCAAGTGACTAGCAAGCTAGTCAGCCAGATGTTGAACTCTGCAGCATATTTAGCCTTGATCCTGTGGGATAACAGCTAGAGTTCCTCAAAGTAAATGTGTTTTCAACCTTGGAATGATGGTTGAATGTTTTCAAAAATCTTGTTGTTTCTAGAAATCCAGATAGCCCAAGATCCCAGTATAATGATCTCCATGAAGAAAGGAACATTCAGCTTTTCCTTCAAATCCTGGAAGGCCTCTAACACAGATAGGTTTGGAGTTCTTTGTGGACATATGAAATTCCAGCATATCCTAGAGAATTGGCACCCCCAGAATAAATGGTGCAGAGTTTCTTCTTGTTGGCAATTCATCACAGCACATGTGTATTCTTCCAAGATCATAGTTTTCCTTCTTAGCAAGTTTCTTGTGTTGAGTCTATCATGCAGAAGCATCCAGAAGAACATTTTGTGCTTAGGTTGACATGAGGACTTCCAAATCCAGGCAAAGTGAGGTGGAACTTGTTTGACACCTATGATCATTCTGTATGCCTTTGAAGTAGAGAAATTACTGTTGCCCCATATATAACTCCAAGTGTCAGACATATGCAAAAATTCTGATTGTCTCAAATCATGACAAACTTCTTCTAACAACAGAAACTGCTGGTATGCTTGGTTAGACAGAGGCAGGTGGAACAAATCCTCAAGGTACTCAGTACCCACCACTTGTTGAACTGTCATTGTAGCATCTTGCACAAAGGAATAAAGATGAGGGTATTCCTACTGTAAAATAGCATTGCCCCACAAATCAGACCAAAAGAAGGCAGTTCTACCATCCCCTAAGTTGCATCTGGCCATGGCTTTATATTGATCTGTTAATTGAAGGATGGACCTCCACCAGAAAGACCCAACCAACTCATTCCCTGGTAATTTATTGTCCTGGTGGTGTGATTCCCAAATGAGGTTCACCCAAGGGATATCATGCCTGTTGTAAAATTTATGAAGATTTTTCATTAGCAAAGCCTTGTTTTGAGCAAAAATGTCCATAACTCCCAAGCCACCTTGCACCTTTGGTCTACAGACAGTTGTCCAAGCAACAGAGGCTGGTCTGTGATCCTCCATGTCAGAACCTCTCCATAAACAGTGCCTCAAGTACTTTATTACTTGTTGCTTGATAGTTACAGGTACATCAATACAAGCCATGAAAAATATTGGCAAGGAGGCCAACACAGATTTGACCAGAAGCAGTCTTCCAGCACTTGTCATGAAGGTAGCCAAGCCAGCTAACCTTTTTGCAATTCTTTGAACCATTGGCATACATTGCTCCACAGTGGGCTTGGATAAGCCCAAAGGAAGTCCTAGGTAAGTGAAAGGGAAAGCTCCTCTTTGGCAGTTCAATGTATTGGTAAAGATATCAACCCTATCCTCATTGATATTAATTGGAACCATGATAGATTTCTGATAGTTGACTTTGAGACCTGTACCTGTGGCAAAATAGTTCAGAAGAGCTTTTAGATAAAATAATTCTCTGGCATCTGCTTTCATAACCAGCAATGTGTCATTTGCATACTGCACTATTGGGAAATCAGGGCAAGAGTTAAGTTGAATAGGAGCAGTGAGCAGTCTAATATCCCTTGCTTTATTGAGGATGGATTGTAATAAATCAGAAGCCAACACAAATAGTAGTGGGGAAAGAGGGTCTCCTTGCCTGACTCCCCTTCTACAATAGAATGTTTTTCCAGGAACCCCATTTAGCATAACAGCAGAAGAAGCAGAATTGAATAAGATTTGAATCCATGATATCCACCTTTCCCCAAAACCTTTTGCTCTCAGGATGTAAATTATTGCTTGATGTTCAATTGTGTCAAAAGACTTTTCAAAATCTAATTTCAGCACCAGTAATTCCTTTCTTGATTTGAAACATTGGTGCAGATATTCATAGGACCAGCCAAGACAGTCTTGAATCACTCTGTCTTTTAAGAACCCATACTGATTGATATGGATGAGTTGCAAAATTATTTTCTGAAGTCTATTGGCCAATAATTTTGTAATAATTTTGAACACCCCATTCAATAGAGATATAGGCATGAAGTCATTAGGAGTCATAGGCACCTCTTTTTTTGGAATTAAAGTGATGTATGAGGTGTTGATGCTTTCCAAAGAGATGTTTCCAGCATGAAAAGCATGAATGAGGTTCTTAACATCTATTCCTATAATATCCCAACAAGATTGAATGAACTCATTATTGAACCCATCTGGTCCTGGTGATTTATCATGTGGCAGCTCCTTGACAATTTGATTGATTTCTTCATCAGAGAAAGGCTTTTCTAGATCTTGAAATATCTCAGGATTGTTCTGTTGTCCCAATAGACTGTGTAGGTCAAAATGCATTGTGTGTCCTTCTGATTGGCCAAGCCTTTTTTTTGAAAGCCTCCCAAAGAATTCCAGCTTTTCCAGCATGATCAGAAATTTCCACATTATCCTCATTTATGAGAATAGCAATTTTATTATGTCTGAAGTTGATTGAGGCTTTAGTGTGAAAGAACTTAGTATTTTCATCTCCAAACTTGACCCCCTTGATCTTCCCTCTTTGCTTCCAATAAATATTTTGATTAGTGACAATGGTCATTAGGTGTTGTTTCAAAAGCTTTCTGCAATTCCATTCAAAAGTACTTAGCATTCTGAATTCCTCAAATAGGTCTAGCAGGTATATACACTCATTTATATCAGCAATTTGTTTCCTCAGGCAAGGCATATCCTTGATCCATAACTTGATGCTCCTTCTTAGGTGTTTCAGTTTTGCATTGATGATTTTTGTAGGTTCAGAATAGCCAACAGGGATATCCCAAGCATTTTTGACCAGGTCTTTGAAGGAAGAATGCTTGAGCCAATAATTCTCAAACCTAAAAACTTTTGATTTAGGTATTGAAGTCCCCACTTTAACCACACAAGGGAGATGATCAGAAATGGGTCTGGCTAGAGGCAAAGCAGTTGTGTCAGGGAATCATGTCATCCAAGCAGCAGATGAAAAAACCAGTCCAATTTTTCAAGCAAAGGATTTTCTTGCATATTACTCCAATTGTATTGTCTGCCTTTCAGAGGAAGCTCCACTAAACCTAAGTTACTGATGGCTTCATTAAAAAGAAGCATTTGATTGATGTCACCCCCAGGTTTATTTCTATCAGAAGGTGATCTGATGAAATTGAAATCCCCCATTAAAATCCAGTCTTCATCAGGTGGCATTTGGATATTATTAAACCAGTTGAGGAATTCTACCTTATCTGCTTGTTCACATGGGCCATAAATGTTTGTGAGAATCCATGTTTGTGCAGAGCTATTGCAGGTGAACTTAACAGATATAGAAAATTTATTAGAAACCATTAATTCACCCTTAAAAAGGCCTTCATTCCAAGCAATGAGAATTCCTCCAGAAGCTACAACAGAAGGGAGGAACTCAAACTTATTAAATCTTCTAGGGCAGAACTTATTAATGTAAGATAGGTCAAAAGATTCTCTTTTTGTTTCTTGTAAGCAGAGAATTCCAGCATCACTTTCCTCCATTTTCTGTTTAATAGCCAACCATTTATTTTTAGAATTGATACTTCTGATGTTCCAGTTAAGAATATTCCAAGACTTGTGATTATTTATGGAGTAAACTTAATGTTCTATGTGATTTTCTCAAGGTCCATCCCTTGAGACAAGAAACATGTGTAGGGCCAATGCAAATGCCCCTCATAGCACTTATATCTGCCCTCACATATAACAGTGGGCTTCAGCAAGATCCAGATCATATATCCATTAAGCAAGTAGTTAACATCATTCACACAGAGAATGGGCACCATGCAGTCCCAATAGTAGCAGCTAACCAAAATAATAGTTTTACAACCCTTAAGAAGTAAGTTCTGAAGGAAATATGCCCTAGAGGCAATAATAAAGTTATTATTTATTTCCTTATTTCATGATAAATGTTTATTATTCATGCTAGAATTGTATTAACCGGAAACATGATACATGTGTGAATACATAAACAAACATATAGTCACTAGTATGCCTCTACTTGACTAGCTCATTAATCAAAGATGGTTATGTTTCCTAACCATTGACATGTGTTGTCATTTGATTAGTGGGATCACATCATTAGAAGAATGATGTGATTGACATGACCCATTCCGTTAGCCTAGCACTTGATCGTTTAGTATATTGCTATTGCTTTCTTCATGACTTATACATGTTCCTGTAACTATGAGAATTATGCAACTCCCGTTTACCGGAGAAACACTTTGGGTACTACCAAACGTCAGAACGTAACTGGGTGATTATAAAGGAGTACTACAGGTGTCTCCAAAGGTACATGTTGAGTTGGCGTATTTCGAGATTAGGTTTTGTCACTCCGATTGTCGGAGAGGTATCTCTGGGCCCTCTCGGTAATGCACATCACTATAAGCCTTGCAAGCAGTGTGACCAATGAGTTGGTTACGGAATGATGCATTACGTAACGAGTAAAGAGACTTGCCGGTAACGAGATTGAACTAGGTATTGGATACCGACGATCGAATCTCGGGCAAGTAACATACCAATGACAAAGGGAACAACGTATGTTGTTATGCAGTTTGACCGATAAAGATCTTCGTAGAATATGTGGGAGCCAATATGGGCATCCAGGTCCCGCTATTGGTTATTGACCGGAAACGTGTTTCGGTCATGTCTACATAGTTCTCGAACCCGTAGGGTCCGCACGCTTAAGGTTTCGATGACAGTTTTATTATGAGTTTATGAGTTTTGATGTACCGAAGGAGTTTGGAGTCCCGGATGAGATCGGGGACATGATGAGGAGTCTCGAAATGGTCGAGACGTAAAGATCGATATATTGGACGACTATATTCGGAGTTCCGAAAGGTTCCGAGTGATTCGGGTATTTTTCGGAGTACCGGAGAGTTACGGGAATTCGCCGGGGAGTATATGGGCCTTATTGGGCCATACGGGAATAGAGGAAAGAGGCCGAAAGGAAGGAGGCGCGCAGCCCCCCTCTGGTCCGAATTGGACAAGGGGTGCAGCCCCCTTTTCCTTCCTCCTCTCCCCCTCTTTCCCCCTTCTCCTACTCCAACAAGGAAGGAGGGAGTCCTACTCCCGGTGGGAGTAGGACTCCCCTTGGCGCGCCTCCTCCTAGGCCGGCCGCCCCTCCCCCTTGCTCCTTTATATACGGGGGCAAGGGGGCACCCCATGACACACAAGTTGATCTACGGATCGTTCCTTAGCCGTGTGCGTTGCCCCCTTCCACCATATTCCACCTCGGTCATATCGTCGCGGAGTTTAGGCGAAGCCCTGCGCCGGTAGAACATCATCATCGTCACCATGCCGTCGTGCTGACGGAACTCATCTCCGGAGCCTTTGCTGGATCGGAGGGCCGGAGATCATCATCGAGCTGAACGTGTGCTGAACTCGGAGGCCCCGTACGTTCGGTGCTTGGATCGGTCGGATCGTGAAGACGTACGACTACATCAACCGCGTTGTGCTAACGCTTCCACTTACGGTCTACGAGGGTACGTGGACGAACACTCTCCCCTCTCGTTGCTATATCATCACCATGATCTTGCGTGTGCGTAGGAAATTTTTTGAAATTACTACGTTCCCCAACAGTGGCATCCGAGCCTAGGTTTTATGCGTTGATGTTATATGCGCCAGTAGAACACAAGTGAGTTGTGGGCGATACAAGTCATACTGCTTACCAGCATGTCATACTTTGGTTCGGCGGTATTGTGAGATGAAGCGGCCCGGACCGACATTACGCGTACGCTTACGCGAGACTGGTTTCACCGTTACGAGCACTCGTGCTTAAAGGTGACTGGCGGGTGTCTGTCTCTCTCACTTCAGCTGAATCGAGTGTGGCTACGCCCGGTCCTTGCGAAGGTTAAAACAGCACCAACTTGACGAACTATCGTTGTGGTTTTTGATGCGTAGGTAAGAACGGTTCTTGCTAAGCCCGTAGCAGCCACGTAAAATATGCAACAACAAAGTAGAGGACGTCTAACTTGTTTTTGCAGGGCATGTTGTGATGTGATATGGTTAAGACGTGATGCTATATTTTATTGTATGAGATGATCATGTTTTGTAACCGAAGTTATCGGCCACTGGCAGGAGCCATATGGTTGTCGCTTTATTGTATGAAATGCAAACGCCCTGTAATTGCTTTACTTTATCACTAAGCGGTAGCGATAGTCGTAGAAGACAATAGATGGCGTAATGACAACGATGCTACGATGGAGATCAAGGTGTCGCGCCAGTGACGATGGTGATCATAACGGTGCTTCGAAGATGGAGATCACAAGCACAAGATGATGATGGCCATATCATATCACTTATATTGATTGCATGTGATGTTTATCCTTTATGCATCTTATCTTGCTTTGATTGATGGTAGCATTTTAAGATGATCTCTCACTAATTATCAAGAAGTGTTCTCCCTGAGTATGCACCATTGTGAAAGTTCTTCGTGCTGAGACACCACGTGATGATCGGGTGTGATAGGCTCTACGTTATAATACAACGGGTGCAAAACAGTTGCACACGCGGAATACTCAGGTTATACTTGACAAGCCTAGCATATACAGATATGGCCTCGGAACACGGAGACCGAAAGATCGAGCGTGAATCATATAGTAGATATGATCAACATAGCGATGTTCACCATTGAAACTACTCCATCTCACGTGATGATCGGACATGGTTTAGTTGATTTGGATCACGTGATCACTTAGATGACTAGAGAGATGTCTGTCTAAGTGGGAGTTCTTAAGTAATATGATTAATTGAACTTAAATTTATCATGAACTTAGTCCTGGTAGTATTTTGCAAATTATGTTGTAGATCAATAGCTCGCATTGTTGCTTTCATATGTTTATTTTGATATGTTCCTAGAGAAAACTGTGTTGAAAGATGTTAGTAGCAATGATGCGGATTGGATCCGTGATCTGAGGTTTATCCTCATTGCTGCGCAGAAGAATTATGTCCTTGATGCACCGCTAGGTGACAGACCTATTGCAGGAGCAGATGCAGACGTTATGAACCTTTGGCTAGCTCAATATGATGACTACTTGATAGTTTAGTGCACCATGCTTAAGGGCTTAGAATCGGGACTTCAAGGACGTTTTGAACGTCATGGACCATATGAGATGTTCCAGAAATTGAAGTTGATATTTCAAGCAAATACCCGAGTTGAGAGATATGAAGTCTCCAACAAGTTCTATAGCTAAAAGATGGAGGAGAATCGCTCAACTAGTGAGCATGTGCTCAGATTGTCTGGGTACTTCAATCGCTTGAATCAAGTGGGAGTTAATCTTCCAGATAAGATAGTGATTGACAGAATTCTCTAGTCACCATCACTAAGTTACTAGAACTTCGTGATGAACTATAGTATGCAAGGGATGACGAAAACGATTCCCGAGCTCTTCGTGATGTTGAAATCGACGAAGGTAGAAATCAAGAAAGAGCATCAAGTGTTGATGATTGACAAGACCACTAGTTTCAAGAGAAGGGCAAAGGGAAAGAAAGGGAACTTCAAGTGGAAAGACAAGTAAGTTGTCACTCTTGCGAAGAAGCCCAAAGCTGGACCATAGCCTGAAACTGAGTGTTAACACTGCAAAGGAAATGGTCACTGGAAGCGGAAATGCCCTAAACATTTGGTGGATAAGAAGGATGGCAAAGTGAACAAAGGTATATTTGATATACAGGTTCTTGATATGTGCCTTACTAGTGTTTATAGTAGCCCCTGAGTATTTGATACTCGTTCGGTTGCTAAGTTTAGTAACTCGAAACAGGAGTTACAGAATAAACAGATACTAGTTGAAGGGGAAATGACGATGAGTGTTGGAAGTAGTTCCAAGATTGTTATGATCATCATCACACACTCCCTAAACTTTCGGGATAAGTGTTGAACCTAAATAAATGTTATTTGGCGATTGCGTTGAGCATGAATATGATTTGATCATGTTTTTTGCAAAACGGTTATTCATTTAAAATCAGAGAATAATTGTTGTTCTATTTAGATGAATAAAACCTTTGATGGTCATACACCCAATGAAAATAGTTTGTTGGATCTCGATCGTAGTGATACACATATTCATAATATTGATGCCAAAAGATGCAAAGTTAATAATGATAGTGCAACTTGTTTGTGGCACTGCCGTTTGGGTCATATCGGTGTAACGCCCATGAAGAAACTTCATAAAGATGGATTTTCGGAATCACTTGATTATGAATCATTTGATGCTTGCGAACCGTGCCTTTTCGGCAAGGTGACTAAAACTCCGTTCTCCGGAACAATGGAACAAGCTACTGACTTATTGGAAATAATACTTACCGATGTATGCGATCCAATGTGTGTTGATGCTCGTGGCAAGTATCGTTATTTTCTGACCTTCACAAGATGATTTGAGCAGATATGGGTATATCTACTTGATGAAACATAAGTCTGAAATAGTTGAAAGGTTCAAAGAATTTTAGAGTGAAGTGGAAAAATCATCGTAACAAGAAAATAAAGTTTCTGCGATCTGATCGCAGAGACGAATATTTGAGTTACGAGTTTGGTCTTCAATTAAAACAAAGTGGAATAGTTTCACAGCTCACGCCACCTGGAACACCACAACATTATGGTGTGTCCGAACATCGTAACCGCACTTTATTGGATATGGTGTGATCTATGATGTCTCTTATTGATTTACAATTATTGTTTTGGGGTTATGCATTAGAGACAGCTGCATTCACGTTTAATAGGGCACCATCTAAATCCGTTGAGATGACACCATATGAACTGTGGTTTAGCAAGACACCCAAGTTGTCGTTTCTTAAAGTTTGGGGCTGTGATGCTTATGTAAAAAAGTTTCATCCTGATAAGCTCAAACCCAAATCGGAGAAATGCGTCTTCATAGAATACCCAAAGGAAACTATTGGGTACACCTTCTATGGCAGATCCGAAGGCAAGTTATTCGTTGCTAAAAATGGATCCTTTCTAGAGAAGGAGTTTCTGTCGAAAGAAGTGAGTGGGAGGAAAGTAGAGCTTGATAAGGTAATTTGTACCTTCTCCCGAATTGGAAAGTAGTTCATCACGGAAATTAGTTCCAGTGATTCCTACACCAATTAGTGAGGAAGCTAATGATGATGATCATGAAACTTCAGATCAAGTTACTACAAAACCTCGTAGGTCTTCCAAAGTACAGTCCGCACCAGAGTAGTATGGTAATACTGTTCTGGAAGTCATGTTACTAGACCATGATGAACCTACGAACTATGAGGAAGCGACGATGAGCCCAGATTCCGCGAAATGGCTTGAGGCCATAAAATCTGAGATATGATCCATGTATGAGAACAAAGTATGGACTTTAATTGACTTGCTCGATGATCAGCAAGCCATGTTAAATAAATGGATCTTCAAGAGGAAGACGGACACTGATAGTAGTGTTACTATCCACTAAGCTCGACTTGTTGCAAAAGGTTTTCAACAAGTTCAAGGGGTTGAATATGATGAGATTTTCTCACTCGTATCGATGCTTAAGTCTGTCCGAATCATGTTAGCAATTGCCACATTTTATGAAATCTGACAAATTGATGTCAAAACTGCTCCTTAATGGATTTATTAAAGAAGAGTTGTATATGATGCAACCAGAAGGTTTTGTCAATTCTAAAGATGCTAACAAAGTGTGCAAGCTCCGGCAATCCATTTATGGACTGGTGCAAGCCTCTCGGAGTTGGAATATACGCTTTGATGAGTTGATCAAAGCATATGGTTTTATACAGACTTTTTGAGAAGCCTGTATTTACAAGAAAGTTAGTGGGAGCACTACAGCATTTCTAATAAGTATATGTGAATGACATATTGTTGATCGGAAATAATGGAGAATTATTTTGCAAAGCATAAAGGAGTGTTTGAACGGAGTTCTTTAAAAGAAAGACCTCAGTAAAGCTACTTACATATTGAGCATCAAGATCTATTGAGCTAGATCAAGATGCTTGACAAGATTTTCAATGAGTACATACCTTGATAAATTTTTGAAATAGTTCAAAATGGAACAGTCAAAGAAGGAGTTCTTGCCTGTGATGCAAAGGTGTGAAGTTGAGTAAGACTCAAGACCCGACCATCACAGAAAATAGAAAGAGAATGAAAAGTCATTCCCTATGCCTCAGTCAGAGGTTCTATAAAGTATGTTATGCTGTGAACCAGACCTATTGTATACCTTGCTCTGAGTTTGACAAAGGAATACAATTTTGATCTAAAAGTAGATCACTGGACAGCGGTCAAGAATATCCTTAGTGAGGACTAAGGACATGTTTCTCGATTATGGAGGTGATAAAAGAGCCCATCGTAAAAAGTTACAACGATGCAAGCTTTTACACCAATCCAGATGACTCTAAGTCTCAATCTGGATACATATTGAAAGTGGGAGAAATTAGCTAGAGTATCTCCGTGCAGAGCATTGTGGACATAGAATATTTGCAAAATACATACGGCTCTGAATGTGACAGACCTGTTGACTAAGCTTCTCTCACGAGCAAAACATGATCACACATGTACTCTTTGGGTGTTAATCACATAACGATGTGAACTAGATTATTGACTCTAGTAAACCCTTTGGGTGTTGGTCACATGACGATGTGAACTATGGGTGTTAATCATATACAGATATGAATATTGGTGTTAAATCACATGGTGATGTGAACTAGATTATTGACTCTAGTGCAAGTGGGAGACTGAAGGAAATATGCCCTAGAGGCAATAATAAAGTTATTATTTATTTCCTTATTTAATGATAAATGTTTATTATTCATGCTAGAATTGTATTAAACGGAAACATGATACATGTGTGAATACATAGACAAACATATAGTCACTAGTATGCCTCTACTTGACTAGCTCATTAATCAAAGATGGTTATGTTTCCTAACCATTGACATGTGTTGTCATTTGATTAGTGGGATCACATCATTAGAAGAATGATGTGATTGACATGACCCATTCCGTTAGCCTAGCACTTGATCGTTTAGTATATTGCTATTGCTTTCTTCATGACTTATACATGTTCCTGTAACTATGAGAATTATACAACTCCCGTTTACCGGAGGAACACTTTGGGTACTACCAAACGTCACAACGTAACTGGGTGATTATAAAGGAGTACTATAGGTGTCTCCAAAGGTACATGTTGAGTTGGCGTATTTCGAGATTAGGTTTTGTCACTCCGATTGTCGGAGAGGTATCTCTGGGCCCTCTCGGTAATGTACATCACTATAAGCCTTGCAAGCAATGTGACCAATGAGTTGGTTACGGGATGATGCATTATGTAACGAGTAAAGAGACTTGCCGGTAACGAGATTGAACTAGGTATTGGATACCGATGATCGAGTCTCGGGCAAGTAAATGACAAAGGGAACAGCGTATGTTGTTATGCGGTTTGACCGATGAAGATCTTCGTAGAATATGTGGGAGCCAATATGGGCATCCAGGTCCCACTATTGGTTATTGAACGGAAACGTGTTTCGGTCATGTCTACATAGTTCTCGAACCCGTAGGGTCCGCACGCTTAAGGTTTCGATGATAGTTTTATTATGAGTTTATGAGTTTTGATGTACCGAAGGAGTTCGGATTCCCGGATGAGATCGGGGACATGACGAGGAGTCTCGAAATGGTCGAGACGTAAAGATTGATATATTGGACGACTATATTCGGAGTTCCGAAAGGTTCCGAGTGATTCGGGTATTTTTCGGAGTACCGGAGAGTTACGGGAATTCGCCGGGGAGTATATGGGCCTTATTGGGCCATACGGGAATAGAGGAAAGAGGCCAAAAGGAAGGAGGCGCGCAGCCCCCCTCTGGTCTGAATTGGACAAGGGGTGCGGCCCCCTTTTCCTTCCTCCTCTCCCCCTCTTTCCTCCTTCTCCTACTCCAACAAGGAAGGAGGGAGTCCTACTCCCGGTGGGAGTAGGACTCCCCTTGGCGCGCCTCCTCCTAGGCCGGCCGCCCCTCCCCCTTGCTCCTTTATATACGGGGGCAAGGGGGCACCCCATGACACACAAGTTGATCTACGGATCATTCCTTAGCCGTGTGCGGTGCCCCCTTCCAGCATATTCCACCTTGGTCATATCGTCGCGGAGTTTAGGCGAAGCCCTGCGCCGGTAGAACATCATCATCGTCACCACGCCGTCGTGCTGACGGAACTCATCTCCGGAGCCTTTGCTGGATCAGAGGGCCGGAGATCGTCATCGAGCTGAACGTGTGCTGAACTCGGAGGCCCCGTACGTTCGGTGCTTGGATCGGTCAGATCGTGAAGACGTACGACTACATCAACCGCGTTGTGCTAACGCTTCCGCTTACGGTGTACGAGGGTACGTGGACGAACACTCTCCCCTCTCGTTGCTATATCATCACCATGATCTTGCGTGTGCGTAGGAATTTTTTTGAAATTACTACGTTCCCCAACAAGTTCATACATAACCAGACAAGCAGCCAACGTATTGCAAAAGTTGCCACTTTCCTAGACCCTCTTCTATCAGTGACTGATCTAATCATTTAGAACTATCCTTGAAGTTGTTTTCCTTGGCCTCAGACACCTTGGCCAACTCCTCATGCTCCACTTCTTTTCTCTTTGGCTTTTTAGCCAACTTCTCCTGGAGATCCTCCTCAGCCACCTTGCAAAAAGCACTAGTGAGGTTTTTGACAATCTTATTCTGAATGATAGGAGGAGCAGCATTGCATGGTAGACACTCTTTATTAACACATGAATTTCTTTTGTACCCATTATTTTCCTCTCTAATTTTGTCACTCCTTCTTACCTGATTCTCCACCAGTGGCCCTTTTCCTCTTCTCTTCCGAGAGATGGCCTCACCAGCAGGTAGAAGAATGATATTGTTTGGAGAAATTCTCTTTAGGGGGCTGCTTGCCTCAGAGGATGAGTGAGCTGCAGGACTGACACCATCATTTTCTTTATCCTGGCTTGCATTTTTGAGTTGCTGACAAATAGAAGCCTGGGTGACAGAACAAGCAGTAGGTATTATGAATGTCATAGTGTACTCTTCATTGCAGTTATCAGTCAAAATGTGCCATAAAGGAGATTTTAGCAGTTTTACAGTCCATTCAAATCTATCAGGATTGAGCAACAGGTTCATTATGAAATTGAACCAACTTACAGGAATTTCAGCTGTGAGAGCATTAGGGACCTCCTGAGATGATGGAGCAAAATGATTGACCCATAATTCCAAGCCTTCTTCAGAGATTAAGTGTTCTCCATCAATAACTGAGAAAGCATGTGATTGTACTAAATTGTAATAATCATTAGGAGTAGGTGAGTTGACCTGTGAGACATTACCTTTGGAAGTGCCAGGTTGCATAGAATTGACCTGTAGAGGCTCCACACCACCCTCAGATTCATGAACTTGTTCCATAGCAGACAATAGAGTAACTTTCTGAACTTCCTGACTGTTGACATGATCCTGTTTAGGAATCTCAGAAGAAGAGGAAGGGAGGACTGACTTCTGGGAGTCAAGCTGCCCATCAATAGTAAGATCCATTGCAGGGGGATCCACTGCAGCTTGATCATCCTCCGCAGCCTCGACAACTGGCACTAAGTCTATAGCAACTGCTAGTGGAGGCAGTTGTGCAACCTGATGAATAATCAGCTCTGGAATAACCGGAGGCTCAGGCATGGCAAGCACAGGATATTCCTCCATGTCAGGAGGGTATGCTTGCAGAAGATTTTGCAGACTGACACCCAAGACAGGTGCAACTTCACCAGCAGCTGCCTGGTTAACTTCATCGCTGCTATTAACACCTCCCACAACATTGTGAGAAAGGAGACCTTCTGACAGAGAAACTGTTGTTTTTATGCTGCTGTTTGGGAGTGCCTCATTGTCATCCACCAGAATTTCATCGTGCATCACCTGTTGTGGCACCTGGACAAGAGGGGGAGAGGCCCAATGCCCCTGTTCCTCCCAGTCATCCCAATCTTCCTCATTATCTTGCTCATTATTGATTGCAGCATGATGAAACCCAGGGAAATCATTCGCATTGAGGGGGATATGGTGTGGATCCACGCCTGGAGGTGGAATAGGGTCCTCATCCGGTGGACCCCCACCCAGCATTTCTTCCATAAGAACCTTAATTGAACTTGTCAAGGATTCTCCCTCAAACATCTCTCCTTCAGTCCATCTTAAGCTCTTTGGTATTTCCTGTAAATCAGTAACTCTTGCCTTAACCAGAACTTTCCCCTTCAGCGCATCCTCTTTTTCCCAACTGATAATCTTGGAAAATCGAGCTACTGCTGCAGCAATATCTTCGGTGTTGCAGTTATCAAACGGAATCCCCACAATCAGAAGCCAACAGACCCTATTGAAATTAACCCTTCTCCAATTCTGACCCTCATTGTGCCTAGTAAACGTGATAAAAACATCCCCAAATGCATGAGGGCTATCTCTAACCAGTCTGTCTCTGTCTCTCACATGCCTGAACTGCACATAGGCTTCCCCGAACGGGCAGGGCTGAATCTCTCTCACCCCAACTTGAGCCACTGGATCATGTTGACGAAAATCCTCAAGCACCTCTCTAAGATTAGGAAATAGTACCTCATCTGGTAGCGGCTGAATGGTTGCAATAGCCCAGTCTTCATGGCGGCGAGCACGGCGCGGCAGCACCACCTGCGAAACCCCTGTACAGCCTTCAATGTGCTGAATCTGGAAGCCATGGGGAATGAATGGCGTTGGGTCGATAGGAATGTTCGCCATTGGAGGTGCAGCGCACTGACGGAGCACACTGGGCCGCGGAGGAGAAACAGAGGTAGGTGGCGAAGAAGTCGACGGAGTGGCACAAAAGGAGAGAGCAGAGGAATGCGAGGAGTCTGGCACCAGCCTTGGTTGAAAATTAGAAAAAAATCCCGTGACTAGCTCTTTGAATGATGTCGCTTGCCTGATCTGGATTGCGGGCCCTCTCTGAGAAAACCAAGACTCCACTTCCCCCGGGGCCCAAGCACAGTCAGGTGGGCTGTTGAAGGGCTCGAATCTGATGAAAGGCCATAGCCCAGCAGATTTCGGTCGAGTGCAGAACCTGGCAATGTGGCCGACATCTCCACACGCAAAACACGTCCTTGGGTCATTAATGCGCGCATGCACATTACGTACCTGCCCATGCAGCGTGGATTCAGGCTCATTAGGGAGCACTAAATTGCCATCAGTAAGGCGTGGCATGCTGGAATCGCGCTCTTCTTGAATGTTGCCGGAGAGACGTTGGAAAACTGAACGGGACCTTTGCTCCGGTGAACTGCTCCGGCGATCGCCGGCAACAACCGTCACAGCTCTCCCATTACGGCCAACCAGCATCCATTCAGCCTCTTCTTCTTTGTAAAACAATCGTTCTTCATGCAACCACCGAGGCCCACCATCACCCTAGAGATTAAAAACCATCTCGAAGTCTTTCTCAATCACTCTACCCTCATTGTAAATTTGAAAACCAACTGATTTGGATGCTACTGAAAACTTGAACGATCTATCCTTAAGATGACAAACTCTAAAGCCTTGCGTGTAACCACCAAAGGAAGCAAGCAGAGCCACACTGACCGTATGAATATCCAACTTGAAAGAGGCACGAGCAAATGAAACCACCAAAATGAATTCTTTTTGACGAAAGCCTGGTGAAAACACCACAGGGTGCCCAAACTTGGATCGAACACTTGCCTGAAATTCCTTGCCACGGTTGAAGTTGAGGTTGAACGGCGACATGGCCACCAACTTGTCTGAGCCACCTCCAAAAGGGATAATTCTTTGATATTCATCACAAGACAAGACAAACTTACGGGCATCTTTGAAGAGAGTAGGCCAATAAAAACCAGATTGCAATACCTTATGTGCAGTTCTATCTCCAGCGTGGTGTCATCCATATGCCTCGGAGTGACACTTGCGTAGGATGTGTTCCTGTTCATGCTCAGGTACACAACGTCTAATAACAACATCTACTCCTTCTTTATAAAGGTGTGGGTCATCCCAGAAGTAATGTCTTAAATCATAAAAGAACTTTTTCTTTTGTTGGTATGTGAAACTAGGTGGTATAAATTTAGCAACAATGTAATTAGTGTAATCAGCATACCATGGAGCGATACCAGAAGCATTTATGACCACTAATTGCTCATCAGGAAAGCTATCATCAATAGGTAGTGGGTCATCAAGAACATTCTTGTGACAGCCTGATTTTTGGCCCATTCTTTTTCTTTTGTTTTTCCGAGGTTTTTGCCTGAGTTTTCTTTTTCCGTGGTTTTGTGGTCTGGAAACTGAAGAAGATGCCCTCTTCTTTGCTTCCAGAGTGGCTTGTCATTCCCAAATCCTTCCCTAGACCCTATCATTCTCATCCTAGCCCAAATCCCAATATTCTTTTTATTGGGAATATTCCTTTTCTATTAAAGGAATAACTCAAATTGCCCTAGGTTGTGAAGCAACCTATATTTCCATCACTCCTAAAATTACCAACTAATTCTCAAAATTGTTTGGGTCATTTCTTTCTCAAATATGGAAAAACTTTTCATTGCCATGTTCAAAAATAATCCTCCAATAATTCATTTCCTATTCTGCCAAAAATGGCACATTGTGAAGCAAGTGCCATTTTCCTTTAACCAATTGACCTCAAACTCCTTGGACATATTTTCATGTCCATATAATTGCCACATGCCAAAATGCAACCTCATTTTCCTAGTAATTATTTAATTATGATTTTCCAAAGTTTCTGTCCAGAAAAAAGCTTTGTGAAGGAGGTACAAGCTAGGCACATCCAAATGAGTTTACATTTTCTAGAATCCTTCATATCATCATATCATAGCCCTCCACCAAAGTAGATCTCATGTCATGCCTCCATGTGAGCACAACTTCAATTCTTAGTTTCTGGTCAAAATTTCAGCTTGTGAAGCAAGTATATTTTATCTTGCTCCATTATGGCTGTAAAGTTTTCTAGACCTTCTAGTATACATATAATCTCCCTCCACCAGGTTGTGGCTCAATCCCTTTGATCATTTGCTCTGTGGAATTTTTTCATGTTTCTGCTCAGAATAAATGTTTCTGAAGCAAGTGATATTTTGGTTCATCCAAATGGCATGAAACTCCTTGGGCATCTTAATATATTCAAATCATTGGGACATAACCATTTTCAGCTCAATTGATCCAACTATGTGAGTGCATCATCCAAATTCTCATTTCTGACTAGTGGGTCACTTTCTACAGCAACCACCCTCTAAACTCCTCCTCTTAAGCTGATTTTTGGTGATCAGAATTACCTTAGTGTTTGATCATCACCAGGCAAACTATTTACTGAGTTACGTTGCTGGTGTCCCCACTGCACAGCACAAACACGTGGCTGCTGGTTTACTTTGGAGCTAAGTGCAAATCACTTCTTTGCCCCTGGAATGATTTATTTCCTCAACTATACTATGGTCACTAGGGTCAATCCACTGGACATGGTCGTCCTGGCCAAAACGAGATATTTGCACCAGTGCGCGTGGTGATCACGCTTGCGTCATGCAGATTGCGTGCTCTGGTTTCTTGCCGCCCCGGTTTCCGTCGTCTCCCTCGTCGACTCGACCTCCATTCATGTCCTGGAGCTTCCTCGTGATGCCCTGCATCGCCCTGTGTCGCTGCTTCGTCGTCGTTCGCCTTAAATGTGTCGCAAACGCCATGCCCGTGCCATGCCCAGCCTCTGCGCGCCATTAAAGCTTGGTCGGGAGCTCGCTCGTGAGCTCTAGAGCCCTCCCCCGCTCCTATTTAAGGACCACCGAACTCCTCCGCAGCTCATCCATCCCTCCCCCGCCTCGTTTTCCCTCTAGAATTGCCAAATCTCACTGTTCTTTGTCGTGCTCGTCTCGGCCATCGCCGGAGTTCCCTCCTTCCCGGTGTGCCTAGCCCTCCCCTCACCATTACAACTTGTCCACCGCGTTCCCCTCACCCCCGCAGCTCACCCCAACCACTTGCCCATCGCCGGAGAGCACCATGGTCGTGTTCCTCGAGCTTGGCCGCCGCCTCCACCGTTCGGCCTCCACCCCGTCCGGCCGGTCCAAGCCCTCCCACTCCCTCCGGACTCCACCACCGCCTCCCACCACGTCCCGGCGAACCATACCATGCCCTCAGCCCTCGCCGGAGTGCCCTGGTCGCCGGTACCACCACCACCCGCGTCTCTCTGTGATCCTCGGGTCGCCGCCGTTTGCCGTCTCCCCATGTCTCCCCAGCGCCTCCTAGCCGTGGGAACGGGTGCGCGAGGCCCCTGCGACCCCACCGGTGTGCTCAATCGGGCCGGAGCTCGCCGGAGCCAGCCGGCCCCTTCCCTGCCGTAGCCACCCCTGCCTCCTCTGTTCCGCTCGTGAACGAGCACGGGAGGAAGAAGACAGGAGCGTTGACCCACTCCCCTGCCAGTGGGTCCCATGCGTCAGTCTCACACATTGACCAAGCCGGCCCTACTTTGACCCTGCCCCGCCAGATCAGCGTAAGTGGCGACGTAATCCACCAGAATACACTTTCAGTTTTTCTGTCCAGGCCCTGTTTGAAAATATTTTCTTGCAGATAGGTCCCTGGCAGAAAACTCCTCCTAACTTTTTGCTCGTAATTCCAAATGAGGTGATTCCAAAGCCTACTTCATCTCGTCGAGCCCTTTCTATTGGTGTCACTTTAATTTTGTTTTGCCATTCTAAAAATGACCATATTGCCCTTGCACATAAACATCCCCTCCGAGAGAGAACTGTTTCCGGCAAATCTTTCCGCGGCTTCACTGCACTTCTCCCTGGTGCCTTCTTCACCCCCAGGCAAGCCACAATACTCACTTACATGATAGTAATGCAGTAGCCATGGTTTTCAACTTGAATCGTTATTAAATGTTGGCATGTTGAGAAGATGGTTATCGTTGTTCCGATGATGTTTAGATTTGCATGTTCACTTTTGTGCTATGTTGTCTTGTACTCTGTTATCATGTTCTACCTGCTAGTATTTCCTTTCATATGTTTACGCTTGCTAGTAGTACATGTTCATGTTGGTGATGGTCTTTGGTGCATGACTGTCGTCTGTCCCAAGTACCGTTGTTATGCATGTTCCATTGCATCCAGTTGGTTAAATGCTTGCATGATGGCATTGTTGATATGTTCTTGCATGATATTTATTGTTGATGCTAGTGGTCATGCAATGTTTCAGAGAAGTATGTACTGGTGATGTTCATGCTAGTCAGTATGCCATGCTCATTGGATATGATTCATTATTGATATGGTGGATGATACCCTCATGATTATGTTGATATCATGTTCATGCATTGTAATTTGCATCATGTTATTTTATCATGGCTCAGCATATTTGCATTCAAGTTTAACCGGATTAAATTGAACTTGAACAGCTATTGGCTGAGTCATGGTGCCGCTGAATCGAGCTGACCAGTGCAACCATGCTTGCCGGCATGGGACGATCCTAACTGGGTCTATTGTCGTGCCTCTCGCCGGTGCCTCCAACGAGGGAAGGTTATGGGCGTGCGGTACCCTGGCCCGGTAAGCAGACAGAACCTTGTGTGCCTGTTGTTGTTATATTGATCCGAGTTCCCGTGTGGGATCGTTTATGTTTTGGCCACGATGGTGGTGGTTGTGTCTTTGGTAGACACGGGGCCACCCAGGACTTAGCCCAAAGGGGAGTTGGTAGGAGTGGTCGGGAGAGTGTCATGGCAGTAGGATGGTTTTGTCGGAACGCCGTTGGTCCACCCGAATGGGAGTGCGAGGCCATGGGTTTCGTAGTGTGGGTATAGTGTACTAACCTTTGTAGAGTGTATATTAAATCTATCGATAGACGCACCCGCAGATAAGGGCCCAGATCGGGTCGGTCACACTGTGAGTCAACAGTAATAAGAATAATGTGCTTAATACCAACCCTGGTTCGATGATGAGATAAGTTGGTTGGGATCGCCGGAAAGATCACCGTTTGAGACCAAGTGTTGGTCGTGGTTGTGATCGCCGTAAGGATCACGGTTTGAGACCAAGTGTTTTTTTTACTATGTACTGCAAGGCAACAGCCTCACAGTCCTTTATTAGATCAAGGAGACAAATAATTAACAAAGTTACAAGTGGAAGGCAAGGAGAGAGAGGACAGACTCTTACAAAGAGAGTTTAAGGTAAGGTAGCTATCCAAGAAGTTAGACTATTCCTATATTTACATTTGATTCAATGTGCTAAAAGAGAAATGTCATGAAGAAAATTTCTCCTCCAGGATTTGAAAGAAGGCAGCTCATTTATGAAATTTTTCCCATTCCTTTGTGTCCAAATATTCCAAGTAGCAGTGAAGACTACCTCAGAAAAAATGGGTAACCAAAGTCCTTCCTAGCAGTTGAAGCCATCTCATAAGTAGTCTGGTTAGGTTGAACAGTCCATGAAATGCCCAGGTAACTCCAGACCCGTTGACTGAGGTTGCAAGCAAAGAAAAGATGCACTCTGTCCTCATGAGCGGCAGAGAGGCACAAAACACATGTGTCATCCTGTATAATCCAATGCCACCACTGCATCATGTCCCTAGTGTTGAGACGATCCATCAAGAGGAGCCAGCCAAACACCTTAAACTTGAGGGTGCAAGAACATTTCCAGATCCACCCGAATATGGGATCAACCACAATGTCCGAAAAGCAAGACAAGTAATAAATCCTTGAATGATAATCTCTAGATTTTGATGGCCATTTCTAGACATCCTTTTCCCCCTCCTGAATGTTAACCAATGGCAGCAAAGCCTGAAGCTGATTAAATTCCTCGAAGGCCTCAACAGACAATGGCAGATGAAAATTGTCGGTTGGGTCTGACAGTTCCATCATATCCTTGATGGTAAGCATGTCATCAATCACAAAAGAGTGAAGCCTCGGAAACTGTTGTTGCATGAGAACCACATTGTTACCAAGTTGCCATCGATCCAGCCAGAAAATCACCGTATCCCCCACCCGCACGTTTGGGACCACCAACTTGCAAAACTTATCATACAGCTTCATCACATCTCTCCACCAGAAAGAACCGCAACTGGTGGCTCTGCGGCATAATATGTGTCCCAAATGAGAGATACCCAGGGCACATCCATCTTATTAAAGAACTTGAAAAGATGCTTGATCAACAAGGCATCATTCTGTATACTCAGATCAAGAACGCCAAGGCCTCCTAGATTCTTAGGCCGACAGACCAAATCCCAAGCCGCCAATGATTGCCGTGGTGTATCCATGTTCCCTCTCCACAAACACTGCCGCCTGATTCGTTCAATCTGCTTAAAAATGCCATGTGGCAACGAAAGAGTGCACAAGAAGTATATTGGCATAGAACAAAGAACAGACTTTAAAAGTTGTAGCCGGTTCCCTTGATTCAATAGGCAAGAAGACGCAGATAATCATCTCTCAATACGATCCACCAGAGGCAGCAAATCATAAATTGTTAGTCGAGAGGTACCCATGGGCAATCCAAGGTAAGTGAACGACGTGGAACCAACATCACACCCAAGCAAAGAAGCAACATGCTTACCCTCATCATCGGTCATATTGATTGGTATCAAAGAAGACTTACTAAAGTTGACCCTCAGTCCAGTTGATTTAGCAAAGACCTTAAGCATTTCCTTGAAAGCAATGAGTTGGCTGTCTATAGCAGGAAGAACAATAAGGGTATCGTCCACGTACTGAACAATCGGATAATCCATCGAAGATGTTGTGATAGGTAATGTGAGAATGTTCCTTGAGCACATTTCATTTACAACTGATTGAAGTAAATCAACAGCAATCACAAATAACAAAGGAGATAATGGATCTCCTTGACGAACACCCGATCGACAGACGAAATGATTACCAGGCACTCCATTTAATAGAACCGAAGAGGACCTCGTGGACAAAATACTCTCAATCCAACTTGTCCAACGATTGTCAAAACCCTTACATTTCAAGATCCTGTGAATCAGTTCATGCTGGATGGTATCAAACGCCTTTTTAAAATCAAGCTTAAGAAGGATGATGGGCCTTTTGGAAGCTTTGCATTGGTGAATGTATTCAAAACACCATGCCAGGCAATCCTGTATGGATCGACATCGGAGAAAGCCATATTGGTTGCAGTGAATACATTTCAAGATCACACCCTGGAGACGATTAGCCAAAAGTTTAGTCAAAAACTTTAAGCAAGTATTTGTCAATGATATGGGCCGGAAATCACCAACATATTCAGGGCTTAACTTCTTGGGAATGAGGGTGATAAGAGATGTATTCAGACACTCCAAATTGCATTTCCCATCATAAAATTCTTGGACAAGCTTCATAAAGTCCTCCTTCAAAATAGACCAACATCTCTTTAAAAAAAGGGTAGTAAACCCGTCCGGTCCCGGAGCACGATCAGTAGGCATGTTCTTAATTACCGCATCCACCTCGGAGTCCGTGAATGGTAAAGATAACTCCTTTAGACCATCAACCCAAGAAATTAATGTGTCTAGATCAAAACCCATTTGTATGCCTTTTGATTGCCCCATTCATTGATTGAAGTCAGTGTTGGAAATATGCCCTAGAGGCAATAATAAATTAGTTATTATTATATTTCTTTGTTCATGATAATAGTCTTTTATTCATGCTATAACTGTATTATCCGGAAATCGTAATACACGTGTGAATACATAGACCACAATATGTCCCTAGTGAGCCTCTAGTTGACTAGCTCATTGTGATCAACAGATAGTCATGGTTTCCTGGCTATGGACATTGGATGTCGTTGATAACGGGATCACATCATTAGGACAATGATGTGATGGACAAGACCCAATCCTAAGCCTAGCATAGAGATCGTGTAGTTCGTATGCTAAAGCTTTTCTAATGTCAAGTATCTTTTCCTTAGACCATGAGATTGTGCAACTCCCGGATACCATAGGAATGCTTTGGGTGTACCAAATGTCACAACGTAACTGGGTGGCTATAAAGGTGCATTACAGGTATCTCCGAAAGTATCTGTTGGGTTAGCACGAATCGAGACTGGGATTTGTCACTCCGTGTAAGCGGAGAGGTATCTCTGGGCCCACTCGGTAGGACATCATCATATGCGCAATGTGACCAAGGAGTTGATCACGGGATGATGTGTTACGGAACGAGTAAAGAGACTTGCCGGTAACGAGATTGAACAAGGTATAAGGATACCGACGATCTAATCTCGGGCAAGTACAATACCGCTAGACAAAGGGAATTGTATACGGGATTGATTAAGTCCTTGACATCGTGGTTCATCCAATGAGATCATCGTGGAACATGTGGGAGCCATCATGGGTATCCAGATCTCGCTGTTGGTTATTGACCGGAGAACGTCTCGGTCATGTCTGCATGTCTCCCGAACCCGTAGGGTCTACACACTTAAGGTTCGATGATGCTAGGGTTATAAAGGAAGCTTGTATGTGGTTGCCGAATGTTGTTCGGAGTCCCAGATGAGATCCCGGACGTCACGAGGAGTTCCGGAATGGTCTGGAGTTAAAGATTTATATATGGGAAGTCCTGTTTTGGTCACCGGAAAAGTTTCGGGTTTTATCGGTAAAGTACCGGGACCACTGGGAGGGTCCCGGGGGTCCACCAAGTGGGGCCACCAACTCCGGAGGGCTGCATGGGCCATGTGTGGGAGGGAACCAGCCCCAGGTGGGCCGGTGCGCCCCCCACAAGGGGCCCAAGGCGCAAGAGGAGAGTGGGAGGGGGCAAACCCTAGGGCAGATGGGCCCTAAGGCCCATGCTCCCTGCGCCTCCCTCTCCTCCCCCTCTTGGCCGCCTCCCCAAACCCATCTAGGGCTGGCCTCACCCCTTGGGGGGGGGGGGGGAAACCCTAGAGGGGGGCGCAGCCCTCCCTCTCCCCTATAAATAGTGAGGCCTAGGGGCTGCCCAGAACACACGAGAATCTCTCCCTTCGCCTCTTGGCGCAGCCCTACCTCTCTCCCTTCTCCTCATATCTCGCGGTGCTTGGCGAAGCCCTGCTAGACTACCACGCTCCTCCATCACCACCACGCCGTTGTGCTGCTGCTGGATGGAGTCTTCCTCAACCTCTCCCTCTCTCCTTGCTGGATCAAGGCGTGGGAGACGTCACCGGGCTGTACGTGTGTTGAACGCGGAGGTGCCGTCCGTTCGGCACTTGGTCATCGGTGATTTGGATCACGACGAGTACGACTCCATCAACCCCGTTCACTTGAACGCTTCCGCTTAGCGATCTACAATGGTATGTAGATGCACTCTCCTTCCCCTCGTTGCTGGTCTCTCCATAGATAGATCTTGGTGATACGTAAGAAAATTTTGAATTTCTGCTACGTTCCCCAACAGTGGTATCAGAGCTAGGTCTATTGCGTAGATTCTTTGCACGAGTAGAACACAAAGTAGTTGTGGGCGTTGATTTTGTTCAATATGCTTACCGTTACTAGTCCAATCTTGTTTCGACGGCATTGTGAGATGAAGCGGCCCGGACCGACCTTACACGTACTCTTACGTGAGACAGGTTCCACCGACTGACATGCACTTGGTGCATAAGGTGGCTAGCGGGTGCCAGTCTCTCCCACTTTAGTCGGAACGGATTCGATGAAAAGGGTCCTTATGAAGGGTAAATAGCAATTGACATATCACGTTGTGGTTTTGCGTAGGTAAGAAACGTTCTTGCTAGAAACCCATAGCAGCCACGTAAAACATGCAAACAACAATTAGAGGACGTCTAACTTGTTTTTGCAGGGTATGCTATGTGATGTGATATGGCCAACAAGAATGTGATGAATGATATGTGATGTATGAGATTGATCATGTTCTTGTAATAGGAATCACGACTTGCATGTCAATGAGTATGACAACCGGCAGGAGCCATAGGAGTTGTCTTAATTTATTGTATGACCTGCGTGTCATTGAACAACGCCATGTAATTACTTTACTTTATTGCTAACCGGTAGCCATAGTAGTAGAAGTAATAAGTTGGCAAGACGACTTCATGGAGATCATGATGATGGAGATCATGGTGTCATGCCGGTGACGATGATGATCATGGAGCCCCTAAGATGGAGATCAAAAGGAGCAAAATGATATTGGCCATATCATGTCACTATTTGATTGCATGTGATGTTTATCATGTTTATGCATCTTGTTTACTTAGGACGACGGTAGTAAATAAGATGATCCCTTACAACAATTTCAAGAAGTGTTCTCCCCTAACTGTGCACCGTTGCTACAGTTCGTCGTTTCTAAGCACCACGTGATGATCGGGTGTGATGGATCCTTACGTTCACATACAACGGGTGTAAGACAGATTTACACAGCGAAAACACTTAGGGTTAACTTGACGAGCCTAGCATGTAGAGACATGGCCTCGGAACACGGAGACCGAAAGGTCGAGCATGAGTCGTATAGTAGATACGATCAACATGAAGATGTTCACCGATGATGACTAGTCCGTCTCACGTGATGATCGTACACGGCCTAGTTGACTCGGATCATGTAATCACTTAGATGACCAGAGGGATGTCTATCTGAGTGGGAGTTCATAAGATGAACTTAATTATCTTGAACATAGTCAAAAGACCTTTTGCAAATTATGTCGTAAGCTCGCGTTTCAGTTCTACTGTTTAGATATGTTCCTAGAGAAAATATAGTTGAAAGTTGACAGTAGCAATTATGCGGACAGTAGAAAGCTTATGTCCTTAATGCACCGCTCAGTGTGCTGAACCCCAAACATCGTTTGTGGATGTTGCGAACATCAGACATACACGTTTTGATAACTACATGATAGTTCAGTTAAACGGTTTAGAATTGAGGCACCAAAGATGTTTTGAAACGTCGCGAAACATATGAGATGTTTCGAGGGCTGAAATTGGGATTTCAGGCTCGTGCCCACGTCAAGAGGTATAAGACCTCCGACGATTTTCTTAGCCTGCAAACTAAGGAGAAAAGCTCAATTGTTGTGCTTGTGCTCAGATTGTCTGAGTACAACAATCGCTTGAATCGAGGGGGAGTTAATCTTCCAGATAAGATAGTGATTTTTCTCCAAAGTAATTGCCACCAAGCTACAAGAGCTTCGTGATGAACTATAACATATCAAGGATAGAGATGATGATCCTTGAGGTATTCACGTTGTTTGACACCGCGAAAGTAGAAATCAAGAAGGAGCATCAATTGTTGATGAAACCACTAGTTTCAAGAAGGGCAAGGGCAAGAAAGGGATACTTCATGAAACGGCAAATCAGCTGCTGCTCTAGTGAAGAAACCCAAGGTTGAACCCAAACCCGAGACTAAGTGCTCCTGTAATAAGGGGAACAACCACTGGAGCAGAATTACCCTAGATACTTGGTAGATGAGAAGGCTGGCAAGGTCAATAGAAGTATATTGGATATACATTATGTTAATGTGTACTTTACTAGTACTCCTAGTAGCACCAGGGTATTAGATACCGGTTCGGTTACTAAGTGTTAGTAACTCGAAATAAAAGAGCTACGGAATAAACGGAGACTAGATAAAGGTGAGCTGACGATATGTGTTGGAAGTATTTCCAAGGTTGATGTGATCAAGCATCGCACGCTCCCCCTACCATCGAGATTTGGTGTTTGCGTTGAGCATAGACATGATTGGATTATGTCTATCGCAATACGGTTATTCATTTAAGGAGAGTAATGGTCACTCTGTTTATTTGAATAATACCTTCAATGGTCTTGCACCTGAACCGAATGGTTTATTGAATCTCGATCGTAGTGATACACATTTTCATGCCAAAAGATATAAGATAGTAATGATAATACCACTTACTCGTGGCACTGCCATGTAAGTCATATTGGTGTAAAACGCATGAAGAAGCTCCATGTTGATGGATCTTTGGACTCACTCGTTTTTGAAAGGTTTGAGACATGCGAACCATGTCTATTGGTGTATATGCATGAAGAAACTCCATGCAGATGGATCATTTGGACTCATTTGATTTTGAATCACTTGAGATATGCAAATCATACCACATGGGCAAGATGACTGAAAAGCCTTGGTTTCAGTAAAATGGAACAAGATAGCAACTTGTTGGAAGCAACACATTTTGATGTATGCAGTCCAATGAGTGCTGAGGCATGCAGCGAATATCATTATGTTCTTACTTCGCAGATGATTCAAGTAGATGTTGAGAATATTTACTTGATGAAACACAAGTCTGAATTATTGAATGGTTCAAGTAATTTCAGAGTGAAGTAGAAGATCAGTGTGACAGCAGGATAAAATGTCTATGATATGATCATAGAGATGAATATCTGAGTTACGAGTTTTGGCACACAATTAAGACATTGTGGAAATTGTTTCGCAATTAATACCACCTGGAACACCATAGTGTGATGGTGTGTCCGAACATCATAGTTGCACCCTATTGGATATGGTGCGTACCATGATGTCTCTTATCGAATTACCACTATTGTTCATGGGTTAGGCATTAGAGGCAACCACATTCACTTTAAATAGGGCACCACGTAATTCCGTTGAGATGACACCGTATGAATTAGTGTTTAGAGAAACCTAAGTTGTCGTTTCTTAAAGGTTTGGGACTGCGACGCTTATGTGAAAAAGGTTTCAGAATTGATAAGCTCGAACCCAAAGCGGATAAAATGCATCTTCATAGGACACCCAAAACAGTTGGGTATACCTCCTAATTCAGATCCGAAAGCAATATGGATTGTTTCTTGAATCGGGTCCTTTCTCGAGGAAAGGTTTCTCTCGAAAGAATTGAGTGGGAGGATGGTGGAGACTTGATGAGGTTATTGAACCATCACTTCAACCAGTGTGTAGCAGGGCACAGGAAGTTGTTCCCGTGGCACCTACACCAATTGAAGTGGAAGCTTATGATAGTGATGATGAAGCTTCAGATCAAGTCACTACCGAACCTCGTAGGACGACAAGGACACGTACTGCTTCGGAGTGGTACGGTAATCATGTCTTGAAGGTCATGTTGCTAGACAACAATGAACCTACGAGCTATGGAGAAGTGATGGTGGGCCTAAAATTCAGACAAATGGTTAGAAACCATGAAATCCGAGATAGGATCCATGGACTTTGGTGGACTTGCCCGATGATTGGCAAGCCATTGAAATAAATGGATCTTTAAGAAGAAGACAGACATGGATGGTAATGTCACCGTCTATGAAGCTCGACTTGTGGCGAAGAGTTTTTTCACAAGTTCAAGGAGTTGACTACGATGAGATTTTCTCATCCGTAGCGATGCTTAAGTCCGTCGGAATCATGTTAGCATTAGCTGCATTTATGAAATCTGGCAGATGGATGACAAAACGAGTTTCCTTACCAGTCTTTGTAAGGAAAGGTTGTATGTGATACAATCCAAAAGTTTTTGTCGATCCTAAGGATGATAAAAGGTATGCTAGCTCCAGCGATCCTTCCATGGACTGGAGTAAGCATCTCGGAGTTGGAATGTACACTTTGATAAGATGATCAAGGTTTTTTGGGTTTAAACAAAGTTTATGAGAAACTTGTATTTCCAAAGAAGTGAGTGGGAGCACTATAGAATTTCTGATGAGTATATATTGTTGATCAGAAATGATGTAGAATTTCTAGAAAGCATATAGGGTTATTTGAAAGGTGTTTTTCAATAGAAAACCTGGATTAAGCTACTTGAACATTGAGCATCAAGATCTATGAGGATAGATCAAAACGCTTAATGGTACTTTCAAATAAGCACATACGTTGACATGATCTTGAAGGTGTTCAAGATGGATCAGTCAAAGAAGGAGTTCTTGCCTGAGTTGTAAGGTATGAAGTTAAGACTTAAAGCTCGACCAGGGCAGAAGAAAGAGAAAGGACGAATGTCGTCCCCTATGCTTAAGACGTAGGCTCTACAGTATGCTATGCTGTGTACCGCACCAGAAGTGTGCCTTTCCATGAGTCAGTCAAGGGGTACAAGAGTGATCCAAGAATGGATCACAGGACAGTGGTCAAAGTTATCCTTAGTAACTAGTGGACTAAGGAATTTTCTCGATTATGGAGGTGGTAAAAGAGTTCGTCGTAAAGGGTTACGTCGATGCAAGCTTAACACCTATCCGGATAGCTCTGAGTAGAGATACCGGATACGTATAATGGAGCAAAAATTTAGAATAGCTCCAAGTAGAACAATTATTTGGAATAGCTCCAAATAGAGCGTGGTAGCTGCATCTAGGAGATGACATAGAGATTTGTAAAGCACACATGGATCTAAAAGGTTCAGACCCGTTGACTATAACCTCTCTCACAAGCATAACATGATCAAACCCAGAACTCATCGAGTGTTAATCACATGGTAAATGTGAACTAGATTATTGACTCTAGTAAACTCTTTGGGTGTTAGTCACATGGGGATGTGACCCTGAGTGTTAATCACATATCGATGTGAACTAGATTATTGACTCTAGTGCAAGTGGGAGACTATTGGAAATATGCCCTAGAGGCAATAATAAATTAGTTAATATTATATTTCTTTGTTCATGATAATAGTCTTTTATTCATGCTATAACTGTATTATCCGTAAATCATAATACACGTGTGAATACATAGACCACAATATGTCCCTAGTGAGCCTCTAGTTGACTAGCTCGTTGTGATCAACAGATAGTCATGGTTTCCTGGCTATGGACATTGGATGTCGTTGATAACGGGATCACATCATTAGGAGAATGATGTGATGGACAAGACCCAATCCTAAGCCTAGCATAGAGATCGTGTAGTTCGTATGCTAAAGCTTTTCTAATGTCAAGTATCTTTTCCTTAGACCATGAGATTGTGCAACTCCCGGATACCGTAGGAATGCTTTGGGTGTACCAAACGTCACAACATAACTGGGTGGCTATAAAGGTGCATTACAGGTATCTCCGAAAGTATCTGTTGGGTTGGCACGAATTGAGACTGGGATTTGTCACTCCGTGTAAGCGGAGAGGTATCCCTGGGCCCACTCGGTAGGACATCATCATATGCGCAATGTGACCAAGGAGTTGATCACGGGATGATGTGTTACGGAACGAGTAAAGAGACTTGCCGGCAACGAGATCGAACAAGGTATAAGGATACCGACGATCGAATCTCGGGAAAGTACAATACCGCTAGACAAAGGGAATTGTATACGGGATTGATTAAGTCCTTGACATCGTGGTTCATCCGATGAGATCATCGTGGAACATGTGGGAGCCATCATGGGTATCCAGATCCCGCTGTTGGTTATTGACCGGAGAACGTCTCGGTCATGTCTGCATGTCTCCCGAACCCGTAGGGTCTACACACTTAAGGTTCGATGACACTAGGGTTATAAAGGAAGCTTGTATGTGGTTGCCAAATGTTGTTCGGAGTCCCGGATGAGATCCCGGACGTCACAAGGAGTTCCAGAATGGTCCGGAGGTAAAGATTTATATATGGGAAGTCCTGTTTTGGTCACCGGAAAAGTTTCGGGTTTTATCGGTAAAGTACCGGGACCACCGGGAGGGTCCCGGGGGTCCACCAAGTGGGGCCACCAACCCCGGAGGGCTGCATGGGCCATGTGTGGGAGGGAACCAGCCCCAGGTGGGCTGGTGCTCCCCCCACAAGGGGCCCAAGGCGCAAGGGGAGAGTGGGAGGGGGCAAACCCTAGGGCAGATGGGCCCTAAGGCCCATGCTCCCTGCGCCTCCCTCTCCTCCCCCTCTTGGCCGCCTCCCCAAACCCATCTAGGGCTGGCCGCACCCCTTGGGGGGGGGGGAAACCCTAGAGGGGGGCGCAGCCCTCCCTCTCCCCTATAAATAGTGAGGCCTAGGGGCTGCCCAGAACACACGAGAATCTCTCCCTTCTCCTCTTGGCGCAGCCCTACCTCTCTCCCTTCTCCTCATATCTCATGGTGCTTGGTGAAGCCCTGCTAGACTACCACGCTCCTCCATCACCACCACGCCGTTGTGCTGCTGCTGGATGGAGTCTTCCTCAACCTCTCCCTCTCTCCTTGCTGGATCAAGGCGTGGGAGACGTCACCGGGCTGTACGTGTGTTGAACGCGGAGGTGCCATCCGTTCGGCACTTGGTCATCGGTGATTTGGATCACGACGAGTACGACTCCATCAACCCCGTTCACTTGAATGCTTCCTCTTAGCGATCTACAAGGGTATGTAGATGCACTCTCCTTCCCCTCGTTGCTGGTCTCTCCATAGATAGATCTTGGTGATACGTAAGAAAATTTTGAATTTCTGCTACGTTCCCCAACAGTCAGACCAAAACATCCCAGCCAACTGCACATGGTCAGTGATCACATCACCGTCCACAGACTTGATCGAGGAAATGGTGTTCCTCCGAAACCTTTCCATTGCCATGGCATGGAAAAATTTAGAATTTTCCTCGCCAACTTTGATGTTTCTGATCGTGCAACGTTGTTTGCAATAGATAAACTACCAATGCAAGATATCCTCAAGATGCAATTTAACAATTCTTGTACTCCGGCCAACTCAAGGGCCTAATTTCCTCAATGTTATCAAGAAAAACAATCACTTTATTGCAATCAGTAATGAGGGCTTTGACTGTGGATAGGTTGAGATGCCATTTCGTTAGAGCACATCGGAGGGATTTAAACTTAGCAGAAATGGTTAAGGCAATAGAAGATTTGCCCACTGGCCTGTTCCAAACCCGAGAAACACAATCAGGAAAGCCAGGCAAATCAACCCAATAATTTTCAAAGCGAAAAACTTTTGCCTTGGGAATACATGTGGCAATAGAGACCACACACGGGACGTGGTCAAAGGCAGTGCGTGCAAGAGGAAAAACCATTGTGTTGGGGTGATCAGATGTCCAAGCAACCAATGTGAAAAACCAGACAATCTGCTCAAGAAGCGGTGAAGTTTGCATATTGGACCATGTATATTGACGACCCTTGATTGGCAGCTCGACAAGACCCAAATGACCAATTATTTCATTAAACAAGAAAATATCATTGACATCACCACCCGGAAGATTACGGTTCTCAAGCGAACGCATAAAATTGAAATCACCCAAAAGCAGCCAATTCTCACCAAACTGAATATCAAGATTATGTAACCACTGTACAAAAACATCACGGGCAGGACCTTGACACGGGCCATAAATTGATATTAGAGACCAAGTTTCAGATGTATGCTTAGACTTAAACTCCACAATAATTCCATAGGGTTTTGCCTCTATTAAGTTACCTATGGAAAAAGATAAGTTCCAAATAACCACCATTCCAGCAGACGCACCAGCCGATGGCACGAAAACAAAATTATCAAAACGCCTTGGACAAAATTTCCGAATGAAACGTTGATCGATATGCATGCATTTAGTTTCTTGGAGACAAACGACAGAGCAACCACTTTCATCGATCTTTTGCCTAACCGCAAGCTGGTGTGCTTCAGAATTGAGGCCCCGTACATTCCAACATAGAACTTTCCAATCCCTAAACCTTGTCTGATTCATTACAAACCAAAAGTAAAAGCATTAAGAGTAGGCCACGCGATGACCTACACTGTCCCACTAAGCAGACAAACAACGCATAGTTCCAAACAGAGAAAGAAAGATAAATGGCGATTATGGTATGCCATGGACCTAAACTTTGGATGTTGTAGTTAATCATCAGAACTCGTGTTGGTGTTTGACATGGCAGGATCAGAAACAAGCTTATCCACAGAAATCTTCTCAGGCGCAATGCGAAGACAAGCACCAATGCGCTGCAGGTCAGCTATAGCAGTTGGAGGAGGCACAGCAGAGCTATCTTCAGGCTGGGACGCCTTGGTGTTGCGTTTCTTCAGAGTGTGAGACTTCTTAGATGGAGTGCCACCAGTAACCTTGCGGTATCCATCGCGTAGAGCACTAAGATGAGCACTGCACCGAACCTCAGAATCATTAATACCTCTAGAGGCCTTGGTCTTTCTTCCATGCTTCAGAGTGACTTCAGGAATAGCCGAGAATTCAAAAGCTTCAGCAACTGGCTCATCAAGATCATCGAAGCAGAGATCCCGAGGTACTGGCCTTCTAACAGGTGGCACAGCCCTCCTCGGGCTGAGGGGGGGAACAAGTGCAGGCAGCAACATAAGATTGGGGGCTGGAGCATTGCAGAGAGACTCCCAGGATTGCTTGTTTAGCAAAGCTCCAATTTTAGACTTGAAGACAAACTGGGGAATATCAGAAGACCACATAAACGGTAGCATCTTCTCAAAAGTACGCTGCCACTGCATCACAGGGGGCAAGATCGGCCCAAAGACAGTGAACACTTGCCCAATCAGAAGAGAAGGCTGTTGTGGTCCCATTGGGTGCTGGAAGACAGCCACATCCGCAGCATTGTCCTCATTGTTAACTGAATCTTCAGATAGCTGCAGAACAATGGACTCCTAAGACTGAATCTCCTCAACATTATCTTGCTGCACAACTTCATGGACTGGTGGGGGTACATTCTGCTGTTGCTCATTGACAGGGGGTGGCACCTCGTTCCAACCCAGCTTAAGAAATTCAGGCATGACCCAGTTGTGATTATCAAACTACGTATTGCCACGGACTGGGTGCAGATTGCCATTGAAGGGCATTGGATCTTCATCAGCTGGCAAGACATCTACAAAATCCGCTGAAAGGATATATACAGGCACAGTCCAAGAAATCCTAACCCCTCCAAAGTCAGCATATTCTCTGTAAGTCATAGATCTTGGAACCAGAGACGGTGCAGGGAAGGAAACATAAGCCAGAGAGCGGACTAGCATCGGATCATCCTGGTGCCAATGGTGGAAATGACCAAACGTGCTGATGACATCAGCAAGATACTGTGAGCACCTATAATCTAGAGGAACACCAAGCAACATGACCCATCCGTGGCAAAAACCCTGTGTTGCTCTGTAATTTATACCCTCATCGTGCGGAATAAACCAAACAAATCTACCATTGCCCATATCGAAAGGAGGATGATCAACTAATGCTTGACGAGCCAGAACACTATGGAAGCAAAATAACCAAACCCCTTGAATCCAAGGTTGGGCATCCAGAACAGCTCTTCCCAGGTTATTAACAACGAAATCATTGACCATGTTCCGAAAGATGGCGACTTCTTCAGGCAGAGGAGCTGGCTCGACAATGGCGATGGCATAATCCTCATGCTGCCGGTCCGGGGCCACCACCGGTCTGAAGAAGGTGTGGGGCAGACGCGGATCTCCGCCTTCGATGATGTCAAAACCTTGTGGGAGAAAATCCATGGGATTAAGCTCGAAGTTTGCCATTGCCGGCACCGAGGACGGAGCGCAGCACTGATCGGTGGTGTTGCAATAGGCGGTCAATGCAGGCGGTGGTGAAGTGTTAGGCGATGGCAGCGAGGAGGGAGGCGGAGGAGGCGTTATGGGTGGTGGCTCAGCGGGCAATGGTGGAATAGATGGGGTGGCAGGCTCAACGGGACTGGGCATAGACCCAGTGGGACTAGCTATGGAGGAAATCAAGGAGTCCGGCTTAGAAAATCCTGTTGACCGGTTGGACTCACCAGATTTGCTCCATGGGACCCACATGTAAGAGGAAGAAGACTAGAATCCGAACAGCCCTTTGCCCGGTGCCCCAACCGAAAGCATCTACGACACCTAACCCGACTGGTGCACGCATTGGTAAAATGTACCATGGACAAACAATTCTGGCATTTCCAAACATTAAAAACCATGTCATCCATAAGATCATTAAACTTAGCAGAATCTCCAGGTGAGTCCATTGGATTGATATCTATATTCGCCTCATTTCCAAAATCAGATGGAGAAATATCAGAAGAATCCAAGTTCGATATGGCCGGAGAAGCAATTTGAGTTGAGGAGTTAGCTTGGGCCATGAGAACAGCCGGGACCGGGGTAACAGCCTGGGCCGGTGAAACAACCTGGTTCGGAGACGAAACTGGTCCAAACAGCTCCCCCCATGCACATGCAGATTCACGTCCAAGCTAGTTGGGGTGGCCACTGAAAACTTGGCCGAAGAATTGGCTTGGACGTTGACTGTTCCGAAAATGATGGGTGGTTCTGCCACCGTCCATCGGAGTTCAGTCGCCAGCTGTGGAGGCAAAATAACTCTCTCACGAGGCAACACTGAATACCCAGCATCAGAGACTGCATCAACAAGACCTGGCGAAGCTGGATAACTATATCCCTTACAAACATCATACTGTTGGAAAGTGGCAAAAGAGATCTTCTTTGATGATCTAGAACCCGAACGCAAAGCAAACTTGGAAGGTGGCTTATGCATGGCAATCAAACCGAGAGAAGCACGCCTCTTAGAGGGACTGATTAAGATCCATTCAGCATCACACTCTTTCTTCCAATTAATAAACTCACGTTTCCAATTAGGGACACCATTATCCCATAGATGGAAAAAGCATTTGAATTGCGGACACGCAAAAGATCGCAATTGAAGAATAAGAATACCAACACGTATGCAAGAGACAATAAATGAGAATACCTTCTCTTTAATGAGTTGAACAGACAAATCAATTGCTGATTCCAATGCTGCCGCCACCGAGTCCTCATCAAGATGAAAAATATGCCTGCTAAAAGACACGACCATAATAAAATGGCACGTGTCATCCGAGTGATGAATGCATTTCACACAAGATCTAAAAACCTCCTCCGCAAAAGCCACTCCTTTGGAAAAGTCCAGATCCAAAGTTGATCCACCATGAGAACCCATGTGAGATGGGTATAGGGTGATATTTCAGAGAACAACAGAGAAGATGGATGGAGGAAGAACAAGATTTACTGGTTGGAGAGGGAGATCGCCGGAGAGCCTACGGCACCTGCGGGAGGAGAGGTGGGACTCTCATTTGTTTCCATGAATAAACATGTTTGCAATGACATTGAGACCAAGTGTTGGTCGTGGTTGTGATCACCGTAAGGATCACGGTTTGAGATCAAGTGTTGGTCGTGGTTGTGATCACCGGAAAGATCACCGTTCGAGACCAAGTGTTGGTCATGGTTATGATCGCTGGAAAGATCACCGTTTGGCTACGAGGTAGCCCGTTGAACCCAGAGTGGTTCCGTGTATGATCCGTGAATGATCACCTTGGTATCGAGGATAACGAGTTATTGTATATTCGTGATGTTGTGCGAGAGTCGTGGGTCAAAATCAAGCTCCTTGTGGTCATTTAATTATTACTACGATATTGTTTATACCAAGCTTGATTTGATCCTGAGATGATCGTGTGATGTCCGAGGTTGGTAAGTGATGCATGTGTTGATTACAAGGTAGCCCGAGCAGAATAAGTGGTGCATATAGTGTCATGATGTTGCATGCTAGTATCGTCAGATTCATATGTTCATGCCAGGTTCATGTTGTTCTAGTTGTATCATGTTCATGTTGATGCCATGTTGCTATGATGATATCATGTTAATTTCTGCTAAACCTGTAATTGCCATGCTGTTGTTTGTCTTGAATGATTCTGGTTATTGTCAGCTTGCAAGTACATTCAATGTACTGACCTGGCGTGTCATGCCAGTTTGCAGGTCATTCCGGATTTGATTGCTTGTTTGCCGTGGAGTCCTTGTTTGCGAGCTAGGATAAGCATTCCAGCCAGAGTCCCTGCAGAGTGGAGTTCACCACCGTCATCGTTGTTTTGCTGCTAGAGTTCTTCTATTGCATCGTGTTGCTCTGCTGCTTGCATAGAGCAACAGTAGCAGGCGTAGTGTCACCATGCCGATGTAACCCTTGTACCCAAATAGATTGTAATAAAGAGCTGGTTTGTTCTATGCTAAGCAGTGTCGTATTCCAGAAGACTTCATCTCGATCTCTGGGATGGAATACGAGGCGTTCCGGTTTTCTCTGAGCCGGGGTGCCACAGGCTTGCTATCAGAGCAGGTCTAGCTGTAGGACACCCTAGACCGCGCGAAATTTAGAAAGCGGTAGTATAGACCCCAGTTGGTTTGTTGCACTTTATTGCTGCATTTATTTGTCGAATAGCATGCATATAGATTATTATTTAGTCGCTAACGGTTAATCTTGTGAGTGTAGGTGGCGTGGTTTTCGATCCACCGCCTGCACCCTCCTTTTTAGCATGTCTGCTCTTTGGTGTTCGGCGTCATCTCTGTCCCAGCAGATTGATGCCCTGGTTCCTAGTGTTCCAGACACCATTTGCAGGAGTTATGCTCAGATATCGAGTATATTTTTCCGCCACCCACCCATATTATTTTGGTGATAGACTTGTTTCTATCCCGAATCATGCCATCCATCTCGTCCATCTGACAACCCTTACTAATCTTGCTTATCACAAAAGGGCAATGCTAGCGAGCCTTGCTTTTCCACCGCTACCCTACCCAGTCATTTTATTCTTTGGACGTGTACGAACCCCTTTCCTACGCTTGATGATGATGTGGTCATGACTTTTGTGTCTCGCTACTTGATCGTTAAGTCCGTCCTCACCTGTGTATCCATCCAGATCCAGCCAGTGTTCAGCGAGTGCTTGGTGTAGCTTCGATTATGCCAACTCCTTTCCACACATGGATATAATTTTCGTGCACACTGCCACAACATATTAGACCGCAATACCAGAGTTTCCGCAAGATTTTTGTGCTTAGGCGTGCATGCATATTATTGTGTGAGTAGCAGTAATATGTGATGATTGCTTGATTAATTATATTAGTAGTATGCTTGTGTGCTTTTGTGTTAGTTATTTCTTTTGTTCCTTTCTTTGGGCCTTCGGTGTTACAAATTTTCCCCTATTAAAGTGGCTCGTCAAACGACACCGAACCCGAAGAGTCAGCAAGAAATGCATATATTTGGAAACTCAGCTAAATAGAATGGAATTGTCAGCAGACTGCAGTGAAATTGGAAATAGCTCGTCTGAATACAAAAGAAATCCTGGATGGAATGTCAGTATAAAGTTTGCATTAACGTGCACTCCTCACAACAGTATGGAATTCTCAGCCGACTGCATTCAGATTGGGGAATATCTGATCATGTTACTTAGTGTCAAGTCTCCCTCAGCGTGTACTCCTCATAGCAGAAATGATCAAATTAGCAAGAAGATAAATTGTGTGCAACGTTGAAAGAATATTATCAATCAAAGGTTTGTCTCAGATACAAATTTGATTCGTCATTAAGAATGATTTTTAAACATTATATGCCTGGAAGCAAGCAAAAATATGGCATGTACTCAGAAAGGAGGATAGTCCTGCACAACCCTGTTTCATGCAAGAAATCAATAGCAAAAATATTCAGATGGTTATATATGTGGAAATCGGTCCGCATATCACAATAAGAAGCTTCTGGTGTAAGCAACCCAATCTTCCCTCGCAAGATACCCGAGAAGCTTCCAAGGCAAGATTCATCTATCTTCCTCAGTATGATACATGGATGATTTTCCGTACAAGGTACTCTGCCTTCTTCAATAAGCAACCGCAAAAGCTTCCGACATAAGGTACTGAGTCTTTCCCCAGAAAAGTCTTTAAGGGTGTAAGCTTCTGAAGCACGATACCCAGTCTTCTCTAGCAAGCTGTCCGATGAAAGTTTCGAGCACAAGCCAGCCAATCTTCCTTAGTAAGACATTGGTACAAGGTAGTACACTGTGAATTGACAGCATATGGCAGTGAAACCCAAGAATCAGATCCGCAACATTTTGGTCAGAATCAAGAATCATTCAGAATACACGTCTGTCTCGGAATCAGGTCCTCATATATATGCAAGGAGCATACCACCAAGATCTTACAAGTCACTCGGATGAGGATCTGACAACCACGTGAGGATGGTTACGAGAATAAAGCCAGTATACACCGCAGTGTGATAAAGGATTATGAGGATTGACGACATCAATGAGCTCCATACAAGTACCGGTGAACTGGAAAATGATCCTGATGAGCCCTTGTCCCCTTTTCTCCAATGACGGCACCACGCTTGTGATCTGAGCTGTTTCTAGCTATCCAGGGTGCATGCCGATTTTTGTTTCTCTCTTCAACGATTGTCACGAGTCTGAGCTGCTTTTCGTCCATCTCGTACAACTGTTGAATTTCTTTTTGTGATAGTAGCCCTATAGCTGCTTTTTGGCTATTTTTGGGAGCTGCCACCTTCTTCTTATCGACCCGATCTCATGCTCTGATCTACTTTTCGGCCGTCCTGAGCCGTGGTTGAGTTATTTTAGTAATATCCCAGATCTGAGTTGTAAAGACCGTTCTCGTGGCTACTGATTTATTTGCCGATTTCTTGCAAGGGTTTCGGATGATCATTTCCCAATGATCAGAACTTGAGAGGTGTTGAACCTGCCATTTAATGGGTTACCCTATCATAAAAATGAGGATAAACTACAATTGCCGAAAAATTGCACCGACTGTACCTATGGTCATACGAAGAAGCAATATAGCCCAGCTCTTTCAGCCAAAGATCCAGACCAAGAAAACAATAATGAAGGAGCAAGACCAGTGATGCAGGTATGGAAATTGTACATGACCCCCATGGTGCAGATCCCCCGGACAGTTTAAGTCAGTATTGATCCACATGGATATGCCTACAGTATGAGTAATCGGCATGAGGAATAACAGTCTGGAACCCTGAGTCCTCACTTATATGAACCATCAGGGATAGCCTGTGGTGAACAAAAAAAATTCCGTCAGAACCACCGTCAGTCAAGTCTGCAAATATTATCATACATGCCAAACCATTTATGCTGGCCGTGACAGGAGACAATCAAATATTTGGTACGGATCCGATACTCACGACAGTGGAACCAGTTAAGATGATTCTAAAACTTCTGCGATGAGTCAGAATCTGTCAGGAAATGGTTATGTTTTAACTCACTGTTTGGAACCCAAAGGACCTGCATTTAGTGGAGAAACCCAATGCAATGAGTCAGATCTTGAGTTTTCATCAAAAAAATCTGATCACCATTACATGAAAAGTTGTCAGTGTCGGGTGGCACACCCAGCGGAAAACACTTTTGGATTGGTGAGACGGACATATATTTCAGTTGTGATAATCAAATCACACTCAGCTAGTCAGCAGATCTAAAAAGAAATTGGAGCCTATATAAGCATGAGCAAGCCAGGTAAGATCTGTCAGAATGTGGATACAGTAAAGCAAACCACCCAGGGCCAGTTAGATAAAAATTTAGTGGGAACAATAGTAAAGGAAAAAGGATACCCGAGTTGGAAACGGTTTCCTTAAGTCAGAATATTCATACTAGTTCCCTGAGCAACCAAATCTCGAGGACATGATTTCTTTAAGGGGGTAAGGTTTGTGACAGCCTGATTTTTGGCCCATTCTTTTTCTTTTGTTTTTCTGAGGTTTTTGCGTGAGTTTTCTTGTTCCGTGGCTTTGTGGTCTGGAAACTGAAGAAGATGCCCTCTTCTTTGCTTCCAGAGTGGCTTTTCATTCCCAAATCCTTCCTTAGACCCTGTCATTCTCATCCTAGCCCAAATCCCAATATTATTTTTATTGGGAATATTCCTTTTCTATTAAAGGAATAACTCAAATTGCCCTAGGTTGTGAAGCAACCTATATTTCCATCACTCCTAAAATTCCCAAATAATTCTCATAAATTGTTTGGGTCATATATTGCTCAAATATGGCAAAAACTTTCATTGCCATGTTCAAAAATAATCCTCTCTCCTATTCTGCCCTAAATGGCACATTGTGAAGCAAGTGCCATTTTCCTTTGCCCAATTGACCTCAAACTCCTTGGACATCTTTTCATGTCCATATAATTGTCACATGCCAAAATGCAACCACATTTTCTTAGTAATTATTTAATTATGAGTTTCCAAAGTTTCTGTCCAGAAAGAAGCTTTGTGAAGGAGGTACAAGATAGGCACATCTAAATGAGTTTCAGTTTTTCAGAATCCTTCATATCATCATATCATAGCCCTCCACCAAACTAGAGCTTATGTCATGCCTCCATGTGAGCATAGATTCAACTCTTAGTTTCTGGTCAAAATTTCGGTTTGTGAAGAAAGTATATTTTATCTTGCTCCATTATGGCTGTAAAGTTTTCTAGACCTTCTAGTATCCATATAACCTCCCTCCACCAGGTTGTGGCTCAATCCCTTTGACCATTTGCTCTGTGGAATTTTTCCATGTTTCTGGTTAGAATAAATCTTTCTGAAGCAAGTGATATTTTAGTTCATCCAAATGGCATGAAACTCCTTGGGCATCTTAATATCTTCAAATCATTGGGCCATAACCCTTTTCATCTCAATTGAGGCAACTATGTGAGTGCATCATCCAAATTCTCATTCTGACTAGTGGGTCACTTTCTACAGCAACCACCCTCTAAACTCCTCCTCTTAAGCGTATTTTTGGTGATCAGCATTATTTTAGTGTTTGATCATCACCAGACAAACTATTTACTGAGTTACCTAGATGGTGTCCCCACTGCACAGCACAAACACTTGGCTGCTGGTTTACTTTGGAGCTATGTGCAAATCACTTCTTTGCTCCTGGAATGATTTATTTCCTCAATTATACTAAGGTGACTAGGGTCAATCCACGGGACGTGGTCATCCTGGCCAAAACGAGCTATTTGCACTAGTGCGTGTGGTGATCACGCTTACGTCATGCAGATTGCGTGCTCTGGTTTCTTCCCGCCCTTGTTTCCGTCGTCTCCCTCATCGTATCGACCTCCATTCATGTCCTGGAGCTTCCCCGTGATGCGCTGCATCGCCCTGCGTTGCTGCTTCGTCGTAATTCGCCTTAAATGTGTCACAAACGCCATGCCCGTGCCATGTCCAGCCTCTACCCGCCATTAAAGCTTGGTTGGGAGCTCGCTCATGAGCTCTAGAGCCCTCCCGCGCGCCTATTTAGGGACCAACGAACTCCTCCGCAGCTCATCCATCCCTCCCCGCCTCATTTGCCCTCTGGAATCGCCAAATCTCGCTGTTCTTTCCCGTGCTCATCTCGGCCATCACCGGAGTTCGCTCCTTCCCGGTGTGCCTAGCCCTCCCCTCGCCATTCCAGCTTGTCCACCACGGTCCCCTCACCCCCGCAGCTCACCCCAACCACTTGCCATCGCCGGAGAGCACTGTGGTCGTGTTCCTCGAGGTCAGCCGCCGCCTCCACCATTCGGCCTCCACCCCGTCCTGCCGGTCCAAGCCCTCCCACTCCCTCCGGACTCCACCACCGCCTCCCTCCACGTCCCGGCAAACCATCCCACGCCCTCAGCCCTCGCCGGAGTGCCCTGGTGGCCGGCAACCACCACCACCCGCATCTCTTTGTGATCCTCGGGTCACCGTCTCCCCGCGTCTCCCCAGCGCCTCCTAGCCATGGGAACGGGTGCGCGAGGCCCCTGCGACCCCGCCGGTGTGCTCGGCCAGGCCGGAGCTTGCCGGAGCCAGCCGGCCCCTCCCCTGCCGCGGCCGCCCCCTGCCTCCTCTGTTCCGCTCGTGAACGAGCATGGGAGGAAGAAGACAGGAGCGTTTGACCCCCCTCCCCTGCAAGTGGGTCCCATGCGTCAACCTCACATGTTGACCAAGCCGACCCCGCTTTTGAAGCCAAAGCCCAGGTTGCCAAGGTTTCCAGGTACTGCCAACTCACCCGGGTCATTCAATGCTAATGGCTTCAAAAGCCACAATACCTTCTTTGACAGCGCCAAGAACCCCTACTCCAAGCCAAGGATTTCATCAGATCGGTTCTGGAGCTATCAGCAGAGAAGCTATTACTCATGCGTGATGTATGATCAAGGGCGCATTTTCCCTCATATGCGCCTTGACACTGAAGCTATTGTTGGACTGCCATGCCTAGAAGAAGCACTTGAACGCTTTCGTGATGCTGGTCTACTCCATTTTGTGACAGACAAAGAACATTGGAATGAAGAGCTATTGCTTCAATTCTATGCCACTCTGCACATTCACGGATACTATAGTGACATCAAGACTTGGGTTCTCGAGTGGATGACTGGAAATGTTCATCATGAAGCCAAAGCTATGGATATCATCGAGCTTACTGGGCTAGCCACTCCTGGAGAACTGTATGAGCCCAACTGTCAGCTACACCGCAATGCTGTGGATAGCATCTTTCATAAGCCAGAACCCAAAATTAGCCAGATGCTGAGCATGATGAAGCCTTTGCCATCTGACGCTGAGTATCCCACACATTTCTTTGTTGAAGACCTTGACTATCTGCCTCGCACCATATATCATATCATCAGGCGAACTCTATGTCCAGTCAAGGGACATTCATCAGCGGCCAAGCTTGAAGGAGCAATGAAGACTTTGGTCTTCTATATTCTCAATGGCATCAGCTTCAACACTCAGGAATTCTTCATCAAGCAACTTGCTGCTTCCGGCTCTGACCTGTTTGGTCTGAAGTTTTATACTCCATGGGTCATGCGCCTCATCAATCACCACTCATCTATCAATTATCAGCCCTCTGCTCGCAATCATATAATCTTTCTGCCAGAGGTTGATATGTCAGTTGATGCTATATACTCTGACCCTGCCAAGACGCTGCTTTGTCTTCAGAACATTGAGCACCAAAGCTTCACTCAGCCTATTGAAGGTGTTCAAGCAGTGACAAGATACTATCCACTGGCTGGTAACACTTGTCTGCCTCACAGAGCGCCCACTGAAGCCACTGAAAGCACCATCGCACAAAGGCCTCGGAAGCGTTCTCGTGTTCTCAATGACCGAGAGCTTCTTGTGGCTCTTCATCAGAAATAGGATAAGCATCATTTCTGGCTCAAGCGTCAAATGCAAAGCCTCTTGGTGGATGTCAATTGCATTCGCAATCTTGCCACCAAGAATGCCTTTGTTGCTCATGAAACTTGCCGAAGATCATGGAAGAGTTTGACTTTGCTCAGTGCTGAAGCTGATGTTCAAGATAATGGCTTCAATGAAAGATTCCAGTTCGACTCCACTCCTCCAATGACTGCTACCATGCGTCGAACTCCATCTCTTGAAGACTCTGAATATTCCTCCTCCGCGGCAACAGTTAAGGCCAGAGTGATCGATGATGAAGACGATGCTACTTCACCACCTCTAACTACTACTGCTCACATTGACACTGCACCAAGTTAGTCTGCACCGCCAACCAACGACGACAACCCTGCTGCTTCACCTACTCATGACGAGTAGACACTCTATGTCTTCAAACCTTTTTGGTCATTACTGACAAAAGGGGGAGAAGCGTATGAGTTGACAGTCTTCAAGCGGGTTCATATGGGTGGTTGCATTATATTTTGCTGCGTGCTTACAATTCTTGCGTTTTGAAACATTTGGTTCTTTGAGTTGTAACACCTAAGCTTGATGGTCGTCTGCTACTTCCATTACTTATTTGCTTTGCGATGATAAATTCCGCATGTGCGATGATAACTTCCGCACTTAGATCATTCTGCAGACGTCCATCTTTCATTGTGCATGTCATTCTACTTGTTATATCATTTCATGCATGATGAATTATCTTCATAAGTTGAAGTGGATTTCCACAAGTACAACTTGCCATGTGCATTTGCAATCCAAAAGCAAATTACTTATATGCACATCTTCAGGGGGAGCCCTTGCAACTTATGAAGACAATTTCCTATCCTTACAATTTCACATACTTTACCCCCGTTGAAAACTTCAACCAGTTTGTAATCAATCACCAATAAGGGGGAGATTGTAAGTGCATCTAGTGCCACCCCTAGTTGGTTTTGGAGTATTGACGACAAAGTTGGTTGAGGGACTAATGCATTTGTGAGAATTGCAGGATAACGCAGGTAGTGTCCCTCATTGATTCGGTTTACCTACCGGAGATGACCCCTAAAAATGTATGAAGACATTGAAGACAATGGTGGTATGAGAAGATATTCATATTGAAGACTATGACATGAGAAGACAATGTGTGAAGACTTTGAAGCGTGAAGACTGTGTGGCTTTGCTGTTTCTTTTTCTTCTTTGTTGAGTCATAGGAACCACCGTACTGTTAAGTGGGGTCCAAGTGAACTAAGTCAGAGTGACTGAAGTGATGCTCAACTCAAATCCTATGTCTTCGAGCGTAGACAATGAGAGCAAATCTTATCCAGAGCTGGATGAGTCAGCCTTGCTTGTAGCCCAAGTAAAGTTGCCGCGTGTGTTTGAAATCTGGCCGTTGGAACACGTGTCAGTTCCTTAGTGACCCAGGGTCATTTTGGACAAATCAGGTCAGGTTGCCTAGTGGCTATAATTAGCCCACCCCCTACACCATAAATTGGTGGCTACTCCGAGTTAGTGCACGGCTTTTGTCGTTTGAGAGCAACCTACCTCGAAGCATTTGAGAGAGAGAAATCCTTGCGAGGTCAAAGCCCAGACACCCAGAGCCAAAGAGTGTTAGGCATCACTGAAGTCTTTCTGTCTGTGTGACCTGAAGACTTATTACACTTGAGGACTGTGAATCCTCCAGCCGGTTAGGCGTCGCGTCCTGAGCATCCAAGAGTCATTGTGGATTGCCGGTGAACAAAGTCTGTGAAGGTTTGGAAGTCTCCCTTGAAGACTTACCAGAGTGATTGGGCGAGGACTGGGTGTCCTTAGCTCAAGGGGAATAAGGTGAAGACACGGTCTTCTGAGTTAAATCTCAGCCTCCCTAACCAGACGTACAGTTGTCACAGCAACTGGAACTGGTCCAACAAATCCTGTGTCTTCAACAAGCAACTGGTTCTATCCCTTCCAACCTTACTTAAGTTTGTCTTCATGAAGTCATTACCTATCTGTTTATCTGTTTGACTTCATTGCTTGACTACTGCTGTTGATTGGCTTCATACTATCTTCCATCTTGATCCTTACTACCTAACTGCTATTAGTCCTGTACTCTCACATCATGACATGCTTGACTATGGCTTGTTTAGGGTAGTTTATCTTCCGCTGCATATCAATTAGGTTATTTCTGTTGTTTGTCTTCAAAACTTTCAAGTTTTGAAGACTTGCATAAAAATCACCTATTCACCCCCCCTCTAGTCGATACTAGCACTTTCAATTGGTATCAGAGCAAGGTACTCCCTTGTTCTGTGTGATTCGGTTTAACCACCTGGAGTTTCAGCTATGTCGACTGCAAGATTGAGGAACATATCGTGTCCCACCTTTGACGGTCATGAGTATGCCCGATGGAAGGCCATGATGAAGAAGCTACTCATGTCCAAGGATAGCGAACTATGGACCGTCACTGAGATTGGACTCACTGAACTATGCAAGATGGCAGAGGCTGATGACATTCGCAAGTATACTCTATTAAACCTCACAGCGAAGGATGTATACTGCTGTCATTTGTCCAGAAATCAGTTCAGGAATGTTATGCACCTCAATCACACGAAGCTTATCTGGGACCGGCTTTCTGATGTATACGAAGGTCATCGCACTCGTCATGATCCGCGGTTTGAGGACTATAAGGAATCTCTCAAGGAGATGACCTTTGCACCTGAATCATCATCATCCTCATCGTGCCACATGGCAAGGGGTGATAAGGTAACTGAATGCTATCTCTCTGAATCTAGTGATGATGAATCGGGTGATGAATTTGGGCCTAGTTATGACAAGCTTGCTTCCCTTGCCACTAAACAACAAAGAATCTTGGAAAAGGTTCAAGACATGCTAAGTAAGAGCGATGATATGTTGGGTGAAGAAATGGATCAGTCAAAAGCTTTGGCTGATAGTCTTCAGAGAATTCATGTTAAGTTTGACGCCCTTCAAGATCAACATAATGCTCTCTTATCTGATCATGAGAAGCTTTCCTCTGAATGTCATCAAAGAAAGCTAGACCTTGAAAAGATAAGAGTGGATTATGAAGATCTTTAGAAGGAGTGAGATTCACTTCGCGCCCAACAGATCAGTTCCGCTCAGGAAGGATTTGAACCACCATGTCTAAAATGCATTGAGCGTGATAATGCTACATCTGTTGCTGAATGTTCCACTATTGTTACTGTTTCGTTGTCTTCACCTACTGATGTGGTCACTAACCCCTCTGCGGAGGATACCACTGCTGTTGCTAATGAAAATGCTATGTTGAAGACATTTCTTGAAACAGGGATGTACAAAAGTTTGAAGGGACATCAGACTCTCTGCGATGTCCTCAAAAAGCAGATTCTGAACCGAAACCCTAGGAAAGAGGGTGTTGGGTTCGAAAGGAAAATGAATGTTAATGGCTCGTACTAGAAGCCTGAGTAGTACCCCAAAACCACATGGGTTGCTGCAAAGGAACCTTCAGTAGATCCATCTACTTTATCTGGCTTTACCTGTGCTAATCCTATTATCATTGATGAATCCTTTGATGCAAACTATAAGCTGTTCAAAAATCAGAATGGTGAAGTGTTTGCTAGGTACATTGGTACTAATTGCAGAAATGGACCACCTATGAAGAAGATCTGGGTACCTAAGCGGTACATTGAGAATCTTCCTGTGAATGTCATCATGACACCACCTAGGAAGAAGACAAACCCCAGACCTATGGCTTCATATGGCCCAAAGGCTTCATACAGATACATGACTCACATGAGTAACCCTAACGCCAATGTTTTGCAGGGAAATCATGCTCAGACTTATGAATATGAGCGTGTATCATCGAACCGCTATGTTCATAGGACTAAGAACTTTTCTGCTTATTCATATGAGTATCATTCATCTCCTGCAAGGCTATTTGCTAGGGCTCCAAAGCCAAAATTCTCAGATGCTACACTTAGACTCATTGCTTCCAAGCCCCCACTGAAGATGTGGGTGGCAAAGAAGAACTAACTCTCTTTTGCAGAAAACGGTCTCCAGCCAGCAATCAATGGCGTCCGATACTATTGCTGGGGACCTAAAACGCATTGAGGACGCACGATAGAATGTCATTCCATATGCTTCACATCTGAATTTCTTATCAGTCATACTATGTCCTAACCTTGATATAAGATGTGACTGTCCCTATATGTATCAAATGCATATGCTTCACAACACTTGTGTGAAGCCTATCCGCCTAACTGCACTGTAGGATACATCACCAAAAGCTTCAGAATGGATTATGGACAGTGGATGCACAAATCATATGACTGGTGATCGAAGTCTTCTCATGGACTCAACCTTACGTCCATCCGACAAGAGTCACATCACATTTGCTGACACTGGTAAAAGCAAAGTATTGGGTCTAGGTAGAGTTGCAATCTCAAAGGATCAACACATGGATAAAGTGATGCTTGTTGAATCCCTTGGTTTCAACTTAATGTCTGTCTCAATGCTTTGTGACTTGAACATGATAGTGATATTTGGCAAATATCGTTGCCTTGTACTAATGGAATCTGACAAATCTCTAGTCTTTGAAGGGTATCGAAAAGATGATCTATACATGGTAGATTTCTCAGCAGGTCCACAGCATCATTGCCTTGTACTAATGGAATCTGACAAATCTCTAGTCATTGAAGGGTATCGAAAAGATGACCTATACATGGTAGATTTCTCAGCAGGTCCACAGCTTGCTGTATGTCTTCTCACAAAAGCTTTAGAATGCTGGCTCTGGCATCGAAGGCTGGGACATGCTGGCATGAGGAACTTACACTCACTTGTCAAGAAGAAGCATGTCATTGGCATCGAAGATGTCAAGTTCAAGAAGGATCATCTGTGTGGTGCCTGTGAAGCTGGAAAGATGACAAGGGCAAAGCATCCCTCGAAGACAATCATGACAACATCTCAACCCTTCGAGCTATTACACATGGACTTATTTGGACCTACTCACTACTCCATCCTCACAACAACTGCCTGTCTCTATGGCTTAGTCATTGTTGATGACTACTCAAGATACACATGGGTTCATATAATTCTTTACAAGACTGAAGTACAAGATGTCTTCAAGCGCTTTGCAAATCAAGCAATGAACAACTATGGTGTGAAGATCAAGCACATCAGAAGTGACAATGGCACTGAATTCAAGAACACTGGACTTGATCTATATCTGGATACAATGGGAATCACTCATGAGTTCTCTGCTCCATACACACCTCAGCAAAACGGCATTGTTGAGTGCAAAAACAGAACCCTCATTGAGATGGCTCGAACAATTCTAGATGAGTACAAGACACCAAGAAAGTTCTGGCCCGAAGCTATTGATACAGCATGTCACATCATCAACCGTGTATACATCCATAAGCTTCTGAACAAAACATCATATGAGCTGCTTACAGGCAAGAAGCCAAACTTCAGTTACTTCAGAGTATTTGGAGCAAGATGCTGGATAAAGGATCCCCATCACAAGTCAAAATTTGCACCTAAGGCTCACGAAGGCTTCATGCTTGGCTATGGAAAAGATTCACACTCCTACAGAGTCTTCAACCTATATCTATACAAAATCGTTGAAACTGTGGATGTGAAATTTGATGAAACCAATGGTTCACAGAGAGAGATCCTGCCAAGTACACTGGATGAAGCTCCTTCAAACGAGGCAATCAAGTTGATGGGAACTGGTGAAATCATGCCCTCTGAAGCACAACCTGAAGAGGAACTTATCATCTCTGCACCAAATCAACCTGAAGACAATGCTCAGACCGAAGACAACCCTCCCAATGATGACAATGATCAGCCAGAGCAAAATCTTCGTCCTGTTCATCCTCGTGTTGCAGATGAAGTTCAAATAGAGAAGATAATTGACAGCATCAATGCACCTGGTGCGCTTACTCGATCAAGAGCAACACAGCTAGCAAACTTCTGTGGGCACTTTTCATTCGTGTCAATATCAGAACCCAAGAAAGTTGCTGAAGCTTTTATGGAACCTGAATGGATTCAAGCCATGCAAGAAGAACTTCAATAGTTCAAACTGAATAATGTCTGGGAACTCGTCAAGCGACCTGATCCTCGCAAGCATAACATTATTGGAACAAAATGGATATATCGAAACAAGCAAGATGAGCATGGTCAAGTCGTCAGAAACAAAGCACGTCTTGTGGCTCAAGGATACACTCAAGTTGAAGGAATTGACTTCGATGAAACATTTGCTCCTGTTGCCAGGCTTGAAGCTATTCGCATACTGCTGGCCTATGCTAATCATCACAATATCTTGCTATATCAAATGGATGTAAAGAGTGCATTTCTCAATGGCAAGATTGAATAAGAAGTATATGTCGCACAACCACCTGGCTTTGAAGATCCAAAACATCCTGATATGGTGTACAAGCTAAACAAAGCACTGTATGGCCTCAAACAAGCTCCTCGTGCCTGGTATGATACAATCGAAGACTTCCTAAAGAGCAAAGGCTTCAAACCTGGATCCCTCGATCCCACTCTCTTCACGAAGACATATGATGGTGAACTGTTTGTGTGCCAAATATATGTGGATGACATAATCTTCGGATGCACCAACCAGAAGTATAGTGATGAGTTTGGGTACATGATGCAAGAGCAATATCAAATGTCCATGATGGGTGAGCTGAAGTTCTTCCTTGGTCTTCAAATTCGTCAGCAGAGGAATGGCATCTTCATATCTCAAGAGAAATACCTCAAAGATTGTCTGAAGAAGTTTGGAATGGAAGACTGCAAAGGCTACACGACGCCAATGCCAGCCAAACACCATCTTGGTCCCGACGACAATGGTAAAGAGTTCGATCAAAAGGTATACCGCTCCATGATTGGTTCTTTGCTTTATTTATGTGCATCTAGGCTAGATATTATGCTTAGTGTTTGCATGTGTACTCGATTCCAAGCAGCACCAAAGGAATCGCATCACTTAGCTGTGAAGCGAATTCTTCGATATTTGGCTTACACCCCAACACTCGGATTATGGTATCCCAAGGGCTCAAAATTCGATTTGGTTGGATTCTCGGATGTTGATTATGCTGGTGACAAGGTGCATCGCAAGTCTACATCTGGCACATGCCATTTTCTTGGTCGATCACTTGTCTGTTGGTCTTCGAAGAAGCAGAACTGTGTATCACTCTCAACTGCTGAATCTGAATACATTGCTGCTGGATCCTGTTGTGCTCAGCTTCTATGGATGAAGCAAACTCTCAAGGATTATGGCATCAATCTGAAACAGGTACCTCTCTTCTGCGACAACGAAAGTGCCATCAAAATAGCCAACAATCCAGTCCAACACTCGAAGACAAAGTACATTGAAATTCGTCATCACTTTCTCAGAGATCATGTTATGAAGAAAGATATCGATATCATTCACATCAACACTGAAGAGCAACTGGCAGATATCTTCACAAAGCCCTTAGATGAGAAAAGGTTTTGCAAGTTACGGTGTGAGCTGAATATCTTGGAATCCTCTAATGTCTTGTGATCAGGCACACATCCTAACACTTTGCATGTTGATGACTTAGATGTGCAACACACAAAGTAATGTATATCTTCAATCAATGAAGATTTACACTCTGAGTGTGAATACATTAACATGGAATTTGACTTCGGAGTGCCACGATAATTGTGCGCCGTGTCTGGGTCTGATACTTCCTATACGGTGGGTAACGCCACCACCAACTTTCTTTGTTTGAAGTGTTTCACTCAAGGCGTTATATTGCATTGACTTCGCATTTGGTTTGTCTTCAGTTTCAATTTGTCTTCTTGACTTTCTGCATTATGATGATTTGATTGCTTTCTGATATATATATACATACTAGTGTTCTGTCCTGTACAGCATTCACTTATAGCTATGTCTTCAAGATTGGATCTTTTGAACTAAGTGAATGTGATCGGACCCTAACCTCTCTATGCTTCCTATCTCAAAATCTATCTATCCAAATCATATGCATTCTATTGAAACTGTCGAATGTCTTCTCTGCGTCCTAGTCAGCAGAAGGCAAAGAGACAAACATTAAATCTGTTTTAAATGGCTCATCTTTACTGTTGAAATTCGGAGTAGCCTGAACAACTCTCCGACATGCCTGGCAGGCGTGGGAACGTGGGACAACCCTGAGTGTGTTGCATGCTTGCCACGTGCCCCTCAGATGTGAACCGCCAGGGGCACCAGCATAATTGCGCTGTGTCTCTCACCTACTTATAAATACCTGTCCCCCTGCGGTAAAGAAATACTTCTTCCACCTCTCCACCTCCGTCAAAACCCTAGCGCCACCGCTAGCTCGCGACGATGCCGGCGATGAAGCGCTTAGCTGCCGCGACTTCTCCGACGCCGTCCTCACGCCGGCCGCGGACATTGTCCTCTCCGCCGTCGCCGTAGGTGTCCTCCGTCGCCAAGTTAGGGCACGGTGGGCTGAACTGCTCGGTCTCCTATTCCTCCATCTAGCAGTTCTTCGTGCGGTAATTATAACTCTATTTTTACCACCTTTTTGATCTTCAAGATTCATCCTGTTTACCGAAAGTAGTTTCTGCCTATTCAAGCTAGATCTATTTCGTCTGCATCTCATACTGCTTAGTCGATTCACATAGATTTCTTGCCTAGTTTGATTCCTCACTTGTACTTATTCATGGATTGGTACAAATCTGGAACCAACTCACCTATATAAGTGAATGTCTTCGCATCGTGAGGTCAATGTCTTCAAACTGATTTATCTTCAAAATCTTCTAAGAATGCATATGACCTCTTCCCCTTCCCTCGCATCTCTAATGCTGTCACAGGTACATGTCCGTGGGAGAATCCCTTGGTTCTCATAGTCTGCATTCGTTTGCAGAATACTTACAGCATCATATAAATTCTCCTGAAGCCAGTTCCTGCTTGACCAGCAAGCGCAAATCTTTGAAGCCTTTGAACATATTGAAACCTTTAAACTTGAAGTTCATGGCAACAAAAAAATCAGCAAGGAAAGGTGGCAGACAGCGTAGAGAAGGAACTTCTAAAGATCTGCCTGATGACTTAGCAGAAATGTACAAGACAGATCCCGAAGAAAATTATCATCAGAGAAAGACGTGAATCCAATGGATTCGATGCTATTGGGCTGAGGAGTGGTTCAAGTACAAGTTTGTCACGAAGGAATATCCAGAGAAGCATGCCATCAAGAGACCTTGGGGTGATATCCTCTATCGAGGGCTTCCACCCAAGAGCCAAGCTGAAGCCATTGAACAAGGCTTCTATCCATGCATGGTCCGTGGGCCACAGCCTGCGAACGCAGATCCCACTTCACTACTATGGTGTCGTGACGATTTGCTCTTCAAGCGCAACTATCAGTTTGCTGTGGCTTCGGCCAAGAAGAACAAGAAGTCCTTGGGTTTGGACTTCAACCCAGGTCCCTCTGCTCCCCGTGCTAATGGCTCCCGTGAAGCCAATCCCAATGTCATCGGCCCCTACGCCAACCTTGACGGCCTCATCACCTACATCATGGTCCAAGGCGCCAGAGTAGATCATTCTGACAATGGTGCTGACTCTGATGAAGCCCCTGCTCCTCCTCCAAAGCCGAAGAAGCAAAAGAAGTCTAAGGCTTCAACCTCAGCTGCACCTCCGAAGACTTTGCGTGCGAAGCCACTGGCCACTGCACCTCCTAAAGCCAGTGTGCAATCTAAAGATCTGTCCCGTGTCTCCAAGAGAACGGACAAGAAAAAGAGACTTGTTAGACCACCTGATCAAAGAGCTTTGACTCCTGCCGCAATTCTGCGTAAAGAACCCATTGATTTATCAAGTAATGAAGATCTTGCTGATGATGCTCTTTAGCAGCTGATCAAAAGCAAGGAAGAAGCAGAAATCTTCAGCAACCTACCTCTCTTTGATGTGGCCATCATTCACAATTTCATTGATGAGTGGTTCGACACCCCCAACGTCAGCTTTGAAGATTTACAGCTCCCAATTGGTCTCAGTGTCGCCTTCAATGTCGCCATTGCTTCTGAGCTAGCTCTCGCTCAGCGCATCGTTGAGCTCAAAAACAAGATTGATTTTGAGAAGGCTCAATTCAAGAAGCATGTGGCCAATCTGAGTGTTCAAGACGTCCGCAACTTCAAAGTCATGCTCCATGAGCTTAAAGAAGCTTTTCTGAAGAAACGCCAAGAAGCTCAGGGCTCTCAAGAGCGCATGAAGATTTTGGCTGATAAGTGTGTGCTTGCTTACAATGAAGCTGAGAAGCGCAAGTCACTTGGCCGTCCAGGCATTAACCCTAGGATGGCTGTGAAGAAGAAGAAGAAGCACCTTGATCAGCCTGAACCTTCAAGCCAAGAAGCCCCTCGCATTATCTTCCCAAGCAGCATGACTGGCTCGAAGCCAAAGGTCACCACAAAAGCTTCAGAACAGAAGAAGACGAAGGCTGCCGAGGCTGACGCCAGAAAGAGAAAGATCACTGAAGCATCTGATGCCGCTCCCTCCAAGAAGAAGCGCAAGACCAAGAAGACTAGGGCTGCTTCCACAGAGCCCTTAGTCGTTGAACCCATTTCCGTGGTCCGCCTAGTATCAGTTCATCAAGAACGAAGAATGGTTGTCCATGAGCCTGCTACCATAGAGGCTCATGAGGCTGAAGATATACCAGCAGCAGAACCCAACGCTGCTGAAGACATTTGTCAAGATGACAATGTAAATGATGATGAAGTTCTTCCTCAGATTGAACATCAAGTGGTATCATCGCCTGTTCATACGAACAACAAACTCATCAGCATTGGCCGTCCATTGACGCCAATTGCTCAGGATGCTTCATGGGCTGATCACCCACAACAACAACAAGACTCCCCCCGTACACCCCAACAACAACAAGCAACACCCCCAGTGCAAGAAGAGGATGAAGACTTTCAGGCTCAGCCAACTCCATCTCCTAACTTGAAGCCAGCACTTCGCAGGCTCCGAAGAGGACAAAGGCCTGAAGTCCCTCTGTTGAGCGTTCCAGAAGGAGAAGTGCAATGATCACCTGTTGCACGGCAAGTATTTTCTGAACCAGCTCTGACAGTGAACGTCTCCGTGTCTGAAGCACATGCTGCTGAAGACATTCCGGATGCATCAGCCGAAGCAAATGAAGAAGAAGTATGTGTACCAACTCCCCCTGCGATTGAAGAAGAAGCAGTTCATGATCTGAATGTGCCGACCCTCCTGTTCGTCAAGAGGAGGTTGTAAATGTTGTGGCTGCCACCACCAACGCAAATGAAGCCAGTGACATAGTCATGGCTGACGCTAATGTGGAGCCCGCACCAACCAGTGTGCCTGAAACCAATGAGGCCACTATGCCTGAAGCTAATGTGGCCACTAAACCTGAAACCACTGATGCTGCACCTGAAGCCCATGAGGATGTTGCACCTGAAGCCAATGAGGAGGCTGCACCTGAAGTTAATGTGACAATTGCTCCAGAAGCACCTGTCGTGTAGCCTGATGCCTCCACTGTTGCCCCTGCTCCTGTTCCGCCACCAAGGCCTCACACAATTGAGCAAGCATATAGTCATGGTCAGCTTACCACAGTCCGATGGCCTGTTCTGGTGCCTCCGCCTGCTGCCTCAGGCCGGCAATTTGACTATCATGTTGAGCATTGGCCTCAAGTCCAGAAGCCAAAGCCCAGGTTGCCAAGGTTTCCAGGTACTGCCAACTCACCCGGGTCATTCAATGCTAATGGCTTCAAAAGCCACAATACCTTCTTTGACAGCGCCAAGAACCCCTACTCCAAGCCAAGGATTTCATCAGATCGGTTCTGGAGCTATCAGCAGAGAAGCTATTACTCATGCGTGCTGTATGATCAAGGGCGCATTTCCCTCATATGCGCCTTGACACTGAAGCTATTGCTGGACTGCCATGCCTAGAAGAAGCACTTGACTGCTTTCGTGATGCTGGTCTGCTCCATTTTGTGACAGACAATGAACATTGGAATGAAGAGCTATTGCTTCAATTCTATGCCACTCTGCACATTCGCGGATACTATAGAGATATCAAGACTTGGGTTCTCGAGTGGATGACTGGAAATGTTCATCATGAAGCCAAAGCTATGGATATCATCGAGCTTACTGGGCTAGCCACTCCTGGAGAACTGTATGAGCCCAACTGTCAGCTACACCGCAATGCTGTGGAGAGCATCTTTCATAAGCCAGAACCCAATATGAGCCAGATGCTGAGCATGATGAAGCCTTTGCCATCTGACGCTGAGTAACCCACACATTTCTTTGGTGAAGACCTTGACTATCTGCCTCGCACCATATATCATATCATCAGGCGAACTCTATGGCCAGTCAAGGAAAATTCATCAGCGGCCAAGCTTGAAGGAGCAATGAAGACTTTGGTCTTCTATATTCTCAATGGCATCAGCTTCAACACTCAGGAATTCTTCATCAGGCAACTTGCTGCTTTTGGCTCTGAGCTGTTTGGTCTGAAGTTTTATGCTCCATGGGTCATGCGCCTCATCAATCGCCACTCATCTGTCAATTATCAGCCCTCTGCTCGCAATCATATAATCTTTCTGCCAGAGGTTGATATGTCAGTTGATGCTATATACTCTGACCCTGCCAAGACGCCGCTTTGTCTTCAAAACATTGAGCACCAAAGCTTCACTCAGCCTATTGAAGGTGTTCAAGCAGCGACAAGATACTATCCACTGGCTGGTAACACTCGTCTGCCTCACAGAGCGCCCACTGAAGCCACTGAAAGCACCATCGCACAAAGGCCTCAGAAGCGTTCTCGTATTCTCAATGACCGAGAGCTTCTTGTGGCTCTTCATCAGAAACACGATAAGCATCATTTCTGGCTCAAGCGTCAAATGCAAAGCCTCTTGGTGGATGTCAATCGCATTCGCAATCTTGCCACCAAGAATGCCTTTGTTGCTCATGAAACTTGCCGAAGATCATGGAAGAGTTTGACTCTGCTCAGTGCTGAAGCTGATCTTCAAGATGATGGCTTCAATGAAAGATTCCAGTTCGACTCCACTCCTCCAAGGACTGCTACCATGCGTCGAACTCCATCTCTTGAAGACTCTGAATATTCCTCCTCCGCGGCAACAGTTAATGCCAGAGTGATCGATGATGAAGACGATGCTACTTCACCACCTCCAACTACTACTGCTCGCATCGACACTGCACCAAGTTCGTCTGCACCGCCAACCAACGACGACAACCCTATTGTTTCACCTACTCATGACGAGTAGACGCTCTATGTCTTCAAACCTTTTTGGTCATTACTGACAAAAGGGGGAGAAGCGTATGAGTTGATAGTCTTCAAGCGGGTTCATATGGGCGGTTGCATTATATTTTGCTGCGTGCTTACAATTCTTGCGTTTTGAAACATTTGGTTCTTTGAGTTGTAACACCTAAGCTTGATGGTCGTCTGCTACTTCCGTTACTTATTTGCTTTGCGATGATAAATTCCGCATGTGCGATGATAACTTCCGCACATAGATCATTCTGCAGACGTCCATGTTTCATTGTGCATGTCATTCTACTTGTTATATCATTTCATGCATGATGAATTATCTTCATAAGTTGAAGTGTATCTCCACAATTTCAACCTGCCATGTGCATTTGCAATCCAAAAGCAAATTACTTATATGCACATCTTCAGGGGGAGCCCTTGCAACTTATGAAGACAATTTCCTATCCTTACAATTTCACATACTTTACCCCCGTTGAAAACTTCAACCAGTTTGTCATCAATCACCAAAAAGGGGGAGATTGTAAGTGCATCTAGTGTCACCGCTAGTTGGTTTTGGAGTATTGACGACAAAGTTGGTTGAGGGACTAATGCGTTTGTGAGAATTGCAGGATAACGCAGGTAGTGTCCCTCATTGATTCGGTTTACCTACCGGAGATGACCCCTAAAAATGTATGAAGACATTGAAGACAATGGTGGTATGAGAAGATATTCATATTGAAGACTATGACATGAGAAGACAATGTGTGAAGACTTTGAAGCGTGAAGACTGTGTGGCTTCGCTGTTTCTTTTTCTTCTTTGTCGAGTCATAGGAACCACCGTACTGTTAAGTGGGGTCCAAGTGAATTAAGTCAGAGTGACTGAAGTGATGCTCAACTCAAATCATATGTCTTCGAGCGAAGACAATGAGAGAAAATCTTATCCAGAACTGGATGAGTCAGCTTTGCTTGTAGCCCAAGTAAAGTTGCCGCGTGTGTTTGAAATCTGACCATTGGAACACGTGTCAGTTCCTTAGTGACCCAGGGTCATTTTGGACAAATCAGGTCGGGTTGCCTAGTGGCTATAAATAGCCCACCCCCTACACCATAAATTGGTGGCTGCTCAGAGTTAGTGCACGGCTTTTGTCGTTTGAGAGCAACCCACCTCGAAGCATTTGAGAGAGAGAAATCCTTGCGAGGAGAAAGCCCAAACACCCAGAGCCAAAGAGTGTTAGGCATCACTTAAGTCTTTCTGTCTGTGTGACCTGAAGACTTATTACACTTGAGGACTGTGAATCCTCCAGCCGGTTAGGCGTCGCGTTCTGAGCATCCAAGAGTCATTGTGGATTGCCGGTGAACGAAGTATGTGAAGGTTTGGAAGTCTCCCTTGAAGACTTACCAGAGTGATTGGGCGAGGACTGGGTGTCCTTAGCTCAAGGGGAATAAGGTGAAGACACGGTCTTCTGAGTTAAATCTCAACCTCCCTAACCAGACGTACAGTTGTCACAGCAACTGGAACTGGTCCAACAAATCCTATGTCTTCAACAAGCAACTGGTTCTATCCCTTCCAACCTTACTTAAGTTTGTCTTCATGAAGTCATTGCCTATCTGTTTATCTGTTTGACTTCATTGCTTGACTACTGCTGTTGATTAGCTTCATACTATCTTCCATCTTGATCCTTACTACCTAACTGCTATTAGTCCTGTACTTTCACATCATGACATGCTTGACTATGGCTTGTTTAGGGTAGTTTATCTTCCGCTGCATATCAATTAGGTTATTACTGTTGTTTGTCTTCGAAACGTTCAAGTTTTGAAGAATTTCATAAAAATCGCCTATTCACCCCCCCTCTAGTCGATACTAGCACTTTCAGTTATGCATGTTCCATTGCATCCAGTTAGTTAAATGCTTGCATGACGGCATTGTTGATATGTTCTTGCATGATATTTATTGTTGATGCTAGTGGTCATGCTATGTTTCGGAGAATTATGTACTGGTGATGTTCATGCTAGTCAGCATGCCATGCTCAGTGGATATGATTCATTGTTGATATGGTGGATAGTTATGTGATACCCTCATGATTATGTTGATATCATGTTCATGCATTGTAATTTGCATCATGTTATTTTATCATGGCTCAACATATTTGCATTCAAGTTTAACCGGATTAAATTGAACTTGAACAACTATTGGCTGAGTCATGGTGCCGCTGAATCGAGCTGACCAGTGCAACCACGCTTGCCGGTATGGGACGGTCCTAACTGGGTCTATTTTTGTGCCTCTCGCCGGTGCCTCCAACGAGGGAAGGTTATGGGTGTGCGGTACCCTGGCCCGATAAACATACATAACCTTGTGTGCCCGTTGTTGTTATATGGATCCGGGTCCCCGTGTGGGATCGTTTATGTTTTGGCCACGACGGTGGTCATTGTGTCTTTGGTAGACACGGGGCCACCCAGGACTTAGCCCAAAGGGGAGTTGGTCGGAGTGGCTGGGAGAGTGTCATAGCAGTAGGACGGTTTTGTCGGAACACCGTTGGTCCACCCGAATGGAAGTGCGAGGCCATGGGTTCCGTAGTGTGGGTACATTGTACTAACCTCTACAGAGTGTATATTAAATCTATCGATAGCCGCTCCCACGGATAAGGGCCCAGTTCGTGTCGGTCACACTGTGAGTCAACAGTAATAAGAATAATGTGCTTAATAACAACCCCGGTTCGATGATGAGATAAGTTGGTTGGGATCGTCGGAAAGATCATCGTTTGAGACCAAGTGTTGGTCGTGGTTGTGATCGCCGTAAGGATCACAATATGAGACCAAGTGTTGGTCGTGGTTGTGATCGCCATAAGGATCATGGTTTGAGACCAAGTGTTCGTCGTGGTTGTGATCGCCGGAAAGATCACCATTCGAGACCAAGTGTTGGTCATGGTTATGATCGCCGGAAAGATCATCGTTAGGCTACGAGGTAGCCCGTTGAACCTAGAGTGGTGTATGATCTGTGAATGATCACCGTGGTATCGAGGATACCGAGTTGTTGTATATTTGTGATGTTGTGCGAGAGTCGTGGGTAAAAATCAAGCACCTTGTGGTCATTTAATGATTACTACGGTATTGTTTATACCAAGCTTGATTTGATCCTGAGATGATCGTGTGATGTTCGAGGTTGGTAAGTGATGCATGTGTTGGTTACAAGGTAGCCCGAGCAGAATAAGTGGTGCATATAGTGTCATCATGTTGCATGCTAGTATCGTCAGATTCATATGTTCATGCCAGGTTCATGTTGTTCTAGTTGTATCATGTTCATGTTGATGCCATGTTGCTATGATGATATCATGTTAATTTCTGCTTAACCTGTAATTATCATGATGTTGTTTGTCATGAATGCTTCTGGTTATTGTGAGCTTGCAAGTACATTCCATGTACTAACCTGGCGTGTCATGCCAGTTTGCAGGTCATTCCGGATTTGATTGCTTGTTTGCCGTGGAGTCCTTGTTTGCGAGCTAGGATAAACGTTCTAGCCAGAGTCCCTGCGGAGTGGAGTTCACCACCGTCGTCGTTGTTCCGCTGCTAGAGTTCTCCCGCTGCATCGTGTTGTTCTGCTGCTTGCATAGAGCAACAGTGGCAGGCATAGTGTCGCCATGCCGATGTAACCCTTGTACCCAAATAGATTGTAATAAAGAGCTAGTTTGTTCTATGCTAAGCTGTGCCGTATTCTAGAATAGTTCATCTCGATCTCTGGGCTGGAATACGGGGCGTTCCGGTTTTCTCTGAGTCGGGGTGCCACAATTCTCTAACCTAGACAAGTTGTCTGCAACGGGGTTCTCAACTCCCTTTCTATCAATAATATGCAAATCAAATTCTTGGACCAAGATAACCCATCTAATAAGTCTAGGTTTAGCATCTTTCTTTTCCATAAGGTATTTAATAGCAGCATGATCAGTGTGAATAGTTACTTTAGAACCAACAATATAAGGTCTGAACTTATCACAAGCAAATACAACAGCTAAGAATTCTTTTTCAGTAGTCGCATAATTTCTCTAAGCAATGTCTAGAGTTTTACTAGCATATTGAATAACATTTAACTTCTTATCGACTCTTTGTCCTAGAACAGCACCTACAGCATAATCGCTAGCATCACAGATAATTCCAAAGGGTAAGTTCCAATCAGGTGGCTGAACAATAGGTGCAGAAATCAAAGCTTTCTTAAGTATTTCAAATGCTTCTACACAATCATCATCGAAGACAAAAGGAATATCTTTTTGCAATAAATTTGTCAGAGGCCTAGAGATCTTAGAAAAGTCCTTAATGAACCTCCTATAAAAACTGGCATGACCAAGGAAACTTCTTATACCTTTAATGTCCTTGGGACACGGCATCTTTTCAATAGCATCAACTTTAGCTTTATCAACTTCAGTACCTCTTTCAGAAATTTTATGCCCCAAGACAATGTCTTCATTAACCATAAAGTGGCACTTCTCCCAATTCAAAACAAGACTAGTATCTTCAAATCTCTGCAAAACTCATTCAAGGTTGCTCAAGCAATCATCAAAGGAGGATCCATAAACGGAGATATCATCCATGAATACCTCACAAATTTTTTCACAAAAGTCAGAGAATATAGCCATTATGCATCTTTGAAAGGTAGCAGGTGCATTACTGTAACGCCCCGGATTCATTGCGCCAGGTGTCCGTCAGTTATTCACCGTCATTGCCATGTCATTTGCTTGCGTGTTGCACTTTGCCATGTCATCTTATGCATTTCATATCATGTCATCATGTGCATTGCATTGCATACGTGTTCGTCTCATGCATCCGAGCATTTTCCCCGTTGTCTGTTTTGCAATTCGGCACTCCTATGTCCACCGGCGTCCCCCTTTTGCCTCTTCTCATGTGCGGGTGTTAAACTTTCTCGGAATGGCCCGAGGTTTGTCAAGCGGCCTTGGTATACCACCGGTAGACCGCCTGTCAAGTTTCGTGTCATTTGGAGGTCGTTTGATACTCCAACGGATAACCAGGTAACCGTGAAGGCCTCTTTTGTGTGCAGCCCAACACCCTCTCCAAAGTGGCCCAAAACCCATCTAAGTCTCCTCCATGCTCTCGGTCGTTCGATCACGATCGCGTGGCCGAAAACCGTGCCTCATTTGGACTCTCCTAGCTCCCTCTACCTATAAATATGCCCTCCCCGTCCAAATTCGCGGATGATTTCCGCCCTAACCCTAGCCTCGTCTTCCTCCGCGCGCCGGACACGTCTGGACGGTGCCGGACGCGTCCGCCGCCGCCTCCCTCAGTCACTCACAGCTCGCCATGTCGCCTCCCGCGCCCGACCCCGCCGCCGGCCCGCGCGGTCCGCTACAGGCCCGCGGGGCCCGTGCACCGCCGCCGCCCGGCCCGCACCGCGCCCGCTCGCCCCGCCGTCCGTCCCGCGCCACCGCGCCAGACCCCGCCGCCGCGGTCGCCGCCTCCGCCGCCCCGGCGTCGCCGGGCCTCGCCTCCGCGGGCGCCGCGCCTCCCCGGCCCGCGCATCGCCTCCCGCCGCTCGCCGCCCCCTCCCCGGCCCCGAGCAGCGCCACCATGCGCCTCCTCCGTCGTCCGCTGCCGCCCTAGCCGGCCGGACCCGAGCTTCGCGCCGCCCGCGCTCGCCGGGCGCCGCCCCGCAGCCGGGACCGGCTCGGCCCCGCCGTCCCCGACCCTGTCGGCGCCTTCTCCGGTGACCTCGTCCCCCACCGCCGCCGGATCCGTCCTCCCCTTCCCCGTCTCCAGCCATCTCCCCCCGTCTCCAGCGTCTACTCCGGCGAGCCCAGATCCAGATCCGAAAAGAGGTTGACCCCGAAAATTGCAAAGTCCCTGGTTTTTAACATTATCATGCCATGTTCATCGCACCATAACTTGCTGCATACTACTCCGTTTCGTGCGTTTAATATGTCAAATTGTTCGCCTCGATGAGTACTTCATTTCATTCCATCGCATCGTTTTCATTTGAGCTCATCTTGATGCCTGATATGTTGTTGTAAGAGTGCATGTTGATGTTAATCTGCTGAAACTATTATAACATGCTCATTTGTCATTTTTGCCATGTTTGATGGGTGCATCCTATGAGGTTGATGTCTACATGTGTTTTGATCTATGCTATGCCATCTTTCCAGAGGTGCCATCCATGTATTTTTGTGATCTTGTACTGAGTGCATCAAGCTTGTTAAGTAGTGTACTTGCTGTTGCTGTTTTCCTGACAGATTCTGTTATATTTTGTTGCTATGTTAACCTGCTCCTACTAGTCATTTCGTGCATTATTCTGGAGATGTTCACTAAGGATGTTTTGTTATAAATGTCATGCTCTATCCATTCATGCCCCTGGTTGAATTTATAGACAAATGTAGATTATTGTAATCTTGCTCCAAAGTTGCTAAATAATGTTGCTATCAGCCTGTTAACATGAAGTTCAGTTTTGGCCATATGCTTTTCTAGTGATCCATGCATCCTATGACCTTGCTCTTGCCATGTATAGCTTCACAAACATGTCTTCTTACTGTTGGTTGTCTTGCCATGCCATGTATTGCTCTGTAGTGAGTGTTTCAAGCTCACCAACAGGCCTACTTATTGTTGTTCCTGCCATGTTTGAATCTGTAATATAACTTGCCATGTTTACATGGGTGCCATCATATTTTTTGTGCCCTTTTGGCTCATGTTCAGTAAGGGACTTTTGATCTATGATTTTAGTAGATTCATGCCATGCCTTTGTTTGTCATGATATGTTCCTGTAACATGTTGTTTGATAGCTCTAAACATTGCAACCTGATGTTATTTCTGCTAAGCCTGAAACTGATTATTATTTGCAATCTTACCATGTGTGTTTGAGCATGATCTATTGGTTTCCGGAGATAGCTCAGTGTTCATGTTTTCTTATGATTTACCTGTACTTCATGCCCATGTGTTTTGTTTTCATATTGTGGTACTGTAGCTTGTTGTTTTGATGCTTGTAAGATGCCTAGTTGCTGTTTTGGACAGATTGTTGTTATGACTTGTATAGAGTGTATGTGTTGCACCGTTGCTCCGTTTCGAGTGTGCTCTATATGAAACTCGCTTGATTTTGCATGTAGCTTCATATTATCATGTTGCATCCTTGTTTTGGTGTGTTTGCTTGATGTTTGGGTGCATTTTGCATCAATGCCATGTTTAACTTGTTTTGCTCATATCTTCTAGGCCGTAGTTCCAAATCTAATGAACTTTATATGTAACTTGACTAGAATTTCGTGTAGATCATCTTGGTGCATCTTAATTTGCTGTTTAACAACTTGAACATAATGTTTATTCAGTTCTGGACCAATTTCGAAATTTACATATGAGGACTTACCGGAATTGTTATATGTTGTTCCCAGCCTCATTTAAACTTGCCTTGATGTGTTGTTCTTGTTTGCATCATCTCTTGCCATGAGTAGCCTCATCTAGCTTCCTCGTGCATCATGCTTGTTTGTGCATCATGTCTTGTTCATGTGTGGTGTGTTTACCATGTTGTGTGCTTCTTCTTGATAGTTCCTGTTTCGTTGCGATCATGAGGATTCGTTCGTCTACGCTTGGTTCGTCTTCGTGGCTTCATCTTCTTCATGGACTCGTTCTTCTTCCTTGCGGGATTTCAAGCAATATGACCGCTACCCTGGATCTCACTACTATCATTGCTATGCTAGTTGCTTCGTTCTATCGCTATGCTGCGTTACCCATCATTTGCTCTTCAAGCCTCCCAAATTGCCATGAACCTGTAACCTTTGACACCCTTCCTAGCAAACCATTGCTTGGCCATGTTACCGCTTTGCTCAGCCCCTCTTATAGCGTTGCTAGTTGCAGGTGAAGATGAAGATTGCCCAATGGTGGACAGGATTATTGTTGGGATATCACAATATCTCTTATATTATTAATGCATCTATATATTTGGTAAAGGGTGGAAGGCTCGGCCTTATGCCTGGTGTTTTGTTCCACTCTTGCTGCCCTAGTTTCCGTCATACCGGTATTATGTTCCCGGATTTTGCGTTCCTTATGCGGTCGGGTGATTTATGGGACCCCCTTGACAGTTCGCTTTGAATAAAACTCCTCCAGCAAGGCCCAACCTTGGTTTTACCTTTTGCCTCACCACCACCTACTTTTCCCTTGGGAGTAATTAACCCAAGGGTCATCTTTATTATAGCCCCCCCGGGCCAATGCTTGTCTAAGTGTTGGTCCAAACTAGAGCACCGTGCGGGATCATTCCTTGGCAACTTGGATTCGTCGGTACCTGTACGCTTCGCTTATCCGGTGTTGCCCTGAGAACGAGATATGTGCAGCTCCTATCGGGATGTCGGCACATCGGGCGGCTTTGCTGGTCTTGTTTTACCATTGTCGAAATGTCTTGTAAACCGGGATTCCGAGACTGATCGGGTCTTCCTGGGAGAAGGAATATCCTTCATTGATCGCGAGAGCTTATCATGGGCTAAGTTGGGACACCCCTGCAGGGTATAAACTTTCGAGAGCCGTGCTCGCGGTTATGTGGCAGATGGGAATTTGTTAATGTCCGGTTGTAGATAACTTGACACCAGATCTGAATTAAAATGCATCAACCGCGTGTCTAGCCGTGATGGTCTCTTCTTGGCGGAGTCCGGGAAGTGAACACGGTTTCTGTGTTATGTTTGACGTAAGTAGGGGTTCAGGATCACCTCTTGATCATTACTAGTTGACGACCGTTCCATTTGTTCTCTTCTCGCTCTTATTTGTGTATGTTAGCCACCATATCATGCTAAGTCGCTGCTGCAACCTCACCACTTTACCCCTTCCTTTCCCATTAAGCTCTGCTAGTCTTGATACCCATGGTAATGGGATTGCTGAGTCCTCGTGGCTCACAGATTACTACAACAACAGTTGCAGGTACAGGTTATGCGATGATCTTGACACGAGAGCGATGTTCCTTGTTTTGGAGTTCTTCTTCTGCTTCTTCTTCGATCAGGGGATAGGTTCCAGGTCGGCAGCCTGGGCTAGCAGGGTGGATATTGTTTGAGTTTCTGTTTATGATTCATCTGTAGTCGGATGTTGTTCTTGTATGTTGTATTGTTGTATTCATGTGACATTGTACGTATTGGATGTATCCCCATCTATTATGTGATGTTGATGTAATGATATCCACCTTGCAAAAGCGTTTCAATGTGCGGGACTATCCTTGGTGGGACCTTCAAGTTCCTTTTGGATAGGGTCGCATATTGGGCGTGACAAGTTGGTATCAGAGCCTCGACCGACCCTAGGAGCCCCCTTGATTGATCATGTAGTTTGGTCGTTGTCGAGTCTAGAAGAAAACTGTTTTCTGAGTCTAGTTATATCGGAGAGTAGGAATTCTTTTTACTCCTCAGTCCCTTTGTCGCTCTGGTGAGGAATCTTGACGTAGGCGTTTTGAATTACTCCTCTTCCCGTTCAAATTTTTCTTTAGGATCACGCGGTTAGTTTCGTGAGTTGTCCATCCTCTTTTGATCCGGTGCATTTCTCGTCAAGTTGACTCGAGCCTCTTCATCTTTGAGTTCAATCCTCAGTTCTGTTCTTTCCCACCCGCCCACCCCTTTTTCTTCTCGGAACCGGAGTCCGTAATCGAGTATCCTTCCTACTCGTGCGAAGTCTTTGATTTCTTTCCTCAATGATTTCAGCCGGTGCATTCTCTTCAAGTTAGTCGTCGATTTCCCCTTCCAGTTGCCTGTGATTTTTCCCGCCTTCCCACCCTCTTCTTCCCGGATTTTGAGTCTCTTTCGACCATCAATTTCATTTGTACGGAGCCTCTTCGGCCTTCCCTCAATTATTTCAACCGGTGAATTCTCGTCTCGTTTGACATTCTTCATCTCTTTTTCTTTTCCGGCGGATTCAATTCAAGTATTTCGGGTTGATCACATTCTTTTTCCTTGGTTAAAGTGTTCTCCTTGCTCGTTCGCCTCTCACAAGTTAATCCTTCTGGAGTGTTCAAGACATCTCAGAAGATTCGCCTGTGGTCGAGTTAATTCGAGGTTGCCACCTCATTCAAATATTTCAATTGTTCCGGTGCATCATCTATCTTTTCAACAATCCTTTCCAATGGTGTTTTCTTTTAGTGGGCCCTAACCCACAGGTCTTTTCCCAGGATCTTACCTGACTCTTCTAATTTCCCCGGAGTTATTCTCAAATCTTTTCAAGTTTGACGTAAGAATGGATTCCATCAGTCACAGGCCTTCCCCAAGATCGCTTTCAAATTCTTTTCATGGTTTCCTCAACCTTTTTGTTTTTCATTCTACCGGAGTACCTCAGTTATTTTGGTGGTGTTTCTCGTCGTCATCTGAACATCGAAGAAGAGTTCCTCTTAAATCTTGTCTGTTCTCTCGAAGATTCGTGGTTCTAGCTTCTTGTTATCCTCTCGATTTATCCCGTTTGTTAGATATTCTTTTTCTTACTCATCCGGAGTATTTCAGGAGTTGTTTTCTGTTTCTTTTCACCGGAGGCCATCATTCCAGTTATCGTTCCCTATTTATCCCGGTGCTTCATTCAAGTGTTCTTTAATCAGCTCGTGATCTCTTCGTTCTTTTGCATCTAAATCCCCTCAAGCATATTTGTTCTTCTAATTCTTCCCGGTGATTAAGTCTCTTTCATCAGTCATTTTCAAATTCTCATGGTGGTTCTTTCAGATTCTTTTCCTCGTTTATCATATTAATTAATTCATTCTTTTCAATCCTACTGGTGGTTCATGAAGACCTTCGCAACTTTGCGATATGTCACTTCTCAATTTCAAGAAGAATAAGTAGTATGCAAAATCCATTGCTTGTCATCAATTTAATTTGATGAAGGATAAGCATACAATAAATCTTATTCTTATTTCATCCAAGTGATTAATCCCTTCCTTCAGAGTTTGTTCGTGATGAATAAATTCTATTTCCAAGTGATTTTCATCTTTTCTTTTCCGGAGTTCAAATTTCCTCGGCCATCTCGTCGAAACCTTCATCTAAATCATCGCAGGGCCTTAATCTTATTCTTTCCATCCTTGAATTCTATCTCATCATCCTTTTGTTTACCGGAGTTCTTCATGGTGGTTCTTCATGATTTAATTCATTCTTTCAAGAGTTCATAAAGATTCTTGTTCAAGGAGTTCTAGTATATTTTCTTCTCACATCTCAAAGTGCAATTAATTCTCCATATCCTTTTGAAGTGGAGTTTTGCATTTCTTCGTTCTTCTCAGCTATCCAATCGTTTCCGCTTGTGGTCGGAGATCACCTCATAATTTTGAGATGTTATCTATAAGTCCACAACAAGCTTATTCTTTTCGTTGTTGATTTTCTCAACAACTCCATTCTAACCTTCTTCTAAGGATGCTATTGAACTCATTCATGGTGGAAGATGTTGTTCTCTCATCCTTTATTTTCATCCCATTATTTCAATTCCTCCGGAGGCATTGCATTGGTCATCTCGTCAAGTGCCATCTCTTTGGGTGAAGCTCGTGTTCTATTCCTTCCATCTGCAGCCTGAGTGTTACCTAAATCCTTTCAGACTTATTCGTTTCTTTTCTCATTCTAACCACTCCGGTTAGAACGAGTCATTTCATAGTCTGTCTGTTTCCGTGAGCTTTCGATTCTCGTCATTCTCGTCGGTCCTCTCTTCTTCTCGAGTGCTCTCGATTCTTTGCTTATTCTCTTGAGTTCTTGTCTCACCTCATCCCTTTTCCCTTCCGTCTCGGTCCTAAGATCTCGGGACGAGATCTCTTGTTAGTGGAGGATTGTTGTAACGCCCTGGATTCGTTGCGCCAGGTGTCCGTCAGTTATTCGCCGTCGTTGCCATGTCATTTGCTTGCGTGTTGCACTTTGCCATGTCATCTTATGCATTTCATATCATGTCATCATGTGTATTGCATTGCATACGTGTTCGTCTCATGCATCCGAGCATTTTCCCCGTTGTCTGTTTTGCAATCCGGCACTCCTATGTCCCCCGGCGTCCCCCTTTTGCCTCTTCTCATGTGCGGGTGTTAAACTTTCTCGGAATGGCCTGAGGTTTGTCAAGCGGCCTTGGTATACCACCGGTAGACCGCCTGTCAAGTTTCGTGTCATTTGGAGGTCGTTTGATACTCCAACGGTTAACCGGGTAACCGCGAAGGCCTCTTTTGTGTGCCGCCCAACACCCCCTCCAAAGTGGCCCAAAACCCATCTAAGTCTCTTCCATGCTCTCGGTCGTTCGATCACGATCGCGTGGCCGAAAACCGTGCCTCATTTGGACTCTCCTAGCTCCCTCTACCTATAAATATGCCCTCCCCGTCCAAATTCGCGGATGATTTCCCCCTAACCCTAGCCTCGTCTTCCTCCGCGCGCCGGACACGTCCGGATGGCGCCGGACGCGTCCGCCGCCGCCTCCCTCAGCCACTCACAGCTCGCCACGTCGCCTCCCGCGCCCGACCCCGCTGCCGGCCCGCGCGGTTTGCTGCAGGCCCGCGGGGCCCGTGCGCTGCCGCCGCCCGGCCCGCACCGCGCCCGCTCGCCCCGCCGTCCGTCCCGCGCCGCCGCGTCGGGCCCTGCCGCCGTGGTCGCCGCCTCCGCCGCCCCAGCGTCGCCGCGCCTCGCCGCCGCAGGCGCCGCGCCTCCCCGGCCCGCGCATCGCCTCCCGCCGCTTGCCGCCCCCTCCCCGGCCCCGAGCAGCGCCACCACGCGCCTCCTCCGTCGTCCGCCGCCGCCCTAGCCGGCCGGACCCGAGCTCCGCGCCGCCCGCGCTCGCCTGGCGCCGCCCCGCCCGGATTCTGCCGGGACCGGCTCGGCCCCGTCGTCCCCGACCCTGTCGGCGCCTTCTCCGATGACCTCCTCCCCCACCGCCGTCGGATCCGTCCTCCCCTTCCCCGTCTCCGGCCATCTCCCCCCGTCTCCGGCGTCTACTCCGGCGAGCCCGGATCCAGATCCGAAAAGAGGTTGACCCCGAAAATTGCTAAGTACCTGGTTTTTAACATTATCATGCCATGTTCATCGCATCATAACTTGCTGCATACTGCTCCGTTTCGTGCGTTTAATATGTCAAATTGTTTGCCTCGACGAGTACTTCATTTGGTTCCATTGCATCATTTTCATCTGAGCTCATCTTGATGCCCGAAATGCTGTTGTAAGAGTGCATGTTGATGTTAATCTGCTGAAACTATTATAACATGCTCATTTGTCATTTTTGCCATGTTTGATGGGTGCATCCTATGAGGTTGATGTCTACATGTGTTTTGATCTATGCTATGCCATCTTTTCAAAGGTGCCATCCATGTATTTTTTTGATTCTTGTACTGAGTGCTTCAAGATTGTTAAATAGTGTACTTGTTGTTGCTGTTTTCCTGACAGATTCTGTTATATTTTGTTGTTATGTTAACCTGCTCCTACTAGTCATTTTGTGCATTATTCTGGAGATGTTCACTAAGGATGTTTTATTATAAATGTCATGCTCTATCCATTCATGCCCCTGGTTGCATTTATAGACCACTGTAGATTATTGTAATCTTGCTCCAAAGTTGCTAAATAATGTTGCTCTCAGCCTGTTAACATGAAGTTCAGTTTTGGCCATATGATTTTCTAGTGATCCATGCATCCTATGACCTTGCTCTTGCCATGTATAGCTTCACAAACATGTCTTCTTACAGTTGGTTGCCTTTCCATGCCATGTATTGCTCTGTAGTGAGTGGTTCAAGATCACCAACATGCCTACTTATTGTTGTTCCTGCCATGTTTGAATCTGTAATATAACTTGCCATGTTTACATGGGTGCCATCATATTTTCTGTGCCCTTTTGGCTCATGGTCAGTAAGGGACTTTTGATCTATGATTTTAGTAGATTCATGCCATGCCTTTGTTTGTCATGATATGTTCCTATAACATGTTGTTTGATAGCTCTAAACATTGCAACCTGATGTTATTTCTGCTAAGCCTGAAACTGATTATTATTTGCAATTTTACCATGTGTGTTTGAGCATGATCTATTGGTTTCGGGAGATAGCTCATTGTTCATGTTTTCTTATGCTTTACCTGTACTCCATGCTCATGCCTTTTGTTTTCATATTGTGGTACTGTAGCTTGTTGTTTTGATGCTTGTAAGATGCCTAGTTGCTGTTTTGGACAGATTGTTGTTATGACTTGTATAGAGTGTATGTGTTGCACCGTTGCTCCATTTTGAGTGTGCTCTATATGAAACTTGCTTGATTTTGCATTTAGCTTCATATTATCATGTTGCATCCTTGTTTTGGTGTGTTTGCTTGATGTTTGGGTGCATTTTGCATCAATGCCATGTTTAACTTGTTTTGCTCATATCTTCTAGGCCGTAGCTCCAAATCTAATGAACTTTATATGTAACTTGACTAGAATTTCGTGTAGATCATCTTGGTGCATCTTAACTTGCTGTTTAACAACTTGAACATAATGCTTATTCAATTCTGGACCAATTTCGAAATTTACATATGAGGACTTACCGGAATTGTTATATGTTGTTCCCGGCCTCATCTATACTTGCCTTGATGTGTTGTTCTTGTTTGCATCATCTCTTGCCATGAGTAGCCTCATCTAGCTTCCTCATGCATCATGCTTGTTTGTGCATCATGTCTTGTTCATGTGTGGCGTGTTTACCATGTTGTGTGCTTCTTCTCGATAGTTCCTGTTTCGTTGCGATCGTGAGGATTCGTTCGTCTACGCTTGGTTCGTCTTTGTGGCTTCATCTTCTTCATGGACTCGTTCTTCTTCCTTGCGGGATTTCAGGCAAGATGACCGCTACCCTGGATCTCACTACTATCATTGCTATGCTAGTTGCTTCGTTCTATCGCTATGCTGTGTTACCCATCATTTGCTCTTCAAGCCTCCCAAATTGCCATGAACCTCTAACCTTTGACACCCTTCCTAGCAAACCGTTGCTTGGCCATGTTACCGCTTTGCTCAGCCCCTCTTATAGCGTTGCTAGTTGAAGGTGAAGATGAAGATTGCCCCATGGTGGATAGGATTATTGTTGGGATATCACAATATCTCTTATATTATTAATGCATCTATATATTTGTTAAAGGGTGGAAGGCTCGGCCTTATGCCTGGTGTTTTGTTCCACTCTTGCCGCCCTAGTTTCCGTCATACCGGTATTATGTTCCCAGATTTTGCGTTCCTTACGCGGTCGGGTGATTTATGGGACCCCCTTGACAGTTCGCTTTGAATAAAACTCCTCCAGCAAGGCCCAACCTTGGTTTTACCTTTTGCCTCACCACCACCTACTTTTCCCTTGGGAGTAATTAACCCAAGGGTCATCTTTATTATAGCCCCCCCGGGCCAATGCTTGTCTAAGTGTTGGTCCAAACTAGAGCACCGTGCGGGACCATTCCTTGGCAACTTGGATTCGTCGGTACCTGTACGCTTCGCTTATCCGGTGTTGCCCTGAGAACGAGATATGTGCAGCTCCTATCGGGATGTCGGCGCATCGGGCGGCTTTGCTGGTCTTGTTTTACCATTGTCGAAATGTCTTGTAAACCGGGATTCCAAGACTGATCGGGTCTTCCTGGGAGAAGGAATATCCTTCATTGATCGCGAGAGCTTATCATGGGCTAGGTTGGGACACCCCTGCAGGGTATAAACTTTCGAGAGCCGTGCCCGCGGTTATGTGGCAGATGGGAATTTGTTAATGTCCGGTTGTAGATAACTTGACACCAGATCCGAATTAAAATGCATCAACCGCGTGTGTAGCCGTGATGGTCTCTTCTCGGCGGAGTCCGGGAAGTGAACACGGTTTCTGTGTTATGTTTGACGTAAGTAGGGGTTCAGGATCACCTCTTGATCATTACTAGTTGACGACCGTTCCATTTGTTCTCTTCTCGCTCTTATTTGCGTATGTTAGCCACCATATCATGCTTAGTCGCTGCTGCAACCTCACCACTTTACCCCTTCCTTTCCCATTAAGCTTTGCTAGTCTTGATACCCATGGTAATGGGATTGCTGAGTCCTCGTGGCTCACAGATTACTACAACAACAGTTGCAGGTACAGGTTATGCGATGATCTTGACGCGAGAGCGATGTTCCTTGTTTTGGAGTTCTTCTTCTGCTTCTTCTTCGATCAAGGGATAAGTTCCAGGTCGGCAGCCTGGGCTAGCAGGGTGGATATTGTTTGAGTTTCTGTTTATGATTCATCCGTAGTCGGATGTTGTTCTTGTATGTTGTATTGTTGTATTCATGTGACATTGTGTGTATTGGATGTATCCCCATCTATTATGTGATGTTGATGTAATGATATCCACCTTGCAAAAGCGTTTCAATATGCGGGTCTATCCTTGGTGGGACCTTCGAGTTCCTTTTGGATAGGGTCGCATACTGGGCGTGATAATTACATAAACCAAAAGGCATATGTTTATAAGCAAAAGTACCGAAAGTTCAAGTAAAAGTAGTCTTTGCTTGATCGTCCGCTGACATAGGTATTTGAGAGAAACCAAAATAACCATCTAGAAAGCAGAAATGTGTATGTTTGGATAATCTTTCTAGCATTTGATCAAAAAAAGGTAAAGGGTAATGATCTTTCTTAGTAGCTTTATTTAATTTATGAAAATCAATTACCATCCTATAACCTGTAATAATTCTTTGCGTGATCAATTCATATTTATCATTAGGAACGACAGTAATACCTCTCTTCTTAGGGACACAATGGACAGGACTGACCCATTGACTATTAGCAACGGGATAAATTATACCTGCCTCAAGGAGCTTTAGTATTTCCTTTCTTACCACTTCTTTCATCTTAGGATTTAACCGTCGTTGATGATCTCTAACTGGTTTGGCATCTTCTTCCAAATTTATTTTGTGTTGGCATAGAGTGGGACTAATGCCCTTAGGATCATCAGGAGTATATCCAATAGCAGCACGGTGCTTCTTCAGAGTTTTCAATAATCTTTCCTCTTCCTGCTCTGAAAGGTTAGCACTAATAATAACATGATATATCTTCCTTTCATCAAGGTAAGCATATTTAAGAGTATCAGGTAATGGTTTAAGCTCAAACACGGGATCACCCTTGGGTGGAGGAGGATCTCCTAAGATTTCAACAGGCAAGTTGTGTTTCAAAATAGGACCCTGTTTAAAGAATACTTCATCTATTTCCCTTCTTTCATTCATAAACATATCATTTTCATGGTCTAGCAAATATTGTTCTAACAAATCAGTAGGAGGCACGGCAATAGAAGCAAGACCAATAATTTCATCCTTACTAGGCAATTCTTTATCATGGGGTTGTCTACGAAACTTAGCAAAATTAAACTCATGTGTCATATCCCCCAAGCCAATTGTAACAACATCCTTTTCACAATCAATCTTAGCATTGACAGTATTCAAGAAGGGTCTACCAAATATAATGGGACAAAAGCTATCTTGTGGGGGAACCAAGAACAAGAAAATCAGCACGATATTTAACTTTCCCACACAAGACTTCGACATCTCTAACAATCCCAATTGGTGAAATAGTATCTCTATTTGCAAGCTTAATTGTAAAATCAATTTCTTCTACCTCAGCAGGTGCAATATTCATGCATAATTTCTTCATATAAGGAAAAAGGTATTGCACTAGCACTAGCACCCATATCACATAAGCCATGATAACAATGATCTCCTATTTTAACAGAAATAACAGGCATGCCTACAACAGGTCTATGTTTCTTAGCATCGGGTCTAGCAATATTAGCAGCTTCATCACAGAAGTAAATAACATGCCCATCAATATTATCAGCCAAGAGATCTTTAACCATAGCAATACCAGGTTCAACCTTAATTTGCTCAGGAGGTGTATATGTTCTATTATTACTCTTACGAACCACAGTTGAAGCTTTAGCATGATCCTTTATCCTAACAGGGAAAGGTGGTTTCTCAACATAAGTAGTAGGAACAATAGGATCATTATAAGTGATAACCTTTTCTTCAACTGTAACAGGTGCAACTACTTTTACTTCAGTGGGCGGATTATATTTAAACCACTTCTCCTTAGGGAGATCAATGTGAGTAGCAAATGATTCGTAGAACAAAGCTACTATCTCAGAGTCAAGTCCATATTTAGTGCTAAATCCACGAAAAGCATCGGTATCCATAAAAGATTTAACACAATCAAACGTAGGTGTCATACCTGACTCCTTACCATCGTCAGAATCCCAATCTTTAGAGTTGCATTTAATTGTTTCCAATAAATCCCACTTGAATTCAATAGTCTTCATCATATAAGAGCCATCACAAGAAGTATCGAGCATGGTGCGATCATTGAGAGAAAGCCGAGCATAAATTTTTTAAATAATCATTTCTCTTGAGAGCTCATGATTGGGGCATGGATATAACATGGACTTAAGCCTCCCCCAAGATTGAGCGATACTTTCTCCTTCACGAGGAAAAAAAATATATATATAATTACAATCACGATGAACAAGATGCATAGGATAGAACTTCTGGTGAAATTCCAATTTCAATCGGTTATAGTCCCAGGATCCCGATCCCGTATCATCACATAGCCTATACCATGTCAATGCGTCTCCCTTCAAGGATAAAGGGAAGACCTTCTTCTTAACAACATCATCGGGCATACCTGCAAGCTTAAATAATCCACAAACTTCATCCACATAGATAAGGTGTAAATCGAGATGCAATGTTCCATCTCCTGCAAAGGGATTAGCTAGCAGTTTCTCTACGATACTCGCAGGAATTTCAAAGTAAAAAATTTCAGTAGGTTGAGGAGCAACTCCTTGCTCTACTGGTCGGGGTGAAGATACCCCGAACAAGCTCCTCAAAGGATTAGTTTCCATAGTAACAAGTGATAGTAAATTTCAGCACACTATATAAATGTTTCCTTACCAAGTTCCACTAACCAAAGGTGATTCACTCCCCGGCAACGGCACCAGAAAAGAGTCTTGATGACCCACAAGTGTAGGGGATCTATCGTAGTCCTTTCGATAAGTAAGAGTGTCGAACTCAATGAGGAGCAGAAGGAAATGACAAGCGGTTTTCAGTAAGGTATTCTCTACAAGCACTGAAATTGTAGGTAACAGATAATTTTGTGATAGAATTATTTGTAACGGGTAACAAGCAATGAAAGTAAATAAAGTGCAGCAAGGTGGCCCAATCCTTTTTGTAGCAAAGGACAAGCCTGGACAAATCCTTATAATGAGAAAAACGCTCCCGAGGACACATGGGAATTATCATCAAGCTAGTTTTCATCACGCTCATATGATTCGCGTTCGTTACTTTGATAATTTGATATGTGGGTGGACCGGTGCTTGGGTGCTTCCCTTTCTTGGACAAGCATCCCACTTATGATTAAACCCTATTGCAAGCATCCGCAACTACAAAATAAGTATTAAGGTAAACCTAACCATAGCATGAAACAAGTGGATACAAATCAGCCCCTTACGAAGCAACGCATAAACTAGGGTTTCAGCTTCTGTCACTCTAGCAACCCATCATCTACTTATTACTTCCCAATGCCTTCCTCTAGGCCCAAATAATGGTGAAGGGTCATGTAGTCGATGTTCACATAACACCACTAGAGGAGAGACAACATACATCTCATCAAAATATCGAACGAATGCCAAATTCACATGACTACTAATAGCAAGACTTCACCCATGTCCTCAGGAACGAACGTAACTACTCATAAAGCATATTCATGTTCATGATCGGAGGGGTATTAATATGCATTAAGGATCTGAACAAATGATCTTCCACCAAATAAACCAACTAGCATCAACTACAAGGAGTAATCAACACTACTAGCAACCCACATGTACCAATCTGAGGTTTTGGTACAAAGATTGGATACAAGAGATGAGCTAGGGTTTGAGAGGAGAAATCGTCTGAATACTGTCACAGTCGCGTCGTAGCATTCTCTGCCCAAGTTGAATTGAGCCTTCAAAGCCAATATATTTGAGATGGCATCCAACTGACAAAGCTCAGTGTGCTCGTGGGGAGGACGTTCTGAGGAATCCAACATTTCAGTGAAGGCCTTTGCAGATTCCTCCATCTCCTCGTCTGAGTCCCGAGCATCGTCAAAGTCTTGCACCATGTCTGCGGTCCCGGTACCATGCTCGTCGGTGCGATGACGAACCACCTCGGCTCTGGCACGTTGGGAAGACTCACCATGTAATGTCCAGACCATGTAACCTGGCGTAAAACCAAACTTCTGTAGGTGTTTACTCATTTCAAGCTCATCCCTTTGATTATAGTTGTCGCACCGGACACAGGGGCACCAGCTAAATTTCTGGCAATTTGCAAATGCGTCTCTAAAAAACCCCCCTTAGTTTTTGTTAACCATTCCTCGGTCCAAACATAATGACTAGTGTAACCGGTGTACATCCATGCACGATCACTCATATTGACTTCCTACTGGACACACAAGAAATATATACATAATTAAGCAAACCATATCCATCAATTAATGGAGTTTGTTAGTTTTATTACGTCCATGCAACCTACACGCTAATAGGTAAGGATAGGTCCTAATCCCACCCGAGTATGTGTAGATCGGGTTCGTTTTCCCATGCTCTGCTCCGGATCCGACGCAAAATTTTGGCAGAACCTCTCCATTGTTCTCCTGATACACGTCTCGGTAATAAGCAGAGAGGATGTGTAGCCGCAGAACAACAGGGAGGCACTCACGAAATTCTGCATCGGATCCGGAGCTGAGCATATAGGAAAATGAACCCAATCTACACATACTCAGGTTGTCCATGGATAATGTTGGACAATTTGAAAGAATCACGATTATAAATATGCAAATGCATGCATATTTTTTTTAGGAACTTGACAGTGGGAGAGAACTCCCACTGTATATATTTCATATATCCATATAAATGGGGTTTTTACATAGATATACCACTTACATCACATCCCACCCTCACTACTGGGTCACCAACAGGGGGGGTGGTTAGCTATGCCATGGTCACCACTCACACACTGTTTTTTGGCTCTATAGATGTAACCCTTTCGAACGGGAGACGCATAGTGGTTACGCATACTAATAATTGATACCTATAGCTAGCAAGTTTCATCGACACGAAGACCTGAACAGAGCAAATGAAGAGGGGAGGAGGAGATGTCATTTGTGCTCACCAACGAACGCAGGGGCGGAGCTCGTCGAACACTAGAACCTCGCAACGATGAAATAACTGCATGTTTAAATCGAAAGATGAGTAACATAGCAAGTATTCGACACCGACGGCCACATGTACCTCGCACTGACGATACTTGCTATTTACGGTACCATCAACACCGAGGAACCCTCTAACCCGCTCGTCTCCGGGTAAACTAGATAGCAACTACCATTAGTGCAAGGTACATGAGGCGGTCGGCGTTGAACACTAGATCAACATCCCACAAGTAAAGCCGGCGCCCAGTGTCCCGCAACAATATTTCTGGTGGCCGATGATGGTCGAACACCTTGGCAATTTTGTCTGGCAGTTTCTGCGATGAGGATTAAAGCCAAGTTTTGAAATATCAAACAACCAAACTGACTTGAGTTAGTTTGGGTGTTTCAAGTTTCAACACTTAGCTTTCAATCGTCATCTCTGAGGCTGCCAGACAAATTTGCAATGATGTTCGACCGCCATCGATGCCGAGAACTGTTGCTGCTGGACGCAGGACCCCTGTGTCACTTGTGGTACGTGGATGTAGTATTCGACACCGACGGCCACATGTACCTCGCACTGACGATACTTGCTATTTAGGGACACCGAGAACAGTTGCTTTGTGACGCCAGACGTTGGCGTCACTTGTGGGACCTGGATGTAGTGTCGGGGTGTGGGTCGGGGTGTGTTTTTCTTCTACTACTTCTTTCTCTTTTTTCCTCATGTATGGCGACACACGGTCGACGGGTCAGCCCTCGGACCGGGGGTTCTCGGCATGGGCGTCGGGACAGGCGGGACCCACTGGCTCCACCATCTATCCCCTGGGTAACCCTCTTCCTTTTTCCCCTTTTCCTCTTCTTCTACTTATTCTTCTTTTTTCAATTATTTTCTTCTTCTAATTATCTAGACCTAAATCTGGCAGTAACCTAATCCTACCACTAAAACCTAAAACTAAACACAAAAAATAGTAAAAAAATCACCTTGGGCGGCGGGGGCGGGGCGCCGCTGGGGCGGCAAGCCTTGGGCGGCTCGGCGGCGGGCGCCGGGGCGGCGGGGGCGGGGGTACCGCCGCGGGCCAGGGAGTGGTGCGGGGCGGGGCGGCGAGCCGGGGTGGGCCGGGCGCCGTGGCGGGGGTGGTGCAGGACGGGGCGGCAAGACCCGCTGGGCCGGGGCAGTGGGGCGGGTCGCCAGGCCGGGGCGGCGCGGCGGCGGGGCGGTGGGGCGATGGGACGGGGCGGTAGGACGGAGCGGCGGTCGAGGGCGGCGGCGCGGGTGGTGAAGAGGAGATCGAGAGAGACGGGGGGAGGGGCCGCAGGCGCAGCCCCTTTTCAATAGTACGCTAGTTCTTTGCCGTCTGCTAGCAGATGGCAAAGAACGTACCTAGTGGGGTGGGGCCGGGGGGAAACGGATGATCTAATGACCGTTTTCTTTGTCGTCTGCTGGCTAACAACAATGAAGTTTTGCCGTCAGCCAGCATACGGCAAAGAAAATGGCCGTTAGGTCGTCCCCGTACGCCCGCCACCCACGCTCTTTGCCATCCGCTAGCGGACGGCAAAGCTTCTTTGCCGTCGGCTGGCGGACGACAAATATGTGCTAATGGCAAAGCCCTCCATTGCCGTCCGCTGCCTCTTTGTCGTCCGTTTTTTGGTGGCTGATGGCAAAGCCTCTCTTTGCCGTCCGCCAGCTGACGGCAAAGAGTTGGTAGATGGCAAATTAGCAAATTCTAGTAGTGATAAAGGAAGTTACAACAGCAAACACATTAAAGAAATAGGTTTAAAACATACATGTTGCGCCATTGGAGTTTCAATTGCATCCTTCAAATTTGAAATAAGTTGGTATGAGTAAATACGGTGATGCAAGAGCAAAGTAGTATGAAACATACCTACGGAACCTGACCTGAGAACAATTCTTCTTCTGCTTTAAGCATTGACTTGGGTTTCGAAGTGGTGGTCCTCGTGCTTTGGGCACTGCAGTTGCCTTACTAACTACTCGTGTTTGGGTGCTCTATGGTGGAGACAGTGCTGTGTCAACTGGAACTGGGTTACTATCTGCTGGGGTTGGGGTTAGAAGGGGTGTAGCTGGTTCTCTGTCCAACTGGGTAGGGGTACAATCTGCGTGAGTCTGGGTTATGTGTGGTGGGGATGGTTCTTGGGCAAGTACAACCGTGGTTCTATCTGCATCGACAGGTAGCACGATATTTTTGAAGACCGTGTTTTTACTCCCACAGATACTGCCACCACCCCCTACAATTGAAATGGCTGATAAATAAGAAAAGTAATTGAATGTACAGACATTATAAGATAGACAGGTGCAATGGATAGTAGGGAAGAAAACAGGGAATGAAATAATTCACATTTATGTTGTCTAACCAAACATAATAGCAGGACATAATTTCACATATATGATGGCTAATTAAACAAGATAGCATGACACAATTTCACATGTATGATGGCTAACTAAACATGATAGAATGACATACTTCAAAATATGATGACTATGTAAACAGGATGACATGATATAACTATATGATGTGTCTATTAAAGTGGTTGGCATGCCATAAATCACAAACATGCCGTCGATGGAAACATGATGGCATGATATAATTCATGGATAGAATGACATAATTTAAAATATGATGACTATGTAAACAGGATGAGATGATATAACTATATTATGTCTTTAGAAAATGGGTTGGCATGCCATAATTCAGATACAAGTTATCTATGTAAACATCATGGCATGATATAATTCAAATATATGATCTATATACTAAGGAAGTGAGCAGAGGGCAATCGCATATATGATGTGTCAACTAAGGAGATGGCATTCAATATTGTGTATATGATGTAAAAACTAAGCATTGCAATACAACATATGCATGATATGAGTAATATAACCCTACCAAGTTTGAGCATACACCTCAGGGGGATAATAGGACTGGTCATCTGCCTCTGAATCCTCTGAAGAGCTATCTGTAACTAGCAAGATATCTGCTTCAGCGGGTAGCATTGTCTGCTCTGAAGACCTTGTTTTCACTCCAGATTTCTCCATCACCAATTCAAATGGCTGATGCGCAGGAAGAGCAGCTGAATATACAAACATTGTCGTCAAAAGCAATGAGAAATACAAAAAAAGGACGACATGATATAATTCACATATATGACGCTTGGCTAAACAGCATGGCATTGCATAATTCACATATATAATGCCTTGCAACAAGATAACATTGCACAATTCACATATATAATGTCTTGCAACAAGATGGCATTGCATAATTCACATATATGGTAATTAGACACTAAACAAGTGGCATTCAGACAAAGCATGTCTAAACTAAGCAAATGACATAGCAATGCAAGATACCATACGCACGATATGAGCAACATAACCCTGCCAAGTTAGAGCATGCACCTCGGGGGGGGGGGGGAGGGGAATAGGACTGGTCATCTGTCTCTGAATCCTCCTTTGAGGAGCTATCTGTAACCAGCAAGACATGCGCTCAGTCAGATAGCATTGTCTGCTCTGAAGACCTTGTTTCCACTCCAAACTTTTCCATGACCGTGCCGAATGGCTGATGCACAGGAAGAGTAATTGAATGTACTAAAATTGTTGACAAATTTAACACGTAATAAAAAAATGATGGCATGATATAATTCCATATAAGATGACTGGCTAACTATGGTGGCATTGCAAAATTCACATATATCAAACAAGATGGCATTGCATGATTCACATATACGATAAAGAAACTAAACAGATGGCGTTGACACAAAGCATGTCTAAACTAAGCAGATGACATCTTTGATGTATACAGTAAGCAATGCAAGGCACCATATGCATGATATTACCAATATTAGAATGCCAAGTTAGAGCGAAGACCTCATGGGGTAAATAGGAGTGGTCTTCTCCTTCTGAATCCCCCTCAGAACAGTTATCTTCCTCTTGATTATGATCCGAAATGGGTGGAGGGGGGGCTGCCTTTGCGCCCACCATGGAGCGACGTCTGGATGAAATTTTATTGCCACACAAGGCTCGTCTCTTTTGCTCTACATGATCAGTTCCATTGTGTACAATAACTAGCATGCATAGGAATAAAACATAGTGAGATTATGTAAGGGGTGCATGCACAAATCCAGAGTGATGGTAGCAAGCTGTGGATAGACCCAAAACCAATGATAGCAGGCAGATAATAGCTTCAGTTAAAAAATACAGATAATACCTCCTTTAATGTTTGTTTGCACCCAACATGAAACTCATAGTAGACACCCGAGATTAACCAGATAGTAGACAGATAGTACTGATTGCTGCCCCAATATGTACCCCACGACCATTTAAAAACTCAAGTTTCAGCATTAGTTTGGACCTGACTTGGAGTCTAATAGGTGAACACGACGATAATGTAGCATGTCATCATATTAAGCGATGCATAACGTAAGCAGACACGGAAGAGTGTGACCTCTCTTGCGGACCCGTGTAGTCCTCAAGGTTATCTGCTTAGTTGATGATGGTAATGCAGTTGTCATGGCTGCCGGCGGCGGGGAAGAAGATCTGAGGCGGCGAAAGATGGTCTGGAGAGTGGATCCCTGCTGTGGTGAACCCTTCCATCTTTGGACTAGCTGAGCTGGGGTGGAACACAGCGCCGCAGGAGCAGGACAAACCGCACAAGGTTTTCTTTGACACATATCTGTAACAGAAGTAATTGTGTAAGGGCTTGTTTGAATTTGAGGATTCTAACAATGCAGGGATAGGAAATTGATAGGAATAGGATAGGAATGCACGTGCAAAATAGAGAATTTAAATACACAGGATTTCTGCCAATCTGAGTGTTTGATTCACAAGAATTGGAAGATCACAGGATGCAAAGAAGCATGGTGAGATTAAGTCAAACCACAAGAAAATGTACGGTTATAATGCTATTATGGTACTATCTCTTAGTCTTGTGCTTCATGAATAGGAATATGAAAAGGAGGACAAGTGGAAATTAGAATTCCTATGGTTTTTCTTCCATGGAGACACTAAAGGAACAAATCCTACAGTTTTCCTTTGCTCCATTCCTTTGCACCAAATTCATGGAAAGTAGTACCATAGGAAACTTTCCAATTCCTATGTTTTTCATTCACTTTTCCTTTCAAGCACTGGCGATTCTAGTAGGCATGCTTGAGGAAGGAAAATCCTGCACTAAAAAAATATTTTGTGCTACTTCTATTGCTTTGGACCCAGGCCACTGCCCTACTAGCTCAACTCCTAGGCCCATCGACTAATGCACAGCTCAAACGCGTAGAGATAAATTATGATGGTGTTCAAGAGAGTCCATTACGTGTGCTTAGTGGACAATATATATAACATGTAGAGTAAAAAAGAGATGCAACAAGTGTAAAACCTCTTTGGCGAAGCCATGTCGATCTCAGCGTGATTGGGTTGGCCGATGAAGATGCTCCGGCTGACTTGGTTGTCGGAGGATGGGAAGAAGATCTTAGGCATCTAGAGATGGAGCCCGAGGTACTGCTCCTCTGTGATGGAGGGTTTCGTCGTTGGAGAAGCTTCGGTGAGTTGTACGACGCCGAGGCTGAAGCAGGACAAGAGAGACAACGTTAACCTGAGTGGAATTCTAATAGCATCTCCAATAGATGACGTCCAATACATAACCACAAAGTTCTTGATGTAAAATACATCAGCCACTCATCTCTGAACTTAACTGTCAAAACTGAATTTAACTGTCGAAACTGAACTTAACTGCCGAAACTAAATTTTGCTATCGAAACTGAATTTTACTGTCGAAACTGAACGCACTAGAGGTGAGGCTACATGTCAGTCGACTGACTTTTTCATCTCGGGTCAGTCGATTTTGCAGCGGTTGGATACGAAATCAAGGGCATGCAGTTCATCTTCAACCTCCACCCCCTTGAGCTACCAGCCACCACCGGCCAAACAACCGCCCCCCACCGCCCGCGGCCAGCGGTGCGCCTCCAGCCCCGAAAACACTCCGCACCGCCCCGGCCATCCCTATAGGGCCCCCATGCCAAGTTTTTTCTCCGGCGATCCCCACGCCACTGCCCCACCACCGCCGGTGACCACCGCCCCACCCTGAACCCTAAGATAGATAGTGGGGTACCTCTCCGGCGAGCCCCCCTCCCCATTGCGGTTGGTTCTTCCTTAACTCCGGCGAGCCCCCCTTCCCATTGCGGTTGGTTCTTCCTTAACTCCGGCGAGCCCCCCACCCCCTAAAAATTGACTGACCCAAAAGTCGATTCAGCCGACTGAAGTGTAGCTAAATTAGAGCAGCATCGCAAGAAAGAGCAAAAGCAAGAGCAACAGCGCGAGCAAGAGCAATGGTAAGAGCAGACCAGGCAGGGGACCGAGAGCAAGAGCAGAGCATGAGCGTGAGCGAGAGCTAAAGAAACAACAGCTCCTACTGATGTGGACGTCGCTGCCGAGGGAGCGATGCCGTGGAGGAAGTGGCTGCAACACCGCTGTGGATGGAGCCGCACCGTGTCGGCTCGGGACCGAGCGCCGGCAGCACCGTGAGATCGAATCAAGAAGAAACTGCGACGATTAGTGTACAACCTCTTTGGTGGCGCCGATTAGGCCATAGCTTCATCCGAGGAAACAGTGATGATGATGCTCTTCCTGTGGTGCAGGTGAAGACGGTGGTGTGGGAATGGAGGTGGCGCGAAAGATGAGGTGGAGGACGGGGTGGCTGAACCGGCGGGACGACGAGATCGATGATGGATCATCATCCGGCATGGTGGAAGAGGGACGTCGAGGTGTTGCTGTGGACGACATCGTCGGGGAAGAGGCTCCGGCTGGTTGGCGGACGAAGGAGGGTGTGGGGCTTCGTGGGTTTTCACGGCCTCGGTGTACGAATGGGTGGGCGGATGGGATGGGAGTGGGGAACCATGGCTAGGGACGCGCTTGTCCGAAATGTGGGGTAAGTTACGAAAGTACCCCCACCGATTTGAGGCGGTTCTTCCGGTTCAGGGGTACCATGGGCATTTCGCGTGTCGGGATTTCACAGGAGGTGGGAGTTTTCGCGCGCGTTGTAATTTTGAAATAGAAAGGCGCGGGTTGAGATGGAGGGAGTTGTCGGAGCACAACGAGACAAAGATATATCTTAAATATTTTGGGGTAACAAGGCGCGGGTTGAAGAGGCGGGAGTTTCGCAGCACGATAGACAGGGACGCTAGCTTGAAATTTTGGCATAACAAGGCGTGGCTTGAATTTCAGGAGAACAAGCTTAACGCATACCCAAAAAAAGATAATTCGCACCTCAACACGCACAACCCACACACAAACACCATTTAGACTAGTAAGGTACACGTGCATTGGACGCATGAGATTTGGCAACCAAATTATGAATAAATACAACATTATATTATGTGAGCCTTGAGTCATATATGCATGATGTAGATGTTCGTTTAATTCTTATAGTTCATTTCATTCAAAATCATCTAGTTTTTATTAGAAAGCTAATCTATTTTAAGATTCATGGAATTGTTCGTTGTAAGACATAAAGTAAAAACAAATAATGGCAAACCATGTAGAAAAACATTTGGGCAATTTTGATATGGAAGATTCTAGAACAAATAAGAAGTGCTTGTGTTTTGAGGTTCATGCATTATGCTTAAGTTCAACCATGGAGTCTTCTAGATTGTACATGTGGCAAAAATCTGGTGGAATCTAGATGATATCCAACGGCCAGTAGTGCTCAAATTTTCCATCTCTGCACCATCGGATTCGCCTCATCCAACGACCATCTTTCAAAGTTAAATTTACCCGCACACAATATAAAAAATATAAAATATAATATATATATATATATGGGGGTATAGATATAGATATGTGATGCGAAAGCCACCCATCATCTCCAATTAGAATAGTGTGTCCATGCACAGATGCAATGTGGCCAAACGATGTCTGCCATAGGTATCTCAAATTCAAATCAGTCTGACCTTGTTCAATGTGTATACATTACAACATGCTCGTTTCCAAACCACACCAGGCAGATCTCTGTTATATTCATGCATGCATGGGTTTCAAACATCATGATCTCTTATTCAAATATTTGAATTCAACTTTACATTGATTATGACCTCACCTAGTCTTTTACACCCACACATTCGTCTTCTCTTTATAATTGTACCACTAACTTTCTCTCGTGCATGCATGCACACACACTACCAGTCGGCATTATCCATCACACACTTGCAATCTTTTTCTTTAGGTCGGTCTCCCATGAAGGCACACACCCACACACATCCCCCTCTCCATCATATCGGGCATTCTTTATCTCTCACGCGTGCATGTGCAACGATCAATGTTCCTCTATGTGTGTGTGTATAGCTAGGTCTTTCATAGTTTTCCACACAAACCGATCAATCTATATATCTAGTGAGGTCTCACCCTCTTTCTCACGTCCACATTGATAAATCTATACCTCTCTATATAGGATTATGGGGTTGTTTGGTTTGAGACTAAGTTTGCCAAAGCTTGCCACACCTAAGGTTAGGAAAATTTGACCAACTTAGGTGTGTGTTTGGTTCAAGCCACATCTTAGGCAAGCCACCCTATGGTCCCACATCACATACACACAACAAGTGTGGCAAGATTCCCTTAGGCTTGCCAACTTGTGGCTCTCATTTTGGAGAACTAACCTTAGGCAAGTTTGGGGCAAAGTGTGGCACTCCTAGGCCTAGAACCAAACAACCCCTACATATATAGCTAATAAACCCACATTAATTATATATCCAACGTCCCCCTCTCATCATCCATGCCTTCCGCTTCATATCTCAGACGCGCACACAATGGCGAAGACAGGGGGCAGCAAGGGCCCTGCCCCCCTAACATCACTATATATCGAGGCTAATATGAATGTGATCATTAGACAATTACTGGTAAAAATGGTTTAAGTTCATGAATTGGCCCTCCTCGTAAAGGATTAGCAATGCTTGGCCCCCTATCTCATTTATTTTTCATGGCTCCACCACTGCGTGCAACAGCGCACGTTCTCGCCCCCTCTCTCTAAATATCGAGCTCGCACTTGTGCACTCCTTCATAGTATCCCTCCACTCGGCCCTCGCACCATCTTCTAGCCCCCCATCGGATTTTGCCACATGTACAATCTAGCAAACTCCATGGTTGAACTTAAGAATAATGCACAAACCTCAAAACAACAGTGGTTCTCCTTTGTTCTAAAATCTTCCGTCTCATAACTGCCCAAACTTTTTTTTCTAGTTGAATTGCCATAATTTGTTTTTACTTTATGCTTTACAACGCACAATTCCATGAATCATAAAATAGATTAAGGGCTTCTTTGATTCAAAGGATTCTCAAAGGAATTTTGGAGGATTCTAATCCTTAGGAATTTTTCCTATCTTGGTTGTTTGATTCATAGGATTGTAAACCATAGGAATGTTTCCATATGATTCATTTGCACTATATTTCATAGGAAACATCCCATCCGCTCAAACTTCTTTGAAGGAATTATGCGTTTTTCTATGCACAATCAAACACTCGTACAATTCTGTAGGATTCAAGACAACATTCCACTATAATCCCATGTTTTTCCTATTCCCGCATTTTGGAAATCCTACGAATCCAAGAGGCCCTAGCTTTTTTATAAAAACTAATCGAATTTGAATGAGATGAACTATAAGAATTAAATGAAGATCTACATCAGGCATATATGACTCAGAGCTTACATGCTATAGTGTGGTATATATTCATAATCTGGTTGCAAAATCTGATGTGTGCAATGCACGTGTACCTTACTAGTACTTCGAATATGTGCAGAACACGTAAATTAGAATTCCAATGGCATGCTACACAGTGTCTCTCTTACAGTTCATGAAGCCACGTGGCACATGTAGAGGCGTTGTCGCGACCTTCTTGTGTGGCTTGATCAGAGTGACATGCTGTTGGTTCCATAAGAATGTACTTGTCCTCCCTGAGCCATACTCGCGGTACATGCATGAAACGAAGATGTGCATGCACTCCATGCACGCACTCATTCCCTCGCACGCACACGCGGGTACACGGGCGGATGCAATTTTGTACCAAGATCCACCCCATGTGATAATTTGACGCGTGTAAAGTTGTTCACTTCATTGATGGTTAATTAATACAGCGCATGCAAATTGAGTGGACGTGAGGGCGGAAGAAAGACATTACTACTCCACTGCGCGCATGCGAGTAGTTAAATCATGGGTTACTAGTAGTACTTCCATTGGTCTCTTCATATATTGTGCCAATTTTTGACAGTAACATAATATTTACGCATTTGAGCAGTGTAGTCTACTTGAAATTTATGTTCAACTAAACTCATTGGGAGCCGTTCCGAGCCTCGAAACCAAAACCATCAATTAATCTTTACCTTGTTCCCATCACATTCGAAAGCCTGCTCACACCTACTAATACATACCAAACCTGAATGTGTTCCCACTATGCAGGTATTAGTACTAGTGCTTGTACTTAGCTTATAAAAAGGGGAACTACCTAACCGAAAATTACTCTACCTTTCCTCCTCATAAGTGCTTCTTCTTCGTCCGTCCTTGCCATGGCCGGTGAGCAGAGCTCTAGGTAGAGAACTACTCGTAACAAGGGAGCGGCAACCAAGGCTGCGGAAAAAAAGATGGCTCGCCGCCATGCAGAGACCTTGAAATATCTCTCACGGGCAGGCGATGGCTCCCAGGAGCGCCCTAGCCGTGGAAGAGAACATGCCAAGCCGGTGGCGCTGGAGTCGTTATCCATCGACGACATGCACTACAAAAAAATACACTTCCGTGATGATACGTGTTTGTCACAGTAGGTCGCATTTTTTGTCATGTATGTACATCCATGACGATTTTATGACAGAATCAAGATAGTCATATCTGTGCTGTCGTAGAAGTATTCCATGACATTACCAAAATTATCATCACGGAAGTGTCCACTTCCATGACGATAAATCACGTGTCATACAAGGGCTTTCGTCAAGGGTGACCAACATGTGGAATCCACCGTAACGGGACGTCGTTAACCATCGTTAAGCTATCGGGTCCGGTTTTGGATCCGATAACCCGCTAACGGCCACGACCAATGCCGATTTTCCACATGTAAAATTCTCATTGGCCGAAGGATCCACGCGTCAGCTCCGCGTTGGCACAGGTGTCATCATCCAACGGTCAAGATGGGCCTATGATATGTTGACACGTCGACGGGCCCAAAAGTGGCCCATAAAGTTTAAATGGGCCTGCCCAACTGAAGGCCCATAAGATTTAGTGGACCATAATGGGCTGGCCCAGCTAAAGGCCCACAATATTTTGCAGACCATAATTAATGGGCCGTCCTAGCTAAAGGCCCACAAGATTTACCAGACCACAATGGGCCCGCCCAGCTAAAGGCCCACAAGATTTTGCAGACCATAATGGGCCAGCCCAGCTAAAGGCCCAACATTCTCTGTTAAGGCCCGTACGGCTAGTGTCAAATCGGCCCGTCAACGGCCTGTCCTAAACTTGTCATCATCGCGGCCCATGGTCATTTCTGGCCCGTTAATAGTCCGCTAAGTATTCGGGCCGAATTATGGCCCGGTGTATTTCTAGCCTATTAAAGGTCCTGCTTCATTTGCGCCCATTTACAGGCCGTCAAAACTTTCGGCCCATAAACGACCGTGAAGGATTTGGGTCATATTCGGCCATGTCTGACATTCAACCTGTTAGAGGCCCACTATAGATTTGGGCCACTTTCGACCTGCTGTCATTTTCGGCCTGTTAACGTCGGACAAAAACCATGGGCCATATGTGGCCCAACGTCATTTCGGGCCCATTAACGGCCCATATAAAAATGACGATAATCTAGCCCGACCGAAGTTCTAGCCTGTTAAAGGCCCGTGTATTAGGTCGGCGCATTTATGGCCCCTCCGAATTTCGGCCTGTCAAAGATCCACATCGTAAATGGGCCACCATTTTGGCCTGCTAAGACCAGTGGGTTATTTGGCACAATCAAGGCCCAATCTCACTTTCGGTCTATTAAAGGCCCATGTTTTTTATGGGCTCGAGATATTTACACATGTAAACGGCCTATTTTTACTGAGGGCCCAAATTATGTTTAAGCCTGTTAAAGGCCCACTATGGCCACAGGCCTACCAGAAAAATATGAAAGCTTATGTTGATTTAGGCCCAGATATGTTTAGTGGGCTACATGTTGATTTCGGCCCGTAATCATTTTTAGCCCAATTGGAATGGGCCCGACGAATGTTGGCATGTTGGGCTCCTACGAAGCTTTCGGCCGAATACATTACTAAGATAAACCTAGACTATACAAAAATAGCATCGTAATTACTGCAGCCTATGGCAGCATCATAAACGCTGATCACAACAAAATAAATTTCAACCATACAACAGAAGGCCTGTTGGCATAAAGTTTACAGTCCTTCCAGATAAAAGCACCATCAGATGTATAGAAGCACAGATCATTTGACCTGAGTGTTAATGTTTCAGGATGTAGAATCTGATGGAGCATCACGATCTTCACCTTTTTTCCGCCATTGCTCTTGAACAACGAAGCAAATGTCTAATAGTCTGGTTTCAAAACCATTCATATCTTGACAACAATTGCCAACCACTATTCTTGTTTCCGAAACAACATCATTAGGGATTGGACTTGTGTCTGGAGCACAGATATATGACTTTGTCTAGCAGGAAGATTTTGTTCACTAGGCGATTTGGACGAGGTTATCTTGACAACCAACCCAGAAATACGCAGGAAGGTGCTTTTTGCACTGTTAGTGGAGAGATACTGACGCACTACAGCAAGAGGTGACATTGTGCCTGTGGTAGCCTCGTCACCTTCAGGTGGTTGTGGTTGTTCAATCATTTGTCCATAGCTTCCTGAAAGTTTGAACTTGTAGATTAGTGAACCAGATAAGTTACTAATGAGACAAAAACAAACAAAGTAGGTTACACGTTTATACATAACTTATTTTGGTGAACTACTGTAATACATTAGCATGTATTGTAGTGCCAACTACATAACAAAATCAATTTCGGAACATATGTCCATGTAGCATGCCTACTGTATTGTCTATTTCCTCACATTCGTTGACATCTAAGGATAAAGACACATGGTTTAAAGTAGGATGAACATAGTATGACATCATTCATATCATGGGCAAACAGATATAAAACAAACAGGCTATTTTATCATTGTGTGCGCACGTGAACATAGCAACTAGATTACAGATCAAGACCAAAAGAATATCCTTCATCTCTTTTAAACCATGTAAGGTGAAATGATACGTTAAGACAACTGTGTACAAAAGTGAACAGAGTAACTGAGATTGGCTGCAAACTAAGTAGTTAAATGAACACATCACAGTACCAATCAGTTCAAAGGCGGGAGGACTAAGGACTTACAACAGCGGCTTGAACTGGTGTGCTCATGCCCTTCATCTTGCTGGTGTGGCAATCCTTAAAGATTTGCACACCATTTGGTTCAGGTTCTTTTTGGTCCGCACGGGCTTTCCTCTTTATTGGAACAAGTCAATATAGATACGATAATATGGCACAAAAAAAGGAGGTAGCAGCTATTTACAAGAGCCTCGCAGTGTGCAATATAGCTACGAGATCCTGTTGTCTGTTGGAATTTCACTTTAGAACAGTTGGTTTTGTTCTTCAAATAGTTAGCCTAGAAGAAGATACACTTGTAAGGCACATACATAAATACAATTTCAATATGTGGTCTGATCAAATATATATAGCCTACCCGATACTTTGGATCAGACCAGTGTTTAATGAGGGTTACATTCCACTGGAGATGTTTGGGTGATTTCATTGTAAGCCTTGCCTTCAAAGTTATTATTTATTTCCTCATATCATGATAAATGTTTATTATTCATGCTAGAATTGTATTAACCGGAAACATAATACATGTTTGAATACATAGACAAACTTAACGTCACTAGTATGCCTCTACTTGACTAGCTCATTAATCAAAGATGGTTGTGTTTCCTAACCATAGACATGTGTTGTCATTTGATTAAAGGGATCACATCATTAGAACAATGATGTGATTGACTTGACCCATTCCGTTAGCTTAGCATTTGATCGTTTAGTATGTTGCTATTGCTTTCTTCATGACTTATACAAAGTTCCTACAACTATGAGATTATGCAACTCCCGTTTACCGTAGGAACACTTTGTGTGCTACCAAATGTCACAATGTAACTGGGTGATTATAAACGAGCTCTACAGGTGTCTCCAAAGGTACATGTTGAGTTGGCATATTTCGAGATTAGGTTTTGTCACTCCGATTGTCAGAGAGGTATCTCTGGGCCCTCTCGGTAATGCACATCACTATAAGACTTGCAAGCAATGTAGCTAATGAGTTAGTTACGGAATGATGCATTACGTAATGAGTAAAGAGACTTGCCGGTAACAAGATTGAACTAGGTATTGGATACCGACGATCTAATCTCGGGCAAGTAACATACTGATGACAAAGGGAACAACGTATGTTGTTATGCAGTTTGACCGATAAAGATCTGCGTAGAATATGTAGGAGCCAATATGAGCATCCAGGTACCGCTATTGGTTATTGACCGGAAACAGTTCTAGGTCATGTCTACATAGTTATCGAACCTGTAGGGTCCGCACGCTTATCGTTACGATGACAGTTTTATTATGAGTTTACAAGTTTTTGTGTACTGAAGATTGTTCGGAGTCCCGGATGTGATCACGGACATGACGAGGAGTCTTGAAATGGTCGAGACATAATGATTGATATATTGGAAGCCTATATTTGGATATCGGAATCGTTCCGGGTGAAATCGGGATTTTACCGGAGTACCGGGGGGTTACTGGAACCCCCCGGGGCTTAATGGGCCTACATGGGCCCTAGTAGAGAGGAAGAGAGGAGGTAAGGGGCTGGCCGCGCCCCTCCCCCCTAGTCCGAATAGGACAAGGAGAGGGGGGCGGCGCCCCCTTTCCTTCCCCTCTTCCTCCTCCTTTCCCCCTTCTCCTTCTCCAACTAGGAAAGAAGGGAGTGCTACTCCCGGTGGGAGTAGGACGCCCCCTTGGCGCGCCCTCCTTGGCTGGCCACCCCCTCCCCCTTGGCTCCTTTATATACGGGGGCAGGGGGGTACCCCATGACACACAAGTTGATCTTCGTGATCGTTCCTTAGCCGTGTGTGGTGCCCCCCTCCACCATATTCCACCTCGGTCATATCGTTGCGGTGCTTAGGCAAAGCCCTGCGTCGGTAGAACATCATCATCGTCACCACGCCATCGTGCTGACGGAACTCATCCCCGACACCCTGCTGGATCGGAGTCCAGGGATCGTCATCGAGCTGAACGTGTGCTGAACCCGGATGTGTTGTACGTTCGGTACTTGGATCGGTCGGATCATGAAGACGTACGACTACATCAACCGCGTTGTTCTAACGCTTCCGCTTTCGGTCTACGAGGGTACATGGACAACATTCTCCCCTCTCGTTGCTTTGCATCACCACGTTCCTTGCGTGTGCGTAGGAAATTTTTTGAAATTACTATGTTCCCCATCAGTGGCATTCGAGCCTGCTTTTATGCGTAGATGTCATATGCACGAGTAGAACACATGTGAGTTGTGGACGATACAAGTCATACTGCTTACCAGCATGTCATACTTTGGTTCAGCGGTATTGTGAGATGAAGCGGCCCGGACCGACATTACACGTACACTTACGCGACACTGGTTTCACCGTACGAGCACTCGTGCTTAAAGGTGACTGGCGGGTGTCTGTCTCTCTCACTTTAGTTGAACCGAGTGTGGCTACGCCCGGTCCTTGCGAAGGTTAAAACAGCACTAACTTGACGAACTATCGTTGTGGTTTTGATGCGTAGGTAAGAACGGTTCTTGCTCAGCCCATAGCAGCCACGTAAAATTTGCAACAACAAAGTAGAGGACGTCTAACTTGTTTTTGCAGGGCATGTTGTGATGTGATATGGTCAAGACGTGATGCTATATTTTATTGTATGAGATGATCATGTTTTGTAACCGAAGTTATCGGCAACTGGCACGAGCCATATGGTTGTCGCTTTATTGTATGAAATGCAAGTGCCCTGTAATTGCTTTACTTTATCACTAAGCGGTAGCGATAGTCGTAGAAGCAATAGATGGCGTAAATGACAACGATACTATGATGGAGATCAAGGTGTCGCGCTGGTGACGATGGTGATCATGACGGTGCTTCAGATATGAAGATCACAAGCACAAGATGATGATGGTCATATCATATCACTAATATTGATTGCTTGTGATGTTTATCCTTTATGCATCTTATCTTGCTTTGATTGACGGTAGCATTTTAAGATGATCTCTCACTAAATTATCAAGAGGTGTTCTCCCTGAGTATGCACCATTGCGAAAGTTCTTCGTGCTGAGACACCACGTGATGATCGGGTGTGATAGGCTCTACGTTCAAATACAACGGGTGCAAAACAGTTGCACACGCGGAATACTCAGGTTAAACTTGACGAGTCTAGCATATACAGATATGGCCTCGTAACACGAAGACTGAAAGGTCGAACATGAATCATATAGTAGATATGATCAACATAGAGATGTTCACCATTGAAACTACTCCATCTCACGTGATGATCGGACATGGTTTAGTTGATTTGGGTCACGTAATCACATAGATGACTAGAGAGATGTCTGTCTAAGTGGGAGTTCTTAAGTAATATGATTAATTGAACTTAAATTTATCATGAACTTAGTACCTGATAGTATTTTGCTTGTCTATGTTTGTTGTAGATAGATGGCTCGTGCTGTTGTTCCGTTGAATTTTAATGCGTTCCTTGAGAAAGCTAAGTTGAAAGATGATGGTAGAAATTACACGGACTGGGTCCGTAACCTGAGGATTATCCTCATTGCTGCACAGAAGAATTACGTCCTGGGAGCACCGCTGGGTGCCAGGCCTGCTGCAGATGCAACTGATGATGTTAAGAATGTCTGGCAGAGCAAAGCTGATGACTACTCAATAGTTCAGTGTACCATGCTTTACGGCTTGGAACTGGGTCTTCAACAACGTTTTGAACGTCATGGAGCATATGAGATGTTCCAGGAGTTGAAGTTAATATTTCAAGCAAATGCCCAGATTGAGAGATATGAAGTCTCCAATAAGTTCTATAGCTGTAAGATGGAGGAGAATAGTTCTGTCAGTGAACACATACTCAAAATGTCTGGGTATAATAATCACTTGATTCAACTGGGTGTTAATCTTCCTGATGATAGTGTCATTGACAGAATTCTTCAATCACTGCCACCAAGCTAAAAGAGCTTCATGATGAACTATAATATGCAAGGGATGGACAAGACTATTCCTGAGCTCTTCGCAATGCTAAAGATTGCGGAGGTAGAAATCAAGAAGGAGCATCTAGTGTTGATGGTCAATAAGACCACCAGTTTCAAGAAAAAGGGCAAAGAGAAGAAGAAGGGGAACTTCAAGAAGAACAGCAAACAAGTTGCTGCTCAAGAGAAGAAACCCAAGTCTGGACCTAAGCCTGAGACAGAGTGCTTCTACTGCAAGCAGACTGGACACTGGAAGCGGAACTGCCCCAAGTATTTGGCGGATAAGAAGGATGGCAAAGTGAACAAAGGTATATGTGATATACATGTTATTGATGTGTACCTTACTAATGCTCGTAGTAGCACCTGGGTATTTGATACTGGTTCTGTTGCTAATATTTGCAACTCGAAACAGGGACTACGGATTAAGCGAAGATTGGCTAAGGACGAGTTGACGATGCGCGTGGGAAATGGTTCCAAAGTCGATGTGATCGCAGTCGGCACGCTACCTCTACATCTACCATCGGGATTAGTTTTAGACCTAAATAATTGTTATTTGGTGCCAGCTTTGAGCATGAACATTATATTTGGATCTGTTTTGATGCGAGACAGTTATTCATTTAAATATGAGAATAATGGTTGTTCTATTTATATGAGTAATATCTTTTATGGTCATGCACCCTTGAAGAGTGGTCTATTTTTATTGAATCTCGATAGTAGTGATACACATATTCATAATGTTGAAGCCAAAATATGCAGAGTTGATAATGATAGTGCAACTTATTTGTGGCACTGCCGTTTAGGTCATATCGGTGTAAAGCGCATGAAGAAACTCCATATTGATGGACTTCTGGAATCACTTGATTATGAATCACTTGGTACTTGCGAACCGTGCCTCATGGGAAAGATGACTAAAACGCCGTTCTCCGGAACTATGGAGCGAGCAACTGATTTATTGGAAATCATACATACTGATGTATGTGGTCCAATGAATATTGAAGCTCGCGGCGGGTATCGTTATTTTCTCACCTTCATAGATGATTTGAGCAGATATGGGTATATCTACTTGATGAAACACAAGTCTGAAACATTTGAAAGATTCAAAGAATTTTTGAGTGAAGTGGAAAATCATCGTAACAAGAAAATAAAATTTCTACCATCTGATCGTGGAGGAGAATATTTGAGTTACGAGTTTGGTCTACATTTGAAATAATGTGGAATAGTTTCGCAACTCACGCCACCCAGAACACCACAATGAAATGGTGTGTCCGAACGTCGTAATTGTACTTTATTAGATATGGTGCGATCTATAATGTCTCTTACTGATTTACCGCTATCGTTTTGGGTTATGCTTTAGAGACGGCCGCATTCACGTTAAATAGGGCACCATCAAAATCCGTTGAGATGACACCTTATGAACTGTGGTTTGGCAAGAAACCAAAGTTGTCGTTTCTTAAAGTTTGGGGTTGCGATGCTTATGTGAAGAAACTTCAACCAGATAAGCTCGAACCCAAATCGAAGAAATGTGTCTTCATAGGATACCCAAAAGAGACTATTGGGTACACCGTCTATCACAGATCTGAAGGCAAGATTTTCGTTGCTAAATTCAGATCCTTTCTAAAGAAGGAGTTTCTCTCGAAAGAAGTGAGTGGGAGGAAAGTAGAACTTGATGAGGTAACTGTACCTGCTCCCTTGTTGGAAAGTAGTTCATCACAAGAACCAGTTCCTGTGACAACTACACCAATCAGTGAGGAAGCTAATGACATTGATCATGAAACTTCAGATGAAGTTACTACTAAACCTCGTAGGTATACCTGAGTAAGATCCGCACCAGAGTGGTACGGTAATCCTATTCTGGAAGTCATGTTACTTGACCATGGCGAACCTACGAACTATGAGGAAGCGATGATGAGCCCAGATTCCGCGAAATGGCTTGAGGCCATGAAATCTGAGATGGGATCCATGTATGAGAACAAAGTATGGACTTTGGTTGACTTGCCTGATGATCGGCAAGCCATCGAGAATAAATGGATTTTCAAGAAGAAGACTGACGCTGATGGTAATGTTACTGTCTACAAAGCTCGACTTGTTGCGAAAGGTTTTCGACAAGTTCAAGGAGTTGACTATGATGAGACTTTCTCACCCGTAGCGATGCTTAAGTCTGTTCGAATGATGTTAGCAATTGCCGCATTTTATGATTATGAAATATGGCAAATGGATGTCAAAACTGCATTCCTGAATGGATTTCTAGAAGAAGAGTTGTATATGATGCAACCGGAAGGTTTTGTCGATCCGAAAGGTGCTAACAAGGTGCGCAAGCTCCAGCGATCCATTTATGGACTGGTGCAAGCCTCTCAGAGTTGGAATATATGCTTTGATGAGTTGATCAAAGCATATGGTTTTATACAGACTTTTGGAGAAGCCTGTATTTACAAGAAAGTGAGTGGGAGCTCTGTAGCATTTCTGATATTATATGTAGATGACATATTGTTAATTGGAAATGATATAGAATTTCTGGATAGCATAAAGGGATACTTGAATAAAAGTTTTTCAATGAAAGACCTCGGTGAAGCTGCTTACATATTGGGCATCAAGATCTATAGAGATAGATCAAGACGCTTAATTGGACTTTCACAAAGCACATAACTTGATAAAGTTTTGAAAAAGTTCAAAATGGATCAGGCAAAGAAAGGGTTCTTGCATGTATTACAAGGTGCAAAGTTGAGTCAGACTCAATGCCCGACCATAGCAGAAGATAGAGAGAAAATGAAAGATGGTCCCTATGCTTCAGCCGTAGGCTCTATCATGTATGCAATGTTGTGTACCAGACCTGACGTATGCTTAGCAATAAGCTTGGCAGGTATGTACCAAAGTAATCCAGGAGTGGATCACTGGACAGCGGTCCAGAATATCCTGAAATACCTGAAAAGGACTAAGGATATGTTTCTCGTTTATGGAGGTGACAAAGAGCTAGTCGTAAATGGTTACGTCGATGCAAGCTTTGACACTGATCCGGACGATTCTAAATCACAAACCGGATACATGTTTTTATTAAACAGTGGAGATGTAGGTTGGTGCAGTTCTAAACAAAGCGTCGTGGCGGGATCTACATGCGAAGTGGAGTACATAGCTGCTTCGGAAGCAGCAAATGAAGGAGTCTGGATGAAGGAGTTCATTTCCGATCTAGGTGTCATACCTAGTGCATCGGGACCAATGAAGATCTTCTGTGACAATACTGGTGCAATTGCCTTGGCAAAGGAATCCTGATTTCACAAGAGGACCAAGCACATCAAGAGACGCTTCAATTCCATCCGGGACCAAGTCCAGGTGGGAGACATAGAGATTTGCAAGATACATACGGATCTGAATGTTGCAGAACCGGTTGACTAAGCCTCTTCCACGAGCAAAACATGATCATCACCAAGACTCCATGGGTGTTAGAATAATTACTGTGTAATCTAGAATATTGACTCTAGTGCAAGTGGGAGACTGAAGGAAATATGCCCTAGAGGCAATAATAAAGTTATTATTTATTTCCTCATATCATGATAAATGTTTATTATTCATGCTAGAATTGTATTAACCGGAAACATAATACATGTGTGAATACATAGACAAACTTAACGTCACTAGTATGCCTCTACTTGACTAGCTCATTAATCAAAGATGGTTGTGTTTCCTAACCATAGACATGTGTTGTCATTTGATTAACAGGATCACATCATTAGAAGAATGAAGTGATTGACTTGACCCATTCCGTTAGCTTAGCATTTGATCGTTTAGTATGTTGCTATTGCTTTCTTCATGACTTATACAAAGTTCCTACAACTATGAGATTATGCAACTCCAGTTTACCGGAGGAACACTTTGTGTGCTACCAAACGTCACAACGTAACTGGGTGATTATAAAGGAGCTCTATAGGTGTCTCCAAAGGTACATGTTGAGTTGGCATATTTCGAGATTAGGTTTTGTCACTCCGATTGTCGGAGAGGTATCTCTGGGCCCTCTCGATAATGCACATCACTATAAGCCTTGCAAGCAATGTAGCTAATGAGTTAGTTACGGAATGATGCATTACGTAACGAGTAAATAGACTTGCCGGTAATGAGATTGAACTAGGTATTGGATACCGACGATCGAATCTCGGGAAAGTAACATGCCGATGACAAAGGGAACAACGTATGTTGTTATGCGGTTTGACCGATAAAGATCTTCGTAGAATATGTAGGAGCCAATATGAGCATATAGGTTCCGCTATTGGTTATTGACCGGAAACAGTTCTAGGTCATGTCTACATAGTTCTCGAACCCGTAGGGTCTGCACGCTTAACGTTACGATGAAAGTTTTATTATGAGTTTATAAGTTTTGATGTAGCGAAGGTTGTTCGGGGTCCCGGATGTCATCACGGACATGACGAGGAGTCTCGAAATGGTCTAGACATAAAGATTGATATATTGGAAGCCTATATTTGGATATCAGAATCGTTCTGGGTGAAATCGGGATTTTACCGGAGTACCGGGGGGTTACCGGAACCCCCCGGGGCTTAATGGGCCTACATGGGCCCTAGTAGAGAGGAAGAGAGGAGGCAAGGGGTTGGCCTCGCCCCCTCCCCCCTAGTCCGAATAGGACAAGGAGAGGGGGGCGGCGCCCCCCCTTCCTTCCCCTCTTCCTCCTCCTTTCCCCCTTCTCCTTCTCCAGCTAAGAAAGAAGGGAGTCCTACTCCCGGTGGGAGTAGGACTCCCCCTTGGCGCACCCTCCTTTGCCGGCCACCCCCTCCCCCTTGGCTCCTTTATATACGGGGGCAGGGGGCACCCCATGACACACAAGTTGATCTTCGTGATCGTTCCTTAGCTGTGTGCGGTGCCCCCTCCACCATATTCCACCTCGATCATATCGTTGCGGTGCTTAGGCAAAGCCTTGCATCGGTAGAACATCATCATCGTCACCACGCCGTCGTGCTGACGGAACTCATCCCTGACACCCTACTGGATCGGAGTCCGGGGATCGTCATCGAGCTGACCGTGTGCTGAACTCGGAGGTGCTGTACGTTCGGTACTTGGATCGGTCGGATCGTGAAGACGTACGACTACATCAACCGCGTTGTTCTAACGCTTCCGCTTTCGGTCTATGAGGGTACGTGGACAACACTCTCCCCTCTTGTTGCTATGCATCCCCATGATCCTTGCGTGTGCGTCGGAATTTTTTTGAAATTACTACGTTCCCCATCAGTACCGATACTGTCGCAGAGCAGACTGAAAAACATGAGTGCATGCTTGTTTAGTTGCATCATCTTTTGGATCCAACTTGAACCTCATCTATCGAAAAAAGAATGCGAGCCTTATTAGGAGGAAGCTAGAAAGTATGGGACAAAGCAAGACGATATTACTAATTGCGATGAATAACATTACTTATGGATAAATGGTCAAGGAAGGTGTTAAAATGGGTATTGTCTTTCTCATTCCTGTACTAGATCCACATTGGGAGGATACATGCATGACACCTAACAGCAAAGGCTGCCTTTGATACTAACTTGGTTGACTCTGTAGCATCACGTGGCCATTTTAAACCTGCCTCAAAATGGATCTCCATTCTTCCTCCTTTAGATTTTGTTAATCTGTCAAACATTATCCCTGATGTATGTTTCCGCTTGCGCCGTGGTGCTAGTTCAAAAACAAATATGGAAAGTTTTAGTGTACATCAAACTGTGAGAGTACATATAAAGGAGCATGCAACTGCAACTTGACTCGGCCAGATACCGTCTTGGTGTTGATGCTCATGGTGTTGATGCTCACAAGGTTCATTTGATCAAACAAGCGCTAGCGGGACTGCCTGCTCCCTCCTCCTGCGGCCGGCTATGCTACCGCATAGGCCTCATGGCCCCATCATACTCCCATCGCTGGCCTAGCCAACCCTCTACTCACCCACACCTGCTGTTATTCTCCGGGGACGACAGACGAACCAGTAAACCCTCATACTCCTCCGTGTGGGAAACACCTGCCGAGTATTCCCTGGCTCCATGTCGTTCCCTTCCTAGGCCTCGCCGTCGTCCACCGCCCTGGTGCTCTCGGTGCGGCCTGGTCAACATGGTCAATGAACGACATCCATCGGAAGTGGACTGTACGTGGAGAGGCTGACAGTTGGGTCCACGGCCGCACGCAAGGAAATTCCTCCTTATTACGTGCAAAATAATGATTCCTCCACCTAACAGCTAGGACCCATGGGAAGGGCCTCTGTATTTCATGAAAAAAAATGCTCCCCCCGCTGACAGGTCGGATCCACCAGCTATATCTTCGCACGCAAGGAAGTGCCTCCTTATTACGCACAAAAAAAATGAATACCCCCCTGCTAGCTGGGACCCACCATAGTGGGTGGCTGACTTGTGGGCCTACTAAGTTGACGGGGACGGAGGGCTTTGTCAACTTAGTCAATACTCCAGTGATCGTATGATGTCCATACAACGGCCATAGTGCTTCTTCAACTTCTGGTCTTCTTGCTCCAGCCGCCCAAAGCAGCGCCGGTCGTGTCGCCTGCTCCTGCCTCCTGTGGCCGGCTGTGCTGCCGCGGAGGCCTTATCGCCCCCATACTACTCCCACTACTGGCCAGGCCATCCCTCCACTCACCCACACCCCCTATTATTCTACGGTGATGGCAGCCTCACACCGCGCCGAACCAATGAACCCTCATACACCTCTCTGCATGGGCATCCGCTGTCACGTCTTCCCCGGCTCTGCGTCGTCCCCTTCCTAGGCCTCACCGTCCTCCACCGCCGTGGTGCTCTCGGCGTGGCATGGTCAATGTGGTCAATGACTGACTTCCATCAGAAGAGTACTGTACGTGGAGAGGCTGACAGCTGGGTCCACGGCAGCCGCAAGGAAGTGCCTCCTTATTACGCGGATAATAATTATTCCTCCACCTGTCAGCAGGGACCCACCGGAGGGCCACCGTATTTTGCAAAAAAAACGTTTCCCCCTAATTGCTGGGACGCACCGGACGGGCCATCGTATTTCACGAAAAAATGTCCCCCCCCCCCCCCCCGCTGTCAGCTCGGACCCACCGGAAGTGCCTCCTTATTACGCACAAAAAAATAAATACCCCCTGCTAGCTGGGACCTACCTTGTTGGGAGGCTGACTTGTGGGCCTACTAAGTTGATGGGGATGGAGGGCTTTGTCAACTTAGTCAATATGAACGATTCTAGCACCAGTGATCGTACGATGTCCATCCAACAGCCGTAGTGCTTCTTCAACCTCTGGTCTTCTTGCTCCAGCCGCCCAAAGCACCGCCGGTCGTGCCGCATGCTCCTGCCTCCCATGGCCGGCTATGCTGCCACGGAAGCCTCACCGCCCCCTACTATTCCCACCGCTGGCCAGGCCCTGCGACGACGGCAGCCTCACAATGCAGCCAAACCAGTGAACCCTCGTACTCCTCTCCGCGCGGGCTTCCACTATCGCGTCTTCCCCGGCTCCGCGTCATCCCCTTCCTAGGCCTCGCCGTCGTCCACCGCCCTGGTGCTCTCCGCGCGGCGTGGTCAACGTGGTCAAGGAACAACTTCCATCGGAAGAGTAGTACGTGGAAAGGCTGAGCTGGGTCCACGGCGGTCGCAAGGAAGTGCCTCCTTATTATGCGCAAAATAATTATTCCTCCACCTAACAGCAGGGACCCATCAGACGGGCCACCGTATTTTGCAAAAAAAATGTTTCCCCATTGACTGTTGGGACCCACCAGCTACATCTTCGCATGCAAGGAAGTGCGTCCGGGCAACAAAAAACGATTCGCCCCCCTAATTGCTAGGACCCACCAGCTACATCTTCGCACGCAAGGAAGTGCCTGACAGTCGGGACCCACCTGGTCGAAGCGTACGTAGCGTTGTCATTCTGGTCGCGAACGTGTACGTACATACTGGTCGATGTAGAGGTGCGCACGTGTCGTAGTAGAGGCGCGTAGGTAGCATGTACACGTACGTATAACGGCCAGTGTGCAAGAAAGAAAATACGGCCACGTACGTACATACGGGTGGGGTCTCGAACGCCTACTCGCGCATACGTACGGCCAGTGCTCGTGTACATGGGTGGGTCGGAATGGAGAAACCGCGTTGTCGTCGTGTTCATGGGGTGGCAATGGAATGCGTCGTGTTCATCGAGAGGCAATGGAATGCATCGTGTTCATCGGGAGGCAATGGAACGCGTGGGAGCCAACCGCCTTGGACGGAAGAGGCGATGGAAACGAGGCCTGGCATACCGCACAACGGAGGAAACGGCCTTGTGTTCGACCGACCAGGTTTGAAACAGGATCCTGTTCATCGGGAGGGGTCTAGCGTACCGCAAAACGGAGGAAACGGACTTGTGTCGGACCTCCTACGGTCAAAATGGGGTCTTGTTGATCGGGAGGGGTGTGGCGTACCGCAAAACAGACGAAACGGACTTGTGTTGGAGCACTACGGTCGAAACGGGTGTCCTGTTCATCGGGAGGGCTGTGGCGTATAGCAAAACGGGACTCCACAGGATACTGTTCATCTCCACAGTCGACCTCCTCCAGCCTCCACGGGCTATTGTTCATCCACCATCGACCTCCTCCAGCCTCCACCTGTGACTGTTCATCTAGGGGCTCCTGTTCATCCAGCCTCCATCATGCGCTACTCCACCGACTACTGTTCAACCACCCCTCTCCACGGGCTCCTATTCAACCACCCCTCCTCGGGCTACTGTTCATCCACCCCTCCACCGTCTACTATTCATCTAGCCCTCCACGGGGTCGTCTTGTTCATCCAGCCCTCCACGGGGTCCTGTTCATCCAGCCCCAACCGGCTCGATCGATCGGGGTCTTGTTCATCCAAAGGCAACACCACGGGGTCATGTTCATCCACCCCCACGGCTCACTGTTCATCCCCCCCCCCCCCCCGCAACGCTCACTATTCATCCCGAGGCACCATCGATCGGCTTCAGTTAGCAGTAGTAGTGAAGGAATCGCTCGACCGGGTTTAGTTAACAGCCATCGATTGATCGCTCGGGTTCAGTAACGTGTAGCCTGCAGTGCAATCGCTCGGGTTCAGTTAGGCGACACCTCGCTCGAGTTTAGTTAGAGCCCAAGGCATCGCACACACGCACGTACGTGTATGAGAGAAACGCACATCGCTCGGCCCCCGACCACACACCGTAACCGAGAACTCCCCGAAATTTTACTCGCCGTCGCTTCTACCATGGTTTTTTCCGTCATGGACGGCCCAAAGAATGTCATGCAGCTGCGTCTCCGGCTCGCCCATGACGAAAAGCCCATTTTCTATCATGATTTTTTGTCATAGAAGTAGGAGCCCACCACATCTACGTTGATACCGAGTTTTGTCACAATTATCTTCATAGAAGTGTCATAAGTATGACAGAAAAAAAATTGGTTCGGCCCAAAATGTCACGGATGTGTCTTTTTTTGTAGTTATGCCCGATTAGCTCAATAAGCACCTCAATAAGCAATGGAGTTCATCCACGGCTTGGTGGACCTGCTGAAGGAGAGCCTCGACGACATGCCCGCTGAGCTCAATAAGCAGTGGGAGTTGACCGCTGGCTTGGTGATGCTACTGAAGAAGAGCATTGCCTCGGAGAAGAAGGCGACCGGCGAAATCCTGCAACTTCAGGAGGACAAGGAGAAGCTCTGCCACGAGCTCAACCTGTTGAAGGAGAAGAACACCGGCTGGAAGAAGCTGCATGAGAATAGTAGTTCCTCGATGAAGATGTTGCAGGCCCTCGTCATGGAACAGAAGGAGGAGTTGGCAAAGCTCCGCATCGAGCACCCGGCTGCTGTCAAGGTACATAATGCGGCCGTGGAACATATGATGAAGGCTCGCGTCGAGAAATACCACATCATGGACAGAATGAAGAAGATGGCGAAGGAGACGCGCAAGGGGATGGAGGTCGTGGAGGCGATGAAGAAGCAGTTACGACTCCACGGCGAATTAGATCATTTGGGGTGATAATCTTCCTTCTTCGTTTGCTCTGGTGTTTCATCTTTTGCTTCGGGTGTTTCGCCGCACGTGTCACGTTCTCTGCGAGGCATGAATAGAACAATGCTAACAATGAGATGACAAGCAAATTAGATCTTTTTTAACGCCATATGGCACTGGGCTGTCGTGTTTCATGCTCCTCCGTCATAGTACTACTCCAGTGGAAAACTTGAGTATACCGCATGGTTCTTTGCTCCTCCTCAGGTCGTCGGCACATTTATACGAGCAGTCAAATCACAAGGCCCCGCCTTCCAGCAGTAATGAGCCGTCAAATCACAAAGGCCCTCGCCTCTCGTGAAACCGACCAAGCTAGACTGCCCCGCCCTCTAGCCTTTGAAAAAATATATACTTTTGTACAGTAGTAGTATCGATGGATTGTGCCATGGAGCAAAAGTTGAAATTAAAAAAAGGTGGTACATATAGAGAGCGCTCATCGCCAAATTATGCATATAGTACTATTATAACATGGCAAAACAGATTTGAGTCACAATAATGGTGTCCAGCACAACCCACCCCTCAAATAAAACTAAGCACCCTAGAATTCTTTGACAAAACTAAGCACCCTGAAATTCTTTGACAACTAAACTGCTGGCTATATGATGGTGTCCATATATATTGTACGTATATAATGTGAAGAAACGAGTGGTAGTACTATACCAACAAAAAGATGAAATGTAAGAAATACTAGTATATAGGTACTGAAGAGTTAAAGTAACAAGAAGAAACATAACATAGTTCTGCTGGGGGCTCAGCACAACACACCCCTCAAATTAAACTAAGCACACCTGAAATTACACTATGCAACTAATCCGATAGACACTGCATTAGAACCACCATGAGCAATGACACTGCCACCTTACTTGGAGTCCTCGTCCACGTCCTCGACTTCGTCCTTGTCCCTATTCCTCTTGGTCGGTACTTCTTTGCTTGAACCGCACACTTGGCTCTTGCTCTTCATCCAACCCTTGTAGATATTGAAACAAAGGTAGCCATCCATTGTAGCGTAGTGGATGTGGTCTATATATAGTACATTCAGCTGCCATGCATGACGATGAAACGTGTATGGAGGTTTCTCTAGTTTACCGTACGAAGGATGAACCATGGCTCCTGCCAGGGTCAGCATTGAAGGCTGGCCACTGGAGGGCAGCAACCGATTCTTCTGGAGGTCGAAGGGGTTGCCTACAATGAGGCCTATCCGACCCAGGACTCTTTCGTCGTTCGTAAAGTCTATAGTAACGAATTTGACTAGGTCGCTCTTGAGGAAGTTCTTAAAATCCTGGCATTCCACGTCGGCATGGCATATGTGGTAGACCAAGCATAAGTCATGCACGCAAACCTGGATCACGGCAGGATTCTTCCTCTCTTCCTCCTTTAGATCCTTCTCTCATCCCAAGACTGTGGTGTACTCAACATCTAGCCCAGCGACCCACTCATCATTTGAGTTTTCAAACATGCGTCTGAAGCGAGCAAGGCATCCTTTAACCATTGCGGAAGAATGGGTGTAGATGACATCGAACTCATCGCCGGTGGTGGTTCTAACCTTGTACTCACCGCCGATCATGCAGATTTGGGACGCCATGGATTTGGGAGGAGGGTTAGGATTAGTGGAACTGCCGTAATGTGAAAGGACGGGACGACTAGGAGTGAAATGCCGTAATATTAAAGGACGTGCGGGGACGAGTAGGAGCGAACTGACAGCGTGCAAACAGCAGGGTAGTGGCTTTCCATTCTCCCATGATGCGGGCTTTCGAGAGCCCTTGTATCTGAGATCAGACGGTTGCATTGCGTGATTCTAGACCTATGGGTGAATATCCTATCCTGGACGGTTATTCTGCAAATTTTCAGCAACTTAGCATGCGACCATTCGATCTCAGATCCAAGGGCTGCCAGCAGCCCTTATCATGGTTGCGCCTACCATGACCGTCGCATCGCTCGCGCGGTCGCGCCCTTGGAGATTTAACACGGTGCCTTAGGCTATCTGATGTTGGCATGTCATACATAGTCATCACTTAGTCACTCATACTACAACAAGGTTAGCTATAAGGTTGGCTACAAGTGTATTTTTTTACTTCTCCCTATCTCTTTCTTCGTAGTATTTATTGCATTTTCCAAGGAGTGATCTCTTCCAATGAAATGGTGCTTAGATGAGGTGCTAAGGGCATTAAATGGCTTAGCAATCAAGTCCCCAATGCATAGGTGCTTAGTTTTTTGTTGCCAAGTTTGCTTCATTTAATTAGCTAGACTCAAAATTGTCTTTTCATCTAGGTACACGCGCTTAGCACCATTTCTTCCTTGGGTCACCAAACTAGTCTCTCTCTTCTTAATTAACTTGCCACATCAGACTTTATGCCTATGTGGAAAGCTTAGCACCTGTAGGAGCAAGTAAGTACAATAGTGGGCTATAAGCTCGCTTTACATGGCATTTTTGCATATGTGGAGGAAAGAGGCAAGGAAAAAGTGGAGAAGTGGGCTCTCATGCAAGAGCCAGCCTCTACATGGTGGAGCATTGGGAGAGGCACCTGTATGGAGGTGGTCAGGAATCGGGAGACTCACTCTGGTCGTAGCGCCGCAGTTAAAATGATAATGGCAAGTCAAATCACGGGGCCCCACCTGTCTAGCAGTAACTCACTGTCAAATCACACATCCCTACGTTTGCAGCAGCCTACTCCCTCATCTTCTCGCGTCTCTGTCGAACCGACTAGGCGGAACTACCCCACCTACTGCGCAGGAAAAGCCCCGCCCTCGACTTTTAAATAGTACAGTATACTCCCTTCGTCTAGGTGAATAAGTCATCTTAGATTGTGCATCATGACCAAGGTGGAGAGGAAAACAAGAGAACCTAATGTTTATTTGCTAATTAATATCATTGCATGTAACGAACTGACCACTTCATGTCATGTTTGATAGTCTCAAGTCACCAAAAGCATACAAGCCCCACATCTCTTATTGGTTGATTCCCCTATTTATGTCAAACAATAAGAAACAACGTGAGAGTTAATGCAACACGCCTATGTGTTTTGGGACTATTTGGTTTTCGTAAGATGACTTACTCACCTAGACGGAGGGAGTACTAATTTTGTATCCATGGATTGCGCCATGGAGCAAAGCCTCAAGAAAACGGCGGTACACATGTACGGAGTATACATCACGCCCGTCACGTTCGCGGTGCACCCCAGACGGTCGGTCGGTCTGGCACGCTGCTCTCCGAATGGAACGCGCGTCATATTGCCTTTGCACACACATGTGGGACCGCAATTGAGAACCGACCATAGGCACACTCTCTGGCCCCGCAAGTCAGGTGACTTAATACGAGAAGTGGTGTACTACGTTGGTGCCTAGACGATCCCTACAAGACACGGAAGATCAGTTCGTCCATGCATGTGACCACACTCCAGCAGACACGCCTGGATTGGCTATCGTCTACATATCATGCAGGCTATGTTGTACAGGGCTGTAGTTCTAGTGAGAAATCTAAAAAAGGTTTCTTGTCATCTCGCAAAATTAGGTGTCATGTGCTTCGGATCACTGTGAGGGTTAAACAGCAACAACAGAGTTGGGCTAGTCATTGGAGGGCACATGCACGAAGACTACTCGGCTGCCATCTAGGTCAAGCCGGCTATGTTAATTAGGACATCTATCGACGGACCCCTTTTCTATGAGTTTATCTTTAATTTGAGCTTTGATCCTCGTCTAGTTTGTCCGTTGGGATTCATGTTGTCTCCTTTGGGCAGTGAGGTTATGATTTCTTGTCATGTGGCATTTTTTCGTGTTATATGTTATAACCCGGTGCTTCTGATCAAAATGACGACAACTGCGCCTCTGGGCCACGTGCATGAAGACTTGTCGACAGTCATTGACGAGGTAAAGCCGGCTCCGGTAGACAAAAGAAAACTAGTACTCCACTATATAGGCAGGAGCCTCCGCGCTTGCTTGCTAGTGTTGCTCTCTTCACACTGTCTCATCCTCTCCAGATCTAAACACGATAGCGGCGGCCACACACTATCTCTGTCTCTGCTCACCGCTGGTCGCGGATCCAGCCGGATCCTCTCCGTCGGGGAAGGTGAGAAGGTGCAACGTTCACGTGGTCGTCCTTGCCGATGGCTCTTACCCACTGCCGGCGCATCCCGATCAGCGTGCCTTGCCGTTATCTCCCAAGCACCGCTGGTGAGGGAGGGCCTCCGACCCCTTCTTCCTCGCTGCCATAGTGTGGGCAGATCCGGCCTCCCGCCCCCACGTAGCGACATCCCGGCGACCCTCAGGTATAACTTCCTTTGAAACCGGCCTTGATCTACTTCCCGAGCTCTTGATGTCGCTGCATTTGTATCTTTTACTATTTCTTAGGCCCCCTCGTAGATAGGATCGATCGGCTGTTCGAAAACCACCTAAATTTTTACGGTTAAGATGTAAAACTAGTTCATGCACTCGAATCTAGTACTACTTGGTTCAAACAAGGAAGAAAGGGGTGGGGGTGGGGGAAGATCTGTTACCTGAATCTTGGACTTGGTCGAAAGAGGAAATAATGGGGACAAAAAGTAGCAGAGACTGGCTATCCAACTGGTCTCTAGGTCTAATAGGGAAATAAAGGGAAATGCAGTACAAACTCAATATAAACCCGATCTATTGGTTGAAAAGGAAAGAAAGTGGGGACTGGAGGACAAGTCAACAGAGTAAGTCCAGCACTAGATTTGCTAGCCTCACATAGTATAAGGTGGCTATACCGAACAAAAATGGGACCAACCCAGATGTTTGTTGCCCCGAGCCACTCTTATGTAATGCCACTGGTAAAATGTAGCAGTTGCACTGTTAAAAGTAAGGACACGTTAAACCAATGTTATTTTCAATGTAATGCCTCCAGTAATATGAATCAATGGCACTTTTTTACATGTCCTGCTAAATTTCCCATTAACATAAGTTGCTTCTTTTCGTTAGAAATGCAACTGTCCTGGTCCGCCTACTCTCTCGTGCCCAAATACCAACTCTGTAGCAGCTATTAATGTAATGTTGTTGGTAAAATGAAGCAATGGCACCATTAAAGTAATGTCGTATCTAATGGTTGACATAGTTAATCCTAATGCCCACACTAATATCTAGCAATGTTGCTGATTTAGAAATTGCTACTGTCCTTGTAGGATTGCCATTCAGATAAGGAACATGCTTCTTTTCATTTGATGCATGTTTCATCACTTGTTAGTCACCCTCCTTTCCACCTTTTTTGTGGAAACAGAGGTATACATTTCACGCTCGATCTTAGTTGGACTGCACAAATGATATCTAATGTCTACTACACAACCTTCTTCTTGTAGACGACGTTGGGCCTCCAAGTGCACAGGTTTGTAGGACAGTAGCAAATTTCCCTAAAGTGGATGACCTAAGGTTTATCAACCCGTGGGAGGCGTAGGATGAAGATGGTCTCTCTCAAACAACCCTGCAACCAAATAACAAAGAGTCTCTTGTGTCCCCAACACACCCAATACAATGGTAAATTGTACAGGTGCACTAGTTCGGCAAAGAGATGGTGATACAAGTGCAAAATGGATAGTAGATATAGGTTTTTGTAATCTGAAATAATAAAAACAGCAAGGTTACTAATGATAAAAGTGAGCGTAAACGGTATTGCAATGATAGGAAACAAGGCATAGGGTTCATACTTTCACTAGTGCAAGTTCTCTCAACAATAATAACATAGATAGATCATATAACAATCCCTCAACATGCAACAAAGAGTCACTCCAAAGCCACTAATAGCGGAGAACAAACGAAGAGATTATGGTAGGGTACGAAACCACCTCAAAGTTATTCTTTCGGATCAATCTATTCAAGAGTTCGTACTAGAATAACACCTTAAGACACAAATCAACCAAAACCCTAATGTCACCTAGATACTCCATTGTCACCTCAAGTATCCGTGGGCATGATTATACAATATGCATCACACAATCTCAGATTCATCCAATCAACACAAATTACTTCAAAGAGTGCCCCAAAGTTTCTACCGGAGAGTCAAGAAAAAGTGTGCCAACCCCTATGCATAGGTTCATGGGCGGAACACGTAAGTTGGTCACCAAAACATACATCAAGTGGCACGTGATATCCCATTGTCACCACAGATCAACACGGCAAGACATACATCAAGTGTTCTCAAATCAAAGACTCAATTCGAAAGGATAACTTCAAGAGGGAAACTCAACTCATCACAAGAGAGTAGAGGGGGAGAAACATCATAAGATCCAACTATAATAACAAAGCTCGCGATACATCAAGATCGTGCCATAGAGAGAACATGAGAGAGAGAGAGATTAAGCACATAGCTACTGGTACATACCCTCAGCCCCGAGGGTGAACTACTCCCTCCTCGTCATGGATAGCGACGGGATGATGAAGATGGCCACCGGTGATGGGTTCCCCCTCCGGCAGGGTGCCGTAACGGACTCCCGAGAGGTTTTTGGTGGCTACAGAGGCCTGCGGTGGTGGAACTCCCGATCTATCTTGTTGTTCGATGTTTTTAGTACGTAGGCTTATATAGGTGAAAGAAGTCGGTCGGGGGGTGCTCGAGGGTCCCACGAGATAGGGGGCGCGCCCAGTAGGGGGGCTCCTATCTTGTGGCCTCCTCGAGGATCTACTGACGCGAACTCCAAGTCTCTCGGATCATATTCTTCCAAAAAATCACGCTGCCGAAGGTTTCATTCCGTTTGGACTCCGTTTGATATTCCTTTTCGTCGAAATACTGAAACAAGCAATAAAACAGCAATATGGGATGGGCCTCCGGTTAATAGGTTAGTCCCAAAAGTAATATAAAAGTGAATAATAAAGCCCATAATCATTCAAAACAGATAATAAATTAGCATGAATGCTTCATAAATTATAGATACGTTGGAGACGTACCAGCATCCCCAAGCTTAATTCCTACTCGTCCTCGAGTAGGTAAATGATAAAATAAAGAATTTATGAAGTGTGAATGCTAGAAGGTGCACAAGTTTGATCAATGATAATTTCAATCACCTTTTCTAGCATGATAATATGCCATAACAGTAGTTCATCTCATAAAACTTCTCATGATAAAGTAACAAGCAATTCACATGTCAAAGCATAGACCATAAACTTTCTTGAAAACTAGCAAACTTCATTCTCCATCATCAAACAATTACAATTCATCTTATTTTCAGGAATAGCAAACTCCACATACTCAACTATCATATAGTCTTCGACAATTGCTAACACTCACACAATACTAATGGTTATGGAGTTTCAATCGGACACTGAGAAAGATAGGGGCTTATAGTGTTGCCTACCAACATATTCACCTTTGGGTGATGTCAACAATAATAGTTCATGCTAACTTACATCCAATTGGATATATATATATCAGGATCACCCCAACACAAAGTGCTTGCCAAAGGATAAAATGAAAAAGGGAAAGGTGAAGATCACCTTGACTCTTGCATAAAGGTAAAATACATAAAGTAAAAGATAGGCCCTTCGCAGAGGGAAGCAGAGGTTGTCATGCGCTTTTAGGGTTGGATGCACAAAATCTTAATGCGAATGAACGTCACTTTATATTGCACTTGTATATGGACCTTTATTATGCAGTCCATCGCTTTTATTGCTTCCATAACAATATAGTATAAAGCTATTTTCTTCACACCAAAAGATCATACATATTTAGAGAGCAATTTTTATTGCTTGCACCGATGACAACTTACTTGAAGGATCTTACTCAATCCATAGGTAGGTATGATGGACTCTCATGGCAAAACTGGGTTTAAGGATATTTGGAAGCACAAGTAGTATCTCTACTTGGTGCAAGGAATTCTGGATAGCATGAGGGGGAAAGGCAAGCTCAACATGTTTGAATGATCCATGACAATATACTTTAACTGAGATGTCGGAAAACATAAACCATTATGTTGTCTTCCTTGTCCAACATCAAATCTTTAGCATGTCATACTTAATGAGTGCTCCCAATTATAAAAAATGTCTAGGATAGTGTATTTATATGTGAAATCTCTCTTCCTTCAATATTCTATCATGAAATTGTTCAAATGACCAATACAATGCTTGCTAACCTTCAATAAATTTACAACCTCTACTTCTTAGATGTGAAGTCATTACTCCCCATGGAATAAACAAATGAGGCATATATAATTTCAGATTTATGACAATCAACTCATTCAACAATTTACTCATAGGATATAAGTGAAGCACACGAGTAAATGACAAACTACTCCAACAAGATATAAGTGAAGATCAATGAGTAGCTAAATAATCATGTAACTATAGGAAGACTCTCTCTCATTTAAGAACTTCAGATCTTGGTATTGTATTCAAACAGCAAGCAAAACAAAATAAAATGACATTGCAAGGATATCACAACTCATGTGAAGAAGCAAAAACTTAGGCTCAACAGATACTAACCGATAGTTGTTGAAGAAGAAAGGTGGGATGCCTACCGGGGCATCCCCAAGCTTAGATGCTTGAGACTTCTTGAAATATTATCTTGGGGTGCCTTGGACATCCCCAAGCTTGAACTTTTGTGTCTCCTTAATTCCTATCATATCATGGTTTCTCTTTTTAACAAAAGCTTCATCCACACCAAACTCAACAAGAACTCATGAGATAGGTTAGTATAAGAAAATAAAACCACCCCTTAGGTACTGTAATGAACTCATTCTAAATTCATATTGGTGTAATATCTGCTGTATTCCAACTTATCTATGGTTCATACCCTCCGATACTACTCATAGATTCATCAAAATAAGCAAACAACACATAGAAAACAGAATCTGTCAAAAACAGAATAGTTTGTATTAATCTGTATCAAACATATACTTCTGGAACTCCAAACATTATACCAAATTAGGAAGTCCTAAGAAATTCGTGTACTAATCCAGAGCAAAAAGAATCAGATCAAGATCACGTTTCTGTGAATTAACAAAACTAATTTACTGGGTGCAAAATTTTCTGATTTTCAGCAGGATCAACACAACTATCACCGTAAGCTATCCTAAAGGTATTACTTGGCACTTTACTGAAACAAAAGATATAAAACATGATTACTACAATAGCATAATCATGTGAACACACAAAAACAGTAAGGATAAATATTGAGTTGTCTCCCAACAAGCGCTTTTCTTTAATGCCTTTCTACCTAGGCATGATGATGACGATGATGCTCACATAAAAGATACGAATTGAAACATAATGGGAGCATCATGAAGCGTATGACTAGCACATTTAAGTCTAACCCACTTCCTATGCATAGGGATTTTGTGAGCAAATAACTTATGGGAACAATAATCAACTAGCATAGGAAGGTAAAACAAGCATAGCTTCAAAATTTTAAGCACATAGAGAGGAAACTTGATATTATTGCAATTCCTACAAGCATATATTCCTCCCTCATAATAATTTTAAGTAGCATCATGAATGAATTCAACAATATAACCAGCACCTAAAGCATTCCTTTCATGATCTACAAGCATAGAAAATTTACTAATCTCCACATAAGTAAAATTCTTCTCATTCGGAATAGTGGGAGTATCATAAGAGACTTGAACACTAAAAGGTGTTCCCACATTAAAAGAGTAATGTTCAGAAAAAGGGTAATCATAATCATGACAAGTTTTATAAATATAATCATCACTACTTTTTATAGCATAAGTTTCATCACAATAATCATCACAAGTAGCAACTTCGTTCTCATCATAATCGATTGAAACCTCTCCGAAGATAGTGGAATCACTAAATAAAGTTGACACTCTTCCAAATCCACTTTCGCATTCATCACAATAAGATTCAACATCCTCCAAAATAGTGGGATAAATACTTCCTAAATTTGACACTCTTCCAAACCCACTTTCATCAATATAATCATCATAAGTAGGAGGCATGCTATCATCATAACAACTTTGCATATCAATACTTGGGATGCTAAAAATATCATCTTCATCAAACATAGCATCCCCAAGCTTGGGACAAATATTAATTTCAACAAATATATTCTCAAATATTTCATCCTTATCAAACATAGCTTCCCCAAGCTTGGGCCCTTTCAGATCATAAGCATAATCACTCTCATCATTAAAAATATGGATAGCACGAATAGTATAGCAATTATCATCATCACAATGAGTAGTAGGAGCAACATCATTTGGGAGGGATACCTTTCTACCTTTGTTGCACCTTCTTTTCTTTTTCTTCTTCACATTATGTGTGGGTTCAACCTTCCTCTTTGAGCTCCTTTTTGACGAGATTGGTTGAATAAAAAGCTCCTCCTCGTTACCTGATTCATCATAAGAAATAATAGGAGGAGATTGGTGTGACGCCCGGATAATCAAGCTACAGTAACCCTCTACTAATGATGCCACGTCACCTCCATTTCGGTTACTAATCTCGCGTTAGTTCGAAGTCGGTTCAAAATCCAAATTCAAAATCAAACAAACCATAAAAGTTTTCCAATCTTAAAACTAAAATGTTTGGAGAGAGCCAAATAATGCATAAGTAATAAAATAGTAGCAAAACAATTAATTAAATGCTTTTTACAATTAATAAATTATTAAACTATTCTATCCAGTTGCCCAAACTTATGTGGCAGTAGTATAATTATTTAGACTAAATTAGGGACTACTTTTGTAAATTATGAATCTAAAATAAACGTGAAACTAAAAGTAACAAAAAAGAAATAAAGAAAAATAACAAAGGGAAAAAAGAAACAAAAGGAGAAAACCTCCCTTCCCGTTGGGCCTCGGCCCAGCTGGCCGACCGGCCGACCCAGCCGCCCCCCATCTCTGGCCTACAAGGCCACTACCCCAATTCCCACCGAACCCTAGCCCACTCCCCACGTCGCTCCCTCTCTCGTTCCCCACGATCCCCCTCTCTGCATCTGGATCGGGGCGCTGCGCCCATCACCCCCGCTGCGCCCAGTCGCTCATCGCCACTGCACCACGCCGGATCGCCACCACGCCGGTGCCGCCTAGAGCTCCCTCGACGGCCTGCTTCCTCCTCCCCACCGGCCTACCTCCACGCCGTCCACGTCGTTCCCGTCCCCCCACCTCGAGCATCGCTGCCCTTGAACCTGCGAACCCCGGTGAGGCCCCGGGCCTTCCCCCCTCCTCCTCTTCCCCTCCGTTGCCGTGCACACTCGCCAACCAGGCCCCGAATGGGCTCACCGCACCGGCACATGCCTCTGACCATCGCCCCTGGTCGCGCCCGTGACCGCGCTCACCGCACCCCCGACCTCCTCCTCTCTGCGTCATTTCGCCCGCCATCCACCATGGACGCGAGCTCGACCCGCGGCCGCGTCGACCTCCCCCGCGCCCTCTTCCCCTGGCCACATCCACTCCGGCCTCCCACCCACACATTCCCCGCTCGCCTCCCCTGCTGGTCCCGACCACCGCTGTGGCCAGCGCGCCCGGGGCCGCGCCCTGGTGCCCGTGCCTCGTCCCGGCCGTCTGGCTCGGCCACGGCCACTCCCCCTCTGGCTCGCGGCCCACTCCGGCGTCGCCCTGCTGCTCTCCCGTCGGCGTCCTCCTCCGGTGACCGCCCAACCTCGTTGGCCTCATCCCGCCATGCGGGCGAGCGCTCGCTCGGGTGCGCCCGCACCCTCTACTGCCCAAACCGCTATGGCCCCTCTGGGCCACAGACATGTGGGGCCCAGCCCTAGAACGATTTAAAAAAAAGAAATAATAATAATAATAATGAATATAAATTTAATTAATTAATTAACTAAATTAATTAAATAAATTAATCATGTTTAATTAACATAATTAATTAACTAACTTAACTAATCTGTTAATTAAACTAATTAATTTGGTTAATTAGTTAACAGAGTATGACATGCGGGACCCACACGTCAGTTTGACCAGTCAACACCTCTGTTGACTGCTGACGTCATGTTGATGCAATAATACTAATTTCGAATTAATTTAATAATAATAATTTAGAAAGTGTTTTAAAACTTTAAAAATTAATATAAAATAAACCTTAGCTGAGATGGAAAAACTTTGTACATGAAAGTTGCTTAGAACGACGAGACGAATCCGAATACGTAGCCCGTTCGTCAGCCACATGTCCCTAGCATAGTGAGCCTGCAACATTTCACCTCCAGTTCATCTGTCCGAAAACGCAAAACACCGGGGATACTTTCCCGGATGTTTCCCCCTTTCGTTGGTACCACCTACTGCCGCGTTAGGGCACACCTAGCATCGCGTATTGCCATGTTACACTTTGTGATGCTTTGATTGCTCTGTTATTTATTGTGTTCCCCCTCCGTTACTTCTTTCTGGTAGACCCTGAGACTGCCGGTGACCCCCAGTTCGACTATGGAGTTGACGACCCCTCCTTGCTAGAGCAACCAGGCAAGCCCCCCTTTGATCACCAGATATCGCCTATTCTTCTCTTTACTGCTTGCATTAGAGTGGTGTAGCTTGTTACTGTTCGGTTACTCCTATTCTGTTGCATAGCCTGTCATTGTTGCTACAGTTGTTGATACCTTACCCGCAATCCTAAATGATTAGTATAGGATGGTAGCTTATCATCATTGGCCCTACATTCTTGTCAATCTGCCTTGCTATACTATTGGGCCGTGATCACTCGGGAGGTGATCACGGGTATATACAATACATACCTACATACTATACAGATGGTGACTAAAGTTGGGTTGGCTCGTTGAGTACCCGCAAGTGATTCCAATGTGGGGGCTGAAAGGACAGGTGGCTCCATCCCGGTAGAGGTGGGCCTGGGTTCCCGACGGCCCCTGACTGTTACTATGTGGCAGAGCGACAGGGCAGGTTGAGACCACCTAGGAGAGAGGTGGGCCTGGCCCTGCTCGGCGTTCGCGGTTGCTTCATAATATCACGCTGATCTTGGTATTTGATATGAATCTAGCCACTGGCCTATACGCACTAACCAACTACGCGGGAAAGATATGGCCACTCGACGTCGTGGTATCAGCCGAAGCCTTCTTGACGTCAGCGACTGAGCGGCGCGCGCCGGATTGGACTGGAATGTCTGCTCTTGTATTAGGGAGGCTAGGTCTACTTCCGGCCGCCCTCGCAACATGCAGGTGTGCAATGTGCGATGGGCCCAGACCCCTGCGCCATAGGAGTTAGACCGGCATGCTGACCTCTCTGTTGTGCCTAGGTGGGGCTGCGACGTGTTGATATTTCGAGGCCGGGCATGACCCAGGAATGTGTGTCCGGCCAAAGGGGATCGAGCGTGTTGGGTTATGTGGTGCACCCCTGCAGGGAAGTTTATCTATTCGAATAGCCATGTCCCTCGGTAAAAGGATGACCCGGAGTTGTACCTTGACCTTATGACAACTAGAACCGGATACTTAATAAAACACACCCAGACAAGTTCCACAGACAACCCGGTGATCGTTTTTCACAGGGCGACGAGGGGAGGATCGCCTGGTAGGATTATGCTATGCGATGCTACTTGGAGGACTTCAATATACTCTCTTCTACATGCTGCAAGACGGAGGCTGCCAGAAGCGTAGTCTTCGATAGGACTAGCTATCCCCCTCTTATTCTGGCATTCTGCAGTTTAGTCCACCGATATTGCCTTTTTACACATATACCCATGCATATGTAGTGTAGCTCCTTGCTTGCGAGTACTTTGGATGAGTAATCACGGTTGCTTTTCTCCCTCTTTTCCCCCTTTCCCTTCTACCTGGTTGTCGCAACCAGATGCCGGAGCCCAGGAGCCAGACGCCATCGTCGACGACGAGTCTTACTACACTGGAGGTGCCTACTACTATGTGCAGGCCGCTGACGACGACCAGGAGTAGTTTAGGAGGATCCTAGGCAGGAGGCCTGCGCCTCTTTCGATCTATATCCCAGTTTGTGCTAGCCTTCTTAAGGCAAACTTGTTTACTTATGTCTGTACTCAGATATTGTTGCTTCCGCTGACTCGTCTATGATCGAGCACTTGTATTCGATCCCTCGAGGCCCCTGGCTTGTATTATGATGCTTGTATGACTTATTTATGTTTTAGAGTTGTGTTGTGATATCTTCCCGTGAGTCCCTGATCTTGATCGTACACGTTTGCGTGCATGATTAGTGTACGATTGAATCGGGGGCGTCACAATTGGGAAGTCTCTTCCCTTTCATTAGTATTCTCTTCATCTTCTATTTGCTTTCTTTTCTTTTTGTAATTGGCAATATAAGGATTTTCAATGCAATTCACCGCACAAAACATATAAATATCCTCTAGATCAAAATCAAGAAATCTATCAAGATTAAATTTTGGAATACCCTCAGTTATACGTTTCATTTCTTCATACCCCAAAAGAAGACTAAGCTCTTTATGATGCCCAAGGGTAATCAAGTTATCACAATTTTTGGACACGATTCGATCATGAAACAATTTGCATTGGAGATTTAAATGACCACGTTCATTGCAAAGTTCACAAGGGGCACGAAAAATATTGAATCTTTCAGCACAATCATCAAGCCTTTCTTGTAAACCTTTAGTTTTTAAATACTTATGACTCTTGCAATATCTATTTTCTCTATTTGGTGTGTCCATGCAAACCCATTCTACTCCACAAAAATCAACAGCTTATAAGAGATATTTTCATCATAACTACTGCAATCATCATTAGTACTATGGATATTCAAAGAGTTCATACTAACAACATTGCAATCATGCTCATCATTCAAAGATTTAGTACCAAGAATTTTAATGCATTCTTCTTCTAGCACTTGAGCACAATTCTCCTTTCCATCATACTCACGAAAGATATTAAAAAGATGAAGCGTATGAGACAAGCTTAACTCCATTTTTTTGTAGTTTTCTTTTATAAACTAAACTAGTGATAAAACCAGAAACAAAAAGATTCGATTGCAAGATCTAAAGGTATACCATCAAGCACTCACCTCCCCGGCAAACGCGCCAGAAAAGAGCTTGATGTCTACTACACAACCTTCTTCTTGTAGACGTTGTTGGGCCTGCAAGTGCACAGGTTTGTAGGACAGTAGCAAATTTCCCTCAAGTGGATGACCTAAGGTTTATCAATCCGTGGGAGGCATAGGATGAAGATGTTCTCTCTCAAACAACACTGCAACCAAATAACAAAGAGTGTCTTGTGTCCCCAACACACCCAATACAATGGTAAATTGTATAGGTGCACTAGTTCAGTGAACAGATGGTGATACAAGTGCAAAATGGATAGTAGATATAGGTTTTTGTAATCTGAAATAATAAAAACAGCAAGGTTACTAATGATAAAAGTGAGCGTAAACGGTATTGCAATGATAGGAAACAAGGCATAGGGTTCATACTTTCACTAGTGCAAGTTCTCTCAACAATAATAACATAGATAGATCATATAACAATCCTCAACATGCAACAAAGAGTCACTCCAAAGCCACTAATAGCGGAGAACAAACGAAGAGATTATGGTAGGGTACAAAACCACCTCAAAGTTATTCTTTCGGTTCAATCTATAAAAGAGTTCGTACTAGAATGACACCTTAAGACACAAATCAACCAAAACCCTAATGTCACCTAGATACTCCATTGTCACCTCAAGTATCCGTGGGCATGATTATACGATATGCATCACACAATCTCAGATTCATCCAACCAACACAAAGTACTTCAAAGAGTGCCCCAAAGTTTCTACCGGAGAGTCAAGAAACCGTGTGCCAACCCCTATGCATAGGTTCATGGGCGGAACCCGTAAGTTGGTCACCAAAACATACATCAAGTGGCACGTGATATCCCATTGTCACCATAGATAAACACGGCAAGACATACATCAAGTGTTTTCAAATCAAAGACTCAATCCGAAAGGATAACTTCAAGAGGGAAACTCAACTCATCACAAGAGAGTAGAGGGGGAGAAACATCATAAGATCCAACTATAATAACAAAGCTCGCGATACATCAAGATCGTGCCATAGAGAAAACATGAGAGAGAGAGAGAGAGATCAAACACATAGCTACTGGTACATACCCTCAGCCCCGAGGGTGAACTACTCCCTCCTCGTCATGGATAGCGCCGGGATGATGAAGATGGCCACCGGTGATGAGTTCCCCCCCGGCAGGGTGCCGTAACGGACTCCCGGGAGGTTTTTGGTGGCTACAGAGGCTTGCGGCGGTGGGACTCCCGATCTATCTTGATTTTCGATGTTTTTAGTGTACGTAGGCTTATATAGGTGAAAGAAGTCGGTCGGGGGGGTGCTCGAGGGGCCCACGAGACAAGGGGGCGCGCCCAGTAGTGGGGGTGCGCCCTCCTATCTTGTGGCCTCCTCGAGGATTTTCTGACGTGAACTCCAAGTCTCCCGGATCATATTCTTCCAAAAAATCACGCTGCCAAAGGTTTCATTCCATTTGTACTCCGTTTGATATTCCTTTTCCTCGAAATACTGAAACAGGCAATAAAACAGCAATATGGGCTGGGCCTCCGGTTAATAGGTTAGTCCCAAAAGTAATATAAAAGTGAATAATAAAGCCCGTAATCATTCAAAACAGATAATAAAATAGCATGAATGCTTCATAAATTAAGGATACGTTGGAGACGTATCAATATCCAAATTATAGTTGAACATTCCAGGAGCTTCACAACCAACCTTGATGTTGCTCAATGTTATTGCAACTAATGAAGAAGAATCTCTGTGGGTTTCGTTTTCTGATGGAAATGGAACCGGGGCTGGAGACCTTTTCTTAAAAAAAATGCAGAAGAAGCTGCTAGCTCATGGGACATTGCTTCATTTTAGGTGAACTGTACCAAAAGGTCCCATGAATTGAATCATCCATGTTGGTGACTGAAAGAGCCAGCTTCAGCATCCCAGTCTAAGCAACCCCGGCCTTCATCCTTGCGACGCACGGTACACCTCGTTTGCCACTTGGTCGACCCTAGTGTCATTGATAAAATGAAGTAATAATACAGTTAAAATAGAGCGAGTGTCCTCTCTATCATTTCATTTCCAATGTAGATAAAGAAAGTGCTTCTCTTTGTTAATGTATGTTTCATCAACTAGACCCATTGTTAATGTTTAAGCGTTTCTCCAAACTGGGGTGCTTAATTTTAGTTGATCTGCACAAAAATAGAGATTTCAATGTCTCAAGGCGCATCCTTGTACTACCGCTGTACACTGATGTTCATCACTGGCAGAAGGTGTATCTGGGAGACTTGAGATGATTTCCAGTATGAGGCATACCATATGAGGCGTCGCAGGGCCCATCTCGCCCTCACAGCATGGCATACTATGATACTATCACAATATTTTCTTCTATTTATTTTGTGTGTTTCATCAACTAGTGCCACTATAATGTAATCACGCTTTTTCATTATCTGTGCAAACAGGGTTATTTAGCTGCATTTTGGTGGAACTACACAAATGTACGTATGGAAGACATATATGCAGAGTGTGAGGTGTGCCAAGTAAAATTTACCGACACCAACCATGCTCCATGCACGCATTGGCATCCACCACCTCCAGTGGGATGTGTGGCGCCCTCTGTGGACGGATCTTTCTCGGCAGAAAATCCTCTAACCAAATACTAGTAGCTTATATTGGCAGTTTTCTAGGGAGTACTCTTTTCTGAAAGAAGCACCAATCTATTTTTCTCTATTTGTACACTGTGTCACAACTTTGACCCAAAGGTCCAGAGCTATTTTAGGGTGATTGGCGTAGTACTCGGAAACTGATTGTAAGCATGATCTTCATTAGCTGTCACTGATTGTAAGCATCAGCGGGTGGAAAATTAGGTTAGTATGAAGCTTACCTTAAACCCTACCGCCGCCGTTGAAACAAGGCGAGCGTCGAGGGAACCGTGGAGAACGGCGGGGAAGCGACGTCACGCCATCCGGCCTCCTCTTGCGGTGGGAGAACGAATACTCCTGTGGCTCCGGCTGGCTCTCCACCCTCACGAACGGCACACCATACTCAATCGATTCGTTATCCTCTGGGTGCTCAACCTTCGTCCTGTACGCCCACCACCTCCGCCTGACTGTCGCCTCGGGCGAATCTGTCTGCTCCATCGCCCATAGGAGATACTCGATGAACTCGAAGGACTGCGGCGTGACTGCCGTCGAGGAGTACATGTACATCGCCGCCCTCATCGCCGCCGTGTCGCTCTTTCGCATACATTGCCACATGGCCAACACCTTCCTCGATATCTCCCACTCATTGTCAAACCAAGTAAGGATCTCCTTCAACCTGGCTAACTTTGCCTGGTCGCAGCCGGCGATCTGCCTGATTCGCTGCTGCATCCTTTCCATAGTTGTCCTTCTGAGTGGTCCGGTGCTAGCTTTGGAAGATGGGAGGAGAGACGGTGGTCTTGCAATAGAGAAGAGGGAGAGGCGAGACGGTGGTTTTGGAATGGAGATGATGGAGAGGAGAGGAGGTGGTTTTGCAATGGAGAAGAGGGAGAGGCGAGATGGTGGTTTTGGAATGGAGATGATGGAGAGGAGAGGAGGTGGTTTTGCAATGGAGAAGAGGGATAGGAGTGTGCGGCAGCGATTTAGGATTGGCCGAGAGGGTCGGCGCACTGTGACTGGATCAAAATCAAAATCAATTTACCCTTCAATTAAGAAAGCGACCCCACATTAACTAGTCTCCCTTTTATTTTGGGTCGTAATTGACCATGATTTTTGCAAATAAAATATATGTTATACGTTGCAAAAAATAATGTAATTTGAAAGTACATTCAGATATGAACCAAACAATACAATTTTTGGTGACATGCATTCACATTTTGCTTGTCAAATACACTATGTGGTGAAACTTTGACCCAAAATACGCAAAACAAATAAACACTTCCAAGACCAGCGCCGCTCTTCCGCTCTTATCCTCTTAAACCACCGCCACTCCTCTCCTGTTCCAATCTAAATCCAGCGCAGCTCCTCTCCTCTTCCATTTCAAAACCACCGCCCCTCCTCTCCTGTTCCAATCCAAAACCAGCATCGCTCCTCTCCCGTTCTAATCCAAAACCAGCGCTGCTCCTCTCCTCTTCCATTCAAAAACCACCGTCGGTGAGTGAAGGTGTTGTGGAGAAGTAGATCAATGGAGGAGTACAACCAATATGTGAGGATCGCAGACGGCGACCCTGTGAAGCTAGCTAGGATGTTGGAGATACATTCTTGGTTTGACAACAAGGACCAACTAGCAGCGACGGTGACATCCATGACCAAATATCTGCAATAAAGCAAAAAGGCGGCGATACTCCCGGAGGGAGTCGCGCGGGAGTACATAGAGCTGCTCCTCTGGGCCATGTAGCAAACATATTCGCCGAATCCGATCGTGAGGGAGTGGTGGTGGGAGTATTGATCCCAGATGGAGCATCCACCAGAGATTGAAGGATCGAGCATCTACAGGGTGCCGTTTGTGAGGGTGTCATGCCAGAGCGAGCCGGTGGAGTCTTCGTCGACCGAACCCACCTGCAAGAGGAGGAAAGAAGTTGGCCCGATGACGCTTCCCCGCCATCCTCTCCCTCACCGTTCACATTGTCTCACGGGGCGGTTGTCTGCCGCCGAGGAATAGGAGGGGACTGCCCCCCAGCCCAATAGTCGGGCAGGTTGTGAATTGTCAGGAGGAGCTTAGGGTTGTCAGTATTTGCAGGTTGTGAATTGTGTCTTGTGTTGTGTATTTTCAGAGTACTTTCAAATATGAATGTCTTTTGAATTTCAGATTTACAGTATTGAGCATATGAAGTATTTTATGAATTCTAGAGCTCTATTTTTAGCACTTAAAAATGTAGTTTCATAGGAGTATAAAAGTGCAGACAATGTGATTCTCAGAGAAGAAACTGCAAGTTTTAGTTTTAGATAAGAAACTACAAGTTCAGTTTTAGATAAGAAACTTCAACTTTCAGAGGCAGAGCATTTATATTAACACGGCCTTTTCAAATAGGGTTAACATCATGTTGGAAGTTTTATTCATGGTCGAAAATGGAACAACCAGCCAGTTAACATCATGCTGATCAACATTCATGCATAGCACATCTTCATATGATGCACAGTCAAAAACATATGCTATTTTCAAAATGCCCACACAATGTCGAGTGTGTGAAACACAGAGAAAATGAGGGATGGAGTTTTGGCAAGTATTGGACGTGGTGTGCGTAGATGACAATGGGGACCCACATGTCAATAAAGGCAGAGGCAAAAAAAATGGAGATATTTTCCTTGCACAGGTGGAATCGAACCCGGGCGGAACAACTGTCGGGTAGTGTCACTTGACCACTAGGCTAGTTCAGTAGTTTCGTTACTAATAAGGCACTTCCTCAGGTGGTCGGATCCCCTCCTGCGCCTTTGTGCGCTTGCTGCGATGCCGCTATCTGCCATTGTGAACATGCTGAACAAATGAGAGGAATCTGGAGAGGAGTGTATGTGGAGAGGCGAATAGTCGGGACCCACCAGGTCTATGGCCGTACGCAAGCAAGTGCCTCATCAAAAAAATACTTCCTCCTAATGCTATACTGACGTTGGGGCCCACGGGTTTGTCAACATAGTTACATTTTTTTAGGTGCTTCAACATAGTTACTATAGGAGATAAATTCACAACGAAGCCGGGGAGCTGGCAGGTATCATTTATTATCACTGGGGCAGCAAGTATCAGCTGGGTTTTGGGCTGTCCCGTCTAGGCTTTGTTTTTTAACATGCACAGCCCACGACCTCGGATGGGAGGTCCATAGGCCTATTTGTATTTTCTTGAGGGCCATCAGGTATCGACCGGCCTATGGACCTCCCATCCGAGGTTTTATTTTTCCTGAAACATCGGCAGCCCAATTTTTGTATTTTTTGAAGAAAACGCAGAGGTCTGTTTTATTTTTCTATATAAGAATAGGAATGCCTAGTCCAACTTATGTTTCCCTTCTAACTATATTATATATATTTAAATTATTTTATATGTTATTATATATTATTTTTATTGTCATCATATATTTAACAGATATGTAAGAAAACAATATCCCACATCTTATTAACTTATAAAAATAATTTCTTAACAATAAAATCCTAATTTTTTTGGCACGAAAATCCTAGTGATTGTGTACAAAAGCTTGGTAAGATTTAACGATGAATGTAATAATAAATCACTTATTATTTAAATATATTTATAACGAAATGCTCAGCCCCTATTTATCTTTTGATAACATTGCTGGCCCAACCCAACATTATAATTAGAATCAGCCCAGCAAAATCATGTATTTCGAGAAAGTGCAACTGACCTGTAATTTTTTAGGAAAAAAATAAATGGGCCGCATGGACGCTACATTATTTGTTCACCCAGCCCATCTAATGGACTGTAACTAAAAAAAAGATCAAATTGACTGTAAATTCTACCCCGCAAAAAAAGACAGTAAATTCTGAAAAAATGGGTCGAATACGTGCCACATTTTTGGAGGCTGAAATGTGGGCCAATAGGTCGAAGCCAACGCAAGTCGTTGTCAACTTAGTCAACAAATGATTCTGACATTGTTAGCCATTGGATTTACATCCAATGACCGGCATCCATCTCCAATCTCTCGTCTTCTTCCTCCAGCGCTACCGGGACCATCTCCCGCCTCCTGCTGCTAGCAGCTCTGCTTAGCACGCTTCGCAGTGAAGCGCTACTCCACTGTTGGCCAGTCCACCCCTCCACACCTCTTGTTCTTCTCCATTGACTACCGAACCACACCGCACCAGAACCAGTTAACCCTCATACACCTCTCCATCTGCGACTCTACTCCCGCGTCTTCCCATCTCTGGCTCATTGCTGTTCGGGGCCTCGCCGTCATCCACCACCTTGGATGCGCTTGGTACGGCATGGTCAACATGGTCAACGAACGACACCATCGGAAGTAGACTGTACGTGGAGACGCTGACAGCTGGGTCCACGGCCGCACGCAAAGAAATACCTCCTTATTATGCACAAAATAACGATTCCTCCACCTGACAGCAGGGACCCACCGGAAGGGCCTCTGTATTTCACGAAAAAAATGTTCCCCCGCTGATAGGTCGGCCCACCAGCTATATCTTCGCACGCAAGGAAGTGCCTCCTTATTACGCACAAAAAAATAAATACCCCCCTCCTAGCTGGGACCCACCATAGTGGGAGGTTGACTTGTGGGCCAACTAAGTTGACGGAGGCGGAGGGCTTTGTCAACTTAGTCAATATGAACGATTCTAGCTCTAGTGACCGTACGATGTCCATCCAACGGCCGTAGTGCTTCTTCAACCTCTGGTCTTCTTGCTCCAGCCGCCCAAACCAGCGCCGGTCGTGCCGCATGCTCCTGCCTCCCGTGGTCGACTGTGATGCCGCGGAGGCCTCACTGCCCCCTACTACTCCCACCATTGGCCAGGCCATCCCTCTACTCACCCACACCCCCTGTTATTCTGCGGCGACGGCAGCCTCACACCGCAGTCGAACCAGTGAACCGTCATACTCCTCTACGCGTGGGCATCCACTGCCGCGTCTTCCCCGGCTCTGCGTCGTCCCCTTCCTATGCCTCACCGTCGTCCACCGCCCTGGTGCTCTCGGCGCGGAGTGGTCAACGTGGTCAAGGAACGACTTCCATCGGAAGAGTACTGTACGTTGATAGGCTGACAGCTAGGTCCAGGGCAGTCGTAAGGAATTGACTCCTTATTACGCGCAAAATAATTATTCCTCCACCTAACAGCAGGGACCCACCGGACGGGCAACCATATTTCATGAAAAAAAATGTTTCCCCCTAACTGTTGGGACCCACCAGTTACATCTTCGCACGCAAGGAATTGCGTTCGGGCAAAAAAATGATGTGCCCCCTGACTGCTGGGACCCACCAGCTACATCTTCGCACGCAAGGAAGTGTCTGATAGTCGGGACCCACCTGGTCGAAACATATGTTGCGTTGTCATTCTGGTCGCAAACGTGTACGTACATACTGTTCGATGTAGAGGCGCGCACGTGTCGTAGTAGAGGCGTGCACATAGCATGTACACGTACATACAGCAGCCAGTGTGCAAGAAACAAAATATGGCCACGTACGTACATACGGGCGAGGTCTCGAACGCCTACTCGCGCATACGTATGGCCAGGGCTCGTGTACATGGCTAGGTCGGAACGGAGAAACGGCGTCGTCGTCGTGTTCATGGGGATCCAACCAGCTAGGCTGGAATAGAATGTGTCGCCGTGTTCATTGGGAGGGCTTGGACGGAACAGCCGATGGAAACGAGGCCTGGTGTACCGCACAACAGAGGAAACGGCATTCTGTTTGACCGGCCACATTCGAAACGGGATCATGTTCATCGGGAGGGGTCTGGCGTACCGCAAAACGGAGGAAACGGACTTCTGTTGGACCTCCTACGGTCGAAACAGGGTCCTGTTGATCAGGAGGGGTGTGGCATACCGCAAAACAGAGGAAACGGACTTGTGGTGGAGCGCTATGGTTGAAACGGGGGTCTTGTTCATCGGGAGGGGTGTGGCGTACCACAAAACGGGACTCCACGGGATACTGTTCATCTTCAACGTCAACCTCCTCCAGCCTCCACGGGCTACTGTTCATCCACCATCGACCCCCTGCATCCTCCACCTGCGACTGTTCATCCACGGGCTCATGTTCATCCAGCCTCCACCGCGCGCTACTCCACCGGCTACTGTTCAACCATCCCTCTCCACGGGCTCCTGTTCAACCACCCCTCCACGGGCTACTATTCATCCAGCTCTCCATCGTCTACTGTTCATCCAGCCCTCCACGGAGTCGTCCTGTTCATCCATCCCTCCACGGGGTCCTGTTCATCCAGCCCCAACCGGCTCGATCGATCGGGGTCCTGTTCATCCAGAGGCAACACCACGGGGTCCTGTTCATCCACCCCCACCGGGAACTGTTCATCCAAACCCCCTAGCAATGCTCACTGTTCATCAAGGGAAGGAGGCAGCAGTGTTTGATCGGCTTCAGTTAGCAGCAGTAGCGAAGGAATCACTCGGGTTCATTAACATAGCTAGTGCAATCGCTCAGGTTTAGCTAGAGCCCAACGCCTCGATCGGGTTCAGTTAGAACCCAACGCCTTGCACACACGCACGTACGTGTACGAGAGAAACGTGCATCACTCGGCCCCCGACCACCCACCGTAACCGGGAACTCGCCAAAATTTTCCTCGCCCTCGCTTCTACCATGGTTTTTTCCGTCATGGACGGCCCAAAGAATGTCATGCAGCTGCGTCTCTGGCCCGCCCAGGACGAAAAGCCCATTTTCTGTCATGATTTTTTGTAATAGAAGTAGGAGCCCACCACATCTATGATGATACCGGGTTTTGTCACAATTATCGTCATAGAATTGTCACAAGTATGACAGGAAAAAAATTCATTCGGCCCAAAATGTCACGGATGTGTCTTTTTTTTGTAGTGCACGTGAAGGATTCTCGTTGTAGGGTGTTGCAATATGTTCATGATTCGCTTACAATGGGTTGCTGGAGTGACAGAAGCTTAAACCCGAGTAAGGGGGTTGTTGCATATGGGATAAAGGGGACTTGATACTTCAATGCAATGGTTGTCTTAATGATCTTCAGTAGTTGCGGATGCTTGCTAGGGTTCCAATCATAAGTGTATATGACCCAAGAAGAGAAAGTATGTTAGTTTATGCCTCTCCCTCATATGAAATTGCAATAATGATTACCGATCTTGTTAACAATCTACTAGGACAATTCCGCACACCGAACCATCATTATTCCACACTCACTATTTCTAATATATTCTAACTTTATGTTAACAGCACCTACTTTTATATTTTAGTTCTCTGATATCATGCAAAGTTATCCCCTTCATACCCATAACGTGGTTCTATTTCTCATTTCTAGATGAAAGCAAATGTTCGGTGTACATAGAGTGATATCTATGGTAGATAGGACTTGAGAGAATATTGATCTTACATTTAGCTCCTTGTGGGTTTGATACTCCATACTTATCACTTCCCCTTCCAAATAAAGTGCTTCATTTCTTATGGTGTTTATCTACAAACAACATACCAGTACGGACGAAGCTACAAAGAAAATGTATGGAGGTCGATACTCGATGTCCTGTATGCTTTACATTTGATGAAGTGGGGGGACATTGCCTTTTTATGTGCAAGTCAAGGATGTGTGGAGGAGTTTAAACCTGGAGCATGTTAGGTTGCTTCTGGCTGGCTGTACTAGTGCTTTAAGCACCCTAGAACAAATTCTTGATCTTGCAGAGGACGATAAAATAAAAACGTGTTTGCTTATTTGGCGCTGGTGGCATGTACGCAATCAGGCAAACTTGGGCGAAGACTCTATCTCGCCTGAAGATGTTTGCTCTTCTATTGAGTATCATGTATCAAATGTAATGAAGAGCAAAAAGACTGCTAAAGGGCATAAGCAGAAGCTGGACCAGAAATGGTCTCGGCCCTCCAAATGTTTTCCTCAAGATTAATACAGATGCATCCTTTCACAGGGACACCAACTCCGGCGGCTGGGGATTCATCATCAGAGATGACCAAGACAGGGCGATGGTTGCAGGGTGATACATCCTTTTTGCATCATGTTTACCTACTATTATTTATGTTTTTATTACATAATAATGCTTTTCGGAGTAATTCTAATGCCTTTTCTCTCATAATATGCAAGATACACACAAAGGGGGAGAATTCCGGCAGTTGGAAATCTGGACCTGAAAAAGCTACGTCAGGCTACCTATTCTGCACAACTCCAAATGAGCTAAAACTTTACAAGGATTTTTATGGAATAAATAAGAAATACTTAAGCAAATAAGTACCGAAGGGGGCCACCCTGGTGAGCACAAGACACCAGGGTGTGTCTGGGCCCCCAGGCGCGCCCTGGTGGGCTGTGCTCATCTAGGCCCACCTTTGGTGCCCCTCTTCTGGTACATAAGTCATTTTGACCTAGAAAAAACAAGAGAGGACTTTTGGAACCTGGGCAGGAGCACTTTTGCCCTCCGATGGAGCGATTCCGCCGCCTCCCGGAGGGGGAAATCATTGTCATCATCATCACCAACAAATCTCCCATCTTGGGGAGGGCTATCTTCATCAACATCTTCAACAACACCAATTCCTCTCAAACCCTAGTTCATCTCTTGTGTTCAATCTTTGTACGGGAACTATAGATTGGTGCTTGTGGGTGACTAGTAGTGTTGATTACATCTTGTAGTTGATTACTATATGGTTTATTTGGTGGAAGATTATATGTTCAGATCCATTATGCTATTTAATACCCCTTTGATATTGATCATGATTATCATTTGTGAGTAGTTAATTTTGTTCTTGAGGTCACGGGAGAAATCCAGTTGCAAGTAATCATGTGAACTCGATATGTGTTCAATATTTTGATGATATGTATGTTGTGATTCCCTTAGTGGTGTCATGTGAACGTCGACTACATGACACTTCACCATATTTGGGCCTAAGGGAATGCATTGTGGAGTAGTTATTAGATGATGGGTTGCGAGAGCGACAGAAGCTTAAATGCTACTTTATGCGCGATTCCGTAATGGACCGTTTGGATCCAAAAGTTTAATGCTATGGTTAGAATTTATTCTTAATACTTTTCTCATAGTTGCGGATGCTTGCGAGGGGGTTCATCATAAGTAGGAGGTTTGTTCAAGTAAGAACAGCACCTAAGCACCGGTCCACCCACATACCAAATTATTAAAGTAGCGAACACGGATTAAGCCAACATGATGAAAGTGACTAGTTGAAATTCCTGTGTACCCTCAAGAACACTTTGCTTATCATAAGAGACCGTTTTTGACCTGTCCTTTGCCTCAAAAGGATTGGGCTACCTTGCTGCACTTTTGTTACTAATGTTGTTACTTGCTCGTTATAAATTATCTTGCTATGGAACTACTCTATTACTTACAATTTCAGCACTTGCAGACATTACCTTACTGAAAACCGCTTGTCATTTCCTTCTGCTCCTTGTTGGGTTCGACACTCTTACTTATCGAAAAGGCTACAATTGACCCATATACTTGTGGGTCATCAAGGCTATTTTCTGGCACCGTTGCCGGGGAGTGAAGCGCTTTTGGTAAGGAAACATTATTACAACGTGCTGAAATTTATTGTCACTTGTTACTATGGAAAACAATCCTTTGAAGGGTTTGTTCGGGGTATCTTCACCTCGACAGGAACCACAATTAGTTGCCCCTCAACCTACTACACCTACTAAAAATATTGAATATGAAATTCCTTCGGGTATGGTAGAACAACTGCTAGCTAATCCTTATGCAGGAGATGGAAGCGAACATCCTGATATGCACTTGATATATGTGGATGAAATTTGTGGATTATTTAAGCTTGCAGGTTTGCCCGGAGATGAAGCTAAGAAGAAGGTTTTCCCTTTATCTTTGAAGGGAAAGGCATTGAATGGTATAGTCTATGCGATGATATTGGATCTTGGAACTGGAATTGGTTGAAATTGGAATTCCATAAAAAAGTTACCCTATGCATCTAGTTCATCGTGATTGGAATTATATATATAATTTTTGGCCTCGTGAAGGAGAAAGTATCGCCCTAGCTTGGGGGAGGCTTAAGTCAATTTTATATTCATGCCCCAATCATGAGCTCTCAAAAGAAATAATTATTCAGAATTTTTATGCTTGGCTTTCTCGTAATGATCAATCCATGCTCGATTCTTCTTGTACTGGTTCTTTTATGAAGAAGACTATTGAATTCTGGTGGGATCTTTTAGAAAGAATTAGACCCAACTCTGAAGATTGGGAACTCGACGAAGGTAAAGAGTCAGGTATTGAACAAAAGTTTGATTGTGCTAAATCTTTTATGAATATCGATGCTTTTCAAAAGTTTAGCACTAAATATGGACTTGACTCAGAGATAGTAGCTTCCTTTTGTGAATCTTTTGCTGCTCATGTTGATCTCCCTAAGGAGAAGTGGTTCAAATATCACCCACCCATTAAAGAAGAAATTAAAGAACCGGTAAAAGCTAAAGAAGAAAATATCATTTACAATGTTGATCCAGTTGTTCCCACTGCTTATATTGAAAAACCACCTTTCCCTATTAGGATGAAGGAACATGCTAAATTTTCAACTGTGGTCAACAAAAGTTATATTAGAACACCTAAACTAGCTGAACAAATCAAAGTTGAACCTAGTGTTTCTATGGCTAAAGATCTCTTGGTTGATAATATTGATGGGCATGTTATTTACTTTTGTGATGAAGCTGCTAGAATTGACAAACCCGATGAAAAAGATAAACATAGACCAGTTGTTGGCATGTCTATTGTCTCAGTTAAGATAGTAGATCATTTTTATCATGGTTTATGTGATATAGGTGCTAGCGTGAGTGCTATTCCTTTTTCTTGTATGAAGGAATTAAGAATGAAATAGCACCCGCTGAAATAGAAGACATAGATGTTACTATTAAGCTTCCCAATAGAGATAATATATGACCGATTGGGATTGTTAGAGACGATGAAGTCTTGTGTGGGAAAATAAAATACCCTACTGATTTTCTTGTTCTTGGTTCCCCGCAAGATGACTTTTGTCCAATTATCTTTGGTAGACCTTTCTTGAACATCGTCAATGCTACAATAAATTGTGAGAAACAAACTGTCGGTGTTAGCTTTGGTGATGAATCTCATGAATCTAATTTTTCCAAGTTTAGTAGAAAACCTCATAAGAAAGATTTGCCTAGTAAGGATGAAATTATTGCTCTTGCTTCTATTGATGTACCTCCTACTGATCCTTTAGAACAATATTTGCTAGACCATGAAAATGATTTGCATATGCGTGAAAGAAATGAAATAGATAGAATCTTGTTCGAACAACAACCTCTGATTAAACACAATCTACCTATTGAAACTCTAGGAGATCCTCCTCCACCTAAAGGCGGTCCTGTGTTTGAATTAAACAATTGCCAGACACTTTGAAATATGCTTATCTTGATGAGAAAAAGATATATCATGTTCTTATTACTGCTAACCTTTCAGAACATGAAGAAGAAAGATAATTGAAAGTTCTAAGGAAGCACCGAGCTGCTATTGGATATACTCTTGATGATCTTAAGGGTATTATTAGTCCCACTCTATGTTAGCACAAGATTAATATGGAACCTAATGCTAAACCCGTAGTTGATCACCAACATCGATTAAATCTGAAAATGAAAGAAGTGGAAAGAACGGAAATATTGAAACTTCTAGAAGCAGGTATAATCTATCCTATAGCTGATAGTAGATGAGTAAGTCCTGTTCATTGTGTCCCTAAGAAGGGAGGTATAACTATTGTTCCTAATGATAAGAATGAACTCATTCCACAAAGAATTCTTAGAAGCTATAGAATGGTAATTGATTTTAGAAAATTAAATAAAGCAACTAGAAAAGATCATTACCCTCTGCCTTTTATTGATCAAATGCTAGGAAGATTATCTAAGCACAAACATTTTTGCTTCCTTGATGGATATTCTAGTTTTTCAAAAATACCTGTTTCTCAACCTGATCATGAAAAGACCACTTTTACTTGTCCTTTTGGAACTTATGGTTATAGACGTATGCCTTTTGGTTTATGCAATGCACCTTCTATGTCTCAAAGATGTATGACTGCTATATTTTCTGATTTTTGTGGAACGATTGTTGAGGTTTTCATGGATGACTTCTCTGTCTATGGGAAGTCTTTTGATGATTGTTTAAGAAATCTTGATCGAGTTTTGCAGAGATGTGATCAAACAAATCTTGTCTTGAGTTTGCAGAAGTGCCACTTTATGGTTAACGAAGGTATTGTCTTCGGCCATAAAATTTCTGAAAGAGGCATTGAAGTGGAAAAAGCCAAGGTTGATGCAATTGAGAAAATGCCATGTCCTAAAGACATCGAACGTATTCGTAGTTTCCTTGGTCATGCTGGTTTATATAGGAGATTTATCAAAGACTTTTCTAAAATTTCTAGGACTCTCACAAATCTTTTGCAAAAGGATATTCCTTTTGTTTTTGATGATGATAGTTTGGAAGCCTTCTAAACATTAAAGAAAGCCTTAATTTCTGCACCTGTTGTTCAACCACCTGATTGGAACTTACCTTTTGAGATTATGTGTGATGCTAGTGATTATGCTGTTGGTGCTGTTCTAGGACAAAGAGTTGATAAATAATTAAATGTTATCCATTATGCTAGTAAAACTCTAGAAAATGCTCAATGAAATTATGCTACTACTGAAAAAGAATTCTTAGCAGTGGTGTTTGCTGGTGATAAATTTAGGTCCTACATTGTTGATTCCAAAGTGACCATTCACACCAATCATGCTGCTATAAAATATCTTATGGAAAATAAAGATGCTAAACCTAGACTCATTAGGTGGGTTCTTCTGCTACAAGAATTTGATTTGCACATCACAAATAGAAAAGGAGTAGAGAACCCCGTAGCTGATAACTTGTCTAGGCTTGAAAATATTCTTGATGACCCACAACCTATTAATGATAGCTTTCCTGATGAACAGGTAGCTGCAATAAATGTTTTTAATAGTACACCTAGGTATGCTGACTATGCTAATTATATTGTTGCTAAATACATACCACCTAGCTTCACATATCAACAAAAGAAAAAAAATTCTTCTATGATTTAAGACACTACTTTTGGGATGACCCACATCTCTATAAAGAAGGAGTAGATGGTATTATTAGACGTTGTGTACCTGAGCATGAACAGGAACAAATCCTACAGAAATGTCACTCCGAAGCTTATGGAGGGCATCATGCGGGAGATAGAACTACTCATAAGGTATTGCAATCTGGGTTTTATTGGCCTACTCTCTTCCACTACAGGAAACAACAAATTTGCCGTCTGTGGATCACAGACGACAAAGACCTAAATACAGACGGCAAAGATTTTGCCGTCAGGAAGCAGATGGCAAAGTCAGACGACAAAGATAAATTGGCAAAGAATACTTTGTCGTTAGCTTTTAATCTGATAGACGGCAAAGAATTTGCCGTCAGCCAAAACTTCTTCGCCTTCTGCCTTATAAATCACAGACGGCAAAGAGCTCACTTTGACGTCTGGAAAATAAAACACAGACGGCAAAGAATCTTTGCCGTCTGCTGAAAAAATATAGACGCCAAAGAATCTTCGCCGTCCGTAATTTTTGTTGCAGACGGCAAAGTGAGCTCTTTGTCGTCTGTAATTTTTCTCGCAGATGGCAAAGTCTATTTTCCCGTCAGTTTTTCTTTGTCGTTTGTTGATACCAGCAAACCATTTCTTTGTCGTCTGCCCGACGAAAAGCTAACGGCAAAGACGCCCCCTGACGACAAATTATCTGTTTCCCGTAGTGTTCAAGGATGCACGTAAGTTCGTCTTATCTTGTGATGAATGCCAAAGAATAGGTAACATCTGTAAGCGACAAGAAATGCCCATGAATTATTCACTTGCTATTGAACCATTTGATGTTTGGGAATTTGATTTCTTGGGACCTTTTCCTTCCTCTAATGGGTATACTTATATTTTGGTTGCTGTTGATTATGTTACTAAGTGGGTAGAAGCTATTCCAACTAGTAGTGCTGATCACAACACCACTATTAATATGCTTAAAGAAGTTATTTTCCCAAGGTTAGGAGTCCCTAGATATTTAATGATAGATGGTGGTTCAAACTTTATTCATGGTGCTTTCCGTAAAATGCTTGACAAGTATGATGTTAACCATAGAATTGCATCACCCTATCATCCTCAGTCTAGTGGTCAAGTCGAACTTAGCAATAGAGAAATAAAACTAATCCTACAAAAGACTGTCAATAGGTCCCGGAAGAATTGGCCTAAGAAACTAGATGTTGCACTTTCGGCTTATAGAACAGCATATAAAAATCCCATGGGCATGTCCCCTTATAAAATGGTTTATGGAAAAGCTTGCCATTTGCCTCTTGAGTTAGAACATAAAGCATATTGGGCAATTAAAGAACTCAACTTGCTGATGAAAAGAGGTTATTTGATATTAGCTCATTAGATGAATGGAGAACTCAAGCTTATGAAAATGGAAAGTTATTTAAAGAAAACTTTAAAAGATGGCATGACAAAAGAATCCAAAAGCGTGAGTTCAAAGTTGGAGAATATGTTCTTTTGTACTACTCTCATTTCAGATTTTTTACAGGAAAACTCCTCTCCAAATGGGAAGGACCCTATGTTATCGAGGAGGTTTACCGATCTGGAGCTATCAAAATAAATAATGTCGAAGGTACTAATCTGAAGGTTTTTAATGGACAATGAATAAAACATTATATCTCAGGTACGCCCATTAATGTTGAAAGCAATATTATCTAAACTATGACACTTGAAGAACATATAAAAGAAACCTTCCGAAACACTCCAGAATCATGAAAAAGAGGAGGTACGTGATACGGTAAGTAAACTGACTCTGAAAAATCCGCAAAAATATTTTTTGTCAGTTTTGGAATATTTAAAAAAATTGGAAAAATAAGAAACTACCAAGAAGGTTACCCTGGTGGGCACAAGACACCAGGGCGCGCGCCAGGCGCGCCCAGGTGGGTTGTGCCCACCTCGGGTACTTTCCGGACTCCATTTTTCTTCCGTTTTGCTTGTTTCCCAAGATAAAAAAATCTTTATATACCCCCCGAACCTGTTGACCTCCGTATCGCGGAGAAATCCCCTGTTTTCTTTTCTCGTTGTTTTCTGTCAGATCTGTTGAGCCAGGCATCATTTCTTCTTCTTCCTCTAACAATATGGGAGAGGATGCTTGGTTGATGAAGATCGAGCTGAAGAGGGAAGAGCCCATTGGAGTAGACAAGGAGGACAAGACCAAGGAGGCCATCGGAGATCAAATGTCGGTGATCGAGCAAGTCCTACCTACCGATGAGGAAGAGGAAGATATCCTTAAACCTTACTATGCTCATCTTACACCCATTGATATTGCAGCCTTCAGGATCATTGAAACGGTTCATGTGCAAAATAAGCACCTCACTCATGAAAATATTCTGCATCAAGAGCACATCACCTCCCTTCGGAGCATCATCCGTAGATTGGATAATCTCTTGGTCTTTAAGGACCGGATCGCTACTACTTCACCACCACCTCCTCCTTCTTCATCACCAAAAGAAAATTGAGTATCGGGTATGGGCACTTCCCTTGGCTTTCGCCAAGCTTGGGGGAGGTGCCCCGGTAATGTATCACCTCCATTACTTTTCTTAGTTCGATCCGTAGTTATATTTTTCTTTAGATGACTAAAAGTTTAGTTCAATCCTTTCTTTTCGAGAGTTTGCTTAGTGATCTATCTTTGTAATCGTGTGCGAGATATATAATAAAGTTTAGTTTGATTTTGCTTCTTTTACTTTCATGTTTCAATAAAAAGGAAGGAAATAAAAGAAAAAGATCATATGCTAATCTTATGGTAAGTGATGACACCACATAAGGAAAAGTATAAGTAGAAAATTTTATTGTAGATTAAAAAACCTAGCATTGGTCAATGATGCAACTAATGAAAGAATTAATAAGGGAAGAGAAGATTCACATGCAAATACACTATCCTGGAAATCTTTTGTGATTGTGAGCACCCATCAAAATATTATATGCCAAAATTGTTGACGTTCGGCAACGAAGACAATGTAATGATTTATGTTTGTTCATATTAACATAGAAGTTATATTGTCATAGATCCTTCAACATGTGGTGTTTGCCCCTATCTTTGCTAGCCAAAAATTCCGCACTAAGTAGAGATACTACTTGTGCATCCAAAACCCTTAAACCTAAATCTTGTTTTGAGAGTCCACCACATATGGATTGAGTAAGATCCCTCGAGTAAGTTGTCATCGGTGCAAAAAGGCAATAAAAATTGCTTCCAAAAGTGTTAGATCATTTAGTGTAAGAGAAAATTGAGCGTTGTACGAACTTGTAATGGCGAAGAATAAAAGCGACAAACTGCATAATAAAGGTTACCATCATAAGGGTAATACAACGTGACGTTCTCTTGCACTAAGGGGTTGAGCATACAAACAAAATCGCATGGAAACCTCTTCTTCCCTCTGCGAAGGGCATATCTTTTACTTTTATGTACTTACTTTCATGCAAGAGTCAAAGTTTTTCTTTCTATTCCTTTTTATTTTCTCCTTTGGCAAGCATCATGTGGTGAGGAAAGATCTAAGCACATATATCCAGTTGAATATGGATAGCATGAGTTATTATTGTTGACATCACCCTTGAGGTGAATACGCTGGGAGGCGAAACTATAAGCCCCTATCTTTCTATGTGTTCGGTTGAAACGTTTTGCTCATGTGTGTGCGGTGAGTGTTAGCAATCATAGAAGACTAAATGATGGTTGAGCATGTGAACTTGCCAAAAGGCTCCGATACGTGACCCTTCCTGCAAAGATGATGAATTGTAGTTGCAAAGTTGACTGAGAACATAGTTTGTTGGTTTCCAATAGAGTTTATACTTTATACTTTGATGTTGTGATGAATTGTTACTTGTTCATGAGAAGTCTATGATAAAAGTTATGATAAAGGTTTTATGTTAAAGTTTGTTGCTGTCATAATAAGTTACATGATGCTGCTATGTCCGTATTTTGCTTTTATCGACACCTCTCTCTCCAAGCATGTGGACATGTTTTTCGATTTCGGTTTTCGCTTGAGGACAAGCGAGGTCTAAGCTTGGGGGAGTTGATATGTCCTTTTTGCATCATGTTTAACTATTGTTATTTATGTTGTTTTATTGCATAATAATTCTTTTTGGAGTAATTCTAATGCCTTTTCTCTTATAATATGCAAGATACACACAAAGGGGGAGAATTCCGGCAACTGGAAATCTGGACCTGAAAAAGCTACGTCAGGCTACCTATTCTGCACAACTCCAACTGAGCTGAAACATTACGAGGATCTTTTATGGAATAAATAAGAAATCCTGGAGAAAATAAGTACCGGAGGGTCCTCCCTGGTGAGCACAAGACACCAGGGCACGCCTGGTCCCCCAAGCGCGCCCTGGTGGGTTGTGCTCATCCAGGCCCACCTCCGGTGCCCCTCTTTTGGTACATAAGTCATTTTGACCTAGAAAAAACAAGAAGAGGACTCTCAGAGGGGGAAATCATCGTCATCATCATCACCAACAACTCTCCCATCTTGGGGAGGGCTATGTTCATCAACATATACAATGGCACCAATTCCTCTCAAACCCTAGTTCATCTCTTGTGTTCAATATTTGTACCGGAACTATAGATTGGTGCTTGTGGGTGACTAGTAGTGTTGATTACATCTTGTAGTTGATTACTATATGGTTTATTTGGTGGAATATTATATGTTCAGGTCCATTTTGTTATTTAATACCCCTCTGACCTTGAGCATGATTATCATTTGTGAGTAGTTACTTTTGTTCTTGAGGTCACGGAAGAAATAATGTTGCAAGTAATCATTTGAACTTGATATGTGTTCGATATTTTGATGATATGTATGTTTAGATTCCCTTAGTGGTGTCATGTGAACGTCGACTACATAACACTTCACCATATTTGGGTCTAAGGGAATGCATTGTGGAGTAGTTATTAGATGATGAGTTGCGAGAGTGACAGAAGCTTAAACCCTAGTTTATGCGCTATTCCGTAAGGGACCGATTGGATCCAAAAGTTTAATGCTATGGTTAGAATTTATTCTTAATACTTTTCTCGTAGTTGCGGATGCTCGCGAGAGGGTTAATCATAAGGAGGTTTGTTCAAGTAAGAACAGCACCTAAGCACCGGTCCACCCACATACCAAATTATCAAAGTAGCGAACACGAATTAAGCCAACATGATGAAAGTGACTAGATGAAATTCTCGTGTACCCTCAAGAACACTTTGCTTATCATAAGAGACCGTTTTGGCTTGTACTTTGCCTCAACGGATTGGGCTACCTTGTTGCACTTTTGTTACTACTGTTGTTACTTGCTCGTTACAAATTATCTTGCTATCAAACTACTCTGTTACTTACAATTTTAGCACTTGCAGATATTAACTTATTGAAAACCGTTTGTCATTTCCTTCTGCTCCTCATTGGGTTCGACACTCTTACTTATCGAAAAGGCTACAATTGACCCCATATACTTGTGGGTCATCACAGGGTCGGGCAACCTAGCACATATCTCGCTAAAGCTTTGGCTTTGTTATATGATATAAAAATGTCTATTCAGATGGGATACGACAAGGTTTTGTTTGAAACTGATTCCACGCAGCTAATGAGGGCAGTGAAATCTAAAGATTATGATCTAGAGATTTTAGGAGCTATTTTTAGAAGCATCAAATTCCAACTGTATGTGGGATTTTCTGTTGGTAGTGTTGTGTCGTGCCCTCGGGCTTGTAACATGGTAGCACATGTTTTAGCTGTGTATGGAGCTAATCTAGGAGTTGATGTGTGTGAGACCTGGAGGGGCTAACTCCCAGATTGTGTATTGAACTATGTAAAGGGCGATTTGCCCAGTACTATAATATAGTGGAATGCACTTGGTGTTCCCTTAAAAAAAGCACCGTCGGAGCGACTCTGGCCGCCGCTCGGGGCTTGTGCGCCAGCGCCGCCTTGATGACAGGAGAGCTGGGGTGGATCAGGCCGGGGACGGAGTGCATTAGTAGTGCAGTTCGGCAAACAGGACAGGGGCAGCGACGGCATGGTCATCTTCTCCGTCGTCGACCGGCTCTACCCCAGTGTACGTCCTGAACATGCACGACCGGCTTTTACATTGCTGAAGGATAGACACCACTTCGACCGGCCCAGGCTCCGGCCACAACGGCAACACGGGCGACACTAATTAGCACAGCGCTGACATTTGGGAGCACTACCGGAGCCCGAGACAGATGAGTTGGATGGGCATGCTTTGCAACACCGCACCCTCAGCCACCGTCATCTGTCCAGGATTCCATTGCAAACTCCTTTTTACCGGTGGTGGGAGGTACCGGCGAGGAATCTGTCGTCCGCGTGTGATTTAAGATCAACGTGTGTGCCACCTTTTGTTCTCATATTTTTCTTTTATGAAAGCAATACGTAGCAAAATACATCGGTGGTACCCACCACGCCCACGACCTGCTTCATCTCACCCAAACGACACGTCTCACGGTTGCTCCTCCGCCAACCCATCGCCATCGCGGCTCCATGCTCTGACAGCCCGCCGCCATCGCAGCCCCGTGCTCCGGCAGCCCACCGCCACCGCTGCTCCGTACTCCGGCAGCCTGTCGCCATAGAAGACCAAATCTGGCCTCCCCTACGCAGCAACGTCTAGATCTGGATGCTCCGGCCGTCGTGATGCTACCAATGCGGTGCGTAGATGGGGACCCCCATGAGATTCCTCCGATCACGACCGGCAGTTCGTCACCGTCAAATCCGTAGCCTCCTTCCCCAACTCTTCTGGTGAGCTAAGAAGCCAATTTTCTCCTCCCTTTTCTCCTGTTCTTCATGATTTTTTTGCATCATATTGGTTCTTACCCAGATAAACGACGATTATCCTCTGAAGATTTGGGAGCATTGAAAGAAATCGCGGCTGCCAATGTTTTCTATTTTTCTGATTTTTTCTCAGCTTGTGATGTACGTTCAGTGTTAGATTTGTGAAGGTGGAATCTTGTTTTGTGAAATGTGGAAGAGATTTATGATTCATATGAATTTATTTGTTTCCTTCTGAAATTCACTCAAGTGAAAGTGAAATCTAGTTTTGTGATATATGGAAGAGATTTATGGTTCATATATGTGAAATATGGCACCTATCTAATTTTGTGACACATGCAAGAGTTATTTGGTTCAGATTTGCGAAAGAAAGTGATATTAGTCCATATTTGATTTAGGGATAATTGGTTTTATGCCCCTAGTTGTGTCCCACTCGACAGGATTGCCCCTAATTTCCAAAAGCCAGCGGTTCTGTCTAACCCACTTTGGTCGTCTTGTGCTTTTGCCCTTTGACTGTTTAACCGTCACTTTGAAAACTTCATAACTAATTCATACTAAATCGGAAAAATGCAAATAAGATACCAAAATGTTTGAAAAAACATCACCTGTATGTCAATGTCACTTGCATTCATGAAAAAAGTGTTGGTAAATGCCCATCCGAGTTTTAGCTCTTATCACACTACCATGAACAGTAAAATCTTAAAAAGTTCAAAAAAATCCAAAAAAATTGGTGTCAAAGAATGACAAATGTTTTAAGTGCTTGCCAAGTTTCATCGGGGAATGACATTTGTGGAAGTCGTGGCAAAAAAGCAATCTATTTTGGAGTGTTGATTGTTTTTTTGACATGACTTCCACAAATGTCATTCCCTCATGAAACTTGGCAAGCACTGAAAGCATTTGCCATTCTTTGACACCAATTTTTTTAGTTTTTCCGAACTTTTTAAGATTTTACAGTGCATAGTGGTGTGATAAGAGCTAAAACTCAGATGGGCACTTACCAACACTTTTGTCATGAATGCAAGTCACATTGACATACATGTGATGTTTTTCCGAACATTTTGGTATATTATTTGCATTTTTCTGATTTAGTATGAATTAGTTATGAAGTTTTCAAAGTGACGGTCAAAGGGCAAAAGCACAAGACGACCAAAGTGGGTTGGACAGAACCGCTGGCTTTTGGAAATTAGGGGCAATCCTGTCGAGTGGGACACAACTAGGGGCATAAAATCAATTATCCCTTTGATTTATGGATATGTAAACTGAAAGTGATATTGTTGAAATATAAAATATATTTTGTCAAATTCATATGTGAAATCCCGGGGAATTCATATTTGTGAACCATATTTTCTGAAATAATTGAAATTGCTCAATTGCAAAACTGAAATAGGTTTTTGAGAAACTGAAACCGGTCTTTTGAAATAGCTAAAATTAGTTTCTAAAAATGATTGAAATAGGTTTTTGAGAAACTCAAACAGTTCTTTTGAAATAGCTAAAATGAGTTTCTGAAAATTAATGAAATAGGTTTTTTGAGAAACTGAAACCGGTCTTTTGAAATAGCTAAAATCAGTTTCTGAAAATGATTGAAATAGGTTTTTGAGAAACTAAAACCGGTCTTTTGAAATAGCTAGAATCAGTTTCTGAAAAATGATTGAAATAGGTGTTTTCAAAAGATTGAAATGGCTTATTGAAATTTGTGAAATTGATAGTGTTGGCAAAGATAGAAGTGATTCTTTTTCTTCATTCCACTCACTTTTAAGTGAAATTACTCAAGTGAAAGTGAAATTTGTCATTGTGAAATATGAAAGAGATTTATAGTTCATATATGTGAAATATGCCACCTATCTTTTTTCTGACATATGCCAGAGTTATTTGGTATATTAGTCATATTAGTCCATATTTGATCTGTGAATATGTAAATTAGAGGTGATATTGGTGAATGTGAAATATAATTTGTGAAATTCATATGTGAAACCCTGTGAAATTCATATGTGAAACCCTGTGAAATTCATATGTGAAACTAAATTTTATGAAACAATTAAAATTTATCATTTGAAAAACTGAAATAGGTTTTTAAGAAACTTAGACATGTCTTTTGAAACATTTTTTTTTGACAAACTGAAATTGGTCTTCTGAAATAATTGAAATAGTTATAGCCTTTGTTTTGAAATAATATAATAGTTAAAACTACTATTTTAAAGTAGGAAAACAGTTAAATTCTATTGTTCATTCATGACACAGTGGGATGGGAAATGTGTGCATGATGAGAACGTGGTGGGTCCCATACCATAAAGTTATTGGATGGGAAATGTATGCATGATGAGAACATGGTGGGTCCCATATCATAAACGTATGTGCCCTGAGCAAAGAAATACCAACGCCACAAATGCTGGAAAGGAATCAAATACATCTGAGGATGTTAGACGGAGTCAGATACACTACAGTCTCATTGGCTAGAGACTCACCTGTAGCCCCTGGCTCCAGTAAATTTACTTATTCGAGGATTCCATTCGCTCCATTTACCCTTTGATCTGTAATTTTGTTACTTTTTTTTCTGCGTGCTTGCTCATGACTGAAAGTAGTGTCCATCCCAGTGATAACAAGTGCTTGACGATCTTTAATCATGAATTTCTGTAGTCCCGATAACAATCCAAATCTTGATCTCTAGTTATGCGTAGCGAACATAGTTATGCAAAATGTTTTGACGGGTTTGGCTTTGGCCGCCAACATGCTCACCATAGTAACTGGCAGAGCTCTGGCATTTGGGAGCACCATCGGAGGGTGAAGACTGAAGAAGATAACCCACTGCAGCTAGTACAACAAACCCTATAACATTTGGCCACCATCATCTGTTTGTGGCATTCAAATCGTGTTGTTGTGCCTCTCGGTACCACCACACCCGTACTCTTTTCCGTTGGTTCCAATTCGCCCATGGAACATTAATTTTGCTAATTCATTTGCTCTGCTTGATCATGACTAAAATGTCTAGCTAATTCAATTCATGTGTGTGTATGTTTTGTCTTTTCCCTTTATTTCTTATAAATTCGGTTTTACCCATTGTTAAAAAAATCTGGGAGTGACTGAGTTTGTGTCTACATCCTCAATTCCATCAATAGAACAATGTATTCATAGTACTTTGATACGTTGTTAGTAGAATGCAACTCTGGGATCTCTGAATTACTTAAGCAACAACAACAATTAGGTTCAGTTCTACCATCACTTGTACTCCCTCCGTTCCTATATATAAGTCTTTGTAGAGATTCCACTATGGACTACATACGGAGGAAAACGAGTGAATCTGCACTCTAAATGCATCTATATACATTTGTATCTGGTTCATAGTGAAATCCCTACAAAGACTTATATTTAGGAAAGGAGGGAGTACTACTTAAAAGTTTGGCAATGATAGCTACACCCTATGCATAACTCAGTTTGATTCCCAATGATAACAATGCCGGACCATCTTATAGAAATCGACTCAGAAATATCTAATTTTCAATTCTTGTGCTCCTGATAAAATTGCCTCATTTACTACACAATTCATATCGGGTGCTGGTAGTATATTGTAGAAGGCAGAGCACTTTGAGCCTAAGTTATGTCAATGGCGAAGAAGTTTCAACGGCAGCCAATCAAAGCATTCCAAGGCTGGCAGGAGTCAAAATATCATAACCTCGGGCAAGTCCTATACTCAATGAAGTTACCTGAGTTTTCTAGTTTACAGGGTGCCTTTTGTTCTATTCCTGCTACTGCTAAATTATTTATGTTCTAGTATTCCCAAGGCAGTATTGCCATAAATAGCATGATCATTTCTCTCTAGCTAGTATTTCTCTGTTCCACTTGACATTTCTCCCTAGCATCATGTGCTTTTTAGTTGACATAGATACCATGAAGAAATACAGCAAGTTCCATGAAGATGACTTTGCATTTGTGTGGAACTCGTAATTATGCTAAATCTCCTGTCAAATTAATATCTGGGTGATTTTTTTACAAATTATGTAGTTGTAAAATACTCACACATTTGCACACACTGCGCTAATAACAAACTAACTGTTGTTTAGTTATCAATTTTCTTTTCTGTATGAGATGGAAGTTTGGTTAATAAATAAGAGCAAGCTTTACTCGGCAACACAAGAAAAAAATACGACACGAAATGAATTGGGCATAAGACTGAAACATTCATCTGTTGTGCTATCTTGATGAAATTCAGATGTTAGACTGAATATTTGAAAAACAACAACAACAACTCACGCAAGAAACCACTAAGGCAAGAAAAGTCTTGCTACAACAAATCAATACACCCTTATGTGAATTTCATTCAAGCTAACTTGCATAGTGTTTATTCAATCAAATAGCGAAAGATGAATATGAATACAAGGCATGTACACATTGACGAAAAGCTTGGCCTTAGATGTATGTATACCCTATTATCAAAGCACTGGTCCACTTCCTAAATGAGCAACACTGGCGCAAACTTGAATACAATATCTTCGCGTCTGATCTCAATATTGTCGATGAAATAGCGTCATATTTCACATAACTTTGCTGGTCAACATGTAATTCTGCAATTAGCGAAGGGTAAAACCTATTAGGTGTCCAACCAGCAAAAAAATCAATTGATCTCTTGACCACAACATACTTAATTATGCCAAACTTGATGCATAGTTATGTGCACTATGTCAAAGTGCATGTCTGCAAGTCAAAATATAGCTACATTGCAAACAACCAATCAATTCCCACAGTAAGGAACAACTAAGTAATGAAACCAGTAATGTGTTGGGTAGCTAAGCTAGTCCAACAAGGCCATAATTCGAAGCAGCACACGCATCAAATTTCAAAAGCATAGCACGAATGTGTTGGGTAGCTAAGCTAGTCCACCAAGGTCACAATTCCAAGCAGCACAGACACATCAACTTTCAAAAGCATAGCACTATCATGACTATTATTTCCATGGGCCGGGGTAAAAAACAAAAGACTATTCTTTCCATGGACATGTATTAAGATGATTGGTGGGACATAAAACATCTTCTAGCCTAATGGTTCATTCTTGAAAAAAAATTATCCGCAAGAAAAATGCCAAAAAAATTGAATCCCCTTTCGAGTGGAAAACTACACTCTATACCAAGGGCCCATTGCAGATGTAACAAAAGTCAAATCTTAGTTATCCTGAACATATTGGAACGTAATAACAGGAGAAAATATGAATTTCATATAAGATAAAAGTGGAACCCCTCGTTTTTCCAATTCCAAATGTAAATACTTCAAGATGATATCTTAATTGGAGAAAGGTAATAAAAGAGAAAGACAGATCTAGAAGAGCTTGTACCCAACCACTCTTGCTATTTCTATTCTGTCACGGAAAAATGCAACATATGAAGGAATAAGAGCATTTTTATATGTCCATCTACAGTTCTACACCCATGAGTATGCTTGTTTACACAAGGGATATAAATGGCTAGTTTAAGTGAGTACATAGTGGAGAACAACCCGAGGGATAAATAGAAAAACCAAAAGCATGATACTATGACCACATGTTCAAACTATAGTCAAGGTGGTAGTAGTAGCCTAGCAGGAGTAAGGATCTAACAACTACAGGAGTAACCAGGAAAGAAAATTAGAAAGGTGAGCTAGCTTTCCATACTTCTTTTACTTGGACGGTTTCTATGCCAAATCTCCTCTACAACTACTAATAAAATGAAGTGATATGGAAAATGAGTAGTGCATTGGACCAATACACGATCAGGCATTGTGTCGACGTTGTCATCCCAATCATTCTGTAACAATTAAATGTTTTATACCTGCTGAGCACCTATTCGTTCTCCATATAATCAACTAAATCAACCTAATCAATTCACCATAATGAACAGAAATGAAAACAAACGAACTACTCAATGTTGCATAACTTCAAACATGAAGTCATGTTGAATTTTCTCAACGCATTCCCGGCAACTATCCAGTATAGAAGTCATGTTACATATCAAGATTCCATCGCATAAATCTGCAAAAAATCTAAAACCTACAGAACAATCAAACATAATTATGAGATATCAGGCCCTCCTAGTATAATCACTTGACAAGGAACAATCTGGACAACATTGACAATAAAAAAAGAGTGCTGCAATATGTAAGTTCAAAATGTTTGCACGAAGCAAGTCAAAGGTAGGCCTGATGCATGTGAAAGGGATTCATAGAAAAAGGTCACAAACCAAAACCCTATTTTAGCTCTGCCTACCTTGGTCGGCAATTTCATATTCTTTTGCAACTGGATATTCTTACTTTCGTGTATAATCCTGCATAATCTCGAATGTTATCAGTTCCGGTACGTAGACTCTAATCACATATATCGGCATACACATAGAAAGCCAAAAGCCTAGAACAAGGCTAGTATGATGCAACCAAGATGCTATAAATAAATGTGATTAGTTCAGCAAGAAGGCATACCTGATTAATTGGAGGATACATGGGAACCGAACACACATGGCATTCCAATAGCTCAACCACGTTTGTAGAAACTATGACATTTAGTTTGCGTGAATGCTCGAGAACATCACTGACGACTTCTGTGACATCTAACATCTCAGTTTCTGGAGGGGCAATTACTTAAGCATCGATGTCGTCAAGATAGGCAGTTGACCCCATGATCAAACCTATAGATACCGAATCTTATATGGGATAAGAAATATTTAGGCTTGGAAATAAATGTGAAAGATACTATCACCATTTTAAAAGACATGAATATTTTTTAAACCACAAACGGCATCTCCTAATCAAATTAGGTCCGGTAATCATGAGCACATATGGGCTTGGATCTCGAAAAAACTTTGAAATATTTGACCTAGCAAGAGAATTAGTTCAAAGAACGCTTTCAATTTTGCCTCACCTTATACAATAATGCTCCACCTACGAAAGTCACTACGAAAGGTTACGTAAATTTCCTTAACTAAATCTCCCTCCCCCCGGATTTTCAGGGGGTGGGCCCCTTCACCCCCTAATCCTCCAATCCTAACTGTCCACGTTTTGATTTACGTAAAACCCATAGCTAACCTTACGTAGGTCTAGCATTGCCCCACCTTATATGCATGCAACAGTTGTTATCTAGCTCTTTTTTTGCGGGCTGTGGATATATCTCCTTGAAAATTAAAATATATGCCTCATCGTATTTCATTCTGTTTAGTACACAACCTTGACCACGAAACTTGATCACAAATTCAGATCTTGTATACTGCAAGGTCGTGCTAGACCCACATATTTTTTTAGGGAAAGGCAGTAGAACTGCCTGAATATATTAAGGAGGAGTGAAAAAAATACAATGATTCAGTTACACAGACTGGGGTTAAGGTGGCCCACACCAAAATACATAAAACAATTAATCTGGCTCAGGTTCTGGGGAGTTCTCAACATCCGAGAGCCAGTGCGTAGAGATGGAGGCGAGGGAGATGTCTTGCTTGATGAGGTGAAGAATAGCAGGTTCCTGGAGCGATTTTTGCTGGAAGACACGCCTGTTCCTTTCCTTCCAAATGTTCCAAGCAGTGTAGATGGCCACCCTCTTTGGCTCTATCATCAAGACATGAGGTTAAGTCATCCCACCAATGCTTAATAGAGCCAGCAAGCTGAGCATTGGTTGCAAGAGGAGGGATGCCCAAATCAGTTCCCACCAAGTACCAAACACTGTGAGCAAACGTGCATGAAAGAATGAGGTGAGAAGGGGTCTCCACTTCCTGGTCGCAGAGAGTGCAAATGTCATCGTGAGGGATCCCACGGATGGCCAGATTGTTGCTGGTGAGGATACGATCTCTAAGCCAGAGCCACATAAAGAATTTGCACTTGGCCTCCACCTTTGCTGCCCACATCTTATCGAACTGAAAAGGAGAGACAGACCCTAGGAATTGGCATTGGTAAGCCGAGGATGCGGAATACATCTTGGAGTTGTGCCAGACCCAGGAGATGGAATCAGACACCATAGGATCGAGGGCCACCTGCTGCACTTTGCTCCAAAGGGAAGAGAACTGACGTATCTCAGTATTTTCAGAAATCCGGTGGAGGCCCCGCATCCACCTGTTGTCTGAAATGGCATCATGTACGAAGATATTCTTGCGGCAGGAGAGCTTGAAGATATCAGGTGCAAGAAGCCTAGGCACGTGCCCATCCAGCCATCTATCATGCCAAAAATTGGCAGTATGACCATTCCCAATGACCACCGAGGTAGAAGCCGAGAAGAGAGCCAGATCATCCTTGTCACAAGGGATTTCCGTGCCAGCCCAGGGGCGATCCTTATCAGTCCAGTCCAGCCATTTCCACCTGAGACGGAGAGCTCTCCCAAAGCGATTTAGGTCCAACACCCCTAGGCCGCCCAGCTTTTTAGTGCAACAAACAGTGCTCCAGTTGACAAGAGCCATACCCTTGTCACCATCGGTCCTTGAACGCCATTAGAAATTCCTGCGAAGCTTATCCATTTGCCTGATTGTCCAACTGTCAAGCTTAAAGACCGAGAGGAGATGAACCAAAATGGCAGAAAGCACAGAGTTGACAAGCTTGAGCCGAGCATCACCAGAGAGCAGTCTGCCTCTCCAAATTTGCAATCTGGAGGCCAACTTGTCCAGAGTGGGCTGAATGTCTGATCTAGAGATTTTGTTGAAATGAAGAGGCAAGCCCAAGTACTTGCAAGGGAATTGGCTGATAGGCACGGGGAATTGTTGCAGCAAGGGAAACAGATCAATGTGCTCGCAAGCAATAGGGTTGAAAGTGTTGGGGAACGTAGTAATTTCAAAAAAAAAAATCCTACGCACACGCAAGATCATGGTGATGCATAGCAACGAGAGGGGAGAGTGTTGTCCACGTACCCTCGTAGCACAACGCAGTTGATGTAGTCGTATGTCTTCACGATCCGACCGATCAAGTACCGAATGCACGACACCTCCGAGTTCAGCACACGTTCAGCTCAATGACGTCCCTCGAACTCTGATCCAGCCGAGCTTTGAGGGAGAGTTCCGTCAGCATGACGGCATGGTGATGATGATGATTTTCTACCGACGCAAGGCTTCGCCTAAGCACTGCTACGATATTATCAAGGTGGATTATGGTGGAGGGGGGAACCGCACACGGCTAAGAGATCCAAGGGATCAATTGTTGTGTCTAGAGGTTCCGCCTTCCCCCAATGTATAAAGGAGGGAGGGAGAGGCCGGCCCTAGAGGGGGCGCGCCAAGTGTGGGGAGTCCTACTAGGACTCCCAAGTCCTAGTAGGATTCCCCTTTCCTTACCGGAGTAGGAGAGAAGGAAAGAGGGGGAGAGGGAGAAGGAAAAGGGGGCTGCACCCCTTGTCCAATTCGGACCAGAGGGGGGCGCACGCCTCCTTCCTTCTGGCCTCTCTCCTTTATTCTCGTATAGCCCAATAAGGCCCAATACTTCTGCCGGTGAATTCCCGTAACTCCCCGGTACTCCGAAAATACCTGAATCACTCGGAATGTTTCTGATGTCCGAATATAGTCGTCCAATATATCGATATTTACGTATCGACCATTTCGAGACTCCTCGTCATGTTCCCGATCTCATCCGGGACTCCGAACTACCTTCGGTACATCAAAACACATAACTCATAATATAAATCGTCACTGAACGTTAAACGTGCGGACCCTACGGGTTCGAGAACTATGTAGACATGACCGAGACACATCTCCGGTCAATAACCAATAGCGGAACCTGGATGCTCATATTGGCTCCCACATATTCTACGAAGATCTTTATCGGTCAAACCGCATAACAACATACGTTGTTCCCTTTGTCATCGGTATGTTACTTGCCCGAGATTCGATTGTCGGTATCTCAATACCTAGCTCAATCTCGTTACCGGCAAGTCTCTTTACTCATTCCATAATGCATCATCCCACAACTAACTCATTAGTCACATTGCTGGCAAGGCTTATAGTGATGTGCATTACCAAGAGGGCCCAGAGATACCTATCCGACAATCGGAGTGACAAATCCTAATCTCGAAATACGCCAACTCTACATGTACCTTCGGAGACCCCTGTAGAGATCCTTTATAATCACCCAGTTACGTTGTGACGTTTGGTAGCACACAAAGAGTTCCTCCGGCAAACGGGAGTTGCATAATCTCATAGTCATAGGAACATGTATAAGTCAGGAAGAAAGCAATAGCAACATACTAAACGATCAAGTGCTAAGCTAACGGAATGGGTCAAGTCAATCACATTATTCTCCTAATGATGTGATCCCGTTAATCAAATGACAACTCATGTCTATGGTTAGGAAACTTAACCATCTTTGATTAACGAGCAAGTCAAGTAGAGGCATACTAGTGACACTATGTTTGTCTATGTATTCACACATGTACTAAGTTTCCGGTTAATACAATTCTAGCATGAATAATAAACATTTATAATGAAATAAGGAAATAAATAATAACTTTATCATTGCCTCTAGGGCATATTTCCTTCAGTCTCCCACTTGCACTAGAGTCAATACTCTAGTTCACATCATCATGTGATTTAACACCAATATTCATATCTGTATATGATTAACACCCATAGTTCACATCATCATGTGACCAACACCCAAAGGGTTTACTAGAGTCAATAATCTAGTTCACATCGCTATGTGATTAACACCCAGAGAGTACTAAGGTATGATCATGTTTTGCTCGTGAGAGAAGTTTAGTCAATGGGTCTGTCACATTCAGATCCGTATGTATTTTGCAAATATTCTATGTCTACAATACTATGTACGGAGCTACTCTAGCTAATTGCTCCCACTTTCAATATGTATCCAGATTGAGACTTAGAGTCATCTGGATTGGTGTAAAAAGTTTGCATCGACGTAACTCTTTACGACGAACTCTTTATCACCTCCATAACCGAGAAATATTTCCACTACAAGAAACCTGTTAATCCATGACGGATTTCTGATGACATTTTCAAACACTGTCATGGACAGCCCGGGAGAGCCCCGCAAGCCCTCCAAAGCCCACAAAAGCCCGCCTAGACTTCACCCATATAAAAATCTAACCCTAACCCTCGTCCCCTCCCTCCTCCGCAGCCTCCTCATTATTCCCCATCCCTCCCACATCGCCGCCACCAACCATCTCCTCGCCTCCCTCCTGTCATTGCTCGTCGTTGCCCCCCCCCCTTCTCTCCTGTCACCTCACAGCACCAGTAGCTACCAGATCCGCCGCATCCCTCACGCCGCAGCCAACGCCCGCCGGTTCCGGTGACTCCACCACCGCGCAACACACCCATGAGCTGGTCTCCGACCCCTCGTCCTCCAAGCCAGCTGGATCCGCCGCTCCCATTCCCCTGCGCTCGCCTGTGACGCCTAGCCTATGGCTAGGGTTTCGGCTGCAGGGTCGCGTCCATCATGGGCACGTCTCTGGCGGCTTCTCTCCATTGCACACCGTGCGGACTCGCGCCCTCTTCACCTTCTGGATGGCGTCTCCTAGCTCAGTGTGTTCGCCCGCGTTGGGTTGCACGGCGCGACCCCAACTTCCTCTGGCACATCTCTGGCGCGGTTGTGCATCCTGTGGCAACCTCCTTTGCAGCATTTGGACCACTGGAGGCCCTCCCTTGCCCAGGTGAGCACCTCAAACCCCATCTTTCTCTCCCCCCGGCATCCTTTTTTTGTTAGGATGGGCTTTACCTGACTGAACGTGCTCATCTGTATAAATAAAGAGGCAATGATTCAACCTAAATATTTATAGGTTCCTGTAAGTATTTGACCATCTAATTTTCACCCAATTGTTATAGGTTCTGCCATCTAATTCTCCCCCAATACATATAGATGTCAGGAACAACCAGAGTTTGGAAAAGGCACTTGGTGCATTCATACCAAGTAAGACCTTCCCAATTTCCTAGCATCGCACTGTAGTTTACTAATGCATTTTTAGTTATGGATCATAGATGTGAAAATTGTTGGTTCCAGAAAACGGGGGATAGTTACATTCGAGTAATTTAACAAGTACAGAAGTGTTCTTTAGAGGAATACTGTAGCCATGGCATTGATAGTCCCAACTATTGTTTTGTGAGTGGGTAGTACAGGCTGAATAGAGTAGAATAGAGTGAAAATTTGGTGAGAGATAATTGCAGCCTATGTGTAGCATAATGTATGTCTGCATGCAAACAAACTCCCCTTTACACGAAATCTACCACATATTCAGATTCAAAATCAGAGAAGCTTAATTCTCAATGACTGGATAGCTAGTAAATGAACCTTTACATTTGTTTACTAGAAGTTCCCTGAACCCGTGATCTAAACTGCAGGTTCAACAGCACTGTTAAATGCAATCTATAGTGCAGGTCACTGTTCTGAACAAGTTCCTGTTCTGCAAGCATACAACATACTAGCGTCTTGCTTCCGCGCCATATCGATTGATAAATTGATTTTTTTTCTCTAAAGTAGGTAACAACATATGTTGTTGCAAAGTATATGAATATCTTTTTGTTTATGTAGCTGTTTGCTTATTTCTTTTTTCTAATAAGGGGAAGTGGTCTGTATGTTTTGAAGGGGAGAATATTTGAGTTGTACAATTGATTGTGTCTCCTGTCCTTCACATCTAGACGGAGGGAACACATAATAGAGGTCTCAATAGATCGGTGACATAGTCTGTTAAGAACCGATTCACATACATATCATATATACAAGAGCTAGGCAATCCATTTCACAGTTTGTAGGTACGATGCATTTTTTTCATGTGTGAATCTAGGAGAGGTGGTACTAAAAGGTTGGCCTTTGTGTCAGGTAGAAGAGATGTCTAGATACAAAAAGGTCACAGGTAGAAGAGATGTCTAGATAACTGAGTTACAACTAGCGTGCTCCATTTTACAGTTTGTAGGTACCATGCTTGGCTTTCTTTACCAACAGTTCACTTCCACTTCTACCTGATTGTACCCCTTTAATGTCCACAAAGGTTTTCTGCTCTGCATACAGTATGGGTCAAAAGTCAAAATGGTGAAAAAGGCGCCGACAAAGGCGCCGACGCCGTTACTTGGAAACAATAATTAACTTTTGTAGTTTGTTTACCTTCTTTTGTCTCTCGAGTATACTTTGTGTATCCATACTTCTTTTCCAGAAAGAAAATTGTAAGTAAGAATGGAAGAAAGAAGAATTGATTACCTGACTTCTTCATTACTGCCTTGATGTCTTATTCAGTTATTGCCTGACTTCTTAATATACTTGGATGAATAATCATTTTGTTTTCCCTTCTTTTGGGGGTTTTCAAGCAACAGCTTAAATGATGCTGAGTTTTTTCGCTTATTACAGCAGATGTGATGGATTTTGTATTATTGTATTTCTGGAAACGCGTCTTCACAGAATTGCAATCTGAAGGAGCGATGGAAGTGAAGATTGCGTGCTTTTTCTTTAAGATACCTAATAGATGGTATATTATTTTTCGCTTCAGATTTAAGAGTGTTCGATCTGCTACATCGTGCATTTGTTCAGTCTCAAAATTTCAGTGTTATTTCTAGCATATTCTCTATTTCTCGGTATTATCCACACCACTTCATTGGTGAAAGCCTACTGGAAAGAATAATTAATTAATGGTGTGCTAGTAATCTTTAAACTAAGATGTTAAGTATATAACCAGAACTATACAAAAAAAAGAGATCTAGGTATATTCCCTTGAATTATATACTTAATACATTTTCATGTGATGGCTCTTTATAGAAAGCAATTGAGATTATAATCACGAATACAGAATATGCTAGTAATCTTGCTAGTAAAGATACTATATCAGGAAGTGGCATATATAAAATTTCAACACATGCTTTGTCTCAATTCTTCATCCCCTCTCATACTAAAGTATGGGCAGAGATAATTATGTACCTTGTATGCCATGAAGGCTAATCAGTAAATTGGCGAATGCATGTTTTTTTACTCCACCATATGTTACTGTTCTTCACAATTCCCAGGTGTGGTTAATGTAGATGTGAAGGTTATCGTACTAAGTGGATCATTTAATTGGCTAAAATGCTGTTGCCTTTGAGTGGTTTTTATTTTACATTACGTGCGAAAAGCAAGCTTATTGACATAATTACTTTTAATTGATGAAGAAAGTATGCCTCCAGTATTACTATTCTACCTTTTTTCTTAGCGTGTGTTGCCCACATTTTTGTGCTACCTTAATATATTAGTGGTGTGTGCATCAGATGATTGCTTGGAAAATCAACTAATTATTGCTCTTTGTATTCATTTGGGAGCTGGCTGTTATAACTTATTATAATTCTGATGTGTTTTGTATTCTTTTGCAGATTTTGCAGTTAGTCCGTGTTACTGGAGCTTAAAGTATTTCAGCAGGATTACTTGGGTCCAAATAGCTGCGTGGAAGTGGTTGTGTAGTGTTGGAGATCAAAATCACCTAGTAGTGCTTTTTTAATGGAGTCATGTTACTCGGTTTTTTTAAATGCTTATAGCGTCTTCTAGATATGCTTGTGATGTTTTGATTTTTTTTGGAAATCAGACCAGATTGTTGGAAATTTGTATTGTCTTGTGAACAAATGGTATTTTTTGAATGAATATAATTTGTTGTCTTTGTAAATTGTGATGCATCGAGAAAACAGGCTGGACTAAAAAAGGGGCTAATGGGGGTGGAATGGAATGGAGTTATTAGGCCGAGGCCAAAACTGTAATTGTGGCCATGCTTGCCTCCATGTCAGATCCATGTAGGCGCCATGTTAGGTCCACGTTGATTCCAGGTCATGTAAATCGGTGACGGTCTATTCCGTCATATCCTAGTTTGGGCCGGGCGGGCCTGGGGCAGATCCTTGACGGCCAATAACCGTCATGGAAGCTTACATGTGAAATTATGACGCGATATACATGACGGATTTGTAATCCATCATGGGTGGGCACGCATGACAGTTTTTGGCTGATCTGTGACAGACTAGGACCGTCATGTATTAACAACTTTCTTGTAGTGTTCTTTAGTCCTCACTAAGGATAATCTTGACCGCTGTCTAGTGATCTACTCCTAGATCAAAATTGTACTCCCTTGCCAAACTCAGGGTAGGGTACACAATAGGTCTGGTACACAGCACATCATACTATATAGAACCTATGACTGTGGCATAGGGAATGACTTTCATTCTCTTTCTGTTTCCTACCGTGGTCGGACTTTGAGTCTTACTCAACTTTACACCTTGTAATACAGGCAAGAACCCTTTCTTTGACTGATCCATTTTGAACTTATTCAAAATTTTACCAAGCAAGGTATGTGCTTTGTGAAAGTCCAATTAAGCGTCTTGATCTATCTCTCTAGATCTTGATGCTCAATATGTAAGCAGCTTCACCAATGTCTTTCATTGAAAAAGTCTTATTCAATATCCCTTTTATGCTATCTAGAATATCTATATCATTTCATATCAACAATATGTCATCTACATATAAGATTAGAAATGCTACAGAGCTCCCACTCACTTTCTTGTAATACAGGCTTCTCCAAAAGTCTGTATAAAACCATATGCTTTGATCAACTCATCAAAGCATATATTCCAACTCTGAGAGGCTTGCACCAGTCCATAAATGGATCGCTGGAGCTTGCACACCTTGTTAGCACCTTTCAGATCGACAAAACCTTTTGGTTGCATCATATACAACTCTTCTTCTAGAAATCCATTCAGGAATGCAGTTTTGACATCCATTTGCCATATTTCATAATCATTAAATGCGGCAATTGCTAACATGATTCGAACGGACTTAAGCATCGCTACGGGTGAGAAAGTCTCATCGTAGTCAACTCCTTGAACTTGTCGAAAACCTTTCACAACAAGTCGAGCTTTGTAGACAGTAACATTACCATCAGCGTCAGTCTTCTTCTTGAAAATCCATTTATTCTCGATGGTTTGCCGATCATCGGGCAAGTCAACCAAAGTCCATACTTTGTTCTCATACATGGATCCCATCTCAGATTTCATGGCCTCAAGCCATTTTGCGGAATCTGGGCTCATCATCACTTCCTCATAGTTCGTAGGTTCGCCATGGTCAAGTAACATGACTTCCAGAATAGGATTTACGTACCACTCTGGTGCGGATCTTACTCTGGTTGACCTACGAGGTTCAGTAGTAACTTGATTTGAAGTTTCATGATCAATATCATTAGCTTCCTCACTAGTTGTTGTAGTTGTCACACGAACCGGTTTTTGTGATGAACTATTTTCCAATAAGGGAGCAGGTACGGTTACCTCATCAAGTTCTACTTTCCTCCCACTCACTTCTTTCGAGAGAAACTCCTTCTCTAGAAAGGATCCAAATTTAGCAACAAAAGTCTTGCCTTCAGATCTGTGATAGAAGGTGTACCCAATAGTCTCCTTTGGGTATCCTATGAAGACACATTTCTTCGATTTGGGTTCGAGCTTATCTGGTTGAAGTTTCTTCACATAAGCATCGCAGCCCCAAACTTTAAGAAACGACAACTTTGGTTTCTTGCCAAACCACAGTTCATAAGGCGTCGTCTCAATGGATTTTGATGGTGCCCTATTTAAAGTGAATGCAGCTGTCTCTAATGCATAACCCCAAAACGATAGTGGTAAATCAGTAAGATACATCATAGATCACACCATATCCAATAAAGTGCGGTTACGACGTTCGGACACACCATAACGCTGTGGTGTTCCAGGTGGCGTGAGCTGTGAAACTATTCCACATTGTTTTATATGAAGGCCAAACTCATAACTCAAATATTCTCCTCCATGATCAGATCATAGAAACTTTTATTTTCTTGCTATGATGATTCTCCACCTCACTCTGAAATTCTTTGAACTTTTCAAATATTTCAGACTTGTGCTTAATTAAGTAGATATACTCATATCTGCTCAAATCATCTGTGAAGGTCAGAAAATAATGATACCCGCCACGAGCATCAACACTCATTGGACTGCATACATCAGTATGTATTATTTCCAACAAGTCAGTAGCTCGTTCCATTGTTCCGGAGAACGGAGTTTTAGTCATCTTTCCCAAAAGGCACGGTTCGCAAGCATCAAATGATTCATAACCAATTGATTCCGAAAATCCATCTTTATGGAGTTTCTTCATGCCCTTTACACCGATATGACCCAAACGACAGTGCCACAAATAAGTTGCACTATCATTATCAACTTTGCATCTTTTGGCATCAATATTATGAATATGTGTATCACTACGATCGAGATCCAACAAACTATTTTCATTGGGTGTATGACCATCAAAGGTTTTATTCATGTAAACAGAACAACAATTATTCTCTGACTTTAAATGAATAACTGTATTGCAATAAACATGATAAAATCATATTCATGCTCAACGCAAACGCCAAATAACATTTATTTAGGTTTAACACTAATCCCGAAAGTATAGGGAGTGTGCGATGATGATCATATCAATCTTGGAACCACTTCCAACACACATCATCACTTCACCCTCAACTAGTCTCTGTTTATTCTGTAACTCCTGTTTCGAGTTACTAATTTTTAGCAACCGAACAAGTATAAAATACCCAGGGGCTACTATAAACACTAGTAAGGTACACATCAATAACCTGTATATCAAATATACCCTTGTTCACTTTGCCATTCTTCTTATCCACCAAATATTCAGGGCACTTCCGCTTCCAGTGACCATTTCCTTTGCAGTAGAGACACTCAGTTTCAGGCTTTGGTCCAGCTTTGGGCTTCTTCACGGGAGTGACAACTTGCTTGCTATTCTACTTGAAGTTTCCCTTTCTTTCCCTTTGCCCTTTTCTTGAAACTAGTGGTCTTGTCAATCATCAACACTTGATGCTCTTTCTTGATTTCTACCTTCGTTGATTTCAGCATCACGAAGCGCTCGGGAATCATTTTCGTCATCCCTTGCATACTATAGTTCATCACGAAGTTCAAGTAACTTGGTGATGGTGACTAGAGAACTCTATCAATCACTATCTTATCTGGAATATTAACTCCCACTTGATTCAAGCAATTGTAGCACCCAGACAATCTGAGCACATGCTCACTGCTTGAGCTATTCTCCTTCATCTTTTAGCTATAGAACTTGTCAAAGGTCTCATACCTTTCAACACGGGAATGAGTATAAATATCAATTTCAACTCTTGGAACATCTTATATGCTCCGTGGCGTTCAAAACATTTTTGAAGTCCCGGTTCTAAGCCGTAAAGCATGGTGCACTAAACTATTAAGTAGTCATCATATCGAGCTTTGTCAAACATTCATAATGTCTGCATCTGCTCCTGCAATAGTGTCACGCCCAATATGCGACCCTATCCAAAAGGAACTCGAAGGTCCCACCAAGGATAGACCCGCATATTGGAACGCTTTTGCAAGGTGGATATCATTACATCAACATTACATAATAGATGGGGATACATACATAAGGCATACAATGCCACACGAATACACAATACAACATACAAGAACAACATCCGACTACGGATGAAACACAAATAGAAAATCAAACGACATCCAGCCTGCTAGCCCAGGCTGCCGACCTGGAACCTATCCCCTGATCGAAGAAGTAGAAGAAGAACTCCAAACAAGCAAACATCGCTCTCGCGTCATGATCATCGCATAAACCTGTACCTGCAACTGTTGTTGTAGTAATCTGTGAGCCACAAGGACTCAGCAATCCCATTACCATGGGTATCAAGACTAGCAAAGCTTAATGGAAAAGGAAGGGGTAAAGTGGTGAGGTTGCAGCAGCGACTAAGCATGATATGGTGGCTAACATACGCAAATAAGAGCGAGAAGAGAAACAAGCGGAACGGTCGTGAAGCTAGCAATGATCAAGAGGTGATCCTGAACACCTACTTACGTCAAACATAACCCAGAAACCGTGTTCACTTCCCGGACTCCGCCAAAAAGAGACCATCACGGCTACACACGCGATTGATGCGTTTTAATTCGGATCTGGTGTCAAGTTATCTACAACCGGACATTAACAAATTCCCATCTGCCACATAACCGTGGGCACGGCTCTCGAAAGTTTAAACCCTACAGGGGTGTCCCAACTTAGCCCATGACAAGCTCTCGCGATCAACGAAGGAATAGACCTTCTCCCAGGAAGACCCGATCAGTCTCGGAATCCCGGTTTACAAGACATTTCGACAATGGTCAAACAAGACCAGCAAAGCCGCCCGATGCGCCGACAATACCGATAGGAGCTGCACATATCTCGTTCTTAGGGCAACACCGGATAAGCGAAGCGTACAGGTACCGACGAATCCAAGTTGCCAAGGAATGGTCCCGCACGGTGCTCTAGTTTGGACCAACACTTAGACAAGCACTGGCCCGGGGGGGCTATAATAAAGATGACCCTTGGGTTAATTACTCCCAAGGGAAAAGTAGGTGGTGGTGAGGCAAATGGTAAAACCAAGGTTGGGCCTTGCTGGAGGAGTTTTATTCAAAGCGAACTGTCAGGGGGGTCCCATAAATCACCCGACCGCGTTAGGAACGCAAAATCCGGGAACATAACACCGGTATGACGGAAACTAGGGCGGCAAGAGTGGAACAAAACACCAGGCATAAGGCCGAGCCTTCCACCCTTTACCAAGTATATAGATGCATTAATAATATAAGAGATATTGTGATATCCCAACAAAACCCTGTCCACCATGGAGAAATCTTCAACTTCATCTGCAACTAGCAACGCTATAAGAGGGGCTGAGCAAAAGTGGTAACATAGCCAAACAATGGTTTGCTAGGAATGGTGTCAAAGGTTAGAGGTTCATGGCAATTTGGGAGGCTTGATGAGCAAATGATAGGTAACGCGGCATAGCGATAGAACGAAGCAACTAGCATAGCAATGATAGTAGTGAGATCCAGGGTAGCGGTCATCTTGCCTGAAATCCCGCAAGGAAGAAGAACGAGTCCATGAAGAAGATGAAGCCACGAAGACGAACCAAGCGTAGACGAACGCATCCTCACGATCGCAACGAAACGGGAACTATCGAGAAGAAGCACACAACATGGTAAACACACCACACATAGACAAGACATGATGCACAACAATCATGATGCATGACCAAGCTACATGAAGCTACTCATGGCAAGAGATGATGCAAACAAGAACAACACATCAAGGCAAGTTTAAATGAGGCCGGAAACAACATATAACAATTCCGGGAAGTCCTCATATGCAAATTTCGAAATTGGTCCAGATCTGAATAAACATTATGTTCAATTTGTTAAACAGCAAGTTAAGATGCACCAAGATGATCTACACGATATTCTAGTCAAGTTACATATAAAGTTCATTAGATTCGGAGCTACGGCCTAGAAGATATGAGTAAAACAAGTCAAACATGGCATTGATGCAAAATGCATACAAACATCAAGCAAACACACCAAAACAAGGATGCAACATGATAATATGGAACTAAATGCAAAAACAAGCAAGTTTCATATAGAGCACACTCAAAACGGAGCAACGGTACAACACATACACTCTATACAAGTCATAACAACAATCTGTCCATAACAACAACTAGGCATCTTGCAAGCATCAAAACAATAAGCTACAGCACCCCAACATGATAACAAAAGGCATGGGCATGAAGTATTGGTAAAGCATAATAAAACATGAACACTGAGCTATCTCCAGAAATCACTAGAACATGCTCCAAAAGACATGGTAAGATTGCAAATAATAACAATTCCAGACTTATCAGGAAATAACATCAGATTGCAATGTTTAGAGCTATCAAACAACATGTTACAGGAACTTATCATGGCAAAAAAAGGCATGGCATGAATCTACTAATCCCATAGATCAAAAGTACCTTACTGACCATGAGCCAAAAGGGCACGGAAAATATGATGGCACCCATGTAAACATGGCAAGTTATATTACAGATTTAAACATGGCAGGAACAACAATAAGTAGGCATGTTCGTGAGCTTGGACCACTCACCACAGAGCAATACATGGCATGGAAAGGCAACCAACAGTAAGAAGACATATTTGTGAAGTTAAGCATGGCAAGATCAATGTCATAGGATGCATGGATCACTAGTAAATCACATGGGAACAAGTGAACTTAATGTTAACAGGCTGACAACAACATCATTTAGCAAACTTTAGAGCAAAATATGAACAATCTACAGCAAGCTATAAATGTAACCAGGGGCATGGATGGATAGGGCATAACATGTAGATAAAAACATGTTTATAGAACATCTCCAAATTATGCATAGAATGATTAGTAGAAGCATGTTAACATAGCAACAAAATATGACAGAATCTGTCTAGCAAAACAGCAACATCATGTACACTACTTAACAAGCTCGATTCACTCACCACAAGTCATTGCATGATAATATAAGCATAGCATCATCAAGAAGGCATGTTTATGTAACAAACCAAGGCAAGAACAAGTCCATAGCATGCAAGGATCAACTATAGCAAGCTTGAACAAATTGAATAACACGTAAACAATCTGCCAGGAAACATTTTGAAGCAAAAGTAGAGCACGAAAATGACATGCTAGACTACTCCATAAATGCAAAGAAGGGCGTGAATGGATAGACAATAACCATATGTGCAAAACACCCTTACTAAAGTATCTCAAAATATGCATGGATCTCTCTGTAGCATCAAGTTTATATGGCATCAAAATAACCGCAGAACAGGGACTGAAATCAGCAATATCACGAAGCCTAGTTTGCATGCTTGTTCTAGTCACCACATTGATCACAAAAATACATGACATACACCCCTGAAAATATGGCATGGCATAGATCAAAACACATGAAGACATCAACCTCATAGGATGCACACATCAAACATGGCAAAAATGACAAATGAGCAAGTTATAACAGTTTCAGCAGATTAACAACAACATGCACTCTTCCAACAGCCTTTCGGGCATCAACATGACCTCAAATGAAAATGATGCAATGGAATGAAATGAAGTACTCGTCGAGGCGAACAATTTGACATATTACACGCACAAAACGGAGCTACGGATGCAGAGATACAGCATGATGAACATGGCACGATAATGTGCAAAAAAAACAGGGACTTAGTGGATTTCGGGGTCAACCTCGTTTTGCACGGATTTTGGAGCAGGAGGAGGCTCGCCGGAGTCAACGCCGGAGACGGACGCGGGGTGGCCGGAGAAGGGCGCTGGCGGGTCGGGGTCGCCGGATCCGGGCGGCGCCGGCCCGGATCTGGCCGGAGACGGCGCGGGGGCGCGGCAGCCGCAGCGGCGGGCGGCGGCGGCCGGGGATCCGCGGCGGCGAGGCGGGGGCCGGCGACGGGGCGGCGGGGCGCGGCGTCGGAGCGGCGGCGGCGGCCGGACTCGGGCGGCGGGGCGCGAGGCGCGGCGGCGCCGGTCGGGGCGGCCGGGGTGCCGGCCGGAGGACGGCGCCGGCGGCGGGCAGCGCGGCGGCGCGCGGCGGCGGCGGCCGGCTGGGTGGCGGCGCGAACGGGCAGCGGCGGCGCGGAGCGGGCGGCGGCGGACGGGCCTCGCGGGCCCGCTGCGGGCTCGCGGGCCGGCGGCGGCGCGCGGGTGGCCGGGGTGGCCATGTGGCGGCGGGGGATTGGGTGCGGGGCGGCGGAGGCTGAGGTGGCGGCCTGCTATTGGCCGGGGTGAGGTGGCCGGAGGCGGTGGACACGTCCGGCGGCGGGCGGACATGTCCGGCGGGCGAGAGGGAGGCTAGGCTAGGGTTCCATCCGCGAAAATGGAAGGGGAGGGACGTTTATATAGGCATAGGGAGCTAGGAAAGTCCAAATGAGGAGCGGTTTTCGGCCACGCGATCGTGATCGAACGACCGAGAGCATGGAGGGGGTTTGGATGGGCTTTCGGCCACTTTGGAAGGGGTGTTGGGCTGCAAATAAAAGAGGGCCTTACGGTTACCCGGTTAACCGTTGGAGTATCAAACGACCTCCAAATGGCACGAAACTTGACATGCGGTCTACCGGTTCTATACCAAGGCCGCTTGATAAGACTCGTTCCATTCTGAGAAAGTTTAACACCCGCTCACAACAGGAGAGAAGAAGGTGACGCCGAATGACATAGGAGTGCCGGATTGCAAAACGGACAACGGGGAAAAGGCTCGGATGCATGAAACGAACACGTATGCAAAATGAAATGCACATGATGACATGATAAAATGCAACACACAAGAAAATGACAAGGAAACAATGGCGAATAACTGGCAGACACCTGGCGCATCGAATCCGGGGCGTTACAACACTCCTCCACTAACAAGAGATCTCGTCCGAGATCTTAGGACCGAGACAGAAGGGAAAAGGGATGAGGTGAAACAAGAACTCCAGAGAAGAAGGAAAGAATCGAGAGCACTCGAGAAGAATTTGAACGAGATCTTGGAGAAGGCATGTGACTGATGGAATCCATTCTTACGTCACACTTTGAAAATAATTGAGAATAACTCCGGGGAAATTAGAAGAGTCAGGTAAGATCCTGGGAAAAGACCTGTGGGTTAGGGCCCACTGGAGAGATAACACCGTTGAAAAGGATTGTTGAAGAGGTAGATGATGCACCGGAATGACTGAAATATTTGAATGAGGTGACAACCTCGAATTAATTGGAACACTGATGAATCTCCTGAGATGTCTTGAACATTCCGTAAGGATAAACTGGCGAGAGGCGAACAAGCAAGGAGAACACTTGATCCGAGGAAAAGAATAAGATCAACCCGAAAAACTTGAATTGAATCCATCGGAAAAGAAAAGAGCTGAAGAATGACGAACGAGACGAGAACTCACCGGTTGAAATAATTGACGAAGGACTGAAGAGGTTCCGCACGAATGAAATTGATGGTCAAAACAGACTCAAACTCCGGGAAGAAAAGGGTGGGAGGGCGGGAAAACAAAGGCAACTTGGAAGGGGAAACCGACGAATATCTTGAAGAGAGAACACCGGTTGAAATCATTGAGGAAAGAAAGCAAAGACTTTGCACGAGTAGGATGGATACTCGATTACGGACTCCGGATTCGGAAAGAAGAAGGGAGGGCGGGTGGGAAAAGAAAACAACTAAGAATTGAACCCAAAGATGAAGAGGCTCGAGTCAACTTGACGAGAAATGCACCGGATGCAAAGAGCTGAGAACCAACAATCGGAAAACCAACTGCGTGAACCTAAAGAAAAATTTGAATGGGAAGAGGAGTAATTCAAAACACCTACGTCAAGATTCCTCACCAGAGCGACGAAGGGGCTGAGGAGTAAAAAGAATTCCTACTCTCCGATATAACTAGACTCCAAAAATAGTTTTCTTCTAGACTCAACAACGGCCAAACTACACGATCAATCAAGGGGGGCTCCTAGGGTCGGTCGAGGCTCTGATACCAACTTGTCACGCCCAATATGCGACCCTATCCAAAAGGAACTCGAAGGTCCCACCAAGGATAGACCCGCATATTGGAACGCTTTTGCAAGGTGGATATCATTACATCAACATTACATAATAGATGGGGATACATACATAAGGCATACAATGCCACACGAATACACAATACAACATACAAGAACAACATCCGACTACGGATGAAACACAAACAGAAACTCAAACGACATCCACCCTGCTAGCCCAGGCTGCCGACCTGGAACCTATCCCCTGATCGGAGAAGCAGAAGAAGAACTCCAAACAAGCAAACATCGCTCTCGCGTCATGATCATCGGATAAACCTGTACCTGCAACTGTTGTTGTAGTAATCTGTGAGCCACGAGGACTCAGCAATCCCATTACCATGGGTATCAAGACTAGCAAAGCTTAATGGAAAAGGAAGGGGTAAAGTGGTGAGGTTGCAGCAGCGACTAAACATGATATGGTGGCTAACATACGCAAATAAGAGCGAGAAGAGAAACAAGCGGAACGGTTGTGAAGCTAGCAATGATCAAGAGGTGATCCTGAACACCTACTTACGTCAAACATAACCCAGAAACCGTGTTCACTTCCCGGACTCCGCTGAAAAGAGACCATCACGGCTACACACGCGGTTGATGCATTTTAATTCGGATCTGGTGTCAAGTTATCTACAACCGGACATTAACAAATTCCCATCTTCCACATAACCGCGGGCACGGCTCTCGAAAGTTTAAACCATGCAGGGGTGTCCCAACTTAGCCCATGACAAGCTCTCGTGATCAACGAAGGAATAGACCTTCTCCCAGGAAGACCCGATCAGTCTCGGAATCCCGGTTTACAAGACATTTCGACAATGGTCAAACAAGACCAGCAAAGCCGCCCGATGCGCCGACAATACCGATAGGAGCTGCACATATCTCGTTCTTAGGGCAACACCGGATAAGCGAAGCGTACAGGTACCGACGAATCCAAGTTGCCAAGGAATGGTCCCGCACGGTGCTCTAGTTTGGACCAACACTTAGACAAGCACTGGCCCGGGGGGGCTATAATAAAGATGACCCTTGGGTTAATTACTCCCAAGGGAAAAGTAGGTGGTGGTGAGGCAAATGGTAAAACCAAGGTTGGGCCTTGCTGGAGGAGTTTTATTCAAAGCGAACTGTCAGGGGGGTCCCATAAATCACCCGACCGCGTTAGGAACGCAAAATCCGGGAACATAACACCGGTATGACGGAAACTAGGGCGGCAAGAGTGGAACAAAACACCAGGCATAAGGCCGAGCCTTCCACCCTTTACCAAGTATATAGATGCATTAATAATATAAGAGATATTGTGATATCCCAACAAAACCCTGTCCACCATGGAGAAATCTTCAACTTCATCTGCAACTAGCAACGCTATAAGAGGGGCTGAGCAAAAGTGGTAACATAGCCAAACAATGGTTTGCTAGGAATGGTGTCAAAGGTTAGAGGTTCATGGCAATTTGGGAGGCTTGATGAGCAAATGATAGGTAACGCGGCATAGCGATAGAACGAAGCAACTAGCATAGCAATGATAGTAGTGAGATCCAGGGTAGCGGTCATCTTGCCTGAAATCCCGCAAGGAAGAAGAACGAGTCCATGAAGAAGATGAAGCCACGAAGACGAACCAAGCGTAGACGAACGCATCCTCACGATCGCAACGAAACGGGAACTATCGAGAAGAAGCACACAACATGGTAAACACACCACACATAGACAAGACATGATGCACAACAATCATGATGCATGACCAAGCTACATGAAGCTACTCATGGCAAGAGATGATGCAAACAAGAACAACACATCAAGGCAAGTTTAAATGAGGCCGGAAACAACATATAACAATTCCGGGAAGTCCTCATATGCAAATTTCGAAATTGGTCCAGATCTGAATAAACATTATGTTCAATTTGTTAAACAGCAAGTTAAGATGCACCAAGATGATCTACACGATATTCTAGTCAAGTTACATATAAAGTTCATTAGATTCGGAGCTACGGCCTAGAAGATATGAGCAAAACAAGTCAAACATGGCATTGATGCAAAATGCATACAAACATCAAGCAAACACACCAAAACAAGGATGCAACATGATAATATGGAACTAAATGCAAAAACAAGCAAGTTTCATATAGAGCACACTCAAAACGGAGCAACGGTGCAACACATACACTCTATACAAGTCATAACAACACTCTGTCCATAACAACAACTAGGCATCTTGCAAGCATCAAAACAATAAGCTACAGCACCCCAACATGATAACAAAAGGCATGGGCATGAAGTACTAGTAAAGCATAATAAAACATGAACACTGAGCTATCTCCAGAAATCACTAGAACATGCTCCAAAAGACATGGTAAGATTGCAAATAATAACAATTCCAGACTTATCAGGAAATAACATCAGGTTGCAATGTTTAGAGCTATCAAACAACAGTTTACAGGAACTTATCATGGCAAACAAAGGCATGGCATGAATCTACTAATCCCATAGATCAAAAGTACCTTACTGACCATGAGCCAAAAGGGCACGGAAAATATGATGGCACCCATGAAAACATGGCAAGTTATATTACAGATTTAAACATGGCAGGAACAACAATAAGTAGGCATGTTCGTGAGCTTGGACCACTCACCACAGAGCAATACATGGCATGGAAAGGCAACCAACAGTAAGAAGACATATTTGTGAAGTTAAGCATGGCAAGATCAATGTCATAGGATGCATGGATCACTAGTAAATCACATGGGAACAAGTGAACTTAATGTTAACAGGCTGACAACAACATCATTTAGCAAACTTTAGAGCAAAATATGAACAATCTACAGCAAGCTATAAATGCAACCAGGGGCATGGATGGATAGGGCATAACATGTAGATAAAAACATGTTTATAGAACATCTCCAAATTATGCATAGAATGATTAGTAGAAGCATGTTAACATAGCAACAAAATATGACAGAATCTGTCTAGCAAAACAGCAACATCATGTACACTACTTAACAAGCTCGATTCACTCACCACAAGTCATTACATGATAATATAAGCATAGCATCATCAAGAAGGCATGTTTATGTAACAAACCAAGGCAAGAACAAGTCCATAGCATGCAAGGATCAACTATAGCAAGCTTGGACAAATTGAATAACACGTAAACAATCTGCCAGGAAACATTTTGAAGCAAAAGTAGAGCACGAAAATGACATGCTAGACTACTCCATAAATGCAAAGAAGGGCATGAACGGATAGACAATAACCATATGTGCAAAACACCCTTACTGAAGTATCTCAAAATATGCATGGATCTCTCTGTAGCATCAAGTTTATATGGCATCAAAATAACCACAGAACAAGGACTAAAATCAGCAATATCACGAAGCCTAGTTTGCATGCTTGTGCTAGTCACCACATTGATCACAAAAATACATGGCATACACCCCTGGAAAGATGGCATGGCATAGATCAAAACACATGAAGACATCAACCTCATAGGATGCACACATCAATCATGGCAAAAATGACAAATGAGCAAGTTATAACAGTTTCAGCAGATTAACAACAACATGCACTCTTCCAATAGCCTTTCGGGCATCAACATGACCTCAAATGAAAATGATGCAATGGAATGAAATGAATTACTCGTAGAGTCGAACAATTTGACATATTACACGCACAAAACGGAGCTACGGATGCAGAGATACAGCATGATGAACATGGCACAATAATGTGCAAAAAAACAGGGACTTAGTGGATTTCGGGGTCAACCTCATTTTGCACGGATTTTGGAGCAGGAGGAGGCTCGCCGGAGTCAACGCCGGAGACGGACGCGGGGTGGCCGGAGAAGGGCGCTGGCGGGTCGGGGTCGCCGGATCCGGGCGGCGCCGGCCCGGATCTGGCCGGAGACGGCGCGGGGGCGCGGCAGCCGGCGGCAGCCGCAGCGGCGGGCGGCGGCGGCCAGGGATCCGCGGCGGCGAGGCGGAGGCCGGCGACGGGGCGGCGGGGCGCGGCGCCGGAGCGGCGGCGGCGGTCGGACTCGGGCGGCGGGCCGCGGGGCGCGGGGCGCGGCGCGGGCGCGGCGGCGCCTGTCGGGGCGGCCGGGGCGCCGGCCGGAGGACGGCGCCGGCGGCGGGCAGCGCGGCGGCGGCGGCCGGGCTGGGCGGCGGCGCGAACGGGCAGCGGCGGCGCGGAGCGGGCGGCGGCGGACGGGCCTCGCGGGCCCGCTGCGGGCTCGCGGGCCGGCGGCGGCGCGCGGGTGGCCGGGGTGGCCATGTGGCGGCGGGGGATTGGGCGCGGGGCGGCGAAGGCTGAGGTGGCGGCCTGCTATTGGCCGGGGTGAGGTGGCCGGAGGCGGTGGACACGTCCGGCGGCGGGCGGACATGTCCGGCGGGCGAGAGGGAGGCTAGGCTAGGGTTCCATCCGCGAAAATGGAAGGGGAGGGACGTTTATATAGGCATAGGGAGCTAGGAGAGTCCAAATGAGGAGCGGTTTTCGGCCACGCGATCGTGATCGAATGACCGAGAGCATGGAGGGGGTTTGGATGGGCTTTGGGCCACTTTGGAAGGGGTGTTGGGCTGCAAATAAAAGAGGGCCTTACAGTTACCCGGTTAACCGTTGGAGTATCAAACGACCTCCAAATGGCACGAAACTTGACAGGCGGTCTACCGGTGCTATACCAAGGCCGCTTGACAAGACTCGGTCCATTCCGAGAAAGTTTAACACCCGCTCACAACAGGAGAGAAGAAGGTGACGCCGGATGACATAGGAGTGCCGGATTGCAAAACGGACAACGGGGAAAAGGCTCGGATGCATGAAACGAACACGTATGCAAAATGAAATGCACATGATGACATGATAAAATGCAACACGCAAGAAAATGACAAGGCAACAACGGCGAATAACTGGCAGACACCTGGCGCATCGAATCCGGGGCGTTACAAATAGGTCGGTCACCTAGCGGTGCATCAAGGACATAATTCTTTTGTGCAGCAATGAGGACAATACTCAGATCACGAATCCAATCTGCATCATTGCTACTAACATCTTTCAACACAGTTTTCTCCAGGAACATATCAAAATAAACATATGAAAGCAACAACGGGAGCTATTGATCTATAACATAATTTGCAAAATACTATCAGGACTAAGTTCATGATAAAATAAAGTTCAATTAATCATATTACTTAAGAACTAACACTTAGATAGACATCCCTCTAATCATCTAAGTGATCACGTGATCCGAATCAACTAAACCATGTCCGATCATCACGTGAGATAGAGTAGTTTTCAATGGTGAACATCACTATGTTGATCATATCTACTATATGATTCACGCTCGACCTTTCAGTCTCAGTGTTCCGAGGCCATATCTGTATATGCTAGGCTCGTCAAGTTTAACCTGAGCATTCCGTGTGTGCAATTGTTTTGCACCCGTTGTATTTGAACGTAGAGCCTATCGCACTCGATCATCATGTGGTGTCTCAGCATGAAGAACTTTCACAACGGTGCATATTCAGGGAGAACACTTATACCTTGAAATTTAGTGAGAGATCATCTTATAATGCTATCGTCAATCAAAGCAAAATAAGATGCATAAAGGATAAACATCACATGCAATCAATATAAGTGATATGATATGGCCATCATCAACTTGTGCTTGTGATCTCCATCTTCGAAGCACCGTCATGATCACCATCATCACCGGCACGACACCTTGATCTCCATCGTAGCATCGTTGTCGTTTGGCTACCTATTGCTTCTACGACTATCGCTACCTCTTAGTGATAAAGTAAAGCAATTACAGGGCATTTGCATTGCATACAATAAAGCGACAACCATATGGCTCCTGCCAGTTGCCGATAACTCGGTTACAAAACATGATGATCTCATACAATAAAATATAGCATCACGTCTTGACCATATCACATCACAACATGCCCTGCAAAAACAAGTTAGACGTCCTCTACTTTGTTGTTGCAAGTTTTACGTGGCTTCTACGGGCTGAGCAAGAACCGTTCTTACCTACGCATCAAAACCACAACGATAGTTCGTCAAGTTAGTGTTGTTTTAACCTTCTCAAGGACCGGGCGTAGCCACACTCAGTTCAACTAAAGTTGGAGAAACTGACACCCTCCAGTCACCTATGTGCAAAGCACGTCGGTAGAACCAGTCTCGTGTAAGCGTACGCGTAATGTCGGTCCGGGCCGCTTCATCCAACAATACCAAAGTATGACATGCTAGTAAGCAGTATGACTTGTATCGCCCACAACTCACTTATGTTCTACTCGTGCATATAACATCTAGGCATAAAACCTGGCTCGGATGCCACTGTTGGGGAACCTAGTAATTTCAAAAAAATTCCTATGCACGCAAGATCATGGTGATGCATAGCAACGAGAGGGGAGAGTGTTGTCCACGTACCCTCGTAGACCGAAAGCGAAAGCGTTAGCACAACGTGGTTGATGTAGTCGTACGTCTTCACGATCCGACCGATCAAGTATCGAATGCACGGCACTCCGAGTTCAGCACACGTTCAGCTTGATGACATCCCTCGAACTCCGATCCAGCCGAGCTTTGAGGGAGAGTTCCGTTAGCACGATGGCATGGTGACGATGATGATGTTCTACCGACGTAGGGCTTCGCCTAAGCACTGCTACGATATTATCGAGGTGGATTATGGTGGAGGGGGGCACCGCACACGGCTAAGAGATCCAAGGGATCAATTGTTGTGTCTAGAGGGTGCCCCCTGCCCTCGTATATAAAGGAGGGAGGGAGAGGCCGGCCCTAGAGGGGGCGCGCCAAGTGTGGGGAGTCCTACTAGGACCCCCAAGTCCTAGTAGGATTCCCCTTTCCTTTCCGGAGCAGGAGAGAAGGAAAGAGGGGGAGAGGGAGAAGGAAAAGGGGGCTGCACCCTGTCCAATTCGAACCAGAGGGACGAATCCTATTCGGCGCCCGTTGCGCCAGATATAGGCATCGGTTCAAACAGGCGCACACCCCCGCAGCACCCTCGCGCCGCCCTGGGCCGGCCCGTTTCTTTTTTTTCTATTAAAACTAGAACAAAAATTAACGTGCGCTAGCAAGGGATCAAACACTGGATTGCTTGATTCAAAGTGGAGCGCACTTACCACCAGGATAACAACGCGCCTATGCGCAAAAACTTCTTTCTTTCATTTTTAATCTTATCTAGGTCGTTCGCTGGTCAGCTTCTGGGCGTTCTTTTTCTTGTTCCTTTTTCATGTTTCTTTTCTCATTTCCTTTTCCTTTTTCTATTCCTTAAATGCGCCAACTTTTTATCAAATTTGTGAACTTTTTTCAATTTCGATGAACTTTTTTCAAATTCAATGAACTTTTATCAAAATCGATGTACTTATTTTCAAATTTGATGAACTTTTTTCAAATTCAATGAACTTTTTTCAAATTCAATGAACTTTTTATCAAATTTGTGAACTTTTTTCAATTTTGATGAACTTTTATCAAAATTGATGAACTTATTTTCAAATTTGATGAACTTTTTTCAAATTCAATGAACTATTTTCAAAATCAATGAACATTTTTCAAATCCGATGATTTTTTTTCCAAATTCAATGAACTTTTTCCATATTCAATGAATTTTTTTCAAATTCGATGAACATTTTTTCCCAAATTCCATGAACTTTTTTTTCAAATTGATGAACTTTTTTTCAAAATCGATGAACTTTTTTCAAAACCAATGAACTTTTTTTCAAAATCGATGAAACTTTTTAAAATTTTGTGAACTTTAAAAAAATGGTGAACTAGTTTTCAAGATCGATGAACTTATTTTGCAGAATCAATGAACTTTTCAACTAATTTTCAGATTTTATGTTAATGTTTTCACTGAATAACAGTTAAGTAGCACTTTTTCCTAGCTATAGAACAACAAACGTGTTTGGTCTAGTGGTTCTCGCTCCAGACAAAAAGAAGTGTGATCCTGAGATCGAAACCCAGCTTTCGCAATTTTTTTCACGTTCAGTTTTTCGCAACGTGGTTTTTGGTCGAAGCTCACCTGGGCCGGCCCAGTAATGCGTGCGCTTCGAGCGCCAGACCGCGAAACCGGCGCTGAAGGCGCCGGTTAGGAGCTCTCGACCAGAGGGGGGCCGCACACATCCTTCCTTTTGGCCTCTCTCCTCTATTCCCGTATGGCCCAATAAGGCCCAATACTTCTCCCGGTGAATTCCCGTAACTCCCCGGTACTCCGAAAATACCTGAATCACTTGGAACCTTTCCGATGTCCGGATATAGTCGTCCAATATATCGATCTTTACGACTCGACCATTTCGAGACTCCTCGTCATGTCCCCAATCTCATCCGGGACTCCGAACTACCTTCGGTACATCAAAACACATAACTCATAATATAAAAGGAAAACTTTGTTTTTGCCACTCTAGTTTTTGCCAACTTTGCTTATGCCACTCTATAATTTGACATTTCACTTTTACCACTCTTAGCTTTTGACAATATATCACTTTTGCCATTCCGTGGCAAAAGCAAAAGTTTTAGAGTGGCAATTGTGATACATGTCAAAAGCTAAGAGTGGCAAAAGTGAAATGAAAAATTATCATTTTTGCCACAAAATGGCATTTGTGATGTATTGTCAAAAGCTAAGAGTGGCAAACGTGAGATGTCAAATTCTAGAGTGGCATAAGCAAAGTTGGCAAAAACTAGAGTGGCGAAAATAAAGTTTTCCCTAATATAAATCGTCACCGAACGTTAAGCGTGCGGACCCTACGGGTTCGAGAACTATGTAGACATGACCGAGACACATCTCCGGTCAATAACCAATAGCGGAACCTGGATGCTCATATTGGCTCCCACATATTCTACGAAGATCTTTATCGGTCAAACCGCATAACAACATACATTGTTCCCTTTGTCATCAGTATGTTACTTGCCCGAGATTCGATCATCGGTATCTCAATACCTAGCTCAATCTCGTTACCGGCAAGTCTCTTTACTTGTTCCGTAATGCATCATCCCGCAACTAACTCATTAGTCACATTGCTAGCAAGGCTTATAGTGATGTGCATTACCGAGAGGGCCCAGAGATACCTCTCCGACAATCGGAGTGACAAATCATAATCCCAAAATATACCAACTCAACATGTACCTTCGGAGACACCTGTAGAGCTCTTTTATAATCACCCAGTTACGTTGTGACGTTTGGTAGCACACAAAGTGTTCCTCTGGTAAACGGGAGTTGCATAATCTCATAGTCATAGGAACATGTATAAGTCAGGAAGAAAGCAATAGCAACATACTAAATGATCAAGTGCTAAGCTAACGGAATGGGTCAAGTCAATCACATCATTCTCCTAATGATGTGATCCCGTTAATCAAATGACAACTCATGTCTATGGTTAGGAAACTTAACCATCTTTGATTAACGAGCAAGTCAAGTAGAGGCATACTAGTGACACTATGTTTGTCTATGTATTCACACATGTACTAAGTTTTCGGTTAATACAATTCTAGTATGAATAATAAACATTTATCATGAAATAAGGAAATAAATAATAACTTTATTATTGCCTCTAGGGCATATTTCCTTCAGAAAGCACTCTTTTGCACACTAGCCTTGAGCCCAGAGGCAGAGCCAAATACACAGAGAATCTCTTTTGTGGTGTCAATCTCTTGCTGAGTTGGGGCAATGAAGAGGGTCGCGTCGTCAGCATAAAGGCTAACCCTCAGCCAGGAAGGAGGCAGTCGCAGGTCAGACAAAGCGCCAACAGAGCAGGCCTTCGCCAGAAGCCAGTGCAGTGGTGCAATCGCAAGAGTGAATAGCATCGGAGAGACAGGGTCACCCTAACGGAGCCCCTTCTGATGGAAGAATGGAGAACCAAGCTGACCACTAACCATGATCCGAGAGGAAGCAGACTACCACATAAGTGCCATGATGTCACACCACCTTGGGCCAAAACCAACGGCGGACATAAGCTCAAACATGTACCTCCAAGAGACGGAATCAAAGGCACCATCATTGTCAAGCTTAAGAAGAAGGGAAGGTTCCTTAGAGCGGTGCAGCCTCTTAACCATGTTCTTAACATAAAGGAAATTGTCTTGGATGCAATGGTTCTTAATGAAAGCACTCTGAGAATGGGGAACAATCAGGTGCAGAATAGGAGCCAGCCGGTTAGCAAGGAGCTTGCAGACAATCTTCGCAATAGAGTGCATTAGACTAATAGGTCTGAAATCCTTAATCTTGATTGCCTCAGCAGATTTTGGCAAGAGCGTGATGAAGGCAGAGTTGAGTAGATTCCACCTCTTGCCCCTCAGGGAGAATAGCTGATTGGTAGCATAGATTAGATCATTTTTAATGATGCTCTAGCAGAATTTGAAGAAGTCAGCTGTAAACCCGTCCGATCCCGGTGCCTTCCCAGACGGCAGATCGAAAACAACAACCCTTATTTCCTCTTCAGAGAAGTCAGCCTCCAAAGCAGAAAGATCATGCCTTGGCATGCCCAAGTAATACCAGTTAAGCAAGCACACCCTGGGAGTGGAGGTACCGATCATGCAGCGAAAGTGGTCGAGGAGGGCTTGCTGCTTGTTGTGCTGCAAGGTTAATTGAGCAGTTCCCGCGTCCAGGACAAGGATAAAGTTCCTTCTCCACCGTACGTTGGCCTTGATGTGGAAAAGCTTGGAGTCAGCATTATTGGCACGAATGTATAGGATGCGTGATCGTTGACGGATACGCACCCGCTGAATGGCAGTCAGGCCAAGGAGCTTGTTCTTCAAGTGCAGTCGCAGCCCCATCTCAGCAATAGATAGATCACGGTAGTCCTGGGCGGTGTCGAGGCCCAGGATTACCAGGTCAGCAATTGCAGAAAGGAGGGCGATATTTCCCACCCGACGACGGCTCCAGAGGCACAGCGACTTGGCCAGGCGAAATAGCTTACAGTGCAGCCGCCACATAGAGTCGCCGTGAAGCACAGGGGTCTGCCAAGATTCAGCAACCACAGCCCAGAACCCACTGATCTTCAGCCAGTAATTCTCAAAACGGAATCCAGAGAGCTTCTTGTGATTAATCTGGCCAGTAAGGATCATAGCGCAGTGATCGGAGACGGAGGACGAGGTGGCCCGGAGATGACATTGCGGGAACAGGAGACTCCAATCGGGGGTGCAGAACACATGATCGATTTTAGTTTTAGTTTGCTGCGGGCAGGTGCTAGCCCAGGTGAACCGGCGACCATGTAACCTCAGTTCGTCCATCTCAAGAAAGTTCAGAGCAGACCGAAAGCTGTTAATCAGTCGCCTGTTAACTGCGTTGTTGCTCTTGTCCTCAGTCCGACAGAGGAGGTTGAAGTCCCCAAGGAGAACCCAAGAGGGCAGCATGATTGCTTTTAGAGAGCAAAGTTCAGAGATGAAGTTGAACTTGTCGGCATCAGACTGTGGCCCATAAACCACTGAAATGCTCCAAGATGCTGCAGATGTCCTGTCACGCCCAATATGCGACCCTATCCAAAAGGAACTCGAAGGTCCCAGCAAGGATAGACCCGCATATTGGAACGCTTTTGCAAGGTGGATATCATTACATCAACATTACATAATAGATGGGGATACATACAAGAGGCAAACAATGCCACATGGATACAACATCACATCATACATAAGATCAACATCCGACTACGGATGAAACACAAACAGAAACTCAAACGACATCCACCCTGCTAGCCCAGGCTGCCGACCTGGAACCTATCCCCTGATCGAAGAAGCAGAAGAAGAACTCAACGCAAGCAAGCATCGCTCTCGCGTCATGATCATCGCATAACCTGTACCTGCAACTGTTGTTGTAGTAATCTGTGAGCCACGAGGACTCAGCAATCCCATTACCATGGGTATCAAGACTAGCAAAGCTTAATGGGAAAGGAAGGGGTAAAGGTGGTGAGGTTGCAGCAGCGACTAAGCATGATATGGTGGCTAACATACACAAATGAGAGCGAGAAGAGAAACAAGCGGAACGGCCATGAAGCTAGCAATGATCAAGAGGTGATCCTAAGCACCTACTTACGTCAAACATAACACAGAAACCGTGTTCACTTCCCGGACTCCGCCAAGAAGAGACCATCACGGCTACACACGCGGTTGATGCGTTTTAAATCGGATCTGGTGTCAAGTTATCTACAACCGGACATTAACAAATTCCCATCTGCCACATAACCGCGGGCACGGCTCTCGAAAGTTTAAACCCTGCAGGGGTGTCCCAACTTAGCCCATGACAAGCTCTCGCGATCAACGAAGGAATAGACCTTCTCCCAGGAAGACCCGATCAGCCTCGGAATCTCGGTTTACAAGACATTTCGACAATGATAAAACAAGACCAGCAAGACCTCCCGGCGTGCCGACATCCTGATAGTAGCCACGCGTATCTCGTCTCAGGCCACGACCGGATGAACACTACGTACGGCAACCGACGATACCCCAAGTTGCCTAGGGGCGGCACCGCAAGTGGCTCTGGTTTGGACCAACACTTAGACAAGCATTGGCCCGGGGGGGCTATAATAAAGATGACCCTTGGTTTAATTACTCCCAAGGGAAAGGTAGGTGGTGGTGAGGCAAATGGTAAAACCAATGTTGGGCCTTGCTGGAGGAGTTTTATTCAAAGCGAACTGTCAGGGGGGTCCCATAAATCACCCGACCGCGTTAGGAACGCAAAATCCGGGAACATAACACCGGTATGACGGAAACTAGGGCGGCAAGAGTGGAACAAAACACCAGGCATAAGGCCGAGCCTTCCACCCTTTACCAAATATATATATATGCATTAATAATATAAGAGATATTGTGATATCCCAACATAAACCCTGTCCACCATGGAGCAATCTTCAACTTCACCTGCAACTAGCAACGCTATAAGAGGGGCTGAGCAAAGCGGTAACATAGCCAAACAATGGTTTGCATAGGAAAAGTGTCAAAGGTTAGAGGTTCATGGCAATTTGGGATGGCTTGATGAGCAAAAGATAGGTAACGCAGCATAGCGATAGAAGGAAGCAAACTAGCATAGCAATGATAGTAGTGAGATCCAGGGTAGCGGTCATCTTGCCTGAAATCCCGCAAGGAAAAAGAACGAGTCCATGAAGAAGATGAAGTCACGAAGATGAACCAAACGTAGACGAACGAATCCTCACGATCGCAACGAAACAGGAACTAACAAGAGGAAGCGCACAACATAGGTAAACACACCACACATGAACAAGGCATGATGCACAACAAGCATGATGCATGACAAAGCTACATGAAGCTACTCATGACAAGAGATGATGCAAACAATAACAACACATCAAGGCAAGTTTAAATGAGGCCGGGAACAACATATAACAAATCCGGTAAGTCCTCATATGCAAATTTCGAAATTGGTCCAGAACTGAATAAACCTTAAGTTGAAGTTGTTAAACAGCAAGTTAAAGATCACCAAAAGGATCTACACGAAATTCTAGTCAAGTTACATATAAAGTTCATTAGATTCGGAGCTACGGCCTAGAAGATATGAGCAAAACAAGTTAAACATGGCATTGATGCTAAATGCACCCAAACATCAAGCAAACACACCAAAACAAGGATGCAACATGATAATATGAAGCTACATACAAGATCAAGCAAGTTTCATATAGAGCACACTCAAAACGGAGCAACGGTGCAACACACACACACACTATACAAGTCATAACAACAATCTGTCCATAACAGCAACTAGGCATCTTGCAAGCATCAAAACAATAAGCTACAGCACCCCAACATAATAACAAAAGGCATGTGCATGAAGTACAGGTAAAGCACAACAAAACATGAACACTGAGCTATCTCCAAAAATCACTAGAACATGCTCAAAAACACATGGTAAGATTGCAAATAATAACAGTTTCAGACTTATCAGGAAATAACATCAGGTTGCAATGTTTAGAGCTATCAAACAACATGTTACAGGAACTTATCATGGCAAACAAAGGCATGGCATGATACTAATAAATGCATAGAACAACAGTCCCTTACTGACCGTGAGCCAAAAAGGCACGGAAAATATGATGGCACCCATGTAAACATGGCAAGTTATACTACAGATTCATACATGGCAGGAACAACAATAAGTAGGCATGTTCGTGAGCTTGAACCACTCACCACAGAGCAATACATGGCATGGCAAGGCAACCAACAGTAAGAAGGCATGCTTATGAAGCTAAGCATGGCAAGAGTAAGGTCATAGGGTTCATGGATCACTAGGAAAACACATGGAAACAACTGAACTTAATGTTAACAGGCTGACAGCAACATTATGAAGCAACTTTAGAGCAAGATAACAACATGTTCCAGCAGGCTATAATTGCAACCAAGGGCATGAATGGATAGAGCAAGACATGTAGATCAAAACATGTTGATATAACAACTCTAGATTATGCATAGAATGATTAGTAGAAGCATGTTAACATAGCAACAAAATATAACAGAATCTGCCTAGCAAAACAGTAACAGCAAGTACCCTCCTTAACAAGCTCGATGCACTCAGCACACAACTCACAAAAATACATGGTTAACACCCCTGGAAAGATGGCATGGCATAGATCAAAACACATGTAGACATCAACCTCATAGGATGCACATATCAATCATGGCAAAAATGACAAATGAGCAAGTTATAACAGTTTCAGCAGGTTAACAGCAACATGCACTCTTCCAACAGCATTTCTGGCATCAAGATGAGCTCAAATGAAAATGATGCAATGGAATGAAATGAAGTACTCATTGAGGCGAACAATTTGACATATTATACGCACGATACGGAGCTATGGATGCAGAGATACGATGCGATGAACATGGCATGATTATGTGAAAAACTAAGGACTTAGTGGATTTCGGGGGTGGGAAAATCAATCTTCCAGATCTGGATCCGGCTCGGCGCGCGGATCGAGGCGGCGCCGGAGCCTCGCCGGAGATGGGCTCGGGGAGGCGCTCGGGGAAGTCCGGCGGGGCGAGGCCGGCCGGAGGTCGCCGCGGCGACGGCGGAGGCGGGGCCGGGGCGCGGGCGGCGCGAGGAGGCGGGGCCGAGGCGCGGGCGGCGCGAGCCCAGCGGCGGCGAGGGGAGGAACCGCGGCAGGCGGCGGCGGAGGTGATGGCGAGGGCCACCGGCGGCGGGGACCCGATCCAGGGGCCGGCGAGGTCCGCGCCGGGTCGGAGCGGAGGGGGGGCGCGGCGGCGGCGCACGCCGGCAGCGAGGCCGAGGCACACTGGCGGCGAGGCCGAGCGGCTCGGGCGCACGGGACCGGGCGGCGCGCGGCGCGCTGGCTGGGAGGGCCGGAGGCGGGCCCGGGCGGGCCGCGGCGCGGGGACGGCGGAGAGGGGCCGGTGGGACACGTGGCAGGCCCCCGTTGGCTGCGGGCGGCGGAGAGGCTGAGGTGGCGACGTGTGATTCGCTGGGGTGAGGTGGCTGGCGGCGGTGTACGTGTCCGGCGGCGGGGTGGACATGTCCGGCGGGCGAGAGGGAGGTTTGATCTAGGGTTAGACCCGAAAATTCGAAGGGGGAGGTGTTTATATAGGTAGAGGGAGCTAGGAGAGTCCAAATGAGGAGCGGTTTTCGGCCACGCGATCGTAGTCGAACGACCGAGAGCATGGAGGGGAGTTAGATGGGTTTTGGGCCACTTTGGAAGGGGTGTTGGGCAGCAACAAAAGAGGCCTTTACGGTTACCCGGTTAACCGTTGGAGTACCAAACGAACTCCAAATGGCACGAAACTTGACAGGCGGTCTACCGGTGCTATATCAAGGCCGCTTGGAAAACCTTGGGCCATTCCGAGAAAGTTTAATACCCGCACATGAAAAGAGACAAGAAGGGGACGCCGGGTGAGATAGGAGCGCCGGATTGCAAATCGGACAACGGGGAAAATGCTTGGATGCAAGAGACGAACACGTATGCAAAATAAAATGCACATGATGACATGATAAAATGCAACACGCAAGCAAATGACATGGCAACGACGACGAATAACTGGCAGACACCTGGCGCATTGAATCCGGGGCGTTACATGTCCGCATGGAAACAGTAGCGGAGATCGAATTGGTGGTGGCACTGGAGCTTTGGATGGAGAAGAAATCAGAGGAGAAGGCTAGAAGTATGCCCCCCCTAGTGCCAGTAGCAGGCAGGAAGCAGAAGGAGTCAGCAAAAGCATTCCCTAGAAGTTCCAGAACTAGAGAGCGGTCGAAGTGATCGATTTTCGTTTCCTGGAGACATATGACAGTGGAGCGAGTTTGAGAAACAAGATTGCGGACAACCTGGCGACGAGCGGGATTGTTAAGTCCCCGAACGTTCCAGTTTAGGATGGTACAATTGTGCTCACTCATTAGTAAACAAAGGTACACGGCGATGCATGAACTGAAGAAAAAGGGGAAGGAGACACATTGGTGGACCTGACGGAGTGCACAGGTGAAAATACAGAGAAAATAGAGATACAACTGCAGAGGCCAGCCGGTGGCTCTGCAAGCGTGGCATGGAGGCAGACATGGCGAAGGGGGGGCGACGTAGCGTGCGAGGCCGGCATGACCTAGACGTCAGCGGAACGCCTGCCGCGCGGCCGACGCCCGGCCACCGGACACCCTTTGGAACTGGCCCCTCCCCTGGTCAGCCGGACCGAGGAAAGGAGAGCCTTGACCGCCTCGATCTCTTCTGCATAGAGGGGGTCCTTGAACTTGTTGAGGAAGCGCTGCATCATGGCCTACTCCATGGCCTTGTCGTCGAGGTCGGGCATGATCCCCCACTTCTTACGAAGCATGCTGCGGGCCCGCTCAATGATGGAGAGGCAGCAGAAGCCGCAGGCTGCCCAGCGAGCCGGCGGTTGGTGCGTCTTGCCGGGGTGGCCGCCGGCGCCGGCGGCATCTGAGCAGCAGGGGGATTGGCGAGGAGCGGGGGCTGGATCTCGGCGCAAATGGCAGTGAGGAATGGCGCAGACACGGGCTATCCAAGCACATCTGGAACAGTGGGGGCGGAGCAGCAAGAGAGCCCACAACCAGCGGCCCAGTGGGTAGCTCAGGAGGTCCAACATGAATGAGCCCAACAGCGGAGGGGGAATCGGCACGTGGAGGAGGAGGGTCGTCATGGGCCGGTCCAGCAGAGGAGGAGCGTTGACCGCAGAGTCGACGCAGATCAGTTTAGGATGACTGTCGATAGCGGGTGGCTCAGGAGCAGTAGCAAGTGGGGGCAATGGCAGCAGCAGCATGGGCGGAGGCACGGCGAGGCAGGGAAGTGTGACAGCCGCAACGGCAAGGGAGGCCAGGTTGCCAGAGAGATCAGCCAAAGGGGTGGCGGGAGAGGGAGCTGCAGATTGCCCGAAGTGGTGCGAAAGTAGTGAATCAGGGGCAGTAAAAGGAGGGTTGTCGGCGTCCAAGATTGGAGCAACATGCAACGGCGGGCCCGAGGGGCGAAGCAGGGCACGCGTGGCAGTAAGATCTAGATTCATGACACCGGCATCCTGCACCGTGGCCGTGCTCTCCAAGCCAGGGTTAGCAAGGGCATCCAAAGCGAGCACCGTAGGCTGGCCGTTAGGAGAGACGCTGTCATTAGCAACGTTCGTGGAGTGCTGACGGCGCCGCCAGCTAATGTTGCTGGCCAGCCCACCAGCAGCAGCACCACCCGAGCCGTCGGACGAGGCACCGGAGCGGGCATCGTACAGCGTACGGCGGTACGACGACGACCCGCCGCCGGCAGGTCCACCATTGCCACCCTCGTCAGGAGAGTGGTCACAGCGGCGAGGGCCGAGCCGCAAGTGAGCAGGGTGGCGCGAGGGGTGCCTGGGGTTGTCCTCGTAGGCGTAGCGCCAGCCATAGGAGCGCTTGCGCGGGAGCGCATCGTCATCGTCGGAGCCGTTGGAGGGAATGCCACTCTGAGCAGAGTGGCTGCTGGCCCCTGAGGCGGGGGAGCGAGGCAAGTAATCCCACACCTTGTCAAGGTGCAGAAGGACCGGGTAGGACAAGACCTTCGCCGGGCCATCATGCGCCGGTGGCGGTTCGGAGATGCCGAGCTCTGGGAAGTCCATCAGCGGTGAGGCAACACGCGGCCGCTCCTCCAGGCCCAAGGAGCCCCGGCGAGCAATGCCCTCGGGATCGTCCATCCAAATCTAGATGCAAAAGCATGCAGCATCCTGGTCGGTGGGGTGGAAGTCGTCGATGCAGTCCATGAGGCAGTTGTTCTTGAAGAGGACGGACACCATCTTGAGCTGATGCCCGTGCTCCGGCACGCCCTCCAGGCATACGCGAGCACGGTACAGGAGCGGCGCCAGGGAGGCACCAACGAAGCGTGTCCAGGGCCGGAACCCCAGTGTGGCAGCGCCTACCCGCAGTGTGTCCGGCATGCTGGTTGCCAAGTTGCGAATGACGGCGTTGTTGAAGAGGATGAAGAAGTCTCTGGTGTAGGTCATCATGGTGACGGAGAAGGAGCCAGGGCGAGGGCGAAACGGAGCGCGATCGCGTCGCAGACCTGCACGACACGCAGGCGCGGCTGGTTGCCCGGAGTGACGAGGATGGCCCCATGGCGCTCGCAGAAGTGCTCGGCGGAGTTCATCACAGGCGAGAAGGGTGCCACAGTCGAGACGTACTCGGGGCGGTTCTCGGCATCGCCAGGGATCCGGGCGGAGTCCATGGCCGCCGCCAGCGGGGGGTGGGGAAGGGGCACGAGCGGAGGGAAGCAGGGGACCGGCCCAAGCATGTATGGGCCAACGGACGAGGCGGCGCGGGGCAAGCGAGAGGAGGAACACAGAGCGGCCGGAGCAGGCAGGGAGATATGGGATGCAACCGGCAGACGGAGCGAGGAAGGGTGGGCGGGGGGAAGGTCAAGCGAGAAGAAGCAGGCTGACGGGTGGAGCTTGGGTGCTCGGGAGGGAACACGACGTGGCTGAGGGAGGACTGCCTAGGGACAGCCATGCAGAATCGTGCTTTGTGGCCGGAGACGCCACAAAGGAGGCAAGTGGGGGCGGAGGCAGTACAACCACGAACACGGTGAAGGGAGGAGAGGCACTTGAAGCAGCGGCCATCGGCCCTCTCCTTAAGAAGGGGGAGGAAGGGCCTCAGGGGAGCTGTACCGGAGTTAGTGCCGCCATGAAGGCGACGCTGCTCCTCCATGCGCTGAGCACGGCGCAGCCTTTTCTAGGAGCTTTTACTCCTGTGCACCGTCCACTCCATGGGGCGAGGCAGAGGCGCAGGCCCAGCGTGCGCAATAGGGTCAGACGACTCCGAGGAGCCTGCGGCCCTGGCCTTGGGAGGCTGACCTCCATGAATGCCACCCGAGGGGGATGGCGTGCCGCGACCAGCATCGAGGACGTCCGAGGCGGGAGCTGACACGCAGCCCATGCGCGGATGCGCGTCATGAAGAGCACGCGAAGAAGAACCGGAGTAGTCAATGGCTGGGGCGTAGCTGGCACAAGGGACGGCAGCTATAGGGCAGGCCGGCGGAGAGAGGCACCGCCTTGAATCCAGCCGCAGCGGTAGGTGGGGAAGGGGAGGGGGAGGACAGAGGGATGTCATTGAAGTCTAGCCCGAGAGGGCTCGGAGCAGCCCTCGACGTGGGTGTCCGACAGGGGCTGGAGTAGCCCGCCGCCGGCAAGGTTGGGATGGAGATCTGTGGAGGTGGAGGGGGAGAGCATACGTCCGTACACTCACCCATCGCTTCCAGACCCATATATTCACTTGTGATATATAGATAAAGGATGTGTGCAGACGAAAGGACAACCTCGGTGAATCGGTGAATCACCATGAAAAAGAGGCATACATAGCGAAACGACTCTTTCACGGCCGCGCGTTGCAGCGCGCGATCTCTACACGCGAAGCCCACACATGGAAACAACCTGTTTGGGTCAGACATGGGGCCCATGCATGCATGCATATGTGCGCATCCTCCTCCCGTGAATTCCACTACTGGGCCCAGCTTGCCTTCATAATCTGCCCCCCCCCCCCGATTTCAATGGTGGGGCCCGGTCTGTCCTTCCATTTCAATCTCATGCTGATTGCCTAAACAGGAAATTTTACTTTGTCGAAAACCGAGCGTCGTAAGGACCGCTGATTGCTTTTTTTTAGCATCAGTACAGACACAAGCATTCATATACACGCGCATACACTCTTTCGGGAAAGCTGATCCACGAACACCTATGGGACCGACGGAACGGGCCCCTTTTCGGTTCGGCGGGGGGCGGAGATCGCACGGAGAGCGGATCGAGGCGAAGCACACGAGCAGTTTACCCAGCTTCGGAGCTCTCCGGAGAGATAACACTCCTACTGCTGCTTGTCTGAGTGTATTGAGTTCTTGCTCGGGAGCGCTGAGTGCTACAGTACACACGAGCAGCTAACGAGACCGAGCGTGTGTGTTTTCTGGCTTTCTTCCTCCCCCTACATTGCGCATGGGCCTCCTTTTATGTGCTGAAGGGGTCACCGACAGGTGGCAACGTAGTCAAGAGCAAAAATGGAAAAGGTGTTGCGGTTGGTACAACTACCTGTACAGTGTATCCTACCTAACCCTGACGGCAGGGGACAAAGGCATTAAATGCCCGTCTGAGTCGCCCAAACAGTGCAGAAAGGGACCGTCGGGGACGCCACCGCTTGCCACGATGGCTATCTTGTCAGCGTCGCTTGCCACCGCGCACCGCTGGCTGCACAGCCTCTCGCCACACGCGCCTGGAAAGGCCCCAGGGCGACACGTTGGTGGATGCGCTGGAGCGTGGGCACAGAGTGGTAGTTTGCCGCGGCAAGCGCCTTGCCGCAGCCGTTGTCTTGTCGCATCCGGAAGCTTGTCGCTCACCGGGCCTTGCCGAGACGCGTGGCGCGTCGCGGCAAGTTCTTTGAAATGCCTTGGTTGGCCTTCCTGGCAAGCTCCTCTTGCCGGGGCCTTGTCTCCTTGGTTTGAATACATTGTTCTTGAATGGCTCCAAAGGAACTACGGAGGACCTTGGCGGTCACCCGGCAAGCCTTGCCGCGGAGGGCTGCAACTGCACGTGCACAAATTCGGGATACTAAGGTACCCCTACTCTAGTACACCGACAGGAGCCCCCGGGCCTGGGCCACACACGGTGCCGAGCGCTGTTGGGCCAGGCCCAAAACAGGGCACGGGCACACGCGGCCTGGGTTACGCCGTATCTTACTCCGTATCCACCGCGCCCTCCCCGAACGGCACGCGTTGAATGCGGCGTCGTGGGGGAGATCGTGGGTGGTTTCTTTATTCGGAAAGGCGGAATGTCCGCCCCCTCCCTCTTTATAAGCAGGGGAAACAGGGGCAGTTCGCCCATCTCGTTGGTTGTTACTCCAATCTCGGAAATCTCCGTCGCTCCCCCTCTTCTTCTCAAAGCCGAAAAAGAGCAGCGCGCCGCCCCCCATTGCCACCAGCACCACCAACGCCGTCGATCTCCCCCACCACCTCCGCCATGGCTCCAAAAGCCAACAAGGGGAAAGGCGTGAAATCGGTCGAGGCGCAGCGGCTCGCGGCGCTGCGAAAGGAGCGGGCCATCTTCCCCCCTCAGCTTGCCGCGAAGGAGCTGAGGGAGTACTACTACCTCTTCTGGTCGACGGAGACGCGAGCGCATCCGCGCACGAAGGTACTCCCGGCTGCCGCTTCGGAACTGGCTCCGAACGGGTACCCCTTTTTTGCGTTGTTCTTCTACTGAGGGCTCTGCCCGCCCTTCTCTGAATTTTTCTGTGACATCATGAACACCTACGGGTTCCGCCTCCTTGACTTCACCCCCAATGTCGTTCTGACCATGGCAGTTTTCGCACATCTCTGCGAAAACTTTGTCGGAGTCTACCCAAACGTAGCTCTTTTCCGCCACTTCTTTATGCCCCGAGTAGAGAGAGGGGAGCCCCTTGCTGGCAGAATCGCTTGGATCTCGAGAATCGGCAAGAAGGAGGCTTATCTGGAGGGAGAGCTCCGCAGCAAGTGGGAGGAATGGAGAGCAGAGTGGTGCTGGATTGTCGAGGAGAACCCGCAGCCATTTACCGCCCTGCAACAAGCCCCAATAGCGCGCGGCAATGATTGGAGCAACGTGGCCCCGGAAGAGGATAGGCTGAAGATTGCCGTCACCCGGATCCTTCGCCTCAGGCTTGCCGGGCTCACCGTAGGCGCCGTTGGCGCAGATTTTCTTCGCCGCCGCATCACCCCCCTGCAGGAGAGGAGACCTGCCTGGGAGTTCCAGAACTCGGCGGATATCATGAGGCTGCGCCCGGGCCTCAACTTCAACTTCACTGTCCTGGAGCTGGACGCGATGCTCCTGGAACTGTTCAAGCGCGATCCTCAACATCCATTCATATTGCCGAGGGGTGTCGTTCCGTTGTGCAACAATTCCTCGCTCGACCGCATCCGTGCAATGATGCCGCTGTGCGACTTGCATGGAATTGTCCCAACCTGGCAAGAGCCTGCAGACGACATCGTGCAGGAGTTCTTTGACAGCCTGGTAGAAGTGCTGATCCGCCCCGATGAACAGAAGAGCCTCACCCGCGACACCACCGATAATGAGATGCAGCGCATCGCCACCAGGCTGGAAGAGGTGGCAGCAGCCGTTGCCGCGGGTGAGTTCGGATTCACCATGGAGGAGGCAGAGGCAGCAGAGGCGGCAAGCCTTGTCGAGCGAGAGGAGCTTGTCGGCGAGGAAGATCTGGTCGGGCCTGAAGCTGAGCCGAGCGAGCCCGCCGAGGGCGAGGGCGTGAGCGACCCGTCGAAGATCGGGTCCTCCTCCTCCCCACCTTCAGCCAGCTCGCCGCAAGCGGAGCCCCCAGCTCCACCAAGAAGGCGTCTCCGCAAGGCCGGGGACGTAGCGGGGCGGCAGACGAGTCAACAGCCGCCGTGCCGAGCGACACGCTCCACCGCGGCAAGTACTGTTGCCGCGGGAGTGCCTCACGCTGCTGCGGCAACTGGAGCGGGGTCTTCTCGGTCCACCGCTACTGCCCCTGCCAAGCGGACAAGGGAACCTACTCCTCCACCTCGTCGTACCGGAGGCGAGCCGGACTTCGATCTCTCCGCGCTCAGCTCCGACGAGGAAGAAGAAGAGTAAGATTCTTTGATGTACTTGTAGTTCTTCAATTTTGTTGTTGTTTTATCTTGTATCTGATTTGCTTCACTCTGAACTTGTTCCTTTTCAGGACGCTGGCCCAGAGAGCGGCGAAGAGGGCCAAAGTCCCGATGATTGTCATCGAGGACGAACCCACCGCGACAACAGGGGGTGTGTCCGAGACCATCTTGCCGGACCCGACAACTTCTCCCCAAAGCAGCCCCCAGCGTAGCCCCCAGCGTAAGTATATGGTTTACTTCCTTCTGTCAGGCGCGCATGGGTGTTCTTCCTTGCTGGTATCTGACTGTTGATTTGTGTAGGAGCAGAGCAGCCTCACCAAGAGAGCCCGGAAGCCGCTCCCGAAATGCCATCTGCTTCGACTACACCGCCAAGGGAGGATTCCCCGGCAAGGGAGCGTTCTCCGGCAAGGAAGAATTCTCCGGCAAGGGACAGTTCTCCGGCAAGGGACAACACTGGCGATCCTCTAGTGGTTGAGACCATGACTGCAGATCTCAGTACAGGTAATCCTCTTGCTTTAAAACTTCCCTTGGGTTCTTCTTCTTCTGATTTTCTTTTTGGATATTTGCTTGACTTTTCTCTTTTCTCCGTTCGTCGGATCCATCTGCCACGGAGCCGATGGAAACCGAGGTCGCCGGCGAGGAAAATGCGCGCAGCAATACCGACGACGCCGTTGCCACCGAAGGAGAAGCCGGCGCTGATGAGCCCGCCGGCGAAGAGGCCGCCAAAGTTGCTGCCGCAGAAGCCAGCGAGGGATCCGGCGATCGCACTGACGGCCCCGAGGCCGCAGGAGCGCCAGCCGCTACGCCGACCGCCGATCCCTTCGCCGCTGCTGCAGCGCCAGGCTCCGAAGAGCCCCAGCCCGGTGCCTACTTGAAGGCCGGCGACGGCATCTTCATCAAGCTTCCCTAGGCGTCAAGCTCCAGGGCGCCGGTCGAAGGAGAAATCCTGGACGGAGAGGTGCTCACCTCCGCTGGGCTGACGCTGGTTGACGCGCCAAGTAGCAGCAGCGACGAGCCTGAGGAGGAGCGGCTGCTACGGAAGCTGATGTCGCTCTACCGCGCCCGACAAGCCAAACTGGCATCCCGAGAAGCGCTTGTCGCGAAGGCGGGAGTGGATATCGAGAAGCGTGCGGAGGAGCTCCGGGGTCTCAGGCAGGAAGCTCTCCGATCCTTGGCAGAGGAGCGAGAGCAACTCGCCGAGGAGCGTAAAGCCTTCCTCCTCGGGAAGGCTGAGGTTGAAGAGCAACAGCGGCTTGCTGCCGAGAAGTTGTCTGCGCAGGAAGGTGAGTTGGCGCAGCGCAAGGTCAACCTTGACAGCCACGAAGAGGATCTTGCCACGCGCGAGCAATCAATTGGCGGGGCTCTCAAGGAAGCAAAGGATGTTGCCACAGCTGCTGAGGCCGCCAAGAAGGAGCTGGAGACGAAGATGGCGCAGCTGGAGGCCGATATCAAGACGAGCGGCGAGGAGCTTGCTGCGCTCAAGCGTGAGCGCGAAAAGGACGCCGCCGCTCATGGCAAGCTGCAAGGTCGTCTCGCTAAGAGGAGCAAAGAGCTCAGCGCCGCCAAGGACTCCAACGCGGATCTTGAGTTGAAGCTAGCCACTTTGACTCAGACACTGGACAGCGCCAGGAAGCGGGAGGTGGCATTGACGGAGAAGATCAAGGCCGACGAGGCACTGATGGCGAGTGCTGCCGCCGCCCAGGACACTTTCAAGGAGAACGTGGAGCACTGGACGGAGGGTCTTGTGGATGTTGCTGCCGCCATCGACGGGGAGCTGGCGCAGCTGGGGATGGAGGATCTTGGGTACTCCTTCGATGAGCACCTCCAACCCAGCGCCAAGCTCAGCTTGTTCTTCAAAGGCGTGGCGACGGCCCTCCGGCGACTTCGGGAGAAAATCCCAAAGCAGCTGGCCGATGAGTCGCGCAAGATCTGCGCGGGAGCTCTTCAAAAGGTGCTGGTGAAGGTGGCCTTCCGCAACCCAGGCCTCAACCTCACCAACGTCCTCAAGTCCCTGCCGCCGGATGCTGATCTGGAAGCGCTCCAGGCCCTTGTCGCGCCCATTGTGGACAAGGTGAGCGTATCAAGAGGGTTGAGGGCGATCGCGTAGATTAGGCCGCCCGTTTTCTCTTTTTCTTGTCGCTGCTGGTCATGTCATGAGAACAATCTGTTAGAGCTGCGACAAGCTATCTTGTAATATAACTCTATCTTGGGTAGCAATTGCTATGTTATTTCCTTTACTTGATTCCTTCCTTTGTATGTTTTTGCCCTACGCTTTTAGGGAACTTGTCGGCGCAGGCACCTGAGCCGCGAGCGCTGAGTGCGGGACGTCAGCAGCCTGCTGGCGGTGCCGCTTCCGACAAGAAACCTTGTCGCAACTAGTCGCAGCTCACTTAAGTTGTTGAGCGGACTCGAAACAAGGTAAGGGCGCAACTAGCCACGAGTTGATTCCTCCGCGCACAGGTTTTCCATACAAAGCACGGTCGTTCAAGGAAGATAACTTAAAAATTAAAATTAATTGCTCAAACTTTGGCAACTTAGCTTTTCTGTCGTTTGCTTTCCGGTAAGGCGAAACTTCCTTGAATGATGCCCGGTCCACACCATTATCTTCTCCTTTCCCCCCGGCAAACTTGTGTGCGAGGGAACCTTCCTTTCCTTTTTGAGAAAAAGAAAGAAGAGAAAATAAAGATATGGAGCCTTACGGCTCGTTATTGCTTACCGGGGGTAGGCGCTGCACAAAGTGTCAGATAACGCATGCAAAGATAGTAGAAAGCATGAAATTGACAAGATGTGCGGAGCACATGAGCTTTACTTATGCACGGGTTCTGCGCCCGGCTTTATACAAAGGATTACATGCAACATTGGCAAGACTTGTACAAAAGGTGGTTGCCGGAACAGGTTCCGGCAACCGCGCCTTATGGGTAAAACTTACGAAGATGCTCAATGTTCCAGGAGTTGCTCATCGGAATGCCATCTTCGGTCTCAAGGCGGACAGCGCCAGGCCTAGTGACTCGTTTCACCCGGTAAGGGCCTTCCCACTTCGGCGTCAACTTGTTGGAATTCTTGGCGGACTGAACGCGCCGAAGAACAAGGTCACCTTCCTCGAGACTTCTAGCATTAACTTTGCGGCTATGGTAGCGGCGCAAAGCTTGCTGGTATCGAGCAGCTCGTACAGCAGCCTGAAGACGATCCTCCTCGAGGAGCAGCGCGTCATCTTGTCGCAACTGCTCTTGCTCGAGCTCATCATAAGCGAGCACTCGAGGTGAGCCGTATACGAGTTCCGTGGGGAGAACTGCCTCTGCTCCATAGACTAGAGCGAAAGGTGTCTGGCCAGTGGCTCGATTTGGCGTCGTCCTGATCGACCAAAGAACCATCGGCAGCTCCTCAATCCAGTTCTTTCCGCGCTTGCGCAGCCTGTCAAAAGTCCTGGTCTTGAGCCCGCACAGCACTTCAGCATTTGCCCTCTCCGCTTGACCATTGCTTCTTGGATGAGCAACAGAAGCGAAGCAGACCTTGGCGCCAAGATCTTGGACGTACTGCATGAAGGTGCGGCTCGTGAATTGCGTGCCGTTGTCGGTGATGATCCTGTTAGGGATCCCGAAACGGCAAACAATCGACCTGAAGAACTTGACTGCTGACTGTGCTGTCACCTTCCTCACTGGTTCCACTTCCGGCCACTTTGTGAACTTGTCCATTGCAACGTACAAGTACTCAAAGCCCCCGACAGCTCGGGGAAAGGGGCCAAGGATGTCGAGCCCCCAGACCGAAAATGGCCAGGATAAAGGGATCGTCTGGAGAGCTTGAGCTGGTTGGTGTATCTGCTTGGAATGGAACTGGCACGCTTCACACTTGGTTACTTGTGCAGTTGCATCCTGGAGGGCTGTCGGCCAAAAGAAACCTTGCCGGAACGCTTTGCCGGCAAGTGCTCTTGCGCCAATGTGGTGACCACATATGCCTCCATGTATCTCTGCCAACAGCTTTTGTCCTTCTTCCTGGTGAATACACTTCAATTTCACACCGTTGAGTCTTCTTCTGTACAGTGTGTTGTCGACAAACTGGTACATACTTGACTGCCGGGGTACTCTTTCCGCTTCTTATTGCTCTTCGGGAAGTTCTCCTGTCTGAAGGAAATGGACAATCTGCTGCGCCCATGCTGGAGCTTGTGGCTCGACAACAAGGACTAAAGGCACATCTGCTGCTCTGGGAACATCCGCTTCTACGGCGAGAACCTGCGGCTCAGCCGGAGCTTGACGTTCCCCGGCAAGCTTGCCGGAGCAAAACTTGTCGGGAGCGTCTGCTTCAACGGAAGAAACCCTAGGGCTTGCCTGAGCAGACTGCTCCTCAGCACCCTCGGTGTTGATTTTGAGGACCTTCTTGGCGGCGGCTTCGGGGAGCTCTGCCGGAAAATAGTCACCAGAAATCAACTTTCTCTTCTTGCTCTGTCCAATTGATGGCGTTACAGACGGTTGAGTCAGCTTGAGCACAAAGATCCCTGGTTCCACAAGTAATTTAAGCGCGGCGCACTTTGACAGGCCATCGGCAATGTCGTTCTGAGCTCTTGGAACATGTTCCATCTGTAGGCCGTCAAAGTGCTCTTCTAGCTTTCTCACTTCATCAACGTAGGCTTCCATCAACGAACTCTGATAATTCTTGTTCACTTGGCGGACGACAAGCTGTGAGTCACCCCTGACAATGAGCTTCTTGATCCCAAGGTCTGCTGCGATTCTGAGTCCGGCAAGCAAACCTTCATACTCTGCGGTATTGTTCGTTGCTTGCTCCTTGGGAAAGTGCATCTGGACTACGTACTTGAGGTGCTCTCCGGTGGGTGCAACGAGTAGCACGCCCGCACCGGCGCCTTGCAGCGAGAAGGCACCATCAAAGTACATCAGCCACTCTTTGCTTGCTTCCTTGACGGGGATGCTTGTTTCTGGAATTTCTTCATCTTGTGTTGGCATCCATTCTGCTATGAACTCCGCCAATGCTCTGCTTTGGATAGTTGAAGTGCTTTCACCTATCTTTGTCGGGACCAGAGCTTGCCGGTGAAGTCCCCTGCTTGTCGGTGGATGCATCTGCCATGGCTGCTAGCTCATCATCCGCCTCCCTCTCCGCTACTAACGCAGCACTAACCACTTGATTTGTTGCCGCTATATACAGCAGCAACTTCTCTTGTGGTTTAGGTGCGACAAGTGTTGGAGTGGAGGACAGGTATTTCTTCAAGTCCTGCAGCGCAGCCTCTGCCTCCGGAGTCCATTTCATTGGACCTGCCTTTTTCAATATTTTGAAAAATGGTAGGGCGCGCTCAGCAGATCTAGAGATAAACCTGCTGAGAGCAGCCACGCAACCGACAAGTCTTCGTACATCCTTGACGCGCTTTGGTGCTTCAATCTGCTCAATGGCCTTGATCTTGTCGGGATTGGCTTCAATTCCCCGCTGAGACACGAAGAACCCGAGAAGCTTGCCGGAGGTAACTCCAAACACACACTTCTCGGGGTTAAGCTTGAGGTTGATCTTGCGCAGATTTGCAAAGGTTTTGTCTAAATCTTGAATCAGAGTCGCCTTGTCCTTGCTTTTGACCACTATGTCATCCATGTAGGCTTCCACATTTCTGTGTATTTGTGGCTCAAAAGCGTCATGGACTACTCTTGCAAATGTTGAACCAGCATTCTTTAAACCGAAAGGCATTCGTACGAAACAGTATGTGCCACATGGGGTGATGAATGCGGTCTTCTCCTCATCCTCTTCTGCCATGAAGATCTGATGGTATCCTGAGTATGCATCAAGAAATGAAACCAAGTCACATCCGGCCGTGGAGTCAACAATCTGGTCGATGCGCGGTAAGGGAAATGGGTCTTTGGGACAAGCTTTATTGACATCGGTAAAGTCGATACAAAGTCTCCATTTCCCATTAGCCTTGCGCACGACTACAGGATTGGCCAACCACGTAGGATGGAGCACTCCTCTGACAAGGCCTGCTGCTTCCAATTTCTTGATTTCTCCTGCGATAAATTCTTGGCGCTCCACTGCCTGTTTCCTGACTTTCTGCTTGACGGGCCGCGCATGAGGACAGATGGCAAGATGGTGCTCGATTACTTTCCTGGGAACACCGGGGATGTCAGACGGTTGCCACGCAAACACGTCGACGTTCGCCCGCAGGAAAGCAACGAGCGCGCTTTCCTATTTAGGGTCGAGAGTGGCACTGATGGTGAAGGTACCACCAATGCCATCCTCCTTTGCGGATACCTTCTTGGTCTCTGGTGGAGCTGTCATTGTCTTCTTACACTTGCCGGTGGAGCTCGATGGTGCGTCCTCGATGGTAGCGCAGCACTCCGAAGAGGTGCGCTTGCCGGAGTGGGCATCAGAACTCTTGCCGGACTTGGTCTTCTTCTTCATCCCGGGAGCTTCAACGGCAAGTGACTTGTGATCTGTTGCGGCTGCTGCTTCCCAGTAGATCTTGTCGGCGCAGATAAGAGCATCCTTCTTGTCGCTAGGGACAGAGATGACACTTATCGGGCCTGGCATCTTCAGCATGTTGTATGCATAGTGAGAGGCTGCCATGAATTTGGCGAGTGCTGGACGGCCGAGTATCCCATTGTAAGGCAATGGAAAGTCAGCAACGTCAAAAGTGACCCTCTCAGTCCTGAAGTTCAATTCACTGCCAAATGTCACCGACAACGTGATCTTTCCCTTCGGCTTGCTCCTTCCCGGATTGATTCCTTGGAATGTGCCGGTCTCCTCGAGCTCGCTATCAGGGATCTGGAGTTTCTGGAGTACCGCGGAGGAGATCAGGTTCAAGCCGGCCCCGCCGTCAACTAGCATCTTAGTGACCTTGAGGTTGCGGATAGTTGGTGAAACCAACATCGGCAAGCACCCGACCGCAGTTATGCGATCAGGGTGCTCCTCAATATCAAAGATGATAGGCGTGCTGGACCATTTCAGAGGCTTGCGTGACTCGACGGGGGGTTCTGCTGCATTGACTTCCCACACCCACTGCTTGAGCTAGCGGTGTGAAGTATGCAGAGAAGCACCGCCGTCAACGCACAGGACCTCTGTGGCTTTCTGGAACTCCTGCTCATCGGTCTCGTCATCCTCCATATCTTCATCGTCGTCGTCATCTTCATCCTTGTCGCGGCCGCGGGGAGGTCTGTCACCTTGCCGCTGCTTGGCCTTGCCGCGGCATCCTCCTCGGCCGGGGCATTTCTTGCCAGCTCCCCCAGCACCTTCCTGGGCTTTCTCCTTGTCACGTCGCTCGTATTCAGCCTTTTGCTTCTCGACAAGCTGCTCGACCTTCTTGCAGCTCTGGAGATCATGGCCCTTGGTGCGGTGGATCTTGCAGTACTGCTTGTTGGTGCCGTCCTGCTTGTCGGCGACCGCCACAGCCTGGTAGCTGGTGCCCGCGGCAATCTCCTTGCCGGAGCTACCAGCTTTGGCTTTCTTGGCGCCACTTCCGTTGCCGGACTGCTCAACAACTAGCACATCTTTGCCTTTCTTCTTCCTGTTGTTCCGCCGCCGGTTTTTTCTTGCCGGGGCAGCATCTTCACTATCAGATCCTCCTGCTTCTGTATTCTCTCCGGGGAGTTTTCTCCCTTCCTCAGCACGTGCACACTTGTCGGCCAGGGCATATAGCTCACTGACGTCTCTGATCTTGCACATCGCCATCTCCTCCCGCATCCTGCGGTTTCGCACGTTCTGATGGAACGCGTTGATTACCGCGGCAGGGTGGACATCTAGGATGTTGTGCTGTACGCGGCTGAATCTCTGAATGTACTTGCGCAGGGGCTCTCCTTCCTTCTGGGCGAGCAGATGAAGGTCGCTCTCTTGGCCATGAGGTTTGTGGCCGCCTGTAAAGGTGCCGACAAACTGATGGCATAGGTCTGCCCAGGAGGATATGGAGTTGTCCGGCAAGTGCATGAGCCAGGATCTGACATTGGGCTTGAGCACCAGCGGGAAGTAGTTGGCCAGGATCTTGTCGTCGCGCCCCCCGGCAGCTTGCACCGCGATGGTGTAGATGCTGAGGAACTCCGACGGATGCGTCTTGCCGTCATACTTCTCTGGTACATCTGGCTTGAAATTCTTCTTGTTGGGCCACTGGACTCGCCGCAGCTCATGAGTGAACGCAGGGCAACCTACCGCGTACGGCAAGTCGTCTGGTTCCCCTGGCGCATGCATGTCGACAGAGGGCCCAGCGCGCTGGTCGGATTGACGCCGCGCTTCTCTTCGGTGCTCGATGCGAGTACGAGCGTCTTCTTGCTGTCGTTCATGAAGAACTTGGCGCTGATCGCGATGAGCTCGTGGATCCGATGATGCGGTGGAGTCGCTGTCGAGGTGGATCTGGCGAGTAGGCGATCTTGGCCTTCGGGGCGGAGAGTGCATGGTGGTTGCACCCCCACCGGTTTCGTCGCCATCGGCTCGCGCCCGGCAGCCCTGCCGCGGCAGCGATGTACTCGGCTGCCGCGGAGTGTCGCCGTTGGCGAAGCCGATGAGACTCTGAATGGTGGCCCTCCATTCATCGATCTTGTTTGCCGTTGGAGGGTAATCCAGGAGCAGTTGAGCTCGCGCCAAAGCTTCTGCTGGAGTGGTGGGCGGTAGTGGTGAACGGTGCGAGGAGCGGGATATGCTCGGACTTCTAACTATGTTAGAAGGAGCAGTATCCTGTCCAGGCGACCGTGTCTCACTCGTGCCAGCATGTTGGCGTGCATGTTGGTCTTGAGCACCCCGAGATCCACCTGCTTGATCTTGGTCCAACAAACGTATGGCACTGCGAATACCATGACGCTGTCGGTCCTGCGCCTCCTGAGATGGGCGCGGAACATGTACGGACGCCGAGGTCTGCGCAGCCTTGTCCTTGGACCTGGTAGCGCCGTGAGCTCCCTCGTCGATGTCCGTTCTTCCGCCAGCGTCTACCCCACCACTCGTTTGCTCCGGTGGTGGTGGGATCGACGTGGACGGAACAGCTGCCGCCGAAGTCTTCTTCTTCGGTGGCATGTCGATGAAGAAGATGAAGAACTAGCTCGTGTGAACGCCGGATCAGGTTCACACAACCTCGACGCCCCCTACCTGGCGCGCCAAAGATGTCGGGGAAGCTGATCCACGAACACCTATGGGACCGGCGGAATGGGCCCCTTTTCGGTTCGGCGGGGGGCGGAGATCGCACGGAGAGCGGATCGAGGCGAAGCACACGAGCAGTTTACCCAGCTTCGGAGCTCTCCGGAGAGATAACACTCCTACTGCTGCTTGTCTGAGTGTATTGAGTTCTTGCTCGGGAGCGCTGAGTGCTACAGTACACACGAGCAGCTAAAGAGACCGAGCATGTGTGTTTTCTGGCTTTCTTCCTCCCCCTACGTTGCGCATGGGCCTCCTTTTATATGCTGAAGGGGTCACCGACAGGTGGCAACATAGTCAAGGGCAAAAATGGAAAAGGTGTTGTGGTTGGTACAACTACTTGTACAGTGTATCCTACCTAACCCTGACGGCAGGGGACAAAGGCATTAAATGCCCGTCTGAGTCGCCCAAACAGTGCAGAAAGGGACCGTCAGGGACGCCACCGCTTGCCACGATGGCTATCTTGTCAGCGTCGCTTGCCACCGCACACCGCTGGCTGCACAGCCTCTCGCCACGCGCGCCTGGAAAGGCCCCAGGGCGACACGTTGGTGGATGCGCTGGAGCGTGGGCACAGAGTGATAGTTTGCAGCGGCAAGCGCCTTGCCGCGGCCGTTGTCTTGTCGCATCCGGAAGCTTGTCGCTCACCGGGCCTTGCCGGGACGCGTGGCGCGTCGCGGCAAGTTCCTTGAAATGCCTTGGTTGGCCTTCCCGGCAAGCTCCTCTTGCCGGGGCCTTGTCTCCTTGGTTTGAATACTTTGTTCTTGAATGGCTCCAAAGGAACTACGGAGGACCTTGGCGGTCACCCGGCAAGCCTTGCCGCGGAGGGCTGCAACTGCCCGTGCACAAGTTCGGGATACTAGGGTACCCCTACTCTAGTACACCGACACACTCATCCCTATGAACGCACACACGACATATCATCTTGAGATTTACGAAGTCATCATAGGCGCCTCGTCATCGACGGAAACGTCTCCTCCCACTGAAAGCGCATCGCCGGAAATCCTGAAATAAATCCAGGAATAATGCGAGCACCAGGATTTGAACCCTGGTGGGTTGGGAATACCACTATCCACCTAACCAACTCAACCACAGGTTGATTCGTAGATGTAGGTGCTTTTGATGTTTATTGGCATGTTGTTTGACCGAAGGTAAGACTGGACGCATGCATACTCCTTCGACAACTTTGGCTTTGACATGCGACTTTTTGTCGAAAGAGACCACCTGCGCAATTGAATTGCCAAAAAAGACCCCCTTCGGATGAAAATGAGAAAAAGAACCCCCTCGGCCGTGGCGGCAGGTGCGCCAGGCGACACGTGGCACCTGCCGCCACGGTGCCGGGCGGCAGCACCTGCCACCAGCCGGCGAGGCGACAGCTTGCGAATAACAGCGAGCGTGCCACGTAACGGAACGGAAATGCGGTGGTGGGACCAGCCGCCAATATGGGAGGCGGCAATACTGTGCGTTGTGGGCCCAGCCGGCAGCACTGTGCTGCCGCACTGCCCCGCCCGCGCACGACTGACAGCTTCTCGCGTTGCTACTCCACTACACTAGCTGGCTGCCGTGTCATCTTGCTACGAGCAGCGCTAGCTCAGCCTAGTGAATCCATCGTTCCATTGCAATCATCATCCACCCTTAGCAGTAGCGATGTAACCTGCGCGTCATCCATCGACTAACTTGTGCGGCATTCTTTCTGGGTCTTGCAATGCTTAACACTTTGAAACTTGATTTTTTGTCGCGCGCGGGCGGGGCAGTGCGGCAGCACAGTACTGCCGCCGCTCGGGCTGGCAGCAGGGCCCGCAGCGCACAGTGCTGCCGCCTCACATATTGGTGGCCGGTCCCACCACCGGATTCCTGTTGCGTTTCGCGGCGCGCTGGCTGTTATTCGCAGGCTGCCGTCTCGCTGACTGGCGGCAGGTGCTGCCGCCTGGCACCGTGGCGGCAGGTGCCACGTGTCGCTTGGCGCGCCTGCCGCCACTGCCGAGGGGTTCTTTTGTCAATTTTATTTGGAGGGGTTCTTTTTTGGCAATTCGATTGCGTAGGTGGTCTCTTTCGACAAAAAATCTTGACATGCTAGGCAGGGGCGGGAGAGAGGCATGGCAGCGGGTGTCACTGGGGGAGATGTTGATGACGATCTCCTATTTTCCACTGTATGTGAAGCGTTCTACCCGGAGGAGTACAGTATGATTTTAGGCATGAAGATGGCAGTTGATGAGTGCATTTGCCATCATGTCAATCAGTTCGATGGGTCGTTCCAGCTGCAGGTGGGGCAAACAGTGGAATTTGTGTGTCTTCTTCAATGTATTCGTCTCCTTTGTGTGCAGCCGTTGTGAGCCTTCATCAGTTCGACCACTTTTCACACCCACTCTGTCTCGTCGTTACGTGCGTGGTGCATGCTTTTTACACAACCAAAGCATCTCACCTGCCCCGCCTCATCGAGCACGATATTGTGATTGTCGTCGTCGTTGCCCGATGAGTTGGAGATCTTTTGAATGTAAGCTCGAAATTAAAGTCTGTTTCAATATTTAAATTCCTAATGACATGATCTTTCAAACAAGATCGATATTGAATATACTTTAAATTAGTTTGAATTTCTTGAACATATTTCACTCATTTAAAACAAGCTTTCAAATGCAAGTATAGCTCTTTCACCTCAAAATTGTTATTGTTATTTAAGATCCAAGACACTCTACTTTTACTGTAAGATAAATCCACCTCATCCACCAACCTTTTTAGTTTAATCCACTGTTGTTGGATCTCCCCATACAGAGTTCTCCTAAATTCAAACTCACTCCATTAATTCTCTATTCTTAGCAGACTGGACAGTGACAAATTAAGTAAATTGCAAAAACCCACCACATTTGTGGACCCTAAATCAAAAAACGACCATGTTTCATTTTTATTTTTTGCAAAAAAATATCCGGTATTATACTGACAGTTTGCCGAAAACACTAATAGGTTAATAAGCAGCGTTTGACTCTAAATCAGACTAATCGGTCCCACTGTCAGCACGTTAAGAAACAGATGGAAGAGACGGATGTTAAACATCTGGTCAACATCTTCTCTGCCTCATTGGCATTTCGCCAAACACGTCACAGGCGCGGTGCATCCCGCTGGCTCGAGCGCACGGTGCGTGCCTCCACCCTGACGAGGGTTGGCAGGGTGCTACCGTTCGTCGGAGCCGCCGCCCAACGCCCATGGCTCCGACCTCGACCCCTCTCCCCCTCCCTGCGAGGCCACACTCTCTCTCTCCCTCCTCTTTGCTCTCTGTAATGTCGCCCAACGGCGCACCGTCGCCGCCCTCACATGGAGATCGTGGCCAACAGCCGAGTCTCGCCACGCCGTCATGCTAGCTATCCCCGCCACGGCCTGATCCCTCTTGGTACCCAAGGAATTGGACGAGGAAGCCCGGAATCAGCCGCATCGAGTCCGTGATCTCCACCTCTGGCCACACCTCGCCACCACCCGAACTTGACCTCCGGCGAGCCCCAGCCATCTCCGTCGCCCCCAGAGGCTTCGCGTCGATGCCAACGTACCGAAAGACATCTTCACGGCGAGCTCCACAACCTCCCGCCACCTGCCGGCGTCGCCCTACTCCGGCGGCCGCCGCCGCGCGCCAACCCTTCGTCCTCGAGCTTCACTGCCACCCCGCATTGACTACAGGCTCCTGGTGAGCTCCGCCTTCCCCTTCTCCCACTCTTTTGAGTCTCTGGTGCCAGCTATCCGGCCTCCACCTTGCACCGTTGCGTTGTCGCCGGCGTGCACACAAGCTAGCCAAGGCCGGCGAGGACACGGGAGCGTTCGCGTTGGCAAGAGGAGGAAGAATGGTGGGAGAGAGGATGACGAGTGAGCCCTAAGCCAGCGTAATATTTGAGCCAACGGTGTGAGTTGTTTCCATGCCACGTCATCACTTGCGTAGGGACCCAGTTGTCAGTTTTCGTGTTAAACAGCTCTAATTGACGGATCGGTGTTTTTAGCAAACTATCAGTACAATACCGGATTTTTTTGCAAAAAAAAAACGTGGTGGTTTTTTGATTTAGAGTTCATAAATGTGGTGGTTTTTTGCAATTTACTCGTGACAAATTTGTTAAAGGAGATACCATATAATATAGGGAACCTCTAAGCCAAAGTCATATCTTCCAGCCAAACATTCTCCCAAAAAAGAGTTTTTGCTCCATCTCCCAACACTCTTCTCGCCGGAGATTCATAGACAAGACATGGAACGAACGATTGCGACCATGCTGCGGGCGGCCCTCTCTACCCGCGCCCCCTCTGGACCAAGGATGTTGGCGATGGCTCCGCGCTTGACTTGTGCTCCTTCTGCCGAGGTAGCTGTTGCAGACACTCGGATCTAGCGCCACCATGTCGGGGAGGGGGCGGACGAAGAAAAAAGGACGACGCTCCGGCGAACAGGGCCTGGATGGTGGCCACTGCGGAGGTAGTCTTTCTTTCCTTCGTACTGCCTCTGTTTCTTTTTAGTCTGCATATAAGGTTTGGTCAAAGGCAAGCTTTGTAAAGTTTGACTAACTTTATATTAAAAAATATAAACATTGACAATATGAAATCAACATTATCAGATGCACCACGAAATGTATTTTCATATTATATAGTTTTAATATTGTAGATATGCATATCTTTTTATATAAATTTGGTCAAACTTTGTGTAGATTGACTTTGACCAAATCTTATATGCGGAGTAAAAGAAACGGAGGGAGTACTATCTCTATTTATTACTCCCTCCGTCCCAAAATAAGTGTCTCAACTTTATACTACCTCTAGTATAAATTTGTACTAAGCTCAAGACACTTATTTTAGGACGGAGGGAGTATTCATTTGCTTTATTGATGAAGTACACCTCAAGTAACGGTGGCGGCAACCACTGGGAGGAAGTTAAAATCATCAACAACCTCCCTGCTTGAAGTTGTTGCTGGATTGCTTTTTTTAGGGAAACAACTTACTTTAATTAAGCAAAGTCAGGGATCTTGTCCGCAACAATAGAAAGGATACAATCAGGGGGCGCAACTCGCCAAACCTGGGAAATACCATCACCCCTACCGCTACCTTAGCCAGGGTATGAGCAACACGATTAGCTGTTCGTCCACGCCATGAAATCTTGCACCCCATCCAGTCGCGCATGAGTACCTTAATATCTTCAACAATAGGACCAGCAACCGATAGGTTTCGAGGATCAGAGTTGACCATGGACACCGCTTCACGACAGTCCATCTCCACGTGAACTCTTGTAATCCCCAGGTCTCAGCAGAATTTCAGAGCCAAACGACAGGCCAACAGTTCAGCGATCTCCGGCTTCTGGCAGTTAGGGAATAGCTGGGCCAGTGCCCCTCTAAATGCGCCTTCATGATCTCTGACCACCACCCCGCCGCCTCCATTACCAGTGACCGCAGAAAGTGCGCCATCTACGTTCGCCTTGTGCCACCCGGCCTCCGGCGCCTGCCACTGTTCTGGTGGGGGTCTGGCTTTAACACAAGCAGTCTTCGTCACCACCTCCGTCCATTCATCCATCAGCCGCGACACCGAACACGCTACATCAACCGGGATTTTGATGCGTACCCCGTCACGAGCTTCATTCCTTGCGAGCCAAAGCCCGTACAGCCCCTGCATGATCATCTCCTTTTCTTCCTCGCGCGCATTGCCCATCCAGTTCCAGAGCCACCTGCCAACTTCATGGTTAGTAGCAACACCAACAGGAGGAACCGGAGCAGGAACGCTTCGCCGGGCAGCCAGCTCAGCCTAGAATTGCAGCGAATGATGGCAGCTCCAAAACTGGTGGAGTAACGTGTGACGCCCCCGATTCAATCGTACACTAATCATACACACAAACGTGTACGATCAAGCTCAGGGACTCACGGGAAGATATCACAACACAACTCTACAAATAAAATAAGTCATACAAGCATCATATTACAAGCCAGGGGCCTCGAGGGCTCGAATACAAGAGCTCGATCATAGACGAGTCAGCGGAAGCAACAATATCTGAGTACAGACATAAGTTAAACAAGTTTGCCTTAAGAAGGCTAGCACAAACTGGGATACAGATCGAAAGAGGTGCAGGCCTCCTGCCTGGGATCCTCCTAAACTACTCCTGGTCGACGTCAGCGGGCTGCACGTAGTAGTAGGCACCTCCAGTGTAGTAGTCGTCATCGACGATGTCGTCTGGCTCCTGGGCTCCAGCATCTGGTTGCGACAACCAGAGAGAAAGGAAAGGGGGGAAAAGGGGGAAGAAAGCAACCGTGAGTAGAGGTTGGGCCGGGGTATTGATCCACAGAAGACAAGTGCTTAAACTTGCACAGGAAATGGTATTTAAAGAAGAACATGGTCGGAACCATGATTGCAAAGGATCAATTCACCGTTACCAAAGGGTATTATATCACGGAAATAGTTACAAGAAGCTTCCATGATAGGATCTACATCGTGTTCATGGGCATGAACACAAAGTTCAAGGTCGACTCCCACTTCTCCAATGCATAACCTTTCATTCACTTCTCGCGTTCGATGAAGTGGTATTGTTAAAATTTTATCTGGCAAAATACCAGAAGAGTATGACTCGTGAAAACTTTCGAGTTCACACATATTAAGGAAGGCATAGGTTCAACCCGTCAGGGTATCGTGGAAACATATACCACAAGCTTCAATAGTAAATACCACCAGCTCGAAAGTAGAGCATGGTTGGTCAAGCAGAGGATACAATGTACCAAAGGCATTATGTATCAGGGGAAAGAACTCACAAGGTGATTAATTATTAAGGACACTGTCGGATGATATTTCAACAAAGGATCCGATGGTCCATAGCGAAGCTGATGTGAGTATCGATACCCAATCAGAGGAAGAAAGAATGCAAATGCATCGGTTTATAGAACATCTGAATAATTCAATGTTTAAATAACAAAGGGATTATGATTTTCAAATCAAGGGATCAGAAGCAAACGCTCTGATTTAAGGATGGATAAGTTGAGTAGGCTTAGGGATACCATCGATGGTAATTTGATTGGTCGAGATCCAGCTCATGTTCAAAATGACATCTGAGCTGGAAAGATAATTTAAAAGGATCAACCGATGATTGTGAACATTCACAACATATTGAATCAACAGACTCAAAAATGATGGTGACAAAGGATGCCAATATGACTACTATACTTAAGGGATTAATCATAATGAAAGCAAACAAGAAATTCCAGAGTAATAGGTTGCTGAGGATTTCCGGAAGATCGAATGGTATTTCGAAGACTTTTGTGAAACACATGAACATCTGGGGGATGAGCGGATACTCGGAAAGTGCGAGAAATTATCCTTAGGGGTATTCAGGTGGCAAAGAACTGCAAGGCAGTAGGCACAAAATATTCTCGGGGTATCTTGTAATAACAAGATCGACTGGGAATAAAAGTAAGCACGACAGGTGTAAGTATTTATCCATAGGGATATTTCGGTGGAAGGGAATTGCAAAAGCAACGGGCACAAGGCCTCGAGAGAAAATCGGAGAGTATCTTCGAAAACTTCTGGTGCAGTCGGTGATCATCTGGACTGAAGAGGCTCTCCGGGAGAAAGTACTATCGAGAACCTAAAGTCAGAGTTAGTAAAAAAAAATCATTTAACCTGAATAGAAGAGAGATCAGATTCCCAGAGTACAGATCGAGGAGTAAAAGATCCTAATACCACCCAATGGCGACATGGGCCCGTAAGGCACACAGCCAAGTTAGTAAAAGTTTTGCAATGTCTAGACTCGACTTCGGCCAACGAGTTGGAAAGGGGGATTCCTACAGGCAGTCGGCTCTGATACCAACTTGTGACGCCCCCGATTCAATCGTACACTAATCATACACGCAAACGTGTACGATCAAGCTCAGGGACTCACGGGAAGATATCACAACACAACTCTACAAATAAAATAAGTCATACAAGCATCATATTACAAGCCAGGGGCCTCGAGGGCTCGAATACAAGAGCTCGATCATAGACGAGTCAGCGGAAGCAACAATATCTGAGTACAGACATAAGTTAAACAAGTTTGCCTTAAGAAGGCTAGCACAAACTGGGATACAGATCGAAAGAGGTGCAGGCCTCCTGCCTGGGATCCTCCTAAACTACTCCTGGTCGACGTCAGCGGGCTGCACGTAGTAGTAGGCACCTCCAGTGTAGTAGTCGTCATCGACGATGTCGTCTGGCTCCTGGGCTCCAGCATCTGGTTGCGACAACCAGAGAGAAAGGAAAGGGGGGAAAAGGGGGAAGAAAGCAACCGTGAGTACTCATCCAAAGTACTCGCAAGCAAGGAACTACACTACATATGCATGGATATATGTGTAGAGGGCCATATCAGTGGACTGAACTGCAGAATGCCAGAATAAGAGGGGGATAGCTAGTCTTATCGAAGACTACGCTTCTGGTCACCGTCGTCTTGCAACAAGTAGAAGAGGGTAGTCTGAAGTCCTCCAACTAGCATCTCCAAGTAGCAACTCCAAGTAGCATCTCCAGTAGCATCGCATAGCATAATCCTACCCGGCGATCCTCTCCTCGTCGCCCTGTTAGAGAGCGATCACCGGGTTATATCTGGCACTTGGAAGGGTGTGTTTTATTAAGTATCCGGTTCTAGTTGTCATAAGGTCAAGGTACAACTCCAAGTCGTCCTGTTACCGAAGATCACGGCTATTCGAATAGATTAACTTCCCTGCAGGGGTGCACCAACTTACCCAGCACGCTTGATCCCATTTGGCCGGACACACTTTCCTGGGTCATGCCCGGCCTCGGAAGATCAACACGTCGCAGCCCCACCTAGGCAAAACAGAGAGGCCAGCACGCCGGTCTAAACCTAAGCGCACAGGGGTCTGGGCCCATCGCCCATAGCACACCTGCACGTTGCGAGGGCGGCCGGAAGCAGACCTAGCCTAGTGGCGTTCCAGTCCAATCCGGCGCGCGCCGCTCCGTCGCTGACGTCTGAAGTGCTTCGGCTGATACCACGACGCTGGGATACCCATAACTACTCCCGCGTAGATGGTTAGTGCGTATAGGCTCGTAGCCAACTCAGATCAAATACCAAGATCTCGTTAAGCGTGTTAAGTATCCGCGAACGCCGACGAGGGCCAGACCCACCTGTCTCCTAGGTGGTCTCAACCTGCCCTGTCGCTCCGCCACAAAGTAACAGTCGGGGGCCGTCGGGAACCCAGGCCCACCTCTACCGGGATGGAGCCACCTGTCCTTTCAGCCCCCAACACCGAACAGTATCACAGGTTGTAACAGTGTACAGTATATAGTATATACCCGTGATCACCTCCCGAAGTGATCACGGCCCAGTAGTATAGCATGGCAGACGGACAAGAGTGTAGGGCCACTGATGGAACACTAGCATCCTATACTAAGCAGTAGGATAGCAGGTAAAGGTAACAACAGTAGTAACAAGGACAGGCTATGCATCAGGATAGGATCAACGGAAAGCGGTAACATGCTACACTACTCTAATGCAAGCAGTATAGAGGAGAATAGGCGATATCTGGTGATCAAGGGGGGGGGCTTGCCTGGTTGCTCTGGCAAGAGAGAGGGGTCGTCAACTCCGTAGTCGAACTGGGCAGCAGCAGCGTCGGTCTCGTAGTCTACCAGAGAGAAGAGGGGGAAGAAACAATGAATACCTTGCAAACAAATGCATATCGATGCATGACATGACAAGTAACGGTGCTAGGGGTGCCCTAACGCGGTATGAGGTGATACCGGTGAAGGGGGAAAACATCCGGGAAAGTATTTCCGGCGTTTCGCGTTTTCGGGCAGAGGAGCCGGAGGGGGAAAGTTGCGAGTTCGATAGGTTAGGGGGGTGTGGCGGACGAACGGGTTGCGTATCCGGAATCGTCTCGTCGTTCTGAGCAACTTTCATGTTGAAAATAATTTAATCGGAGTTACGGATTAAAAGATATGATTTTCTAAAGATTTAAATCATTTTTAGCATTTATCTAATTATTTTAATTCAAAATTTGGTTTATGACATCAGCATGATGTCATGCTGACATGAGCAGTCAACAGGTGTTGACTGGGTCAATCTGATGGTAGGTCCCGCATGTCATACACTATTTATTTAGCAGGTTAATTAAACAGAGTGAATTAGTTTACCTAATGATTAGGTTAATCTAAACAGAATTAATTAAGTTAATTAATTAATTAATAAATTATTATTTTAATACTTATTTTTCTTAAATCTTTTTTTTTATAAAATGTTCTGGGGCATGGGCCCCCTAGTCAGTGGCTCTGGGGGAGCATTAGCGGGTGAGCGGGTAGCGGGCGACGGGCGCCTGAGCGTGGGCGCACCCGCCTGGCGTCAGGGGAGCCCGCCCAGGAGGTTGAGGCCGCGGCGACGGGCGCCGGCCGTGGGTGCCGGACCCGGGCAGCGCGGGGTGGCACCGCGTGCAGAGGCCGAGCGGCGGAGGGCGCAACGGGGCGCGGAGACGAAGCGGGGGAGGTGCGAACGGCGCAGGGACAGGGGATGCGCCGGCGAGCCACGGGCAGGCGCTGTAGCGCGACGGAGATGGGGGAAGGGCGAGGCGCGGGCCGCGGCTCCGAGCGCCGCGACGAGCAGAGGGCCGCGACGGGCGCGACGCGTGCGTATGCGCGGTAGAGGAGGCTGGGGCGTCGCGAACGGCGCCGGCGACAGAGGGAAAGGGGGAGAGGAGGGGGAGCTCACAGGGGCGGTAGGGATTCGGGAAGCGGGGGTCGAGGAGGTCGTCGGGGACGACGTGCGGCGAGGAGGCAGACCGGTGGGGAGGCTGGCCGTCGTGGTGGCTCGGGGCAGCGGCGTCCTGCGAAGCCAGGGCGACGACGATGCTTGAGGGGGGGTCCGTCGGTGGAGGGGTCGACGACGAGGGCGGCGAGGTGAGGCGGTGGTCTGCGGCCGCGGCGGGACGGAGCAAGCGGCGGGGCGGCGTCGGGGAGGGGCGCTGGCGTCAGGGGTGCTAGGCGGCGCGGGATCGAGCGATGCCGCGCGGGAGGGGAGGGGGCGCGGGGTCGAGGTGGTGGCGAGGGGGCGACGGTGATGGGGTCGGGGCGGTTCGTCAGATCCCGATCCAGATCGGGTCGGGTTGGGGAGAGGAGCGAGGGGGATCGAGGGGATCGTGCGGGAGTGGGAGAGGGGGTGGATCGGTTAGGGTTACGGGGGAGGAGAGGTAGGCCATATAGGCCAGGGCGGGGTGGGCCGGCTGGCTGGCCAGTTGGGCCTCACGGCCCAGCGGGGGGGGGGGGGGCGGACTGGCCTTCTGTTCCTTTTTTTTTGTTTTCTTTAGTTTTGTTTTCTTTTATTATTTTCTATTTTATTTTAAGTTCCCTTTTATTTCAGTTTTATAAAAATTATCACTAGCACCTAAAATTGTATTTATAAATATAGTACTGCCACCTTAATTCTCAACCCAAAATAAAATAGCTTAATATTTTAATAAAACTCAACAGGCATTTATTTAATTGTTTTAACTACTGTTTTTTTTAATTATCTTAGAGCCTTTACATTTTATCAAAGTTTGGTTGTTTCTCCACCATAATTACCTATGTATTATTTGGTTCACTCCGAACATTTAAATTTTAATATTTGAAAACTTTTATTGTTTTTGTGAATTTGAATTTGAATTTGAATCGGTTTCGAACTAACTCGAGATTAGCAACTATAATCGAGGTGACGTGGCGTCACTAGCAGAGGATCACTGTAGCTTAATTACCCGGGCGTCACAATTCTCCTCCACTACAAGAAATCTCGTCCCGAGATTTAAGAGGTAGTGAAAGGGGGAAAGGTTTGGTAACGAATCTAGCGGGTCTTCTCATTCTGGCTTGCTCTTCTCGAAGAGATCATTCCAGTACATTGATGTCTTCATTTCTCCGCTTTAGGTCATCATGATGAAGTCGGCATCCTTTCTTCGTGATCTTCATCGTATTTACGAATAGGTAACGAGGCAGGTCGGCAACGACAGAATGTTATAAGGGTAATGATCTAGGATTAATCCATGAAGGAGCATATGAGTACCTCTCGAGTTGAACAAATAAAACACATCGAGAGTAAAGTTGGAAGGTACAATAAGAAGTTTCAGGCAGCCAGGCAATCGTTCAATGCCTAGACAGAAGGTGAAAGTGGTTTCAATGCCACGGAATAATTATTGTGTCCGATGCCAGAATTGATGATCTCATCGGAAGGTGGCTCATGAATTACATACGAGTCCACGCGGGAGGAATAACTTTGGAAACAGGGGTGTACAGGAGAGCCAGGTTACGATCCTGTGGAACTGTGGGTTATGGGCCCACCATGTGGGTTAAAAGTAGGAGGAGCGGTGATATCTTGCACGATCATGTAATCAAAGTATGTCAGGGGATAGCCTGTTAGTTATGTCGTCAACAATAGTAACAGGGTCTGACTGATAAGGTGGTACACCGAGGTGTTTCCGTAAGCAGGAAAATATTACTGCTTTGATCATATAACCCTCAAGAAAGGTTAAACCAAACAATGGAAAGGATAAGATGATTATCAAATTAATGAGAACAATGGAAAGGAAAATGTGTTTAAACACATATATCAGGGGTATATCCTTCCCAAGGATAAGCAGGGCATGATTTCCATGGCATGATAGAACGTAGAAAACCATTTAGGTAAGGGGAGAGGAATTTTCATGACATTACCCATACAGCGGTGTTCGGATAATCGAGCTGGAAACATTTAGCATTGGGCTTTGTTCATGTTGAAAAATCAGAGTACCACAGACATGCTTCGAAATAGTATTGACATGGTCTTCAGGCAAAGATCAGACTTTGGATACAGGAAGGATCCATCAGGAACAACTTGTAGAATAAGTCTTACAATTTCCTCATGGAAGAATGGTTAACCTTGTTAAAAAGGAAACTATAATGATAGGTCCTCCAGCCGGGGGGGGGGGTGCTAGGCATGACATCCTGTTACCAGGTCATCAAAGGGCCAACAACATAACTCTTGGAAAGTTGTCCCAACCATCATATCTGACCGAGATTCAGATCCGATTGGTGTCATGATACCTCAGACTCAGGATGTCCGAGAAGAAAAGGTGCAACACAAATAGACGAAATGACATTTCAACATTCTCAGGAAATGAACTATGGGAGTGGGTTCCTGAAACAATAGTTCATCATTAAACCAAGGAGAGGATGAGGGGGTGGCTGATGGAAATCAGCGACAATTTATCGAGATTATCAAAAGCTGGATTTCCACAATTATGTGAACAAGGAGATAACATTTGTCAGATCAAATGGTATCATGATGTATGCTCGAGGAAAACATACACAATTAAACATTGGTTGAAAGGTACACCCGAAATATGGGTTGGGTTGCACGACCAATGTCAGAATGGTGATTCAATAATAATAAATAGTCTAAGAGTGAACGGCCGACCATAATATTCAAAGCAATATGGTTGCTAGAAGGGCAGAACCCAAACATCACCGATCGAATCAACACGAGGACCAAGAAAGAATGGTGATGGAGAGAAGTATCACGATACCAAGAATTCTTAAGGGGTGGAGTAATCCTCACGACATTCTTGACCTAACAGATGATAATACTTCAAGGTAGAACATCATACAAGCTGGATAGCAGGTACCATCCATAACATGAACAAGTTTGTGTTGGGGGAAGGCAAGAATGTTGTCGATGATAACACAATCATCGAGGGGCAAGGATGGTATTTCCCATCCTGAACATAGTTGACATCTTGGAAGAAGTCAAAGTGTTGAATGTGATCCAACACATTTGTCATGGTTTTTCGAGAGGATGCAATCAAACAACAACGGCAACAAGCAAGGAAATGACGAAGTGGCCAGTTATAGGATCAATATATAAGATGCAAGCTCGGAACCAAGGTTGCCTTTCTCGACAAGCAACATGATGTTGAAAGCTCGACGTAAGTCGTGCTCACACACTGAAGAATTCGTGCACCAGAGAAGGATGAGGTAGCACAGTTAAAATCGGTACGACAAAGATATAGCCAAACAGGCTAGGAATGACGTGATTGAGTTCAAACTCGTAAGTAATGAAGGTTACAAGAGTTGCTTAATCGCGATACGGACTCGAGTCAGTTATCGGTGTCTTTGAGCGTTTAATAACTCAAAGCCCGTGAAAAATTGAATTCAACGAGAATGCAGCACTTGATGAAGAACTCATAAGAAGTTAAGCAGTTCCAAGATAATCTCGAGATACCAGGGGGGTAATACTCGAAGACGGATCAAAGTAGAGGTTGGGCCGGGGTATTGATCCACAGAAGACAAGTGCTTAAACTTGCACAGGAAATGGTATTTAAAGAAGAACATGGTCGGAACCATGATTGCAAAGGATCAATTCACCGTTACCAAAGGGTATTATATCACGGAAATAGTTACAAGAAGCTTCCATGATAGGATCTACATCGTGTTCATGGGCATGAACACAAAGTTCAAGGTCGACTCCCACTTCTCCAATGCATAACCTTTCATTCACTTCTCGCGTTCGATGAAGTGGTATTGTTAAAATTTTATCTGGCAAAATACCAGAAGAGTATGACTCGTGAAAACTTTCGAGTTCACACATATTAAGGAAGGCATAGGTTCAACCCGTCAGGGTATCGTGGAAACATATACCACAAGCTTCAATAGTAAATACCACCAGCTCGAAAGTAGAGCATGGTTGGTCAAGCAGAGGATACAATGTACCAAAGGCATTATGTATCAGGGGAAAGAACTCACAAGGTGATTAATTATTAAGGACACTGTCGGATGATATTTCAACAAAGGATCCGATGGTCCATAGCGAAGCTGATGTGAGTATCGATACCCAATCAGAGGAAGAAAGAATGCAAATGCATCGGTTTATAGAACATCTGGATAATTCAATGTTTAAATAACAAAGGGATTATGATTTTCAAATCAAGGGATCAGAAGCAAACGCTCTGATTTAAGGATGGATAAGTTGAGTAGGCTTAGGGATACCATCGATGGTAATTTGATTGGTCGAGATCCAGCTCATGTTCAAAATGACATCTGAGCTGGAAAGATAATTTAAAAGGATCAACCGATGATTGTGAACATTCACAACATATTGAATCAACAGACTCAAAAATGATGGTGACAAAGGATGCCAATATGACTACTATACTTAAGGGATTAATCATAATGAAAGCAAACAAGAAATTCCAGAGTAATAGGTTGCTGAGGATTTCCGGAAGATCGAATGGTATTTCGAAGACTTTTGTGAAACACATGAACATCTGGGGGATGAGCGGATACTCGGAAAGTGCGAGAAATTATCCTTAGGGGTATTCAGGTGGCAAAGAACTGCAAGGCAGTAGGCACAAAATATTCTCGGGGTATCTTGTAATAACAAGATCGACTGGGAATAAAAGTAAGCACGACAGGTGTAAGTATTTATCCATAGGGATATTTCGGTGGAAGGGAATTGCAAAAGCAACGGGCACAAGGCCTCGAGAGAAAATCGGAGAGTATCTTCGAAAACTTCTGGTGCAGTCGGTGATCATCTGGACTGAAGAGGCTCTCCGGGAGAAAGTACTATCGAGAACCTAAAGTCAGAGTTAGTAAAAAAAAATCATTTAACCTGAATAGAAGAGAGATCAGATTCCCAGAGTACAGATCGAGGAGTAAAAGATCCTAATACCACCCAATGGCGACATGGGCCCGTAAGGCACACAGCCAAGTTAGTAAAAGTTTTGCAATGTCTAGACTCGACTTCGGCCAACGAGTTGGAAAGGGGGATTCCTACAGGCAGTCGGCTCTGATACCAACTTGTGACGCCCCCGATTCAATCGTACACTAATCATACACGCAAACGTGTACGATCAAGCTCAGGGACTCACGGGAAGATATCACAACACAACTCTACAAATAAAATAAGTCATACAAGCATCATATTACAAGCCAGGGGCCTCGAGGGCTCGAATACAAGAGCTCGATCATAGACGAGTCAGCGGAAGCAACAATATCTGAGTACAGACATAAGTTAAACAAGTTTGCCTTAAGAAGGCTAGCACAAACTGGGATACAGATCGAAAGAGGTGCAGGCCTCCTGCCTGGGATCCTCCTAAACTACTCCTGGTCGACGTCAGCGGGCTGCACGTAGTAGTAGGCACCTCCAGTGTAGTAGTCGTCATCGACGATGTCGTCTGGCTCCTGGGCTCCAGCATCTGGTTGCGACAACCAGAGAGAAAGGAAAGGGGGGAAAAGGGGGAAGAAAGCAACCGTGAGTACTCATCCAAAGTACTCGCAAGCAAGGAACTACACTACATATGCATGGATATATGTGTAGAGGGCCATATCAGTGGACTGAACTGCAGAATGCCAGAATAAGAGGGGGATAGCTAGTCTTATCGAAGACTACGCTTCTGGTCACCGTCGTCTTGCAACAAGTAGAAGAGGGTAGTCTGAAGTCCTCCAACTAGCATCTCCAAGTAGCAACTCCAAGTAGCATCTCCAGTAGCATCGCATAGCATAATCCTACCCGGCGATCCTCTCCTCGTCGCCCTGTTAGAGAGCGATCACCGGGTTATATCTGGCACTTGGAAGGGTGTGTTTTATTAAGTATCCGGTTCTAGTTGTCATAAGGTCAAGGTACAACTCCAAGTCGTCCTGTTACCGAAGATCACGGCTATTCGAATAGATTAACTTCCCTGCAGGGGTGCACCAACTTACCCAGCACGCTTGATCCCATTTGGCCGGACACACTTTCCTGGGTCATGCCCGGCCTCGGAAGATCAACACGTCGCAGCCCCACCTAGGCAAAACAGAGAGGCCAGCACGCCGGTCTAAACCTAAGCGCACAGGGGTCTGGGCCCATCGCCCATAGCACACCTGCACGTTGCGAGGGCGGCCGGAAGCAGACCTAGCCTAGTGGCGTTCCAGTCCAATCCGGCGCGCGCCGCTCCATCGCTGACGTCTGAAGTGCTTCGGCTGATACCACGACGCCGGGATACCCATAACTACTCCCGCGTAGATGGTTAGTGCGTATAGGCTCGTAGCCAACTCAGATCAAATACCAAGATCTCATTAAGCGTGTTAAGTATCCGCGAACGCCGACGAGGGCCAGACCCACCTGTCTCCTAGGTGGTCTCAACCTGCCCTGTCGCTCCGCCACAAAGTAACAGTCGGGGGCCGTCGGGAACCCAGGCCCACCTCTACCGGGATGGAGCCACCTGTCCTTTCAGCCCCCAACACCGAACAGTATCACAGGTTGTAACAGTGTACAGTATATAGTATATACCCGTGATCACCTCCCGAAGTGATCACGGCCCAGTAGTATAGCATGGCAGACGGACAAGAGTGTAGGGCCACTGATGGAACACTAGCATCCTATACTAAGCAGTAGGATAGCAGGTAAAGGTAACAACAGTAGTAACAAGGACAGGCTATGCATCAGGATAGGATCAACGGAAAGCAGTAACATGCTACACTACTTTAATGCAAGCAGTATAGAGGAGAATAGGCGATATCTGGTGATCAAGGGGGGGGGGCTTGCCTGGTTGCTCTGGCAAGAGAGAGGGGTCGTCAACTCCGTAGTCGAACTGGGCAGCAGCAGCGTCGGTCTCGTAGTCTACCAGAGAGAAGAGGGGGAAGAAACAATGAATACCTTGCAAACAAATGCATATCGATGCATGACATGACAAGTAACGGTGCTAGGGGTGCCCTAACGCGGTATGAGGTGATACCGGTGAAGGGGGAAAACATCCGGGAAAGTATTTCCGGCGTTTCGCGTTTTCGGGCAGAGGAGCCGGAGGGGGAAAGTTGCGAGTTCGATAGGTTAGGGGGGTGTGGCAGACGAACGGGTTGCGTATCCGGAATCGTCTCGTCGTTCTGAGCAACTTTCATGTTGAAAATAATTTAATCGGAGTTACGGATTAAAAGATATGATTTTCTAAAGATTTAAATCATTTTTAGCATTTATCTAATTATTTTAATTCGAAATTTGGTTTATGACATCAGCATGATGTCATGCTGACATGAGCAGTCAACAGGTGTTGACTGGGTCAATCTGATGGTAGGTCCCGCATGTCATACACTATTTATTTAGCAGGTTAATTAAACAGAGTGAATTAGTTTACCTAATGATTAGGTTAATCTAAACAGAATTAATTAAGTTAATTAATTAATTAATAAATTATTATTTTAATACTTATTTTTCTTAAATCTTTTTTTTTATAAAATGTTCTGGGGCATGGGCCCCCTAGTCAGTGGCTCTGGGGGAGCATTAGCGGGTGAGCGGGTAGCGGGCGACGGGCGCCTAAGCGTGGGCGCACCCGCCTGGCGTCAGGGGAGCCCGCCCAGGAGGTTGAGGCCGCGGCGACGGGCGCCGGCCGTGGGTGCCGGACCCGGGCAGCGCGGGGTGGCACCGCGTGCAGAGGCCGAGCGGCGGAGGGCGCAACGGGGCGCGGAGACGAAGCGGGGGAGGCGCGAACGGCGCAGGGACAGGGGATGCGCCGGCGAGCCACGGGCAGGCGCTGGAGCGCGACGGAGATGGGGGAAGGGCGAGGCGCGGGCCGCGGCTCCGAGCGCCGCGACGAGCAGAGGGCCGCGACGGGCGCGACGCGTGCGTATGCGCGGTAGAGGAGGCTGGGGCGTCGCGAACGGCGCCGGCGACAGAGGGAAAGGGGGAGAGGAGGGGGAGCTCACAGGGGCGGTAGGGATTCGGGAAGCGGGGGTCGAGGAGGTCGTCGGGGACGACGTGCGGCGAGGAGGCAGACCGGTGGGGAGGCTGGCCGTCGTGGTGGCTCGGGGCAGCGGCGTCCTGCGAAGCCAGGGCGACGACGATGCTTGAGGGGGGGGTCCGTCGGTGGAGGGGTCGACGACGAGGGCGGCGAGGTGAGGCGGTGGTCTGCGGCCGCGGCGGGACGGAGCAAGCGGCGGGGCGGCGTCGGGGAGGGGCGCTGGCGTCAGGGGTGCTAGGCGGCGCGGGATCGAGCGATGCCGCGCGGGAGGGGAGGGGGCGCGGGGTCGAGGTGGTGGCGAGGGGGCGACGGTGATGGGGTCGGGGCGGTTCGTCAGATCCCGATCCAGATCGGGTCGGGTTGGGGAGAGGAGCGAGGGGGATCGAGGGGATCGTGCGGGAGTGGGAGAGGGGGTGGATCGGTTAGGGTTACGGGGGAGGAGAGGTAGGCCATATAGGCCAGGGCGGGGTGGGCCGGCTGGCTGGCCAGTTGGGCCTCACGGCCCAGCGGGGGGGGGGGGGGGCGGACTGGCCTTCTGTTCCTTTTTTTTTGTTTTCTTTAGTTTTGTTTTCTTTTATTATTTTCTATTTTATTTTAAGTTCCCTTTTATTTCAGTTTTATAAAAATTATCACTAGCACCTAAAATTGTATTTATAAATATAGTACTGCCACCTTAATTCTCAACCCAAAATAAAATAGCTTAATATTTTAATAAAACTCAACAGGCATTTATTTAATTGTTTTAACTACTGTTTTTTTTTAATTATCTTAGAGCCTTTACATTTTATCAAAGTTTGGTTGTTTCTCCACCATAATTACCTATGTATTATTTGGTTCACTCCGAACATTTAAATTTTAATATTTGAAAACTTTTATTGTTTTTGTGAATTTGAATTTGAATTTGAATCGGTTTCGAACTAACTCGAGATTAGCAACTATAATCGAGGTGACGTGGCGTCACTAGCAGAGGATCACTGTAGCTTAATTACCCGGGCGTCACATAACGTTTCCTCCCGACCGCATGCAGTACAGAATATATCAAGCTTAATCCAACGCCGTAGCAGTTCTGACCCAGTGGCCAGTCCATTGCGCAGCAGCCGCCAACAGTGGATCTTAACCTTATTTGGGACGTGAGTGCCCCACAAGGATAGCCAGCTCCTGTGAGCAGAAACCGAAGAAGACGACCTAGGGCTCCCCATCTGAGCCCTTTTCAGGCTCATAGCCAGGTGATAGGCAGACCGGACGGAGTAAACTCCATCCTTAGTGTAATTCCACGCCAAGTAATCATCCACCCCCTGACCACCAACTGGGATCTGCTTAATATCAACGGCATTGCTGGGAGAGAACATCTCATCAACCTTGGTCTCATTCCATCCATTCCCATCATCAGACAGTAAGTCAGCAAAATGGGTAGTCCCCAGGATATAAGATTGGCCCATTGGCCGAAGGCTGCTACACCGAGAGATCCAGTTGTGGTGGTGTATAAGAACTTTTGCTCCGTCCCCGATTCTCCAAATCACTCCCTCCCGTAGGAGGTCACGACCATGAAGAATGCTGTGAAAGGTGAAGGACCCATTCGAAGGGCATGTGGCGCTCATAATCGTCGAGTCTTTGAAATATCGAGCTCGCGGAACCCTAGCACAGAGGGAGTCCGGAACTTGCAATATCCGCCAGGCTTGCTTACCAAGTAGAGCTTGATTGAATGCTTCATAGTTTCTGAATCCCATTCCTCCCTCTCTCTTCGAGAGGCACATCTTATCCCAGGCTACTCAGTGCACCTTGTTCTCGCCATGAGCTGATCCCCACCAGAAGTTAGAAGAGATAGAGGTCAGGTTCCGGCACATTTTCTTGGAGAGTTGAAAATAGCTCATAGTGAACGTCGGTGTCGCTTGCAGCCCAGATTTTGCTAAAACTTCCCTTGCCGCCTTTGAGAGGCCTTGTCCTTTCCACCCCAGCACTTTACCCTTCGAGCACTCTCTGACGTACTTGAAGGTGCCATCTTTGGAACGCCCCACCGCTGTCGGTAGGCCAAGATATCTCTCACTGAGTGCCTCCGAGTCAATGTCAATGACACCCTTGAGCATGTTCTTATTGTCCTCAGAGCAACCCTTACCAAAGAAGATAGACGACTTCTGAAGATTTACACGTTGTCCTGAAGCATGCTCATACCTTTGAAGGATATCCCTTAGTTCCTCCAAGTTACCACAAGATCCCTCGAGGAAGACGATATTGTCATCAGCAAATAAAAAATGAGTTACATGGGGGCCAGTGCCTCCAAATGAAACCCTGCTGATTCGTTGTTCCCTCTGGGCTCTCTTAAGCAAGGCACTAAAACCCTCAACACAAAGCAAAAACAAGTACTGGGAGAGAGGAACCCCCTGCTGAAGGAAATATGCCCTAGAGGCAATAATAAAGTTATTATTTATTTCCTTATAATCATGATAAATGTTTATTATTCATACTAGAATTGTATTAACCGGAAACATAATACATGTGTGAATACATAGACAAACAAAGTGTCACTAGTATGCCTCTACTTGACTAGCTCGTTAATCAAAGATGGTTATGTTTCCTAACCATGGACAAAGAGTTGTTATTTGATTAACGAGGTCACATCATTAGTTGAATGATCTGATTGACATGACCCATTCCATTAGCTTAGCACCCGATCATTTAGTATGTTGCTAATGCTTTCTTCATGACTTATACATGTTCCTATGACTATGAGATTATGCAACTCCCGTTTACCGGAGGAACACTTTGGGTGCTACCAAACGTCACAACGTAACTGGGTGATTATAAAGGAGCATTACAGGTGTCTCCAAAGGTAGATGTTGGGTTGGCGTATTTCGAGATTAGGATTTGTCACTCCGATTGTCGGAGAGGTATCTCTGGGCCCTCTCGGTAATGCACATCACATAAGCCTTGCAAGCACTGCAACTAATATGTTAGTTGTGAGATGATGTATTACGGAACGAGTAAAGAGACTTGCCGGTAACGAGATTGAACTAGGTATTGGATACCGACGATCGAATCTCGGGCAAGTAACATACCGATGACAAAGGGAACAATGTATGTCGTTATGCGGTCTGACCGATAAAGATCTTCGTAGAATATGTAGGAGCCAATATGGGCATCCAGGTTCCGCTATTGGTTATTGACCGGAGACGTGTCTCGGTCATGTCTACATTGTTCTCGAACCCGTAGGGTCCGCACGCTTAAGGTTACGATGACAGTTACATTATGAGTTTATGCATTTTGATGTACCGAAGGTTGTTCGGAGTCCCGGATGTGATCACGGACATGACGAGGAGTCTCGAAATGGTCGAGACGTAAATATTGATATATTGTAAGCCTATGTTTGGACATCGGAAGTGTTCCGGGTGAAATCGGGATTTTACCGGGTTACCGGGAGGTTACCGGAACCCCCCGGGAGCCATATGGGCCTTCATGGGCCTTAGTGGAAAGGTGAAAGGGCTGCCCACAAGGGCTGCGCGCCTCCCCCCTTCCCCTAGTCCTATTAGGACTAGGAGAGGTGGCCGGCCACCCTTCTCCCTCTTTCCCACTTGGGGAATCCTAGTTGGAATAGGATTGGAGGGGAGTCCTACTCCCGGTAGGAGTAGGACTCCTCCTGCGCCTCCCTCCTTTGGCCGGCCAGCCTTCCCTCCTCTCCTCCTTTATATACGGAGGCAGGGGCACCTCTAAACACACAAGTTGATCCACGTGATCTATTCCTTAGCCGTGTGCGGTGCCCCCTGCCACCATATACCTTGATAATACTGTAGCGGAGTTTAGGCGAAGCCCTGCTGCTGTAGTTCATCAAGATCGTCACCACGCCGTCGTGCTGACGGAACTCTTCCCCGACACTTTGCTGGATCGGAGTCCGGGGATCGTCATCGAGCTGAACGTGTGCTCGAACTCGGAGGTGCCGTAGTTTCGGTGCTTGATCGGTTGGATCGTGAAGACGTACGACTACTTCCTCTATGTCGTGTCATCGCTTCCGCAGTCGGTCTGCGTTGGGTACGTAGACAACACTCTCCCCTCGTTGCTATGCATCACATGATCTTGCGTGAGCATAGGAAATTTTTTGAAATTACTACGAAACCCAACAGTGGCATCCGAGCCTAGGGTATTTATGTTGATGTTATATGCACGAGTAGAACACAAGTGAGTTGTGGACGATACAAGTCATACTGCCTACCAGCATGTCATACTTTGGTTCGGCGGTATTGTTGGACGAGACGACCCGGACCAACCTTACGCGTACGCTTACGCGAGACCGGTTCCCTCGACGTGCTTTGCACATAGATGGCTTGCGGGCGACTGTCTCTCCAACTTTAGTTGAACCGAGTATGGCTACGCCTGGTCCTTGAGAAGGTTAAAACGGAGTCTATTTGACAAACTATCGTTGTGGTTTTGATGCGTAGGTGAGATTGGTTCTTACTTAAGCCCGTAGCAGCCACGTAAAACATGCAACAACAAAGTAGAGGACGTCTAACTTGTTTTTGCAGGGCATGTTGTGATGTGATATGGTCAAGGCATGATGTTGAATTTTATTGTATGAGATGATCATGTTTTGTAACCGAGTTATCGGCAACTGGCAGGAGCCATATGGTTGTCGCTTTATTGTATGCAATGCAATCGCGATGTAATGCTTTACTTTATTACTAAACGTTAGTGATAGTCGTGGAAGCATAAGATTGGCGAGACGACAACGATGCTACGATGGAGATCAAGGTGTCGCGCCGGTGACGATGGTGATCATGACGGTGCTTCGGAGATGGAGATCACAAGCACAAGATGATGATGGCCATATCATATCACTTATATTGATTGCATGTGATGTTTATCCTTTTATGCATCTTATCTTGCATTGATTGACGGTAGCATTATAAGATGATCTCTCACTAAATTATCAAGAAGTGTTCTCCCTGAGTATGCACCGTTGCCAAAGTTCATCGTGCCCAGACACCACGTGATGATCGGGTGTGATAAGCTCTACGTCCATCTACAACGGGTGCAAGCCAGTTTTGCACACGCAGAATACTCAGGTTAAACTTGACGAGCCTAGCATATGCAGATATGGCCTCGGAACACGGAGACCGAAAGGTCGAGCGTGAATCATATAGTAGATATGATCAACATAACGATGTTCACCATTGAAAACTACTCCATTTCACGTGATGATCGGTCATGGTTTAGTTGATTTGGATCACGTAATCACTTAGAGGATTAGAGGGATGTCTATCTAAGTGGGAGTTCTTAAATAATATGATTAATTGAACTTAAATTTATCATGAACTTAGTACCTGATAGTATCTTGCTTGTTTATGTTGATTGTAGATAGATGGCTCGTGCTGTTGTTCCGTTGAATTTTAATGCGTTCCTTGAGAAAGCAAAGTTGAAAGATGATGGTAGCAATTACACGGACTGGGTCCGTAACTTGAGGATTATCCTCATTGCTGCTCAGAAGAATTACGTCCTGGAAGCACCGCTGGGTGCCAGGCCTGCTGCTGGAGCAACACCAGATGTTATGAACGTCTGGCAGAGCAAAGCTGATGACTACTCGATAGTTCAGTGTGCCATGCTTTACGGCTTAGAATCGGGACTTCAACGACGTTTTGAACGTCATGGAGCATATGAGATGTTCTAGGAGTTGAAGTTAATATTTCAAGCAAATGCCCGAATTGAGAGATATGAAGTCTCCAATAAGTTCTATAGCTGCAAAATGGAGGAGAACAGTTCTGTCAGTGAGCATATACTCAAAATGTCTGGGTATAATAATCACTTGATTCAATTGGGAGTTAATCTTCCGGATGATTGCGTCATTGACAGGATTCTCCAATCACTGCCATCAAGCTACAAGAGCTTCGTGATGAACTATAATATGCAAGGGATGAACAAGACTATTCCCGAGCTCTTCGCAATGCTGAAAGCTGCGGAGGTAGAAATCAAGAAGGAGCATCAAGTGTTGATGGTTAACAAGACCACTAGTTTCAAGAAAAAGGGCAAAGGGAAGAAGAAGGGGAACTTCAAGAAGAACGGCAAGCAAGTTGCTGCTCAAGAGAAGAAACCCAAGTCTAGACCTAAGCCTGAAACTGAGTGCTTCTACTGCAAGCAGACTGGTCACTGGAAGCGGAACTGCCCCAAGTATTTGGCGGATAAGAAGGATGGCAAGGTGAACAAAGGTATATGTGATATACATGTTATTGATGTGTACCTTACTAGAGCTCGCAGTAGCACCTGGGTATTTGATACTGGTTCTGTTGCTAATATTTGCAACTCGAAACAGGGACTACGGAATAAGCGGGCACTGGCAAAGGACGAGGTGACGATGCGCGTGGGAAATGGTTCCAAAGTTGATGTGATCGCGGTCGGCACGCTACCTCTACATCTACCTTCGGGATTAATATTAGACCTAAATAATTGATATTTGGTGCCAGCGTTGAGCATGAACATTATATCTGGATCTTGTTTAATGCGAGACGGTTATTCATTTAAATCAGAGAATAATGGTTGTTCTATTTATATGAGTAATATCTTTTATGGTCATGCACCCTTGAAGAGTGGTCTATTCTTATTGAATCTCGATAGTAGTAATAAACATATTCATAATGTTGAAGCCAAAAGATGCAGAGTTGATAATGAGAGTGCAACTTATTTGTGGCACTGTCATTTAGGTCATATCGGTATAAAGCGCATGAAGAAACTCCATACTGATGGACTTTTGGAACCACTTGATTATGAATCACTTGGTACTTGCGAACCGTGCCTCATGGGCAAGATGAATAAAACACCGTTCTCCGGTACTATGGAGAGAGCAACAGATTTGTTGGAAATCATACATACCGATGTATGTGGCCCGATGAATATTGAGGCTCGTGGCGGATATCGTTATTTTCTCACCTTCACAGATGATTTAAGCAGATATGGGTATATCTACTTAATGAAACATAAGTCTGAAACATTTGAAAAGTTCAAAGAATTTCAGAGTGAAGTTGAAAATCATCGTAACAAGAAAATAAAGTTTCTACGATCTGATCGTGGAGGAGAATATTTGAGTTACGAGTTTGGTGTACATTTGAAAAATTGTGGAATAGTTTCGCAACTCACGCCACCCGGAACACCACAGCGTAATGGTGTGTCCGAACGTCGTAATCGTACTTTATTAGATATGGTGCGATCTATGATGTCTCTTACTAATTTACCGCTATCATTTTGGGGATATGCTTTAGAGACGGCCGCATTCACGTTAAATAGGGCACCATCAAAATCCGTTGAGACGACGCCTTATGAACTGTGGTTTGGCAAGAAACCAAAGTTGTCGTTTCTTAAAGTTTGGGGCTGCGATGCTTATGTGAAAAAGCTTCAACCTGATAAGCTCGAACCCAAATCGGAGAAATGTGTCTTCATAGGATACCCAAAGGAGACTATTGGGTACACCTTCTATCACAGATCCGAAGGCAAGACATTCGTTGCTAAGAATGGATCCTTTCTAGAGAAGGAGTTTCTCTCGAAAGAAGTGAGTGGGAGGAAAGTAGAACTTGACGAGGTAACTGTACCTGCTCCCTTACTGGAAAGTAGTTCATCACAGAAAACTGTTTCAGTGACACCTACACCAGTTAGTGAGGAAGCCAATGATAATGATCATGAAACTTCAGATCAAGATACTGCTGGACCTCGTAGATCAACCAGAGCAAGATCCGCACCAGAGTGGTACGGTAATCCTGTTCTGGAAGTCATGATACTAGATCATGATGAACCTACGAACTATGAAGAAGCGATGGTGAGCCCAGATTCCGCAAAGTGGCTTGAAGCCATGAAATCTGAGATGGGATCCATGTATGAGAACAAAGTATGGACTTTGGTTGACTTGCCCGATGATCGGCAAGCAGTTGAGAATAAATGGATCTTTAAGAAGAAGACTGACGCTGATGGTAATGTTACTGTCTACAAAGCTCGACTTGTCGCAAAAGGTTTTCGGCAAGTTCAAGGGATTGACTACGATGAGACCTTCTCACCCGTAGCGATGCTTAAGTCCGTCCGAATCATGTTAGCAATTGCCGCATTTTATGATTATGAAATTTGGCAGATGGATGTCAAAACTGCATTCCTGAATGGATTTCTGGAAGAAGAGTTGTATATGATGCAACCGGAAGGTTTTGTCGATCCAAAAGGAGCTAACAAAGTGTGCAAGCTCCAGCGATCCATTTATGGACTGGTGCAAGCCTCTCGGAGTTGGAATAAACGTTTTGATAGTGTGATCAAAGCATTTGGTTTTATACAGACTTTCGGAGAAGCCTGTATTTACAAGAAAGTGAGTGGGAGCTCTGTAGCATTTCTGATATTATATGTGGATGACATATTGCTGATTGGAAATGATATAGAATTTCTGGATAGCATAAAGGGATACTTGAATAAAAGTTTTTCAATGAAAGACCTCGGTGAAGCTGCTTAAATATTAGGCATTAAGATCTATAGAGATAGATCAAGACGCTTAATTGGACTTTCACAAAGCACATACCTTGACAAGATTTTGAAGAAATTCAAAATGGATCAAGCAAAGAAAGGATTCTTGCCTGTATTACAAGGTGTGAAGTTGAGTAAGACTCAATGCCCGACCACTGCAGAAGATAGAGAGAATATGAAAGATGTTCCCTATGCATCAGCCATAGGCTCTATCATGTATGCAATGCTGTGTACCAGACCTGATGTGTGCCTTGCTATAAGTTTAGCAGGGAGGTACCAAAGTAATCCAGGAGTGGATCACTGGACAGCGGTCAAGAACATCCTAAAATACCTGAAAAGGACTAAGGATATGTTTCTCGTATATGGAGGTGACAAAGAGCTCACCGTAAAAGGTTACGTTGATGCAAGCTTTGACACTGATCCGGACGATTCTAAATCGCAAACCGGATACGTGTTTACATTAAACGGTGGAGCTGTCAGTTGGTACAGTTCTAAACAAAGCATCGTAGCGGGATCTACATGTGAAGCGGAGTACATAGCTGCTTCGGAAGCAGCGAACGAAGGAGTCTGGATGAAGGAGTTCATATCCGATCTAGGTGTCATACCTAATGCATCGGGTCCAATGAAAATCTTTTGTGACAATACTGGTGCAATTGCCTTGGCAAAGGAATCCAGATTTCACAAAAGGACCAAACACATCAAGAGACGCTTCAACTCCATCCGGGATCTGGTCCAGGTGGGAGACATAGAGATTTGCAAGATACATACGGATCTGAATGTTGCAGACCCGTTGGCTAAGCCTCTTCCACGAGCAAAACATGATCAGCACCAAAGCTCCATGGGTGTTAGATTCATTACAGTGTAATCTAGATTATTGACTCTAGTGCAAGTGGGAGACTGAAGGAAATATGCCCTAGAGGCAATAATAAAGTTATTATTTATTTCCTTATAATCATGATAAATGTTTATTATTCATACTAGAATTGTATTAACCGGAAACATAATACATGTGTGAATACATAGACAAACAAAGTGTCACTAGTATGCCTCTACTTGACTAGCTCGTTAATCAAAGATGGTTATGTTTCCTAACCATGGACAAAGAGTTGTTATTTGATTAACGAGGTCACATCATTAGTTGAATGATCTGATTGACATGACCCATTCCATTAGCTTAGCACCCGATCATTTAGTATGTTGCTAATGCTTTCTTCATGACTTATACATGTTCCTATGACTATGAGATTATGCAACTCCCGTTTACCGGAGGAACACTTTGGGTGCTACCAAACGTCACAACGTAACTGGGTGATTATAAAGGAGCATTACAGGTGTCTCCAAAGGTAGATGTTGGGTTGGCGTATTTCGAGATTAGGATTTGTCACTCCGATTGTCGGAGAGGTATCTCTGGGCCCTCTCGGTAATGCACATCACATAAGCCTTGCAAGCACTGCAACTAATATGTTAGTTGTGAGATGATGTATTACGGAACGAGTAAAGAGACTTGCCGGTAACGAGATTGAACTAGGTATTGGATACCGACGATCGAATCTCGGGCAAGTAACATACCGATGACAAAGGGAACAACGTATGTCGTTATGCGGTCTGACCGATAAAGATCTTCGTAGAATATGTAGGAGCCAATATGGGCATCCAGGTTCCGCTATTGGTTATTGACCGGAGACGTGTCTCGGTCATGTCTACATTGTTCTCGAACCCATAGGGTCCGCACGCTTAAGGTTACGATGACAGTTACATTATGAGTTTATGCATTTTGATGTACCGAAGGTTGTTCGGAGTCCCGGATGTGATCACGGACATGACGAGGAGTCTCGAAATGGTCGAGACATAAAGATTGATATATTGGAAGCCTATGTTTGGACATCGGAAGTGTTCCGGGTGAAATCGGGATTTTACCGGGTTACCGGGAGGTTACCGGAACCCCCCGGGAGCCATATGGGCCTTCATGGGCCTTAGTGGAAAGGTGAAAGGGCTGCCCACAAGGGCTGCGCGCCTCCCCCCTTCCCCTAGTCCTATTAGGACTAGGAGAGGTGGCCGGCCACCCTTCTCCCTCTTTCCCACTTGGGGAATCCTAGTTGGAATAGGATTGGAGGGGAGTCCTACTCCCGGTAGGAGTAGGACTCCTCCTGCGCCTCCCTCCTTTGGCCGGCCAGCCTCTCCTCCTTTATATACGGAGGCAGGGGCACCTCTAAACACACAAGTTGATCCACGTGATCTATTCCTTAGCCGTGTGCGGTGCCCCCTGCCACCATATACCTCGATAATACTGTAGCGGAGTTTAGGCGAAGCCCTGCTGCTGTAGTTCATCAAGATCGTCACCACGCCGTCGTGCTGACGGAACTCTTCCCCGACACTTTGCTGGATCGGAGTCCGGGGATCGTCATCGAGCTGAACGTGTGCTCGAACTCGGAGGTGCCGTAGTTTCGGTGCTTGATCGTCGTGAAGACGTACGACTACTTCCTCTACGTCGTGTCATCGCTTCCGCAGTCGGTCTGCGTTGGGTACGTAGACAACACTCTCCCCTCGTTGCTATGCATCACATGATCTTGCGTGAGCGTAGGAAATTTTTTGAAATTACTACGAAACCCAACACCTGCCTGAGCCCCGGTGATGGCAAGAACATCTGTGACAGGCCCCCGTTGAGCTTAATGGAGAATCTGGCGGACCGCACACAGCGCATAACCATATCGACCCAAGCTTGAGCAAATCCAAGCCGGTGCATGACTTTCTCCAGGAAGGCCCATTCAACCCGGTCGTACGCCTTCATCATATCGAGTTTAACAGCACACAGGGGCTTCTTTCTCTTGCGTTTACGGATACCATGCACACATTTGTATGCCACCAAAACATTATCAGTGATTAGCCTCCCCGGTACGAAGGCACTTTGTTCCTCAGAGATCATCACCGGGAGGAAACACTTGAGTCTATTTGCCAGAACCTTGGCCGCCACCTTGTAAAGGATGTTACAGAGGCTGATAGGACGGAACTGTGTTAGCAGCTCCGGAGCGGCCACCTTCGGTATCATGACCAGGATAGTATCATTGAAGGAAGCCGGGGTCTCTCCTCCGCCAAGAAAATCCCGCACAGCCTCACACACGTCCTGCTTCAAAAGAGACCAGTGTCTCTGGTAGAAAAGCGCGGGCAGGCCGTCAGGCCCCGGGGCCTTCGTCGCGCCCATTTGAAACAAGGCCTTTTCAACTTCCTCATCGGAGATTGCCGCAGTCAGATTTCCATTCATGTCACTTGTAACCATCTCATCCATAAGCTCAAGCACCCGCTTAGCTCCAGCCAAGCCCTCCGAAGCGAAGAGATCAGCATAAAATGATGCCACCATGGATCGCATCTCCTCGTCAGTGGAACACTTGCTACCGTCAGCTCGCCGAAGGGTTCGGACCGTATTCTTTCACCTCCGATGACTTGCCCTGTTTTGAAAATATCTTGTGTTTTGGTCCCCCTCTTTGAGCCAACCAATCCGTGACCTCTGTTTATACATAATTTCCTCCCGCTCGTAAAGATCGCGAAGCTGACCCTCCAAGTCACGAACCTCCAGTGAGGCCCCTGACTGAAGTGCACGCTGCCGCGCATGCTCGAGCTCGAGTTTCAGCTTCTTGATCTGACGCCGCACGGAGCCAAAAACTGTCCGACCCCAATGATGCATGTCCTGCGTCACCGACTTAAGTTTCTCACATAACCTGACAGTGCCGAGACCATTAGCTGCCACCTGATTCCAAGCATCGGCCACCATAGGGTCGTAGCCATCGTGTTTGGTCCACATCTCCTCAAACATAAAGCATCGAGGTCCAGCCTGATCAGCATGGGAAGCTGTCTCCCTTGCCTTGACAACAATAGCATGGTGATCTGACTCTTCAGTAATGACATGTTCAACCGAAGAGTGTGGGTAGAGCCCAAGGAAGCCGTCGTTGCAAACCGCCCTGTCCAACCTGACCTGTATGTTGTCGGCTCCGTCCCTTCTGTTATCCCAAGTAAAGGGGTACCCAAAAAATCCCATGTCAGCTAGCCCGCAGTCGGTCAAGCATTCCCTAAAATCGTCCATTTGTGCAAAGCTTTGAAGGTTACCCCCATGTTGCTCCGTCAGCAGCAAAGCTTCATTAAAGTCACCCAAGACAATCCAGGGCTGATCGTCTTGCCTCCGGAGGTACCTAAGCATTTCCCATGACTTAGCTCTGAGCTCCGTCCTCGGCTCACCGTAGAATCCAGTGATCCTAAAAGCCTTTCCTTCGTATGCAACCGCGGCATCAATAAAGTATTGACACCAAGGACGCACCGTCACAGCAACACCGTCTCTCCACCATAGAGCCATGCCGCCACTCTTGCCCTTGCAATCAACAGCCACCCCTTCCTTAAAGCCAAGGCTCCACTTTAGTTTCTCCATAGCCCTAGCCGTCTTCTTTGTCTCACTCAAAAACACCACCGCTGGGTTGTGGGACCGTATCAGGTCTCTGAGTTCGCCAACTATCAAGTCCAACCCCAACCCTCGACAGTTCCAGGCCAGAATATTCATTGCCCCCGGCGGCCCCGCCCCGCGGGGTCCGCCGATCCATCATCCTTCTCGCCGATGCGGTCAAACACTGAAGACGTCTTGCGCCTTGTATCACGAATGAACCCATCGCCTGCCCCCTGCCTCCCATTGTCCCCCTTGGCCACCCACATTTGTTTGGTCCTCCTTTTCTTACTCTCCTCCTCCACCCTCTCATGAGCAAAACCACCCTGTCTAGAGTCTATCTCCATCCTTGGCTTCCTCACGTAGTGCCCCTTGCGTCTCCTCCTCTCCCCATGCATATCGGGTCCCCCATGCATAGCGGGTAGACCCATTCTACTGTTAACATACGATCGGCCACCAGTGTGCCTCTCCTCGTACTCCTTGGAGGCCCGCTCATAAAGCTGCCCCTTGCCCTCCTGTCATAATTTGACTCCCAGCCAGCCTCTCGGGGCCGAGGGCTTTTCTGCTCCATCAGTTTCTCTCGCATCTCTCTCTCCTTTCTGATCTCAAGCCCTCGACGCAGATCGCTGTGCTGAGCATAGGTGTGTTGCTCCTCTCCTGACCTCTGGTCATCGCCGCCAGTGCGGACTGGTGTCGAATGGTGAAAGTCAGCAGATAAATTCCTCCTGGTAGGGATGTCTCTCCCACGTGGGAGATCTTTCGTAGCATCAGATCCCTCCCCACCGTGCGTGCTGGCTAAGCTGTTACTGCTGCTAGCCACACCACTGACTGATCCCTCCTTTCCAGGGTTATTTCTCCCTGGTGATGCACGTAGCCACTCCCCCCAATGAACAGAGGTGTCATCAGGCGGGCTGGAGATTCCACCCACATGCACAAGTCGTCCACAATCAAAACAGAAGTGGGGTATCTTCTCATAGTGAAAGTCATACCAGGTCCCTTCAGTGTCCTCCTTGGATTTCTTCAAGTTGAAACAACGAATTAAAGGCTCGAAAACGGAGATAGTAGTCCGAACTCGAAGGTTCAGACCTCTTTCTATGCCATCACTGTCAGCATCAACTTTCACAACAGCTCCAAGCCAGTTGCCCAAAGCCCTCCCAAATTTCTCAGTCCTTTTGTCAGGCGGTAAATCACTTACCCTCACCCAGATGCAATCTTATCAAACACCATCTCTGAAGGCCGCACGCCTCCTTCATAATCTTTCATTATCAGCACAGAGAAATCGCCACGGTCCATTGTGCAGCACATGTCTCCAATCACCCTCAGATCCAAAGTGGACGACAAAAATATTTGACCCCATATCACGGAACTTTGCTTCCTTATGTAATCCCCAGACCCTGGGCATGGTTCTCTCCAGGACAGCTTTCTTCATCGGTTTCAAAGAGCATACCTTGCCAACAGCCGACCATCGTGATGCCTTGGGAATAGCTTGATCTGCATCCTCGAACACGAGGCCATCGGCTTCTTTATCCATGAGAGCCATCCCGCCCATCCTTGCTGAGAGGCTCGCCGCCGGATCAGGGGTCTTGCACTCAGCCGGGGACTTGGAGGTCCCCCGGCTTGCAGATTCGCCGGTCCTCTTCGTCGGGGTAGTCACTGCCACCGCCGTCGCCAGGACCGAAGACACTTTGTTCCCCAGACCGGCCGATGCCCGTCCTTCCTCCCTCTCCACCATTGAGCGCACCCCTGGCTGAGAGACTCATCGCCGACCAACGTCTGGGCTGGGCCGTCGCAGATCCAACCCGCCGTCAGAACCTCTCCACCCCCAGCCGAAAACCCTAAACCTAGCGCTGAAGCACGATCGCCTCGCGATCGCCTTCAACCGCCTTAGCGCTTTCCCTGTGGTGGACCCCGCCAATCGTGCCACTTGTTGCTGGATTGCTGGAACGATGAAGCTTGAGGGTAAAAAAACTTAAGTTGTGTATGTGAGAGAGCACGCGCAACATTGTTTGCACTATTACCGAAGCAACCATTTGTCGTTACACATGACGACGGTACAACACAAAGGTGTTTGACTAAATTAGACGTAGCCATGTGAAGGCATGTGAAGGACGAGAGGTTAGCAAACTGTTATGCCAATAATTGAGTAATTTGTAGCTACTCTTTGCTACGTAGTGCGAGACAACGATAGCATCCCATCGAGGCACTAAACAAATTCCAATTGGATAAATCTTAGTTTTAGACTTCCGACCGCGATGGCGTCTAAGGAATTTAAAAGGGAGTACAAATAATTGAGTAATTTATCGCTTGTCTTCATTACGCGGTGCGAGATGACGAGCACACCGTGGCAGTAAACTAATTAGGTTTGAACTGTTCTAATCTTCAACTTTCGATTATGCTGACGCCTAAAGGAAAGGAAAAGGAGGATTATGTCTAAAACCCAATCAAAAAGACTTGGTGGAACCTAATGGCAAACTCCTATATTCTCTAGAGAGTTTTTGTTGTTGTTGAGAAATTTAACCATATCCAACTACTTTCATTTTTTGAGGATCGGAGGGAGTACGTAGTATCGAGTTCTGAAACAACTAGCAAGTGAAGGAAACGATGAGTGACACATGATAGGTTTTTTTTTTACTCTTACTTGATTTAGGACTCATTGGGTTTGAGGGATTCTTTTGAGGTTTTCCATGGATTCTCACTGACATTTTTCCGCTTACATTTGTTTCTTAGGATAATAATGTCCATATTAACTTGATTCCTTTTCCCGCAAAAAAACACTTGATTCCTTAAGATTTTAGCATAAACATCAGTAAGACCTTGTGAAAAATTCTAATTAGAGTGAGGAAAGCACGGTGAGGATTTTTGGAATATGTGGGTCTAAAAGCACCTGCCAAATAATTTTAATTTAAAAATAGCAAAAAAAAAAGATCAAACAATTCTAACACTTTTTTAGCGAATATGGTTGAGTGTTCTACTCACATATGAAGTTTCATGAAGAACTTATTTTCATGTTCTTTTGGCCAAAAAAAGTAGCAACTTTCAAAAGCTTGAATGGTAAATTCTATATACATCCGAATGTCTTTCCGCACAGAAGACCACATGAGTTGTTCTTCGCAAAACTTCAACATGAGTATAACATTAGACTATGTTCAATGCAAAAAAGTTTCATAACTGTTTGACTTTTTTTTACTATTTTAAATAGATTTTCATTGTGGGTGCGTTTAAACACAGATTCCGTTGAGTATTTTCAGGATAAGCACGCAAAGTTTTCCTCCTTCCCAAGAAAGACGACTCCCAGGCGATAAGGACTTCTTGCCTTCCATCGACGTCGCTGCCGGTCTACTGTGTTTCCTGTGGGCTTAGGGCCATGGACCCCCGCCCCTTGTCGGTGGGAGCGCTCGTGCTCCGTTTTTAGGTGTTTTTTGTCGATTAGGGTTTGTATCCTGTTCAGGAAAAGGCGAGGCGGCGGCGATTACCTGAAGATAGAATAAGGTCCTCCCTGCCTAGCCTTGTCTCGACGATGCGTCTAGCATTGGCAGAAGGTATGTGGAGGTGTGTCTCCAGCGGATATCGTGGGATTCGATTGGTGTTGGTCTTCGGTGGATCTCCTTGGATCCCGTCATCGTTTGTTTGTATTGGTGTGTTTATATGTTGGACCCTTCCAATCTAACCTTCTCTTCATCGGTGACAGTTGTTCTTGTTGTGTGTTGGTCTTGTGGCACCTTAACACGATGACTTCTTGATTGTTCACTATAATTAGGATTACCCAGCTCCGGGGAGGGTGGGGCGATGACGGGATAGCGACGTGCTTCGTTTCGCTACAGTGATTGTAGTCTTAAGTAGGTGGTCAGCTCATGTGTATGTAACTTCTGTTACTTCTTGTGTTTTTTTTTAGATATTACTTCTGGTGTTCTTTATACGGTTTATGGACAAATCGTTTCTTTTAAGCATTTTTGGGACAGGGCACCCGCTTTATTTTTTTACTATTCTTCTGACTTGTGAACCGGTCCGGCCGTATTCGTCGACTAGCTCCCTGTTCCTCAATAGGTGCGTAACTGCGTACGCTCCCCAATCAGACGCGCTTTGAATGAGTCCTTCCAGCGAGAGAGGTTAGCTAATTGATGCCGAGTACAGAAAGTACGCCTACCCTTCCTGTCTCTCCCACCCCAATCACTCTGCAAACTCTGTCTCCGGTCTCCGCCGCGACGAGACACGAGACCGACGGCGCGAGCCGCCTGACGCCGCCGGCCGCTTCTTCCGACGTTTCCGCAGGCGCCGGAGAAGGTTAGTACACATTTTGAGTTTGATTTGTGTACTAGAAAGCTCCGATTTGTTTAGTACCAAGCTTTGCTTATCATTTGTGCCGTAGAAAGCTCCTCTTCGTCCCAGTGTCTCCTCAGATCTCAATGTGGGATTCTGTGGTTTCTCCGATTTGTTTATTAGGAAAGCTCCGAGTTTTAAGTTTTTGGTTTGCATAGAGAGCTCCGATTTGTTTAGTACAATCCTTCGATTTTGATTTCCCTACTACTCCCTCCATTCCTTTATGTAATTTATGTAAGGTGTAGTTTTATTTTTGACAGCTAAGCACATAATTATGCACAATTTGGCACGAAATTGCCCTTGGGTATTTTGTTGATTAGCGGTAAGTAAATCATTTTGCTAGGAAAGGAAAAGATACACACAATCGGTAGTGAGATACTTTCCTTTTTTTTCTACAAGGAAAGATACATACAATGGGGGGGGGGGGGGGGGGAGCAATACTTTTCTTTTTCTGGAGGGTTAAAAAGGGAATTACGAGAAATGGGAACAAATGCACCATTGCGGAATTTTATAAAAAAAACAAATACCTTATATAAAGAAACAGAGGGAGTACAGATTAAGCTCAGATTTTTTATAGTAGATATATGAGGTTTTCATTTGTGCAGTAGGAAGGAAGGGATTGTTGATGTAGTACACTATCGTAATAAAGAGGACTAATTATTATTTGCATGCATGTTTTCAGCAGCTCAAGCAACTAATGGCGGGGGTTCTGAATGCCATGGCATCTTATGTGACCAAGATGCTCGCCGACATGGCCAGAGACGAGGTGGCCATGCTGATCGGCGTCTCCGGCGGGATCGACGACCTGAGCGTCAAGCTCAGAGACCTCAACAACTTCCTTGAAGATGCTGATAGGAGGAACATCACTGACAAGAGTGTGTGTGCGTGGGTAGAGGAACTGAAGCGTGCCATGTACCTAGCCACCGACATCCTTGACCTTTGTCAGCTCAAGTTCATGGAACAAGGTCCATCCAAGGACATGGGGTGCCTTAACCCACTCCTCTTCTGCATGCGAAACCCCCTCCATGCCCACGACATCGGCACACGCATCAAGGCACTTAACCACAAGCTGGATGGCATCTGCAAGAGGGGTGGCAGTTTCAATTTCATCAAGCTAGAAGCCTACCAAGACAGGATGACAACTCGGCCTCATGGTATTGAGCGCAAGACGCATCCTTTGCTCGAGCGGTCAGGAGTGGTTGGGGAGAAGATTAAAAGTGACACTAGAATGCTTGTCGAGATGCTCACAAAAGAGGTAGTGGACAAGAGTGATAACATTATGGTGGTCGCCATTGTAGGCGTTGGTGGAATTGGCAAGACTACGCTCAGCAAGAATGTCTTCAACGACGAGGCCATCCAAGGCAAGTTTTCCAAGAAGATATGGTTGAGTGTCACGCAGGAGTTCAACGAGGTTGAGCTATTGAGAACGACCATCACTGCCACTGACGGGAACATGCCAGGACCTTGGGGTGAGTCTAAAGATAAAGCCTTGCTTGTACCAGCTCTTGCTAGCGCCATTAAGGACAAGAAGTTCTTTCTTGTGTTGGATGACTTGTGGGACAACAGTGGATGGGATAACCTGCTTAAGGCTCCATTTAGCCACGGTGCCCCCGGCAGCCGAGTCCTGATCACCACAAGACATACCAGTGTTGCACGAGGCATGAAAGCCATGTATCCGTATCACCGTGTTGAGAAACTAAAATCTGAGGATGGCTGGTCATTGCTAAAGAAGCAGGTCAGTACATAATTACTAGTAACTTCTGTTGTATCTCAAGTAAAAAGTATTCTATTCATTTGTTAACGTGGGGAACACCGCAACAACAATATTGCATTTTGTATGATGTTTGATGAGCATTACCAGTAGTAGTAATCATTATGAGTGGATAGGCGGATAGAGCAAGTGTCAGATGCCATGCTAACTGCTTGTATGTCCACCACCATAGTAAACATGATGCATTTTCATTTTCCAATGGTTGTACATTAAAGTTCTTATTATATCCACAGCTAACTGAACTATCCCCTAATTAATCGGTCAATCTCGATTACTTACAAACATGTAAATGTTGTTTGAGTCTCAATTTATCGATTTGTGCTGACAGTAACTAGCTAGTCAGGGTGCGTCAATTATTAGCTCTAATTCATCGATTGTGTGCTGATAGTCCCACTCTAATATGTTATGTGTTCCTTATTAATACTATAGGCTTCAACTTCTTGCAGGTACTCACGACGGGGAAAAATGAACCTGCGGTTGATGTGCTAAAGGATGTTGGGTTACAAATTGTACAAAAATGTGACGGGTTACCACTTGCCATAAAAGTGATGGGAGGACTGCTATGCAAGAAGGAGAAAGAAAAACGTGATTGGGAAAAGGTCCTGAATAATGCTATATGGTCAGTATCTCAAATGCCGCAAGAGCTAAACCATGCAATATATCTTAGCTATGAGGACCTGTCCCCTTGTTTGAAACAATGCTTCTTGCACTTCTCTCTTATTCCTAAAAATACAAACTTGACTGGCCTGCAATTTGTCGGCATGTGGATTGCTGAAGGCTTTGTTCATGGGAACTCAGATAAATTGGAAGATTTAGGAATTGAGTACCATCAGGAGCTAATACTGAGGAACCTTATAGAGGCAGATGCATCACGCATCGGTTCATATGTTTGCAACATGCATGATGTTGTTCGTTCATTTGCTCAATTCGTGACTAGAGACGAAGCACTAGTAACTCACAGTGGAGAAACTGACACTAGTAGATTTAGTTTGCAAAGGTTTCTTAGGCTGTCTATAGAAACCAAAGGAGTGGAAACAGATGGATTTGAATGTGGACTTTTACAAGAGCAGATTTCACTAAGAACTTTAATACTGACCGGAAATTTGAAGATTCAGTCCAGTGATTCCTTGATTGCCTTCTCAAGTCTAAGGGCGCTACATGTAGACTCTGCAAAATTCGCTGCATTGATTGAATCCTTGCATCAGCTCAAACATTTGAGGTACTTGGCTATAGAAAATTGCACTGATATAGATAGACTCCCAGAGAATATTTACAGGATGAAATTCTTACGTCACATTAGTCTCGAAGGTTCCAAAAGTCTTGTGAAACTTCCCAACAGCATTGTAAAGTTAAGTCAACTCAGATATCTTGACCTTGATGACACATGTGTGAATAGTATGCCCAGGGGGTTTTGTGCCCTAACAAATTTGAGGGCACTATATGGGTTCCCAGTCATCATGGATAGTAATTGGTGTAATTTGGAAGAATTGGGGCCTCTTTCGAACCTCATGGATCTTGGATTAAGGGGTCTTGAGAATGTACCGGTTCCCTCATTTGGTGCGAAGGCCATGCTTGGTGCAAAGGTGCATCTTACCTTTATGAAATTACACTGCAACAGTAGAGTAGAGGTCTGTGAGGAGGAGCAACAAAGAATTGAGGAGGTGTTTGATGAGCTCTATCCTCCGCCTTGCATACAAGATATTCGCATCCGTGGATATTTTGGGCGTCGGCTCCCAAGATGGATAATGTCGACAGCAACAACACCCCTTAGTAGCTTGAGGGTACTGATGATGGAAGGTCTGGCTTGCTGCACTCAGCTCCCTAATGGCCTGTGTCAACTCCCATGTCTGGAGTCCCTGGAGGTGGTTCGCGCTCCAACAATCAAGCATGTTGGGCCTGATTTCGTGCAGCCTCACAGTCACCAGCACCATCCTTCACTAGAGGCAGCAACTGGTTTTCCAAGGCTGCGGAATATGACCTTAAGTGGAATGGCGAAATGGGAGGAGTGGGAGTGGAAGGAGGGAGTGCAAGCTATGCCCGTCTTGGAGGATCTTTATGTTACAAGCTGCAAATTGGGTCGTATTCCTTCTGGTCTTGCCTCCCATGCAAGGGCTTTGAAAAACTTGGCTATATACGACGTCCAGTGCCTCCAGTCTGTAGAGAACTTTGCATCAGTAGTTGAGCTTGATCTGTGTAACCTACCCGACCTGAAAAATATCTCCAATTTCCCCAAATTACAAAAGCTTGAGATCAGTTGCTGCCGAAAGCTCGAGTCGCTGCAGGAGATCAATGCGCTCCGGAGACTCATCCTGACATTTATCTACAGCGAGAAACAACTCCCGATGTTCCTGCAAACTGTAAAGCCAAGTCATTTGCTGTTGAACTGCAGCCCAGAGGTACTCACTTGCATGGCTTTGGGAAAGTCTGGCCCTGAGTGGGAAAAGTTTAGTCATATCCAGCATGTCGAGGCTTATGCAAATGACGGAGACAATGAGAAGAAATGGCACCTATTTTACACAAGTGAACCCTACAGCATGGAGACAAACATAGATCTGAATCATCAGGTAATCCTTTTCTCTTTTCCAGTATGTATAATTAGTTTGTTTTCTCAATCTCCTCTTGTTGATTCTGTCTTGCTATAATAGTTCATTGGTATGCTAGAGCCTGAATATGCACTTCGTACTGTTTCTTTTTGCTTCCCAGGAGTGGTCAAGGTCTGGAGGCGTGTTTCCTCGTATCTCCCCTGATCGAATCATGGGTTTGAGATGAGGAGGATGTGGACCTCTTTAGGCAGGTAATATATGTTGTTAATCTCTTTTCTCTTTTCCAGTATGTATATATATATATATATGGTTAATCACTTAATCTGTTTTCTTACTCTCATGTTGTTGATTCCGCCCTAGTATAGTAGTTCATCGGTATGCTAGAGCCTGAATACCTGCTCTTTCGGTTTGCTTGACAGGGTCTGAGAGAGTCTTAAGATGTACTCAGAACAAGTGTCGTGGTTTTTGAACTAAAACCACGACACTTATCCTGGAACGGAGGGAGTAGTGTCTTGTTTAGTTTCCTGGTTCCACTAAGGGGATTAAAAGGTGAGGAGAATGTAGAGAACCAAGATAATTATGAGGAGGAATGCATGGGCCATGATCCTGCGGTTACCTAGCTCTAGGAGAGGAAAGACGAGTAGCAAGTTAAGGATGCAAGAGCATGGATGATGGATCCAAGGATCTGTATGTTAAGTACCTGCTGCTAGCCTTTTGTCTGTTTGTGGCGGGATGTCCAAAAAACTTGTAATGGAAGTTAGTTCACAAGCAGCAAGATGAGCATGAAACATTGCTATCTTGCTCCATGCTCTATATCGCTGTGGTTGCGCTTGTTTGATTGTATCTCTCCCACTGATGCTGAACGTGCATGCTACTGTATGTTTTAGTTTCTCTTTTGTTTGTGGTAGCTAGCTGTTCTGGAAACTGCATATGTACTGCTGAACCTGTTGCTTATGCTGGTGTTAAGGTCTCATTTCAGGAGATACTCGGTTGTCGATTAAGAAAGAAAGAACCTGCAGTATCAGACGAAATCCACATTGACTTGTACTCCTGATACTCCTGATCGATATGATTGATACCCATGATCAAATTACTGTTGGTGGGCTGCAAACCTGCTGCTCTTCTGCAATTGTTGGTGAAGTTTCGCTTAGACAGCTGCTGCTCCGAATTTCACTGGTATGCGATGCGATAGCCTGAATATGCGCCTTCTACAGTTTCGTTTTGCTCCCCGGATCCGATTAGGGGTGAAAGATGAGGATGATGTACACAACCAAGATAAATACTAGTAGAATGCCCGTGGGTTGCTACAAGCTACAATGCATATAAATGAACTGACAGATGATTAACGTTATTTTCGAGATCGAAGCCCATTTCTTCCTCTTATGTCCGGGTGTGTTCGAACATCAAACGAGCACCCAACAGGCTCCCCAAAATTCAACCGTCAGGACAGTTCGGGATCCCTCAGATCCAGGCCATATGTGGGGGAGAATGTGGTTGTCCAGACTATTTGCCATGTTATCTCCAACACGCAGCCCAACACAAAAACCCCACCCGCCGACGCACACTTTCTGGTTCTGCTCGGTTTAACGCCGTAGTGGGACATTTCTCGCTAGATCCCTTTCTTTTAAAACCGGATTAGGCTCACCTCACCATCCCCATCGTGCCCTCTCTCCTTCACATCGTACTTTCCCACTAACCGGCAAGGAGGAGTCCCCAACCAAATTGCCCCGCTCTCTGCCCTGATCCCCTCCCATAGCAACGCTACCGTGCTACGCCTTGTCGGCCCACCCTACCCTAGCCGCCTCCTCTGTTGGCTTGGTGCCCCCCTCTTCTTCTCCGATACCACCGAACTTTGACAAATTACCAATCATGTGGCATTACAGCTTACAAGTGACGTCGAAATTGTACCATATAAGTTACATGTTCTTAGGGAACATGTAAAAAAGATAAATGAGAAGCTCTAGATTTCGGTTGACAACTATACCAAGAAATGCCTAACTACTGGTATTCCGCTGATTAGCGGTGCCCATATATCCCTTTATCCAAAGTTTGGCCACTTGAGGTAGTCCAACTTTAACATTCTAATCAAAACACACTGAACAAATTATGAATATCTTTAACTCTTGAACTGACCATTGACATTCATTCAGCTTCATAACCATATACTGCATTTGTGTGTTTTACTAAAGCAATGTCCAGAACACTACTTTGCCGCTTTTAAAAAGTTTACAACATATACATGTTCCATGCATGATAATTCACAACCTTTTATTCAAAACTCTCTCCGAGTGAATGGCATTGTTCAAGCGACCAAGGCTGGATTGATGACACGTTGGCCGGCCACAAATACCTCGTGAGTCCTTTTGGGATTTTAGGCTAGCCCTTGGCTTACCCTTTTCATGAGTAAATTGTATAAAACCACCACTTTGAGGGCTAGGTTTGCTAAAAACACTAGGATACAGATTCTCTGTAGAAAGCACCACGTCTTGCGTAATTGTTTTGCAAAAACCACTGATCGGCGGATCGGACCGAGTTAAGTGAGTTTATGACAGGTGGGGCCCGTTCTTCGCGTACGTGGCACTCCAGGCCGTCCCCACAGCCGGCAGACTGCGTTAGACGGCGTCGTTCGGTCCTAGCAGTCAAAAGCGCGAACCGTTACTCCTTCTCCACTCTGCTCGCTCGCTCTCCTCTCGCTCTCGCTTTCGCTCTGTTCTTGGTCGCCGCATCCGTCGCCGCCGCATCCGTCGCCGCCACGCCGCGCCGCCGCTGCAGCGCCATGGTGTCGTGGAGTGATGGGTCGGATAGCAGCGAGCACACGAGGGAGTACATGAGCTCAGCTTCCGACGATGGCACCATTAAGGTCAGTTCTCAGAGTTAGGGTTAGGATTTGATATTTGGGGATTTCTCGAATGAGCTTCTTTTCAAACAATGGACCAAATCTCTCTCATTCCTTTGCACTCCAGGTTCCTGCTAGCACCGAAGACTCAGATTTCGAGGGCCCTGAGACAAATATGTATGTTTTGTGCCATGGACACGAGAAGGCAGCAGAAAGGCATGTTGCCTTCGAATGGATTCACACTGGCAGGAGGTTTCTTTGTTGTGAAGAGAAGGTACGGTTCCAACTTAACTATGACAGAGCTGTCATTTGTTTGCACTGGCAGGCATGTATATTTGGGGAAGTTGTTGATTAACTTAACAGATCTGTCATTTGTTTGCTATGGAGATGTAATGTGGCACTCCAGCAGGCATTGTATTATATTGTGAAGTTTGGACAGTGGATTCATTAATTGTTTACTCTGCCAGCATTGTTTAGTCTGGTTCTGTCAACATTGTTTAGTTAGGTCATTTTGTTAACTCTGCCAGGTTAGCTTATTTTAAGAGAGAAGATGCATGGGTTAGCACACTAGCATTATTTAGTCTGGATCTGGCAACATTGTTTAGTTAGGTCATTTTGTTAACTTTGCCATGTTAGCTTATTTTAGGACAGAAGATTCATGGGTTAGCACACCAGCATTATTTATTATAAGAGTACTCTTTATTATAAAGTAATCTAGCATATCATTGTAAGCAAGTCACTGTTATGTAATTCTTTATGTTAATATTGTTTTTCAGGAAGGTAAAAACTATGGACTAGTAGAGTGGATTGATCCATCTTGGCCCAATACCCTTGAGAATGCACTGTCCAAGTTATGGTCTATGTATGAACAGACTAAGATAGACAGGACTGAGGAATGTCTGATGCATTCATTTGCTGTTCATGACCTGGCACAAGAGAAGAAGAAACTCCAGGTAGCCTATGAGAAGTTGGTTGAAGATGTCAATGCACTTATGGATGCCCAGGAGCAAAGGGCAGTGATACAAAGGAAAGATGCTGAAACCACCAAGTTGCAGGAGAAGTATGACACTGTGAAGAACATAGCAGCTGCTCAGGCTACTGTCATTAGGAACATGAAGTTGAAGCTAGCTGAAGAGAGGAAGAATTTGCAGATCCACATTGATGAGCTCAAGAAGACAGTTGAAGAGAGCAATGTGAAGCTGGAGGGGATCAAGGCCATCATAAATGGATAAGCAGTGCAAGAGAAAGAATGGGCAATATCATTTGGCATTTGCTGACCTTTTGCAGGGTGTGGTTTGGCATTTGTTGTAATGGTAGTAGTTTAAATTCTATTAACTATGATTACTCCTGAACTATGGATATGTAATCTTAAGTAAGATGTTTGCATTTGAACTAGTGCTGAATGTGGTGGTATTTGAACTAGTGGTAAATGTCAAGCTATGATTATGTATGGATTTGAACTAGTGCTAAATGTGTTGGTATTTAGAGCTCGTTAATGTTATCTTAAGTAAAATGTTTGCAATTGATGATTTTGACTTTTTGTCGATGCCGAGGCATCAAGTAGGGTCAAGTGATGGTTTTTGGCTTTTTGTCGACGTCGAGGCATCAAGTAGGTTCAAGTTAGGGTTTTTTTGGCTTTTTGTCGACGCCGAGGCATCAAGTAGGGCCAAGTGATGGTTTTTGGCTTTTTGTCAACGCCGAGGCATCAAGTAGGGTCAAGTTTGGGTTTTTGGCTTTTTGTCGACGTCGAGGCATCAAGTAGGTTCTAGTTTGGTATTTTTTGGCTTTTTGTCGACGTCAAGGCATCAAGTAGGGTTAAGTGATGATTTTTGGCTTTTTGTCGACGCCGAGGCATCAAGTAGGGTCAAGTGATGGTTTTTCGCTTTTTGTCGACATCGAGGCATCAAGTAGGGTCTAGTTAGGGTTTTTTGGCTTTTTGTCAACGTCGAGGCATCAAGTAGGGTCAAGTGATGGTTTTTCGCTTTTTGTCGACGCCGAGGCATCAAGTAGGGTCAAGTGATGGTTTTTGGCTTTTTATCGACGCCGAGGCATCAAGTAGGGTCAAGTTTGGGTTTTTTGGCTTTTTGTCGATGCCGAGGCATCAAGAATATCACAGGATCATGACTATCACAGCATCAAGAGTTTGACAACATCAAGAGTATCATAGCATCAAGAGTACACCATCACCATCATCACAAGAGTATCATAGTACTACTAGAATGCCATAGTTTGACACAAATTGATCATAACAGTTGATCATCACAGGACTACTAGAATTCCAAAGTTTGACAGAAGGGTCATAACTGGAGTAGCATAACTGGAGTAGCAGAACAACACAACATAGTTTCACAACACAACCAAAATGCCATAGTTTGATACAGCATCAACACAACCAAATCACCATCATCACCATTCTGCACCAGAGGCAGTCAAGTAATCCTTCATTCTATTGCTGGGCTTCCTGACTCTCTAGGAACCATCACTTGGTCTTGGAGGCATGAAAGCTAACCTTGGTCCCTTTGTAACAGCTGATGAAGATCTGGTTGCTGGTGCCTTACCCTTGGGAGCAGCTGGTGCCTTACTCTTGGGAGCAGATGATGAAGATTTACTGGTTGTTGCCTTACCATTGGGAGCAGCTGGAGCAGCTGGCTGCCTCCTAGCTGGAGCAGCAGCAGATGTTGCCCTCCTTGTTGGAGCTGGACTGGCAGTAGATGTTGCCCTCCTTGATGATCCACCAGCAGTGGCAGCAGCAGAGGCTGCAGTCCTTGCTGGAGCTGGACTGGCAGCAGCAGAGGCTGCAGTCCTTGCTGGTGCTGGTGTGCTTCTACTATCAGGTGGGTAAGAGCTGGTGCTTGGCTGCAATGAAACAAGTAGTTTAATATTAGTAAGTAACAAAGTAACAACAATGCCTTTCTCATAGAAGAGTGGTTACCTGATGTTTGTTCTTTCTCATAGCAAGTGCGGGCTTTAGAGCATCATGGCAATTGGTGTACCTATGGCCCACCTTATTACAGTTGGAGCAGATAATTGAGGCCATCTTTGAAGTGTATTTGGGAGCTGGCTTCTCAAATTGGCCCTTTCTCCTTTTAGTCAGCGCTCTGCCCTTGTGTTCTTTGAAAACATGAGCCTCAATGTCCAAACTTTCTGTCCTTGGCCACATGTCAGGGCCAGGTACAAGATATATTATAGGACTGTAAGCTGCCAGGTACATAGGTTTTTTGAAGAAATCATCAACAAAGTCCTCTTCCCGAAGCTTAGCCTTGTGTATAGCAGAAACAACATGATTGCAAGGAACTGCTGTCATATCCCACTTCTTACACCCACAAGTCCTATGTGCTAGGTTGACAACATATGTTCTCTCCCCACTAATAACTTGGTAAAGGTTGGGACCAACCATCAATGGTTGGAAGTTTCTAGACCACTTATTTGCTTCCTCCAATTTCTCTGCATATGTTGGACAAATCTCCCATCTGACAGTCTGAGTCTTGGTTCTATTTGTATTAAACTTGACCATTAACTTTGTTCTAATTCCATCAACCATGGTCCTTATTGGCTTAGCCCTGACATCTAGAACCCACTTGTTGAAAACCTCACTTAAGTTGTTAACTACTAAATCTGTTTTGCAATTTGTGTCCATGGCATGTCTGTCCCAAGTGTGCTTTGGGATTTACTAAGCCAAGCCCATGCTGCCTCGCACTCTCTCTTCAACTCATCCATTGCAACATTATAACCATGTTTAGTGTATGAGTAACTTGCTTCATCCATGTATTTCTTTAATTCTGGCCCTCTAAACCCAGCATTTTGAAAGTTCTGGTAAATGTTTTTGAGGCACAACCTTTGTGGACAATTGGGAAAGACTTTGTTTATGGCTTTAAGCAGGCCCTGTGTGAATTTAAGTAAAGCTTAGTGACTACATCTATATGAAAGTAACTACTATAAAGAACCAAATGATTGTGTACAGAAAGTAGCTACACCTAAATGCAAGTAACTACTAAAAAGAACTAAATGAAAACTAGCACAAGTGCTACCTTCAGCTGATACAGAAATTATTGTGTACTTGCCAAACTTCCCAGATTGGCCACCTAGTGCTACCTTCAGCTGATACAGAAACCAAGTCCAGGAATTTGTGTCCTCCTTATCAACAATTCCAAAAGCAATGGGAAATATATTATTGTTCCCATCTCTTCCAGTAGCAGCAAGGATCTGTTGACCGGTAGTGAGCTTTATGAAGCATCCATCCAGACCTATAACAAGTTAACACATTAGGCAAACTAGTTGAAAACACACATTAGGCAAACACACATTAGATACCAAGGAATTACCTATGAATGGTCTGCAGCCACTGAGAAACCTTTCTTTGCATCCATTTAGGCAAAAGAATAATGCATGAAACCTAGGATTTTTGCTTGGATGCTCCCTCAAATGTCTTGTTGTCACTATACACCTTGAACCTGGTTTGGTATCTAGCACATCCTGTAAATAATCCCTAATCCTGGTGTACTGGGCCTTCTGATCTCCTAACACAACATTCTTTGCTGCCTTCTTAGCCCTGTATGCCATGTGGGTTGATATTTCCACTCCATACTTGCTCTTTGCAGTGTTAATTATAGTAGTGATTGTTGTGCATGGGTCATTTCTGATTGCTTCCTCACAAAATTTTGCAACCCACTTAGCAGTAACTTTTGTGTTCTCTAACACAGAAGGACAATTGTGGACCACATTCTGCTTCCTTATGGTAAAAGTCTTCTCATTTGCAATCTGAGAAGCTGCTACATAAAAAGGGCATGTCTCATCTATGCATTGTGCTATAACCCTGTCACTGCAATTTCTATGGTACTCATAGTTCCTGTTCTGTGCAATGTGCATTGTTTGAAGTGCATTCCTGAACTGGCACACATCAATGAAGCAAAGATGGTTCACAAATTGCTCAGCTGGGTGAGCTCTCTTCTCATCATACCATAACCTTTTCTTCATCTTCTTAGCCCTGCTTTTCCTGCCATTGGGCAAAACATATGCCAATGCCTCTGCACCATCTTCATCTTCCACACCCAAGTCCATTGATTTCTTGTCTTCATCAGAAGATGGTATCCAGTCCTCCTCAAACAACTCCTCTACACTTGCATACGATCTGCTTGTTGGGCCTTTTCTGTGTTTCTACTCCTTTTTCTTCTTCTGTCCATCTTGCCCTACCTGCTCCAGAGTACTCTCTTCCTCCAGAGTACTCTCTTCCTCCTCTGCATCCTCTTCTTCACTTTCAGGCTCATATAGTGCATCCTCCTCCTCTGTCTCATACATTTCCTCAACATTTGTGTCCCCTTCAAAATGAAGGAGTGGATCTTCCCTCTGTCTTTTCATCTCCTCAAGCCTAGCAAGGATATCACCATATTCTTCCAAATTATCATCATCACTGTCCTCCTCATTATCCATCACTGCAGCTTTTCTCTTCACAGAAGTGTCCTTCTCTTTATTTTTCTTATTCTTCCTAAATATTTCAATTTCCTTCCTCCTTGTCTCCTCCATAACCTTTTCAATTTCCATTTGCTCCTCTGAATTGTATACATGATTTTCTTCCACTTGTACATAACCTAAAGCAAGTTGCTCCTCCAAATTGGTGTTATGCTATGTTTGAAACTGTATGGGCATTGGCTCCACTTCTGTTGCTTCTGAACTTGATGCTGCTTCTGAACTTGCTACTGCTACATGCACATTTGGTGCACTGAACAACACTCCTTCTTCATCTATTTGATACAGTTTGGGCTCTCCAATTTCCTCTAGAGGGATTTGCTGCTCAATAACATTGGAGCTGGTGTTTATACTTGCAGCATTGGGAGAATTGGCCCTAACAACTATCACATTCAATATCTTCTAATTTTGCAATGCTATGTTGTCTAGAATTTCCTCAAGCTTGTCATCATCATCTATTTCTTCCATTCCTTCTATCCCTAGCCCAGGATCCCTAACATAGTACATGTAATCTTTAAATCCATAACCTTCTATTTCTATCAGTGCTACTAGGTTGTAAAATGTTATGTCTGACACCATCATAGATCTCTCAATGTTGTCTCTATCATGGAAATGCATCCTCAATTCCCAAACCTCATCATCCAGACTGCAAATAATATAAAATACATAGCAGTATAAGTGCTTAATTAAAACTGAATAACACAAATGGAACAACTCATGTTAGTGCACAAGACAGGACAAACAAATAAAGCAGATAAAGCAGATAACAGGATAACTCAATTAACCAATTATAAAGCACTAATGAAACACTAATAACACTAATAACCAAAACTGAATAACACTAATGATTAACCAAAACTGAATAACACTAATGAAACACTAATAACACTAATAAAATACATAGTATAAATGCTTTGTCACTTATAAAGCAGATAACATGATAACTCAATTAACCAAATGTAAACCCTAGGGCACAGGACAAACAAAGCACAACATCAGAACTAATCTAAAAATGTCAACCCTAGGGCACACGACAAACAAAGCACATAATCTGAACTAATCTAAATAATGTCCTAGGGCAAATGACAACAAAATCACAGCATCTGACACTTGTACTACATCTGATAGGATAGAACAATATGAACCCTAACCCTAGGAGTACCCTAGCAACGCAATTGAATGGAGAACAGGAAGGGAAGAGCAAAGAAAAGTGGATCTCACTATACGCCGCCGAAGGATGACGCGATGTGCTGGCTTCCCGTCGGATTGGCCTTCACCGCCGCGGCGAATGCTCTGGTCGCCCTGTATTCCATCGAATACTGCGGGTCCTCCTCCTCCTCTTCCTCTATCGGCTTGCTAGGGTTCGAGATCCCGCACAACTCGCCTGGATCCACTACCGGTCCTCCTCCACTACGTATGATGCGTGCGGCACTGCCGGGCGGAGCGCCGCCACCAGCATCTCCACCTTTCGCCGGACTACGCATCTCTGCAGTGCGAGGGGCGGCGGGAGCGAGGGGGCGAGGGAGAGGGGGAATAAGAATGGGGAAGGGTGACGACGACAGGAGCGAGGAGGAGGGGGAACAAGAATGGGGGAGGGCGACGACGGCGGGAGCGAGGAGGAGGGGGAAGAAGAATGGGGGAGGGCGACAGCAGCGGGAGCGAGGAGGAGGGGGAAGAAGAATGGGGGAAAAGAGACGGATGCGGGAGTGGATGACTAAAGACGAGCCCTAACGGCGGCGTCTAACGCCGTCTGCCGGCTATCAGGATGGCCTAGAGTGCCATGTAGGCGAAAAACGGGCCCGACCTATCATAAACTCACTTAACACGACCCGATCTGCCGACCAGTGGTTTTTGCAAAACAATTACGCTAGACGTGGTGCTTTCTGCAACGATTCTGTATCCTAGTGTTTTTCGCAAACCTAGCCCTCAAAGTGTTGGTTTTATGCAATTTACTCCTCTTTTCACTTCCTCTCTTTCTTTTCTATAATAGGAAATATGTTCTACAACCAACCAGCACATTTTTTTGGAAGAAAGCTCAGATTTTGTGTCATCTCTTACTACTAGTAAGGTACACGTGCATTGCACGCATGAGATTTGGCAACCAAATTATGAATAAATATCACATTATAACATGTAAGCTTTGAGTCATATATGCATGATGTAGATGTTCATTTAATTCTTATAGTTCATCTCATTCAAAATCAATTAGTGTTTATAAAAAAATAATCTATTTTAAGATTCATGGAATTGTGCGTTGTAAATCATAAAGTAAAAACAAATAATGACAATTCATGTAGAAAACAAATTGTGCAATTATGATACGGAAGATTCTAGAACAAAGGAGAAGTGCTTGTGTTTTGAGGTTTGTGCATTATGCTTAAGTTCAACCATGGAGTCTTCTAGATTGTACATGTGGCAAAATCTGGTGGAATGTAAATGATATCCAACGGCCAGTAGTGCTCAGATTTGCCATCTCTGCACCGTCGGATTGGCTTCATCCAACGAACATCTTTCAAAGTTATCCGCACATTATATAGGGGTATAGAAGCTCAAGACTTTTGAGATAGAGCATAGGTCTTCAGAAATTAATATGTGACACTTGGGATACTTCCACTTCAACTCTAGATGAGCACATTCAAATGAAACATCAGCAAAAAAAACATCTCTCTAGCAGTTGAAAGATAGCCCATCAATATCAGCATAAAACCTGAGAATAATAGCTTCGGCGTGCTTGGAGACATGTTTGTTTTCTCAGCCCTGAAATATCAAAAGTTGCTACCCACTCTACCCAAATCATAGAAATGTCCAAATGGAGAACTTCAGAGAAACATAGTTCCAATCTCTTGTAGCAATCCTCTTGTCATCAGCAGCAAGGATGGTTTGGAGAGGTATACTAACAAAGAGTAATTAATCTAAATAAAGATTAATCCCTACAAGATAGTAGACTCAGAAATATCAACTTATAATGTACAATTTATCACGGATCCATCCTAAATGGTCATCCAATAAGCAACATATGTTGCCAAAACTGTATGCTGCAACGTCACTAATTGCCATTATATAATACCAATAACGAGGGGTGAGAAAATAAAAAAATCATGGAAATGCCTCAAGTAAATAATCAAAAAAATAGTTTGTATTCCTTCTCAACCAAGTGGCTTCTTTTATCATGTTCCTCATTCAGTCTGAGCGTTCGAAATAGTAGAACTTTCTTCAGGATTATTGGTAGATATGTACGTACTTCTTTATCTATAGATTAATAGGTTGAAACACTAACACCATGATGTTTAGACCCTGCCAACTCTATAATTCTATAAGAACCAAAACCTTCTAGATAGTTCCACAACACCAATCTAAAAGTCAATACAATATATTATCTACTAAAATGTCCGATTTAATATCATCTGCAGAAACATTAGAGCAATGTGCTCTCCTTTACCCATATTGTGTACCATGGAACATTAGGATCACAAGGGGAGGATTAGCCTGCAACTATTTTAGATCGTGCACTAACAAGTTGTAGTTTTTTTAATTCAGGAATAACAAGGTTGAAATACATTAGAGTCATATAGAAATTTTTGCAATCAATGCCTGATATGCTCCTCGTAGTCCTGAGTATACCTTATCCATGTATGGCAGCCCCTAAATAAGCAGCATAAGTCCACAGTCCATAAGTATGTAGGCTACACTCCAACGTGATGTATTATGCAATTTTGCCAGTGACAGTTTGTCCAGTAAAAACACAGGACATGCGAAAATCAGTAACTGAAACCGCCAAAATTTGTCAAGAAAATCGATATGACCAAGGCATGATACGGACATGCTCCAATGCCTCTTATGCATAGTTACAAAGATCATTAGTCTGACATTTCTAAAAACAGTAATCTCGAAATCAATATTAAATGAAGGCGATCTTTTAGTTCTAACCATTTCAGAAACAATTTAAAGGACTGAACACTTGGGCAAATACACAATGGTTTCGCTGTTACTACCCACCAGTGCTCACTTCAGCAAATTTCAGCTAAACATACCCAGGACTTCACTTGCAATCAAATTTCATTTTCCTCAAATAAACATACACATTGTATAATCACACAACATATCTAACAAAAGAACTCGGAGCAGTGAAATAATAAATATTAACAGCAGATCCACCAGTAAGGTGAGCTAAAGTTGTTCAATTCCCTGGACATAGTTTGCTCATAGCAATCTTCATGGCTCTGTTTTGATCTGCAGAGCCTCAACACACTACATGAACCAGATAACAACTTTGAGACATACAAATTATTTGAATCTACCTACCTGTCAAGATGGACTTCGGCCATCGATCATATTTAGGAACTTAGAAAATATACCCACTTGAAACTCTTAACCTGCTCATCCCTCATAAAAGTCCAGCCAATATAATGCTTTGAATATGATTGTTCACTTCTATAAGAAGGTCAAATGGTATGTCCTACATATTGGCTCGTTATGAACCAACTGTTGTCATTCGCGCGCAACAGCCTGATCAGCGGCCTTCACTCACATATGCAAGGCCAACGGTTCTCTGCCTCTAGCTTCCCCTGCATAAATAAATTGGAACACCATTAGGTCCATGGTCTATGATGTACTTACAAATGGTGGCATTATTGAGCAAGAAAGTACGCAAGACTCACCGAACACCACAAAACAATATCTTGCATGGATTTACTCTCTTCTGTGTTTAGTCTCTCTTCCCATAACGTATACCAAACCTTTCCGGCCTAATTACATTCTTTGGTTCCTCGACATATTTCCTGATTGAATGCTCACGTGCACTCTTTTGCGTAGCTTGCCGAGTTCTGTCTGGAGGTGCACTACCAAGGCGAAGCCTGAAACCATTTCTTCAGTTAACAAAACCAAGCGTAAATCAAGACTACGCAAACCACGAAATATGCCATTATATTTAATAGCTGCACCCTAAACAAGACAATATGCTCCTTTGCTGGAACACATTCGAACAGAGCCTGCAATTCTATGCAGAACACTGTACATAATTGGTGGTTCAGAGATAACTAAGAAGAGCAGCAACTATGTTAACTCTTCGTCCAGCCCGGTACCTCCGGGGCTCCGGCTTCACCTTCCCTGTGGACTGAACCGACTACGTCGACGATGCATTCTTCCTTTAGCGCACTTCACGTAGCCTAAGCTCAAAACAACAATACAGAGAAGGCTCAAATACAACAACATCGAGGATGGTTAAGATTAATACCAGAACGTTTATGCTTCTAAAATCACAAATTTTTCAGCCGATGAGTGTTGGTTTCAAACTGCCCTGTTCGTGACAAACCAGACCTCAAACCATCTTATGTCGACGGTGCGTACATGAGCATCTTCGGTCAAGAAGAAACCCAACAAGCGCAGCAACCTGCCAGAACAAGACACATGAACACACCCATACGTTGCTGGCCTGCCACATGAACAAACATAAGTGGAATGGCGTCACCAAAGCATCGTCGTTGCACTACTAGGGAAAAGCTTATACACAGGATCTTACCAGCAGCGAGTTTTAAATTAAGGCGCTGCTGCAATGTAGCAGTAGCGTGCTCCTGCAGTACTCGCTGCTGAAAGAAACGTAGCAGTAGTGCGCCTCCTCTAAACCGCGCTACTGCTATAATTCCCATGACCCCGCCGCGAAGCTAGTTCTAGCAACAGCGCGTTAATTCGGAGCGCGATACTGCTAGGTAGTTTAGCAGTAGCATCTTTACCTTTAGAGTGCTACTACTAAAACTAGCTATCTCCCACCACCCACGCTCTCCTCTATCCGATCCACACTCACACTCACACTCCATCTCCCCCTCAACCCCCCCCCCCCCCACGCGCCGGTCCTCCCCCGCCGGCCGCCGTCGCCCCCGCCAGCTGTCGTCGCCTACCCCTCTTCCCTCTGCGCCGCCGTCACCTCCTCCTCCTCGCTGGACTCGGTGATGAAGTCATGTACCTAGGGTAGGGTCATAGACCTGATCTAAGTACCCTACCCAAGGACACCCTCAGAAGAAACTACCTTCCAGTCGACCAAGAGAGACTTCACTCGACGGACTCGAAGGACTCGACCATGAAGACTCACTCGACCACCAGAAGGTCAAGAAGCACTCTGTACCGCAACGGTCTGTAGTTAAGTAGACTTTATGATATTTAAGACACTTTATGTGAGGCGTTACCGGAGAACAGAGAATTGAGTTTGAAATTTGGTCGAACCGGAGACATGACCCTGAGTCGGATGATGGAGATTGCTACCAAGTATGCCAACGGCCAAGAGGAAGACCGACTCCGAAGCGGCAAGTACAAGCCGAGTTAATCGGAGAAGGGAAACACCAGTCGGAAGCAGAAGCGGAAGGCTGAACCAGCAGCTCCTGGAGAGGCTCTGGCCGTGACTCAGGGCAAGTTCAAAGGGAAACCCAAAGGATCCTGGAACCCCAAAAAGGTGAAGGATAAAGAAGGAAATGACGTGATGGATATGCCGTGTCACATCCACACGAAGAAAGACGAAGAGGGTAATATCATCTACCCGAAGCATACCACTCGCCAGTGTCGACTCCTGATCCAGCAATTCCAAGGGAAATAGTCCAAGGACAAGGAAAAGGAGTCGGATAAAGCCGAAGACAAGGAGGACAGTGAGGGAGGATATCCTCATGTTAACTCCACTCTGATGATCTTTGCGGATGTGGAAAGCAAGAGCCGACTGAAGGTTATTAACCGTGAGGTGAACATGGTTGCCCCGGCGAAACCAAGTTATCTGAGATGGTCCCAAACACCCATCACATTCGACCAGTCTGATCACCCGACTCATATAGCCACCCCTGGGAGGCAAGCTTTGGTGGCCGACCCGGTTGTCGAAGGCACTCGGCTGACGAAGGTGCTGATGGACGGTGGTAGCGGACTGAACTTATTGTATGCGGACACGCTGAAAGGAATGGGCATTCCGATGTCCCGACTGAGCACCAGTAACATGAGTTTTCATGGAGTTATACCAGGAAAGAAAGCCGAGTCACTCGGCCAAATAGCTCTGGACGTGGTGTTTGGTGATTCAAAGCATTTTTGCAAGGAGAAGTTGACGTTTGAGGTCGTGGATTTTCAGAGCGCGTACCACGCTATTTCGGGGAGACCAGCTTACGCACGGTTCATGGCTCGACCATGTTATGTGTACCTCAAGCTGAAGATGCCCGGCCCCAAAGGAGTGATCACTGTCACTGGTGATCGGAAAAAGGCAGAAGAGTGTTTCCAGAAAAGCTCAAAGATTGCCGATTCCCACGTGACAGCGGTCGAGTTTGAAGAGTATAAGCAAAATGCGGATCCGAGTGATTTACTGCGAGCCAAGAAGCCCGCCACAGAGTCAGCATTTCAGTCGTCCGGTGAGACAAAGCCCGTCCACATTCACCCGACTGACCCCAATGCAGCTCCGACCCACATCTCCACGACACTCGACCCGAAATAGGAAGAAGCGCTCATCCAGTTCCTCCATGAGAACTGGGACATTTTTGCATGGAAGCCAGCTGACATGCCGGGTGTTCCCAGGGGACTGGCTGAGCATCGTCTTAGAGTCCACTCATCAGCAAAACCAGTTAAAGAGCATCTTCGACGGTCCGCCGTCCAGAAGAGAAAAGCTATTGGTGAGGAGGTGGCTCGACTATTGGCGGCAGGATTTATCCGAGAAATATACCACTCCGAGTGGCTCGCCAATGTCGTCATGGTTCCTAAGAAGGACAACTCACTCCGAATGTGCATTGATTTCAAGCACATCAATCGGGCCTGCCCGAAAGATCATTTTCCTCTCCCTCGCATTGATCAAATTGTTGACTCGACCACGGGATGCGAGAGATTGTCTTTTCTAGACGCCTATTCCGGGTACCATCAGATCCATCTGTACGGACCCGATGAGATAAAAATAGCTTTCATCACTCCATTCGGGTGCTTCTGTTATATCACCATGCCATTCGGCCTCAAGAATGCCGGAGCCACGTTTATGCGAATGATTCAGAAATGTTTGCTCACTCAAATCAGTCGGAATGTGGAAGCGTATATGGATGATATCATGGTCAAGTCGCAAAAAGGTTCCGACCTGCTCACTGACCTCGCCGAAACATTTGCCAACCTCAGGAGGTATGATATCAAGCTCAATCCATCAAAGTGCACATTCAGAGTTCCTGGTGGCAAGTTACTCGGTTTTCTCGTTTCCGAACGAGGAATCGACGCTAATCCAGAAAAGATCGGCACTATACTCTGAATGAAACGCCCCGTGTGAGTGCACGATGTCCAGAAGCTTACTAGATGCTTGGCCGCATTAAGTCGATTCATCTCACGACTCGGTGAAAAGGCATTGCCTCTTTACCGACTGATGAAGAAGGCAGACAAGTTCGAGTGGACTCCAGAAGCTGATGCAGCGTTTGCCGAGCTAAAAGCTCTGCTCTCCACCCAGCCGGTGCTTGCTGCTCCAATCAGCAAAGAGCCTCTTTTGCTTTATATCGCAGCCACAGGACAAGTCGTCAGTACAGTACTTACGGTCAAGCGGGAAGAAGAAGGGAAAGCCTTCAAAGTTCAGCGCCCAGTGTATTATCTGTCTGAAGTTTTGACTCCATCCAAGCAGAGATACCCTCATTATCAGAAGCTTGTGTATGGGATATACATGACCACGAAGAAGGTTGCTCATTATTTCTCTGATCATTCCATCACAGTCGTCAGCGACGCTCCACTTTCAGAGATTTTGCACAACAGAGATGCAACTGGTCGAGTGGCGAAATGGGCGATTGAACTTCTTCCCCTTGATATCAAGTTTGAGGCAAAGAAAGCCATTAAGTCCCAGGCAATAGCAGATTTCCTCGCCGAGTGGATTGAACAACAGCAGCCGACTGAAGTTCACTCGGAGCATTGGACCATGTTCTTTGATGGCTCTAAGATGTTGAATGGCTCCGGTGTTGGGGTTGTCCTGGTGTCCCCCAGAGGAGATAAGCTCAGATATGTGCTCCAGATTCACTTTGATTCCTCCAACAATGAGGCAGAGTACGAGGCCCTTTTGTATAGGTTGCGCATGGCCATTTCACTCGGCGTCCGTCGCCTTATGGTTTATGCCGACTCAGATTTGGTGGTCAACCAAGTGATGAAGGAGTGGGACGTTAGAAGCCCAGCCATGACTGGATACTGTAATGCAATGAGGAAGCTGGAAAAGAAGTTTGAGGGGTTAGAGCTCCATCATATACCCCGACTGAAAAATCAAGCAGCTGATGATCTAGCAAAGATAGGTTCCAAGAGAGAAGCCATTCCGAGTGGTGTGTTTTTAGAGCATATTCATACTCCGTCAGTTAAAGAAGATCCTTTCACCGAAGAAGCTCCGCAACCCAAGAGTGCCACAGATCCGACTGAAGTAGAAGTCCCAGCAGTGGTCGACTTGGTCATGGAGGTCTTAGTAATCACTCCCGACTGGATAGTTCCATATATCGCGTATATCCTGAGAAAAGAGCTCCCGGAGGATGAGGAAGAGGCTCGACAGATCGTCCGTCGATCCAAGGCCTTTACCGTAATCAAAGGACAGTTGTACGGAGAGAGCGCGACTGGAGTTGGTCAGAAGTGCATAACGCCAGAAGAAGGTCGAATCATCCTTGATGATATCCACTCGGGGACCTGTGGCCATCATGCGTCCTCTCGGACCATCGTGGCCAAAGCATACCGAGCCGGATTTTACTGGCCAAAGGCAAATGAGATGGCAAAAGAAATAGTGGACAAGTGCGAAGGATGTCAGTTCTACTCCAATATGTCACACAAGCCTGCGTCAGCTCTGAAGACCATACCACTCGTCTGGCCCTTCGCAGTATGGGGGCTGGATATGGTGGGCCCCTTGAGAACAGGTCGAAGCGGTTTCACGCATGTACTGGTGGTGGTCGACAAGTTCACCAAGTGGATTGAGGCTAAACCCATCAAGAACCTTGACGCCGGTACTGCTGTTAGCTTCATCAGGGAACTGATATTTAGATATGGAGTCCCGCACAACATCATTACAGATAATGGGTCGAACTTCGACTCGGAGGAATTCAGGGATTTCTGCACCTCTCAAGGCACACGAGTCGACTACGCTTCGGTCGCCCATCCGCAGTCGAATGGACAAGCAGAGCAAGCCAATGGCTTGATCCTCAAAGGGTTGAAACCCCGACTGATGCGTGATCTCAAGCATGCGGCTGGAGCATGGGTCGACGAACTTCCCTCAGTGCTTTGGGGACTGCGGACCACGCCTAATCGGTCGACCGGGAGAACTCCATTCTTCTTGGTCTATGGAGCTGAAGCAGTCTTGCCAAGTGATCTTCTCCACAATGCTCCTCGAGTTGAACTTTACAACGAGGCTGAAGCTGAACAAGCGCGGCAGGACGCAGTCGACCTTTTAGAGGAAGAAAGGGAGATGGCTCTGATCCGCTCGACCATCTACCAACAACACTTGCGTCGCTTCCACGCCAGAAACATGAAGAGTCGAGCCTTCCAGGAAGGAGATTTGGTTCTCCGAGTGGATCAGCAGAAACAACACAAGCTTGCTCCTTCTTGGGAAGGACCCTTCATCGTCACCAAGGTCCTCCACAACGGGGCGTACCGTCTCTACAACGTCAAGCACAATATCGACGAGCCCCGAGCTTGGAACGCGGAACTACTCCGTCCATTTTACACTTAAGTTTTCACTCGGATGAGTTGTAATAAAAGTACTTCTGTAGTCCATGTTTTGCAAGATAATAGTGTCATAATTTCCCCAATGATTTTTGTCACTTTTATTTGTTCAGTAAAAATTTCCCCCTCAGTGGGTGACTTAGCCGCGAATCCGTTTCGCCTAAGTTTGTAAAAAAATCCTTACCGAGTGGTGAGCCAGCCTCCCACTCGGGGGCTTAGCTGCGAATCCGTTTCGCCTAAGTTTCAATAAAATCCTACCGAGTGGTGTGCCAGACTCCCACTCGGGGGCTTAGCTGCAGTCCAAGTACTCGCTTAAGTTTCAATAAAATCCTGCCGAGTGGTGAGCCAGACTCCCACTCGAGGGCTTAGCTGCAGTCCAAGTACTCGCCTAAGTTTCAATAAAATCCTACCGAGTGATAAGCCAGACTTTCACTCGGGGGCTTAGCTGCAGTCTAAGCACTCGCCTAAGTACAAATACAATGTGCGCTCGTAAGGAGGACGAGGTGCAGGTCGACTGCGACCCTCTCCTATGAGCTACGCCACAAGTACAATGTACGGTCGCAAGGAGGACGAGGTGCAGGTCGACTGCGACCCTCTCCTCTGAGCTACGCCACAAATACAATGTGCGCTCGCAAGGATGACGAGGTGCAGGTCGACTGCGACCCTCTCCTCTGAGCTACGCCACAAGTACAATGTGTGGTTGCAAGGAGGACGAGGTGCAGGTCGACTGCGACCCTCTCCTCTGAGCTACACCACAAGTACAACGTAAAAATCCTACCGAGTGGAGAGCAAACCTCCCACTCGGGGGCTTAGCTGCAGCCCAGTGCTCGCCTAAGTTATAAAAATCCTACCGAGTGAGGAGCAGACCTCCCACTCGGGGGCTTAGCTGCAGCCCAGTGCTCGCCTAAGTTATAAAAATCCTACCGAGTGAGGAGCAGACCTCCCACTCAGGGGCTTAGCTACAGCCCAGTGCTCGCCTAAGTTATAAAAATCCTACCGAGTGAGGAGCAGACCTCCCACTCGGGGGCTTAGCTGCAGCCCAGTGCTCGCCTAAGTTATAAAAATCCTACCGAGTGAGGAGCAGACCTCCCACTCAGGGGCTTAGCTGCAGCCCAGTGCTCGCCTAAGTTATAAAAATCCTACCGAGTGAGGAGCAGACCTCCCACTCGGGGGCTTAGCTGCAGCCCAGTGCTCGCCTAAGTTATAAAAATCCTACCGAGTGAGGAGCAGACCTCCCACTCAGGGGCTTAGCTGCAGCCTAGTGTTCACCTAAGTTTTAAAAATCCTACCGAGTGGTGAGCAGAACTCCCACTCAGAGGCTTAGCTGCAGCCGAGTGCCTGCCTAAGTGAATTGAAGAATAAGTCGACTGCAGTGAGCATCTCGCTTTAAACCTGCAAAAGACATTTCAAGCCAAATGCAAGCATATTCAAACGTTGAATCCAAGTTTAGATGGATACCTAAAGGAACCGAAAGTGCTCAGGCGCTAAGCCTGTTAAGGTTTATCGGTTACAAAATCACTCGGCATACCGAGGCAAATTTAAAGTATCGAGCTCAAGAAGTTTTTTACCCCTCCTGTGGAGGGCTGGAAGGCGCAACAAACTCATCAAGATCAATTCCGTCCGTGATCCGAGTGGCAGCAGCGATGAAAGTCTCCATGAAAGACCGGAAGTCATGTTTCTTGGTGTTGGCCACCCGAAGAGCCGCCAGCTTATCTTCTCGTGCATCTTTGCAATGGACTCGGGCCAGACACAGAGCGACATCTGCACCACACCTAGCGGAAGACTTCTTCCACTCCTGCACTCGACCAGGGACTGTGTTTAGTCGAGTCATCAAAGACTCGAGGTCATTTTGGAGCGTCTCCCTGGGCCAGAGCGTTGTGTCAATGCGGGAAGTGGCGACCTTCAGCCTTGCAAGATAGTCAACGACAGCGGAAACGTGAGACTCAAGCCGGAACACGTTCATGGCAACTTCATCATTCACCGGAGAGTTGACGGGGTCCAGGTTTGGTTCCAGTCGACTGGTTTCCTCTTCAAAGTTTTGGCAAAATTCTGCAAGTACAATCGCCGAGTCAAGGCAATGGTCGAATGGAAAGATCACAGTAAAAACGATTGTTTGGCACAAAGGATTACCTTCGAGCATAAGGAACAACTTCTTGGCGAGTCCGCTCAGATAGGCCTCCAGATCATTCTTCTTCCCAGCCAATTGACTGGCCTTGTCATTCAGAGCAGCTTTGTCGCTTTTCAGTCGACTGACCTCCTTGTTGGCAATTGCAAGAGCAGCTTTCAGATTAGTGTTTTCATCTTCAAGCCTGGTGACGGAAGCTAACTTCTCGTCAGCGAGCTTGGTCTTCTCAGCTAGCTCAAGGTCTTTCTTCTTCTGGGCCTCTTTCACTTTGCCTGCAAAGTCACAGCAAGATCAGATTTTGAAACAAATGAGGGACAAAAGCAGTCGTCGAGACCTCACTGAACGTACCTTTGGTCTCCTCCTTCGCCTTCGCCAAATTCTCCTAGACCAGCTTCAGATCGAGCTCGAGCTGAATATGCTTGTTCTCCAGCTCGGTATAACGAGCCGCAAGGTCGCAGGATTTCTACGAAGAACCAATCGACAAAATGTCAAAGATAATTCACTTCCGAGTGGATAAGAGAAAATCATGCGTTTCTAAGACTACAGCCGAATACAAACATTCGACCATAGTCTCGGCGACTACACCCAGTGGGTGCACTCAGCGTGCCCCCACTAGTTCTATTAAGATAGAGTCGACCAGTCGACCAAAAAAAACAGGACGTATTCTTCAGACTATAACCGACTGCCAGCAGTCGACCACAGTCTCGGGGACTACACCCAGTGGGTGCACTCAGCGTGCCCCCACTGGTTTGAGAAATCCATCCGACCTAGTCGAATGATGGAAAAACTTAACTTATAAAGCCTATGGTCGATTGCCAGCAATCGACCATAGCCTTGGGGACTACACCCAGCGGGTGCACTCAGCGTGCCCCCGCTAAAAACCGGAGTTTTCAATCGACACACCCAGTGGGTGACTACTATGGATTCCGGAAAACATATCCTAACAGAACAGGCGATGACCGACTGACCTGAACGTTCCTTTGAAGAGCAGAACTGGCGTCATAGGCTGCCTGGCTAGCCTCCCGGATGGCCTTCACCTGCTCCATCATGACTCCCGCCTGGCGTATCGCTTCCTTTGCAGCACTGGCTTGGTCCTCTGGGACGTAGTGTGTCGAGAAGAGGGAAGGCTGTGCAGCACTCGACGACGCGGGGTGAGCACTCGTCAGCGGCACCGTGAAAGATACGGTGTGCGGAGTGGTGTTCATCTCCTCCGCGACCAGAGTCTTGGGTGCCGTCACATCCTGAGCCACCCTGCCGGCAGACGCTTTCCTGCTCCTCCTGTGCTTCAGTGGTTCCTCGTCATCGTCGTCGTCAGGAAGGGTGATGACGACATTGGATGGAGCTGTAGAGAAGAATCAGAATTAGAGACCAAGAGCCAATCGACTAAAAAACGGAATTAAGAAAGTGGTACCAGGTTTTGAGGTTGCAGCATCCTCCATATCATGATCGTCGGCCCTGGCTGAGGTATCAGAAGTAGCAGCACTGCAATTCCAAAAATCAGTCGGTTAACTCATGAGTCGACCAAAAATAAACTCGTGTAGAGCAAGGGGACTCAGATAACACTTTTACCCTGATATGGTGGGAATCGACACCTTCATCTTCGGCAAGATCTTCGCTGGTTTCGTTGGCACCGTTCGAGATTGCTTCGGAGCCTTCTCAGTCGGTGCCGGAGAAGTGGTCCAAGGGCGCTTGGTCGACTGCGCGACAGTCGCAACCCCCTTACCATGTTCAGTCGCAGGGTCGTGGATAAGCTTCGACCGTCTCTCCGTGCGAGGCGGTGCGACTTCCTCCTCCTCCTCCTCTTCTTCCTCCTCCTCCTCCTCCTCATCATCATCATCTTCAGCAGCATCCGAGTCCCACTCCTCCTGGCTTTCGCCCCCACTCGCTTCCCCCTCCTCAGTCGGAGTCTGCGCTCCATTGGGCATCGAGTACAGTTCGGTGAGGGCCTGTCAAACATCAAGACAAAGATCAATCGACCAATTTGCGGCGAAAACGGAATAAGTATGGCAAGAATACAATTGGAGGTAAAGTGGGCATACCTTGTCTGGAATGCTGGAATGGTCGAGTGGAGGAATCCTCCTGGCTCCACGAGGGTTATCCTTGTTCCCAGTGACTGCGGCCATCCACCTTTCCAGCGTGGCGTCGTCGACTGCTTCTGGATTGATCCGAGTCTCATCTTCGATCCCGCAGTACAGCCACATGCAATGGCCCCGGTACTGAAGAGGCTGGATACGTCGCCTAAGAAAAACCTCCAGGAGATCCATACCCGTCACTCCTTCCCGAACCAACTGGACTACGCGCTCCATCAACATCTTCACGTCGGCTCTCTCCTCCGGGATCACCTTCAGAGAGGAGGGTTTGTTGGCTCGGTCCATGGTAAACGGAGGGAGACCACTCGACTGCCCCGGCGTCGACTCGTTCTGGCAGTAGAACCAAGTCGACTGCCAGCCTCTAACCGACTCAGGAAGGGTCATGGTTGGGAAGGTGCTCTTGTTCCTCATCTGGATCCCCAGACCTCCACACATCTGAATAACCTTGGTTTTATCGTCATCTGGACTCGCCTTCTTCACGGTCTGAGAGCGACACGTGAATATATGCTTGAACAGACCCCAGTGCGGTCGGCAACCCAGAAAGTTCTCACACATGGATACAAAGGCGGCAAGGTAGGCGATAGAGTTCGTGTTGAAGTGGTGGAGTTGCGCCCCAAAGAAGTTCAAGAAACTACGGAAGAAAACACTCGGCGGCAAAGAAAACCCACGGTCGACGTGGGTAGCCAGAAGAACACACTCACCCTCTTCCGGCTGGGGTTGCCACTCGTTCCCCGGGAGCCTGGCTGCTCCGTGGGGGATCATACCGTCGTTGGCCATGTCGGTGAGATCCTTCTCAGTGATAGTCGACCGGATCCAATCTCCTTGGACCCAGCCGTGCGGCAGACGAGATCTGGAAGAAGACCCGCCCCGACTGGTTGTTCTCCCTTTCGCCTTCCCCGTCGCCGACGCCTTCTTCGCGCGTTCCAGCGCCGCCGTCTTCTCCTTCACCATGGCTGCCGGTGAAGCGTGCGAGGAGCGATTGCGCGGAGCCGAGAGCGGGTGCAGTGGGCGGAGGCAGAGAGGGCAGAGGGAGAATGGAGAGTTACTGTACAGAAGCCCTCACCGGGCGCCTTTATAAGAACACTTCCGAGTGGATGACAGGCGGGCCCGGGCGATCCAATCACATCCCGAAACAGTTGCGCGTACGCGATACGTGGCGAAAAAGGTGGCGCGGGGATCGAGGCGTCTATGCCCTATCCCATCCGAGCGCCGCGGTCCGCCCCGCTTTGCGCGCTTCCCCAAATTTCATGTCCCACAAAATCCGCGAACGGCAGATCGATCTGTCAGGCGCGAGATTTCCTGCGATCCGTCGCTCGGGGATTGATAAGTTCAAAAGTTCACTCGACGAAAGAAAAGAATGGATCAAGGCGACTGAAGAAAAGTTGCTGATTATCAACGAAGAGATTATTGGTCCAAGACGATACATATCCAAAACGCAAAAGCAGGTCGGAAATAATGTCAACTCCTTCCTCACTCAAACCTCAATCCATTCGGGGGCTAATGATGAAGTCATGTACCTAGGGTAGGGTCATAGACCTGATCTAAGTACCCTACCCAAGGACACCCTCAGAAGAAACTACCTTCTAGTCGACCAAGAGAGACTTCACTCGACAGACTCGAAGGACTCGACCATGAAGACTCACTCGACCACCAGAAGGTCAAGAAGCACTCTGTACCGCAACGGTCTGTAGTTAAGTAGACTTTATGATATTTAAGACACTTTATGTGAGGCGTTACCAGTAACGCCTAGACTTAATGTACTTTAAACCCCGCATTACTGAGGGCTGGAGGGGACTAGCAGGCACTATATAAGCCACCCCCCTCCTCAGTGTAAAGGGTTCGCACCCCTGTAATTCATATACACATAATCCACTCGACCGCCTCCGGGCTCCGAGACGTAGGGCTGTTACTTCCTCCGAGAAGGGCCTAAACTCGTACATCTCTTGTCTTTACAAATGCTCCATAGCTAGGACCTTGCCTCTCCAAACCTACCCCCACTCTACTATCAGACTTAGAACCACGACACTCGGTACCGCCCTCCTCCTCCGTCCTCCCTCGACTCATCGCCGGCCGGCCCCTCCTCGCTCTGCCCTTCCTCCTCCGTCCTACTCTCTCCTCCCTCCTCCAGTCGCCCCTCCTTCTCCCTCCTCCCTCCTCTATCCACAACCCCTCCTCCCTGCTACATTTTGATTTAGTAGGCTAGTTAATGTGCAACATTTTGATTTAGTTCATATGATTTAGTTGATTTAGTAGGCTAGTTGATTTAGTTGATTTAGAACATTTTTATTTAGTTGATTTAGTACACAAGTTGATTTAGTAGGCTAGTTGATTTATAGAACATTTTGATTTAGTTGATTTAGTAGGCAAGTTGATTTAATAGGCTAGTTGATTTAGTTGATTTAGTTGATTTACAGAACATTTTGATTTAGTTGATTTAGTAGGCAAGTTGATTTAATAGGCTAGTTGATTTATAGAACATTTTGATTTAACAATTATTTTTCTTTCCTGTGAAGTGGATCATTAATCCTTGCTCATATTGCTTTAGGAAAATGGCGCCGCCACCACCACCACCATGTCGATTGTGCAAGTCAAGGTGCGCCAGCAGCCTTGCAACTGACAAGCTGTTCGGCATCTACTTCCAGCCGAGTTTTCGTCATGCGGTGGTAAGAAATTGTATGAAATGTAACAACTATTTTATTTTTAGTGTTGGCATTACTGCATTGCGTCATTTTGCTTTTTTTACACAGGTCGTCCCATGCAATGTGAGGTTGAAATTCAACAAGCTGACAGGAGACACTGTGACATTTGAGGCTCCTGGGGGGCCGTACACTATGGAGGTCGAGAAAGGACGCAATATGTCACAAATTGGAGGGGATGGATGGGCCCGTTTCCTCGCCCGCATGCGTCTTACTGGTGGTGAGTTGATCAGCTTCTCCTTCAGAGTAGAAAGACCCAAGTGGCTGTCATTTATATCAACCTGGTGGAAGATGATGAAGATGACGAAGATGATGAAGATAATGAGGACCCACTCGATGAAGATGATGAGGACCCACTTCATGAAGCCATCGTAGCTCAAAGAATGAGGCTGAGCGAGGAGGAGGTGTGCAACCTATGGGACATAATTCCGCCACGTGTTGACTTTGTCGGGGTGCCATTCATGACCCGCCTGACAAATACCATGGTCAATCGACATGATATGGTATGTTATACATAAAAATGCAAATTATCCGATGATATGCTTAGTGTGGAGTCCAATGATATGTTGTGTCGAATCTAGTCGATGATATGCTTTAGTGTAGAGTTCGATCATATGGTTATTAGTGTAGAATCTAAGGAACTATTAATAGTGTAGATAATCCATATATACCTATTTGCAAGAGTATGTGCGAGGCTTTTATTAATTGATATATTTTTCTTATTCAGAAATTGGCAAAGAGCCTATCTGTGAGTTGTGGTATCGAGCCTGATGAAGAAGGCTCGGCTAGACTACGCCTTACCGCAAGGGGCTCCGTCACAACCTGTACTTACCGCGTGGACACAGACGGTCGCACACACTTAAACTCGGTTGGGTGGAAGAGATTCCTCGATGGCAAGAATCTTCGTGTTGGACAGGCCATACTAATTACTATCAGGAACACCCACCGCCCAGGCTTGAGGATGATGTCAAGGAAATATGCCCTAGAGGCAATAATAAAGTTATTATTTATTTTTTCATATCATGATAAATGTTTATTATTCATGCTATAATTGTATTAACCGGAAACATGATACATGTGTGAATACATAGACAAACATAATGTCACTAGTATGCCTCTACTTGACTAGCTCATTAATCAAAGATGGTTATGTTTCCTAACCATAGACATGTGTTGTCATTTGATTAACGAGATCACATCATTAGGAGAATGATGTGATTGACTTGACCCATTCCATTAGCCTAGCACTTGATCGTTTAGTATGTTGTTATTGCTTTCTTCATGACTTATACAAAGTTCCTACAACTATGAGATTATGCAATTCCCGTTTACCGGAGGAACACTTTGTGTGCTACCAAAGGTCACAATGTAACTGGGTGATTATAAAGAAGCTCTACAGGTGTCTCCAAAGGTACATGTTGAGTTGGCGTATTTCGAGATTAGGATTTGTCACTCCGATTATCGGAGAGGTATCTCTGGGCCCTCTCGGTAATGCACATCACTATAAGCCTTGCAAGCAATGTAGCTAATGAGTTAGTTACGGAATGATGCATTACGTAATGAGTAAAGAGACTTGCCGGTAACGAGATTGAACTGGGTATTGGATACCAATGATCGAATCTCGGGCAAGTAACATACCTATGACAAAGGGAACAACGTATGTTGTTATGCGGTTTGACCGATAAGATCTTCGTAGAATATGTAGGAGCCAATATGAGCATCCAGGTTCCGCTATTGGTTATTGACCGGAAACAGTTCTAGGTCATGTCTACATAGTTCTCGAACCCATAGGGTCCGCAGGCTTAACGTTACGATGACAGTTTTGTTATGAGTTTATAAGTTTTGATGTACCGAAGGTTGTTCGGAGTCTCGGATGTGATCATGGACATGACGAGGAGTCTCAAAATGGTCGAGACATAAAGATTTATATATTGGAAGACTATATTCAGACACCGGAAGTGTTCCGGGTGATTTCGGAGAAAACCGGAGTGCCGGAGGGGTTACCGGAACCCCCTGGGGAAGTATTGGGCCTTAGTGGGCCTGAGGGGAGAGAGATAGGGCAGCAGCCCAAGAGGTGGCGCGCCCCTCCCATGAGGAGTCCGAATTGGACTAGGGGAGGGGGGCGCGGCCCCTCTTTCCCTCTCCCTCTCCCTCCCTTTCCTTCCCCCTTCTCTCTTCCTAGTTGGACTAGGAAAGGGGAGTCCTACTCCTACTAGGAGGAGGACTCCCCCCCTCCTTGGCGCGCCCCTAGGGCCGGCCGGCCTTCCCCCTTGCTCCTTTATATACGGGGGCACGGGGCACCTCTAGACACACAAGTTGATCTTCGTGATCGTTCCTTAGCCGTGTGCGGTGCCCCCCTCCACCATATTCCACCATGGTCATATGGTAGCGGTGCTTAGGCGAAGCCCTACGTCGATAGAACATCATCACCGTCACCATGCCGTCGTGCTGACGGAACTCATCCCTGACACCCTGCTGGATCGGAGTCCGGGAATCGTCATCGAGATGAACGTGTGCTGAACTCGGAGGTGTCGTACGTTCAGTACTTGGATCGGTCGGATCGTGAAGACGTACGACTACATCAACCGTGTTGTCATAACGCTTCCGCTTTTGGTCTATGAGGGTACATGGACAACACTCTCCCCTCTCGTTGCTATGCATCACCATGATCTTGCGTGTGCGTAGGAAATTTTTTGAAATTACTACGTTCCCCAACAGTGGCATCCGAGCCTGGTTTTATGCGTAGATGTCATATGCACGAGTAGAACACAAGTGAGTTGTGGGCGATACAAGTCATACTGCTTACCAGCATGTCATACTTTGGTTCAGCGGTATTGTGAGATGAAGCGGCTCGGACCGACATTACGCGTACGCTTACGCGAGACTGGTTTCACCGTTACGAGCACTCGTTGCTTAAAGGTGACTGGCGGGTGTCTTTCTCTCTCACTTTAGTTGAACCGAGTGTGGCTACGCCCGGTCCTTGCGAAGGTTAAAACAACACTAACTTGACGAACTATCGTTGTGGTTTTGATGTGTAGGTAAGAACGGTTCTTGCTCAGCCCGTAGCAGCCACGTAAAATTCGCAACAACAAAGTAGAGGACGTCTAACTTGTTTTTGCAGGGCATGTTGTGATGTGATATGGTCAAGACGTGATGCTATATTATTGTATGAGATGATCATGTTTTGTAACCAAAGTTATCGACAACTGGCAGGAGCCATATGGTTGTCGCTTTATTGTATGAAATGCAAACGCCCTGTAATTGCTTTACTTTATCACTAAGCGGTAGCGATAGTCGTAGAAGCAATAGATGGCGTAACGAAAATGATGCTACAATGGAGATCAAGGTGTCGTGCCGGTGTCGATGGTGATCACGACGGTGCTTCGGAGATGGAGATCACAAGCACAAGATGATGATGGCCATATCATATCACTTATATTGATTGCATGTGATGTTTATCCTTTATGCATCTTATCTTTCTTTGATTGACGATAGCATTTTAAGATGATCTCTCACTAAATTATCAAGAAGTGTTCTCCCTGAGCATGCACCGTTGCGAAAGTTCTTCGTGCTGAGACACCACGTGATGATCGGGTGTGATAGGCTCTACGTTCAAATACAACGGGTGCAAAACAGTTGCACACGCGGAATACTCAGGTTAAACTTGACGAGCCTAGCATATACAGATATGGCCTCGGAACACAGAGACCGAAAGGTCGAACGTGAATCATATAGTAGATATGATCAACATAGTGATGTTCACCATTGAAACTACTCCATCTCACGTGATGATCGGACATGGTTTAGTTGATTTGGATCACGTGATCACTTAGATGACTAGAGAGATGTCTGTCTAAGTGGGAGTTCTTAAGTAATATGATTAATTAAACTTAAATTTATCATGAACTTAGTACCTGATAGTATTTTGCTTGTCTATGTTTGTTGTAGATAGATGGCTCGTGCTGTTGTTCCGTTGAATTTAATTGCGTTCCTTGAGAAAGCTAAGTTGAAAGATGATGGTAGCAATTACACGGACTGGGTCCTAACCTGAGGATTATCCTCATTGCTGCACAAAAGAATTACGTCTTGGAAGCACCGCTGGGTGCCAGGCCTGCTGCAGATGCAACTGGTGACGTTAAGAACGTCTGGCAGAGCAAAGCTGATGACTACTCGATAGTTCAGTGTGCCATGCTTTACGGCTTGGAACCGGGTCTACAACGACGTTTTGAACGTCATGGAGCATATGAGATGTTCCAGGAGTTGAAGTTAATATTTCAAGCAAATGCCCGGATTGAGAGATATGAAGTCTCCAATAAGTTCTATAGCTGTAAGATGGAGGAGAATAGTTCTGTCAGTGAACACATACTCAAAATGTCTGGGTATAATAATCACTTGATTCAACTGGGAGTTAATCTTCCTGATGATAGTGTCATTGACAGAATTCTTCAATCACTGCCACCAAGCTACAAGAGCTTCGTGATGAACTATAATATGCAAGGGATGGACAAGACTATTCCCGAGCTCTTCGCAATGCTAAAAGCTGCGGAGGTAGAAATCAAGAAGGAGCATCAAGTGTTAATGGTTAACAAGACCACCAGTTTCAAGAAAAAGGGCAAAGGGAAGAAGAAGGGGAACTTCAAGAAGAACAGCAAACAAGTTGCTGCTCAAGAGAAGAAACCCAAGTCTGGGCCTAATCCTGAGACTGAGTGCTTCTACTGCAAGCAGACTGGGCACTGGAAGCGGAACTGCCCCATGTATTTGGCGGATAAGAAGGATGGCAAAGTGAACAAAGGTATATGTGATATACATGTTATTGATGTGTACCTTACTAATGCTCGCAGTAGTACCTGGGTATTTGATACTAGTTCTGTTGCTAATATTTGCAACTTGAAACAGGGACTACGGATTAAGCAAAGATTGGCTAAGGACAAGGTGACGATGCACGTGGGAAATGGTTCCAAAGTCGATGTGATCGCGGTTGGCACGCTACCTCTACATCTACCATCGGGATTAGTTTTAGACCTAAATAATTGTTATTTGGTGCCAGCGTTGAGCATGAACATTATATCTGGATCTTGTTTGATGCGAGACAGTTATTCATTTAAATCAGAGAATAATGGTTGTTCTATTTATATGAGTAATATCTTTTATGGTCATGCACCCTTGAAGAGTGGTCTATTTTTATTGAATCTCGATAGTAGTGATACACATATTCATAATGTTGAAGCCAAAAGATGCAGAGTTGATAACGATAGTGCAACTTATTTGTGGCACTGCCGTTTAGGTCATATCGGTGTAAAGCGCATGAAGAAACTCCATACTGACGGACTTCTGGAATCACTTGGTTATGAATCACTTGGTACTTGCGAACCATGCCTCATGGGCAAGATGACTAAAACGCCATTCTCCGGAACTATGGAGCGAGCAACTGATTTGTTGGAAATAATACATACTGATGTATGTGGTCCAATGAATATTGAGGCTCGCGGTGGGTATCGTTATTTTCTCACCTTCATAGTTGATTTGAGCAGATATGGGTATATCTACTTGATGAAACACAAGTCTGAAACATTTGAAAAGTTCAAAGAATTTCAGAGTGAAGTGGAAAATCATCGTAACAAGAAAATAAAATTTCTACGATCTGATCGTGGAGGAGAATATTTGAGTTACGAGTTTGGTTTACATTTGAAACAATGCGGAACAGTTTCGCAACTCACGCCACCTGGAACACCACAACGAAATGGTGTGTCCGAACGTCGTAATCGTACTTTACTGGATATGGTGCGATCTATGATGTCTCTTACTGATTTACCGCTATCGTTTTGGGGTTATGCTTTAGAGATGGCCGCATTCACGTTAAATAGGGCACCATCAAAATCCGTTGAGACGACGCCTTATGAACTGTGGTTTGGCAAGAAACCAAAGTTGTCGTTACTTAAAGTTTGGGGTTGCGATGTTTATGTGAAGAAACTTCAACCAGATAAGCTCGAACCCAAATCGGAGGAATGTGTCTTCATAGGATACCCAAAAGAGACTATTGGGTACACCTTCTATCACAGATCTGAGGGCAAGATTTTCGTTGCTAAATTCGGATCCTTTCTAGAGAAGGAGTTTCTCTCGAAAGAAGTGAGTGGGAGGAAAGTAGAACTTGATGAGGTAACTGTACCTGCTCCCTTATTGGAAAGTAGTTCATCACAAGAACCGGTTCCTGTGACAACTACACCAATTAGTGAGGAAGCTAATGATATTGATCATGAAACTTCAGATCAAGTTTCTACTGAACCTTGTAGGTCTACCAGAGTAAGATCCGCACTAGAGTGGTACGGTAATCCTATTCTGGAAGTCATGTTACTTGACCATGGCGAACCTACGAACTATGAGGAAGCGATGATGAGCCTAGATTTCGCAAAATGGCTTGAAGCCATGAAATCTGAGATGGGATCCATGTATGAGAACAAATTATGGACTTTGGTTGACTTGCCCGATGATCGGCAAGCCATTGAGAATAAATGGATCTTCAAGAAGAAGACTGACGCTGATGGTAATGTAACTGTCTACAAAGCTCGACTTGTTGCGGAAGGTTTTCGACAAGTTCAAGGGGTTGACTATGATGAGACTTTCTCACCCGTAGCGACGCTTAAGTCTGTCCGAATCATGTTAGCAATTGCCGCATTTTATGATTATGAAATTTGGCAAATGGATGTCAAAACTGCATTCCTCAATGGATTTCTAGAAGAAGAGTTGTATATGATGCAACCAGAAGGTTTTGTTGATCCAAAAGGTGCTAACAAAGTGTGCAAGCTCCCGCGATCCATTTATGGACTGGTACAAGCATTTCGGAGTTGGAATAAACGCTTTGATAGTGTGATCAAAGCATATGGTTTTATACAGACTTATGGAGAAGCCTGTATTTACAAGAAAGTGCGTGGGAGCTCTATAGCATTTTTGATATTATATGTAGATGACATATTGTTAATTGGAAATGATATAGAATTTCTGGATAGCATAAAGGGATACTTGAATAAAAGTTTTTCAATGAAAGACCTCGGTGAAGCTGCTTACATATTGGGCATCAACATCTATAGAGATAGATCAAGATGCTTAATTAGACTTTCACAAAGCGCATACCTTGATAAAGTTTTGAAAAATTTCAAAATGGATCAGGCAAAGAAAGGGTTCTTGCCTATATTACAAGGTGTGAAGTTGAGTCAGACTCAATGCCCGACCACAGCAAAGGATAGAGAGAAAATGAAAGATGTTCCCTGTGCTTCAACCATAGGCTCTATCATGTATGCAATGCTGTGTACCAGACCTGACGTATGCTTAGGAATAAGCTTGGCAGGTAGGTACCAAAGTAATCCAGGAGTGGATCACTGGACAGCGGTCAAGAACATCCTAAAATACCTGAAAAGGACTAAGGATATGTTTCTCGTTTATGGAGGTGACAAAGAGCTAGTCGTAAATGGTTACGTCGATGCAAGCTTTGACACTGATCCAGACGATTCTAAATCACAAACCAGATACGTGTTTTTATTAAACGGTGGAGCTGTAAGTTGGTGCAGTTCTAAACAAAGCGTCGTGGCGGGATCTGCGAAGCGGAGTACATAGCTGCTTCGGAAGCAGCAAATGAAGGAGTCTGGATGAAGGAGTTCATTTCCGATCTAGGTGTCATACCTAGTGCATCAGGACCAATGAAGATCTTCTGTGACAATACTGGTGCAATTGCCTTGGCAAAGGAATCCAGATTTCACAAGAGGACCAAGCATATCAAGAGACGCTTCAATTCCATTCGGGACCAAGTCCAGGTGGGAGACATAGAGATTTGCAAGATACATACGGATCTGAATGTTGCAGACCCGTTGACTAAGCCTCTTCCACGAGCAAAACATGATCAGCACCAAGACTCCATGGGTGTTAGAATCATTACAGTGTAATCTAGATTATTGACTCTAGTGCAAGTGGGAGACTGAAGGAAATATGCCCTAGAGGCAATAATAAAGTTATTATTTATTTCCTCATATCATGATAAATGTTTATTATTCATGCTATAATTGTATTAACCGGAAACATGATACATGTATGAATACATAGACAAACGTAATGTCACTAGTATGCCTCTACTTGACTAGCTCATTAATCAAAGATGGTTATGTTTCCTAACCATAGACATGTGTTGTCATTTGATTCACGAGATCACATCATTAGTAGAATGATGTGATTGACTTGACCCATTCCGTTAGCCTAGCACTTGATCGTTTAGTATGTTGCTATTGCTTTCTTCATGACTTATACAAAGTTCCTACAACTATGAGATTATGCAACTCCCGTTTACCGGAGGAACACTTTGTGTGCTACCAAATGTTAGAACATAACTTGGTGATTATAAAGGAGCTCTACAGGTGTCTCCGAAGGTACATGTTGAGTTGGCATAGGATTTGTCACTCCGATTGTCGGAGAGGTATCTCTGGGCCCTCTCGGTAATGCACATCACTATAAGCCTTGCAAGCAATGTAGCTAATGAGTTAGTTATGGAATGATGCATTACTTAACGAGTAAAGAGACTTGCCGGTAACGAGATTGAACTAGGTATTGGATACCGACGATCGAATCTCGGGCAAGTAACATACCGATGACAAAGGGAACAACGTATGTTGTTATGCGGTTTGACCGATAAAGATCTTCGTAGAATATGTAGGAGCTAATATGAGCATCCAGGTTCCACTATTGGTTATTGACCGGAAACAGTTCTAGGTCATGTCTAGATAGTTCTCGAACCCGTAGGGTCTGCACGCTTAACGTTACGATGACAGTTTTATTATGAGTTTATAAGTTTTGATGTACCGAAGGTTGTTCAGAGTCCCGGATGTGATCATGGACATGACGAGGAGTCTCAAAATGGTCGAGACATAAAGATTGATATATTGGAAGACTATATTCGGACACCGAAAGTGTTCCGGGTGATTTCGGAGAAAACCGGAGTGCGGGAGGGGTTACCGGAACCCCCCGGGGAAGTATTGGGCCTTAGTGGGTCTGAGGGGAGAGGGAGGGCAGCAGCCCAGGAGGTGGCGCGCCCCCTCCCATGAGGAGTCTGAATTGGACTAGGGGAGGGGGGTGCGGCCCCTCTTTCCCTCTCCCTCTCCCTCTCTTTCCTTCCCCCTTCTCTCTTCCTAGTTGGACTAGGAAAGGTAGTCCTACTCCTACTAGGAGGAGGACTCCCCCCTCCTTGGCGCGCCCCTAGGGCCGGCCGGCCTCCCCCTTGCTCCTTTATATACGGGGGCAGGGGGGCACCTCTAGACACACAAGTTGATCTTCGTGATCGTTCCTTAGCCGTGTGCGGTGTCCCCTCCCCCATATTCCACCTCGGTCATATGGTAGCGGTGCTTAGGCGAAGACCTGCGTCGGTAGAACATCATCACCATCACCACGTCGTCGTGATGACGGAACTCATCCCCGACACCCTGCTGGATCGGAGTCCGGGGATCGTCATCGAGCTGAATGTGTGCTGAACTCGGAGGTGCCGTACGTTCGTTACTTGGATCGGTCGGATCATGAAGACGTACGACTACATCAACCGCGTTGTCATAACGCTTCCGCTTTCGGTCTACGAGGGTACGTGGACAACACTCTCCCCTCTCGTTGCTATGCATCACCATGATCTTGCGTGTGCGTAGGAATTTTTTTGAAATTACTACATTCCCCAACATGATGATCGTCTTTGATATCATCTAGAACTACATATGTGTGTGTGGCTATATCATCTAGAACTACATATGATGATCGTCGTCGATATCATCTAGAACTACATACGATGATCGTCGTTGATATCATCTAGAACTACATATGATGATCGTCGTCGATATGACCTTGTACTGCTTGAGGATGCATGTTGACTATACCTGAAATTGTTATCTAGTACTCCCTTTGTTCCAAATTACTAGTCGTGGTTTGAACTAAAACCACGACGAGTAATTTGGAACGGAGGGAGCACTACCTAGTACCTATAATGCTTTATGAAATTGATATCTAGTAGTAGTATCTGCAAATTGCAGTTTATTGAAATCGAAACGGGGTAGGAAGCGGGGGAAAATGATGAAAGATATAGCAATAGCGAGGGGCTAGGAAATCGCTACAGCTAACTAATAGTAGCGCATTCCAGAAAAGCGCTGCTGATATAGTCAGCAGTAGTAGCACGGGTGCGGACCGCGCTACTACTAACAGTTAGATGTAGCGCCGTAGTAGTAGCGTGGCTACCCGCGCTGCTGATAGCCTCAAAACCCGCGCTACTACTAGGGTTTTCCCTAGTAGTGTTGTCTTGTACCGTCTCACGCTCATGTGCGAGAGTGGCGTCACCAAAGCATGACGTGGCCGCGCTGGCAAGCCCCAGCTGACGGCTAGGGTTATGGTCGAGGCCGCATGCAAAACAATATTGGTAATGAGGTGATAGCGAATAGGTGGAGGAGACCATGGTGGGTTCGCGTCGGTGGATAGAAGCGCTGGAGATGGCTGGCGTCGGTCAGATCGCAATGGCCAGCATCGGCCGGAATCGCGGCGACCGACGTTGGTGATTTGGAGCGTTAGAGAGAGAGGCATAGGGATTGATGGAGGAGGGGACGAACCAGGGGTGATGCGGCTACTGTTGGTCGACGGGCAACGTTGCCACAACGGTGAGGGGCCACGCGGAGAAAAGGTAAGTCATGATTCTCTTCATAACTGTTGATTGATTTTTATTTGGAGAAGGAAGGTTCAGATATATACCGGTTAAGTAGTCAATCGGATTTTTTTCTTAAATTTTGCTATTTGTTTCCTTAAAATTTGTTATTTTATTTCCTAAAGCAAATTGCATTGATGGGAAGAATCGGTTGATTTAGGTAATTTAGAAAAGTTAGACCTATGATCTTTTGTACCTTAGAAAAGTGTAGGTTTACAAGGAAAGAGTGGAGAGGAAACTAAACCCGTAGAAAAGGGGTGGGGAGAAAAAAACAGTTGAAAAAAACCAGGCGAAAGTGACGGGACAAAAAAAAATTCTAGATGCAATTTTATCAACTTCTTCATTAAGAGTAGAGATAATGAAGAGGAATTAATGCATGGGCCAACCCTCGGAGAGTAAGAGCAACTCTAGCAGACCCCGCAAAACGCCCCGGCCCGCAAAATAACCGCCAAATTGCGGGTTGGGGCCAAAAAATCTGCACGAGCAGACCCCACAAAACGCCCCGGCCCGCAAAAAATTTTGCGGGGCGCGGCAAATCTTCTCCCTCAACCTCCATCTTCACGGGCTGGGAGGCCGACCCGAGCTCAACCCCCATCCGGCGTGAGATTTGGCGGGAGGGACATTTCCGCGCCCCCTTTCCCACTCCCCGCACCCTCCACCACCATTGCCCCCCCTTCGAAAGCTCCGGCTGCTCCTCCCCGGCCGTCCCTCGCCGCCATGGACGACCCCATGCTGTCCCCCGTCACCGTCGAGGTCGTGCACGCCCCTTCCCCTCGGGCGGATCTCATCGCCGGCCATGTAGGCCCCGCCGGCGTCGCCCAAGCACACGCCATGCTTGCCTGCAAGCGGCAGGGCAACGTGCTTGTGCAGGGCGGGAATCCGGCTGCCCCCGCCGCGATGGCCCGCGCTCCGGGCGCCAATGCCGCTGTGCAATCCCGGCCGGCGACGGAGAAGGCCGGCAAGGACGCGGGCATAAAGAGAAGGAAGGTTCTGACTTCAAGGAACAAATCTTCTTCAACCTCTCACTCCATCCCCCCCCCCCAAGGTGGTGCTCCGGCGATGCCGTTCAACGGTGCCACTCCACCCGCAAGCGAGGTGTTCGACGAAATGGCCGAAAGGTATATCTCTTCGGACTTTGGTGATTCTCTTTCATTTTTGCCATTGTTTTTCGATAGCTCATGACTTGTTATCATTCGGTATAGCGGTGGTTCGAACAATGCAACAACCGAGTTCATGAACTTGTTGGACACGAACGCGGTTGACATTGATCAAGCCCCTTTCGAACCTTTCAACTACAATGAAACGAGGTTGGTGTGGACGATCATGGTTGTGTGGACGACTTGGCGGAGATCGAAGCGGAAGCGTTTGAGAATTCACAAGCAAAAGTTGGGAAAAGCCAAAGATCAAAAAACTACACCATCTTGGAAGATCAAGCTTTGATCAAAGCATGGAGTGCGGTGTCTCTTGATGCATGCACGGGTACTAATCAAACCGCCAAGAGATATTGGCAAAGGATCGAAGATCAATACTTCCGCATTATGAAAAACTACCCCAACAAGACTCCACACACATTTCGGTCGCTTCAAGGTCATTGGGAGAACATCAAGCCTATGTGCAGCCGTTGGGCAGCTTGCTTGGAGCAAGTACGCAATGCACCTCCAAGTGGCATCGTGGAGTCCGACTATGTGAGTTTGCTTTGCCTTTGTTGAAGTTGTGCATCATTATAATGTATCATGAAAAATGATTGCATCACCTTGTTCACATTGTGTAGGACAAGATTGCTCAACAAAGATACAAGGACATGGAAGCTTCGGAAGGCAGATTCTTCAAATTAGAGCATTGTTGGGAGTTGCTCCAAAAGTGCGAGAAGTGGAAGTTGATCGACAAAGAGTCTCCACCCAAGAGAGGCTCACTTACAAACATGGATGAAGATAGGATGATGATGGCCCAAGAAATTTGAACAAGCCCGATGGCGACAAGAAGACTAGAGAGAAGATAAAGAGAGAACAAGAAGCATCGAGCTTGAGGGAGAAGATTGATGCCATGGTGCAATCAAACGAGTTAATGTTGTTGAAGTCGTTGGAGATCAAGAAAGAATTGGCCGAAAAGAAGGCAAAAGAGAAGCAAGAAAAATGGCAAATGCTCAAGGAAGAGGGGCTGCGCAGAGCTGCCATTGAGGAGAGAAAAGTACGCGCCTCTGAAAACAAATTGCTGTCATTGTTGCTCGCCGAAGAGAACAAGATCATGTCAATGAACCGCAATGACATGGATGAGGTCACCAAAACATGGCATGATATGGCAAGGAGAGAGATCTTGAAGAGGAGAATGGTCGCCTCGGCCGGTTAGTCTGCCAGTTCCGGTGATGTTTTCTCTGCTCCACACGATGCCAATGTGGATGATTTCGGTGCGAGAGTTGGAACAAGCGACGGAGGTGGCTACGGTGGCGCCGATGAAGTTTTAAATGGACTCCATGGTGCCGAGTGAAGATCGACCCCCAAGATGATGCCGAACATGGGCGCACACCTTTGCATGCCCTCTTTTGCGTAATGAACTTCGCTTTTATTCGCGCGCAAACTGTTTATGTCATTTGAATTTGAACTTGTTTGTGAAACCCTATGACAATTTTAGATTTGCAGTTCTTCTGTTTGCGGGTCGTTGCGCTGATGCCCGAGCAGAACCCGCATAGCCGACCCGTAAAAAAGCATATTCCGCGAATATACTTTTTTACGGGTCCGTTTGGGGGGTCTGCATCTGTGCTAGCCATCGCCGGCCCGTAAAAGCGATTTTGCGTGAACTGCAAACACGTTTTGCGGGCCAGCGTTTTGCGGGGTCTGCTAGAGTTGCTCTAAGTACGAAGAGCAAAAAAAAGAATTTCTGGAAATGGAATGGATCTGGCTCACCGCCCCCATTGATCCGACCAGTTCCCCACCGCTAGTCCTGGCCATCTCAGGCCTGGCCCTGTCGGTCCACCCAGGCCCGGCCCTAAAATCCAGGGCTTAGGCCCGATGGGCTTGCCCATGGGCCGGGCTTGGGCCTGAGTTTTGAGCCCACCGGCAGGGCCTGGACGGGCTTGGGCTTGGCATATTGGCATTTTAAGGAAGAGGACCGGCCCACGGCCCTAAGCCCTAAGGGCTTTTCAGGGCTTTTTACCATATGGGACGGGCTTGGGCTTGAAAAGTAGGCCCGGTGATAGGGCCTGGGAGGGCCTGGGCCTCGGTTTTCTGCCGTGGGCTTTTTTAGGCCCGGCCCAAGCTCGGCCCGGCCCGGCCCATGGCCAGATATACCCACCGCACACTACAGACACCGACCGAGCCAACCTGCCGGTCCAGTACGGTCCGGCCCATCTCTTCCGCTGGCCCTCCTCGCAGCCGCGGCCCCAGCCCCCAGCTCCATCTCTCTCTCTCCCCCACCGGCGGCGCAGGTTGGCCGGCGGCGTCGGCGGCGAGATGAGAGCCGGCGTCGGCGGGAGCGCGGGCGCGGTGTTCTACGCGGACAAGTACCATCCCATCCAGGCGGGCAGCATCGACGGCACGGACGTCGCCCCCCACGACAACGCCGTCCTCCGCGCCCTCCTCTGCTCCACCGCCGGCCTCTGTGCGTCCTCCTCTCCGCCCCCCTCCCCCTCCTCTCTCCCCGTTCCGCTCTTCCCCCATTCGCGCATCAACGCCGCGCCGCTCCTCACTCTGTATCTGTTCGCCCCCTGTCCCCCTCTTTCTCCAGATGATCCGTTCGGGGACCCCAAGGCCGCCGGCGACCCCTACTGCACGGTCTTCGTCGGGCACCTCTCCCGCCTCACCGACGACGAGACGGTCCGGAAGGTGCGCGTCTCTCTCGTCTCTTTTGCTGCTGGTGTCTTGGGTTTGATGCTGTGACCTCCCTGTCTGATGGTCGGAGCTGTTGTTCCGTCTGTTCCCTGTGTCGAGCAGGCCATGGGCAGGTACGGGAAAGTGAAGAGCATGCGTCTGGTGCGGGATATTGGTGAGTCGAGCATTTTGTTCCGCGAATTTTTTCAGTGTTATAGTGAGAGCGAACCTTGCTTTTGCAGAGCATGTTACTGTTCCAGTGAAAATAGCATCAGTACACTTAATGTCGATTGAAATTGCAGCGAGCACAGCGTTGAACAATGCGCTACTTTCTCGTAAGAATGAATGAATGGGGAGTTTTATATTCTCAATAATCTTAGAAATATAGCATGAGTTTTCAGTTTTTCGGATCAACTACTGGCTAATGTCGCAGCATTGTTTCGGTTGTTCTTGCCAGTAGACAATAAACATCATTGCTTCATTGTGTGGCTTTAGTTTGTGATTTTGTATTGATCGTACTATTTATTTGCCTTCTGCAACTCTAGTTTGTATTGATCATACTATTTATTTGCAGTTACTGGTGCTTCCCTTGGTTATGCGTTTGTGGAGTATGAAACAGACAAAGAGATGCGCCGTGCCTATGAGGTATAGGCTGCATAATGTTCTCAAGTTCTTTTGCCTGTTTGTTTGCTACTGCTGTATTCTAGGTATATGTGAAATCTAAAGGAAAACTATTCCAGGATGCACACCATTCCATTATTGATGGCAGCGAAGTGATCGTAGACTACTATAGGCAGCAGCTTATGCCTGGATGGATACCAAGGAGGCTAGGTATGTGACCCTGCTGAAATGTAATATAGAAGGCAGAATACTTGGGATGATCTTCATGCTATTTTAAATTGTCCTTTTATAGGAGGAGGACTTGGAGGAAAGAAAGAGTCTGGCCAGCTTCGATTTGGAGGTCGAGAGAGGCCATTTCGTGCTCCCTTGTATGAACCCAAGCATCTATTACATTTCAATATTTTTTACTAGAAGAGCCTTGACACTTGGGTGAATTGCATTCTGGAGTTTTTGGACATGCAGTAACAATGTGCACTTCTATAAAACGCAGGCGGCTTATTCCTTATGATGAACTCAAAAAGCTCGGGATCCCACCGCCACCTGAGGGGCGGTATATGACACGTTTTGAGGTTTTTATTTACGTTGCCACTCTTACCTTGTACTGCTAAAGGGAGATGTTAAACATACGAGGTATTATCACTAAAATGTTCTAAGATTAACCCTGTTTTTTTTAACTGGTAAGATTAACCCTGTTAGAACTGTGAACATGTCAATTTAATCTTTAAATGGCAAAAGATGCAAAGAGCAAATTCATGATATTTCCAGAGAAAACATTTACTCATAAAAAGTACAAAGAGAGAGTGAAACTGTTCTTATCTTGAAAGATTAAGAAGAAAGGAGTAATATTTCCTGTATGTACTTTTAGCCCACATATTCACTCATTGTTGTCATTATTGAGCCCACATGAGGACATGAGGAAAACTGGAAAGTTAACCATTGCATTTGTGTGTTCTCACAAAGCAGACTGGATTTTTATTCACTCTGCTGTGCTATGATATGCCTTACATTTACATTCATGTGTGCTGTAATTGGGGTATGGTTTAGTTATTTCATGCCTGCTTACTGCCATGGAGTGGAGTGGAATAACGCTGTCAACTCCCACCATCACAGGTTCCCCCACCACCAAGACGAAAAGGAGGCAATGTTGATAGGGAAGAGTCGCCACCTCCTAGGAGAAGGTCCAAGGACAGGGCTGATAGCACCTACAGAAGGCAGAGAAGTCCAACTGAAGATGAAGGCAGCCCGCGCAGGCGCAAAAGCAGCCATGACCACAGGGAAGAATCACAAAGGAGGATAAGGTCATCTAGGGAGGCAAGCACCTACAGCAGGCAGAGAAGCCCAACTGTAGGCGGCAGTGACCATCGGAAGCGAAAAACCCACCGAGAGCAGGGAGATACCAGCAGCTATGATAGGCATGTAAGCCCAGCCGAAGACGACGGCGATCATCACCGCAAGCGAAGAAGAAGCCGAGAGCCTGGAGATATCAGGAGCCACAGTAGGTGGAGAAGCCCAACCGAAGACGACGCCGATCGCCGCAAGCGAAGGAAAAGCCGAGAGCCTGGAGATACCAGCAGCCACAGCAAACACAGAAGCCCAGCTGAATATGATGGCGGCGGTCATCGCAAGTGGAGGAAGAGCCGAGAGCCGGGAGAGGTGTCTCCTGGCACGGAGGATGTCAGTGCCAGAAGAGGAGGAACCTCCACCGAGGCCTGCCCCAGCCCTCGTCGTCGATCTCATCGGGAGCAGAGGCATCACGGCGGCAGCAGCCGTTCCCGCCACGGTGACCATGCTCGCTCCAGGAGATCCGAGAGCCGAGATTATAGCCAGTAAAACGTCTGCCATTTCCGTGGTGTGAAAAACTTGTGGATCGGGCTTACGTGCTGCTCGCTTGATTTGGTGAGGCTCGTAGCCGTCATGTGTAGGCTATGTTCGGTTGTCGGGTGTTTGTCTTGCCAGGCGACACCTCCCGCCGTATGTGTAGGTTCCACAGTTGGTTCCTGAGCAGCTGGGATAGTTGTAATTCTAGCTCTGGTAATTTAGGTTGGATCCCTGGCTGTAAGTATAGCGTGCAGTTTTTTGAAACGATCTTGGTATAGACGTTGCTTGAATAATTTTGATTTGATGACGCTGACTACAGTGTGGTACTAGCATTTGTTGCGATTAACAGATCTTAGTATCGATAGATAGACATTGTTTGAATAAGAGTTATATCTCTGGACGATGCAGAAGGCCACACAAAGAACAATGCTGTCCAAACGCCAAGCTAAATCAGCACTTCAGTCCGGTCTCTAGCAGCAAACTTTCAGGTTGCTTACTCTCCGAAGGCAAAACTGAAGTCAGATGGGTGGTCTAAACGGATCAAGGGATATGTGAAATTGGATGTTGATGCTGCTTTCGACTCTGATTCTCTTCAAGGTGTAATTGGTGCAATACTGAGAGATGATAGAGGTACCTCCATAGCAACAATGAATGAGAAACTTGATGTTTGTGTGGATGCTTTTATGGCAGAACCTATGGCGTTGCGATTTGGTTTGAATCTACCTCAATCAGTCGGCGTAACCGAATGATAATCAACTCTGATAATGCCGATGTAATCACAACTATGCATGAAGGAGGTCCGTTTGCTGGTCTTGCGGCAGCTGTCTTTGAAGACTGTTGTCACATGTCCACGGATTTTTCTCATGTAATCTATGAACATTGCCCTAGAGAAGCTAATGTAATAGGCCATGAATTAGCTAGATTTTCCAATCTTGAAACTTGGTTAGATGAGCCCCCTACGGCTATTATCAGTGACGTAACTATTGTGACCAATGAATAATGAGGGATTTGAATGTTAAAAGAAGAGAACAATGTTGTGTGTGCGACAAAAATTTTGCCACACAATTGACTCATTCTTTCCCCATCTCTAAAAGAGGGGCACTCGGACGGCAGCGGCGGGGCTATCCTTTCTTTTGTAGCTTGGAACACTATAGTTCCACTCATTACTCAGGCACAACGAGATCGCTGGCCACCAAGAAGCTTCCATCCACTGGCACTCAAGAAAGGGAAACAAGTAACAAGGTAGGGTTCTTACCAAATCCCAAAAAGAGATGATGGCTTGATGATCTATGATGAGATCCTTCTCCCAAGATGCAAGTCTTGTGATATAGAGAGGCCCTTCTCCTGAGATGGAGGTCTTGTTCTTCTAGGAGGAGGTACAAGGAGCAAAGATATCACAATTTAGTCTAAATGCTTTCGCTAACCCTATTTCTGAGCTAGGAGAGGAGCATTTATAGTCTAGGGGGCAAGAGAGGAATAGAATGGTCGTGGCCCTACACTCTACGCACAGGCATGCTGGCCGTACCGGGGTGGTGGAGGTAGTACCGCGGTCAGGGCCGATAGTAACGACCACATGGCGGTTGTTCAGGTTGGAGTAGTCGGCTAGTAGTACCGGTGTTAGGGCTGTAAGTACTGCTAATTCGAGGATAGGTGGTAGTTCCGTGCCAGCGCCAGTGAAGTGCCTCTTCCAAGTCAGGGGGTTCTAGGGGTAGGCCGGTAGTGGAGCGGTAGAAGGCGCGGATGTTTCGATGGCGCCTAGGCAAGTAGTACGGGCTAGGGAGGGACAGGGGTGGTAGTACCGCTCGGAGGGTCAATAGTACCACCTGCTTCAGGACTTGTCTCCTCTTCTTCCTCTCGGTATTCCTCTTCCTCCATGGTTTGGCCTTGCTCCCTAGTTTCTCCATGGTCGCTCCTGTGTACTTGAGTATGCACAAGGTCTCCGCTTTAGGTAGTAGTCATGTCTCAAGTGAAGTGAAAGCTAGTTCAAAGAGGAGCGAGTTAACCTCTTCTTGTATGGCGCATGCACGTGCTCTAATCATTGGTCCATCTGGAGATTGGGGTGTTGGTGTAGAATCCATGGGGATGGCCATTAGGTCCAAAATCGAGTTTTTCCGCCCCGAGCTTCGATGAGGAAGTCTTTTTCGCAATGAGTAGTACTCCCCCCTCCCTGACTGGTATTACTACCCCCACCCACCCAGTACTTCCGATCCCCACAAACATTACTTCCATTTCACTCCACGACCAGTACTATTGCCCCTGATAGTTTTGCTGGCCACCAATTGTTGTGTGTGCGACAAAAATTTTGCCACACAATTGACTCATTCTTTCCCCATCTCTAAAAGAGGGGCACTCGGACTGCAGCGGCGGGGCTATCCTTTCTTTTGTAGCTTGGAACACTATAGTTCCACTCATTACTCAGGCACAACGAGATCGCTGGCCACCAAGAAGCTTCCATCCACTGGCACTCAAGAAAGGGAAACAAGTAACAAGGTAGGGTTCTTACCAAATCCCAAAAAGAGATGATGGCTTGATGATCTATGATGAGATCCTTCTCCCAAGATGCAAGTCTTGTGATATAGAGAGGCCCTTCTCCTGAGATGGAGGTCTTGTTCTTCTAGGAGGAGGTACAAGGAGCAAAGATATCACAATTTAGTCTAAATGCTTTCGCTAACCCTATTTCTGAGCTAGGAGAGGAGCATTTATAGTCTAGGGGGCAAGAGAGGAATAGAATGGTCGTGGCCCTACACTCTACGCACAGGCATGCTGGCCGTACCGGGGTGGTGGAGGTAGTACCGCGGTCAGGGCCGATAGTAACGACCACATGGCGGTTGTTCGGGTTGGAGTAGTCGGCTAGTAGTACCGGTGTTAGGGCTGTAAGTACTGCTAATTCGAGGATAGGTGGTAGTTCCGTGCCAGCGCCAGTGAAGTGCCTCTTCCAAGTCAGGGGGTTCTAGGGGTAGGCCGGTAGTGGAGCGGTAGAAGGCGCGGATGTTTCGATGGCGCCTAGGCAAGTAGTACGGGCTAGGGAGGGACAGGGGTGGTAGTACCGCTCGGAGGGTCAATAGTACCACCTGCTTCAGGACTTGTCTCCTCTTCTTCCTCTCGGTATTCCTCTTCCTCCATGGTTTGGCCTTGCTCCCTAGTTTCTCCATGGTCGCTCCTGTGTACTTGAGTATGCACAAGGTCTCCGCTTTAGGTAGTAGTCATGTCTCAAGTGAAGTGAAAGCTAGTTCAAAGAGGAGCGAGTTAACCTCTTCTTGTATGGCGCATGCACGTGCTCTAATCATTGGTCCATCTGGAGATTGGGGTGTTGGTGTAGAATCCATGGGGATGGCCATTAGGTCCAAAATCGAGTTTTTCCGCCCCGAGCTTCGATGAGGAAGTCTTTTTCGCAATGAGTAGTACTCCCCCCTCCCTGACTGGTATTACTACCCCCACCCACCCAGTACTTCCGATCCCCACAAACATTACTTCCATTTCACTCCACGACCAGTACTATTGCCCCTGATAATTTCAGCTTTGGCCGATTCACCGTTTTGGCCATAACTTCTTCATTTGCACTCCAATTTGAGCGTTCTTGGGCTCGTTTTGAGGCTATCCGCCCGAGGCTCTCGCATAGGTATCCATATCATTTGACACGACAAATTTGGAGGTTTTCATCGACACCGGAACCCCTTCACCCATCATCAACGCTTCCCCGGAGTGACCATTGGGTACCATCTACATAAAGAATCACCAAGGGAAGGTTGTAGCTCTCCATAAACTACATAAAACAATGAAGCTCGACACCTAAAATGAATATCCATCCTTTGACACCAACAATTAGAAGCAAGGTTGGTTACGTCCGACTATGTGAAAGGTTAAGTGTGACGAAGGTATCCATTCCATCACAATGTTTTCCTTCCTTGCCATTAACTTTGATAGCCCCACCGTTCTTTGTGTGCACCTTCATACCTATTGAGACTAGCTATCCAAGTATTGTTGGGCTTCATGAAAATTTGAGCACCTTAGTGATAGTGATAACATCATTGGTGTGATAGCTTACTTATGTGCATATCTTATGATGCTGGCCTTGCATATTTGGTTGAGTCTCAATAAGAATAGTGGAAAGGAAGAGAAAGTGAAAAAAAAACAAGAAAAGGAAAGATCAAAGCTTATAAGCAAATAGCTGAGCATCAAAAGGTATACTTATCGATAGGATATTGGAAAGGAAACATTATGCTTGCATGTATAGGTTGGTGCCAAGTAGTGAATCGTGCCCACAAGTGCAATATAACTAACGCCTCTCATAGTGTTTGTGCAACACGAGCTTAGTCTTTGTTAGGCAATTTTGTATTGCTCATTACTTCGATAAACAGAGTATTCGCCTCCTGAGGGCGTCTACTGGCAAGAGTGCTCTCCGCGTCGTCCATTGCGCGGTGGCATGCCGCCGGTGCCCCCTGGGGCTCTCCACACCGTCCATCGCGCGGCGGTGTGCCAAAGGTGCCTCCCTGGGGCTCTTTTGTGCCGCCTGATATGCCCGTGCGACGTACCCCCGGCGATGTGCCTCGGGGGTCCATAATGGGAGCCCGCGAGAGCGCCCTGGGCCATTGTCATGTTATGGGTTTGGTCGCGCCCGCGTGCGACGTGCTACACACGATGGGGAGGCCGTACCCACCTGTCAGCGTCCTTCGCCCCCCCCCCCCCCCCCCCCCCCCCCCCGCGCGAGGCTGCGTCGCTTGCGCCAGCCGGGGCATATGTCACGCCCACGGGCGCCGGCTTGCACGCGGTGGCCCTCTACCGGGCTGGTTTGCCTGCGCTAGTCGGAGATTACGTGGTCTCTGCATCGCTGTCTCACGTGTGGGCCCTGCCTATCAGTACTCGTTGGCCCCACTCGTGTATGGGACGGTGCGGCCTCATTCACGGCGTGCCGGGTTGTTTCCTCCTCGTGAGCCATCTTGGGTTGTGGACAACAGACCTGAGAGGTCAGGGTGTTTCGGTCTTTTGGTTAAGGCGGCTGCGTTTCCTAGCTATAAGTTTGTATTTTTCATGCGGCACGCCGAATACGTTGCACAACGGCAGCATGACGTTCCTTTTTGCCGACCCGGCCATTGTCACGCGCTATACATCATTTATATTTCCCTTGTTGCGTATACAACATTTATATTTATATTTCCCTTGTTGGTGCAAACACAGATGTCTTTGAGATGTCAATTATGCAATTCAGTCTTTTTACTTATGAGCCAATTGCTATGCGATTCAGAAGTACAAAGTTAAACATAGGTCATGTCAAAATTTCTAATGGCTAGGTTTGAATTCATCAAGGGATGAGCATATGGGTTGTGAAATGTTCATATGCGATTTTATCATCGTAGGTTGAAATCTTCCTAATTTTGCACGAAGCAACAAAGTACTAACACTCAATCATATCCTATGCAGTTTGTTGCCAAAATTATAAATTCCTCCCATTTTTAGGCATGCGCAAATGCAAAGGTGTGCATACACGCCATTTATACTTCCCCTGTTGGTGAACTATTCGCCTTCACGGGGAGCAACTTCCTGGTTTGTGAACTACGACAATTGAGAATCACGAGAGAGGCAAAAGGTGAGATCACATCTTCATATTCTACACTACACATTCTTTAGGTTCTACACATAGAAGATAGCAAGCTAGCACTATACATTTTTAGGTTCCGCAGATAGCTAGCACAACAGATAGATTGTCATACGAATCTAGCTAATAATTAGGGAAATAAAAAGTTGATAGAATGTAGCATGCATATCCAAGCGAAACACATGTAGAAGGAGCAACGTCCATATTAATCTTGAGCTACTAGGACGATGCAAAAATGCATTGCATTCTAATTTAGGAGGTCCTTGAGATGGCAACGGATCGATGGAGGCACGTCAGGTTGCGTAGCTGCCGTCTAGCCTGCGCACCTCCACCTTGAGCACATGGTGGTCGCCGCCGCCGTCCCCGGGGAGGGCTCGGAAGAAGCAGGTCTCGCCCACGCGGAGGCGGTTGTCGACGCGGAACTGGTCCCACCCGTACCGGAGGGACGTGCGGGGCCTGCCGGTGGGCGTGAGGCCGTGCTTGAGGTTGACGGCCCACGACTCGCCCCCCATCCGCAGCAGCACCTTCTTCTTCTCCGTGTACCGGTGCACAACGCCGAACTCCATGGGCACGTTCTGCATGCGTCCGTCGGAGACGGCAGAAGTTAGTTAGAACGAAGAACGAAAGCGCGCGTGTGATGGAGTAGAGTGAAGAGGCGCTCTCACCAGGTACTGCCCATTCTGCTTGACGAAGTGGCATTTCTTGAGCTCGACGACGAACTGCGGCGTCGGCATGTGCGGCGCCGGCGCGTCGACGGTGTTGATGTCCATTTCCTCCGACTCGGAGCTGCCGCCGACGGTGTTGGTGTCCATTTCCTCTGACTCTGAGCTACTGCTGCTGCTGCTGCTTGACAGAGTAATTGGTGTTTTACCAACCTGAGTCCTCGGCCGCAGCCGTCTTCCCCATGCCCCCTGTTCTCTGTCTTTTTCTGCCCCGTTGCTGCTTCCTTCGCCCAAGGCTATCAATGGCTGAGTTTCAACTTCAACTTCAACCTCATCAGGCAGCATCTCATCAGAGCTTGATGCCTTGCGGCACCTCCTGCTCGACGACCCCTCGTATCCATGACGACCAGGCGCAGGTGCAGAGTGATTTGCAGAGTCTGCGCCGCCGCTGTGTCCCTCGGTGACCATCCCTTGGTCAACATGCAGAGATGCGTCCACCTGCAGGTGCCAGCGTTGGTTGATCCCTTGGAACCGGAAAGCATCCCGGACGGCCATGGAGTTGGCGAGGTGGAACCACGACCCTCCGTGCTCGATCTGCTCAAGGCAGCAGCAGCAGCAGCAACATTGATGAGCGGCCATGTTAAAGTTAATGAATCAGCTAAATTCCTTGATGAACTGGACAGTGATGCGTCCGTACCTTGATGGATTGGACGGCGATCTGGCCAAGGTGGGGAAAAGATGCGGCGTGCTCATGGCTCACTATGCCTGGTACAAACCAATCCACACCCGAAAAAGAACATTAATTGAAGATTGGGGTTTTTCGCCGCAAGAAAGAAGAAGAAGAGGATTGGGGTTTTGTCAGCTCAGGCCGAATTGATTCGACTCGATTTGCAATTGCAACCAAGGGAGAGAATTAAAACGCCAAGATCTGTTCTAGAGGCAGGAGGATTGGTTCGTTCGTCGTAGCTTGAAGCCGGCCAAGCAGCCAGCCAGGTAGGCAAGCAGGAACAGCTCAAAGAAAATGGTACGTACGCTTGAGGTCGGCGACGGTGGTGGACGAGGCGGGGAAGGAGACGGCGAGGCGGGTGCCGAGGCTCATCTCGAGGAACACCGTCGCGACGTCGCCGGCGGCCATCGGTTCCCCTTTTACTTCCCGAAATGGCAATTCCTCTCCCCTTCCTTTGGCTAGCTCCGTGTGTGCGCGCGTGAGTGAGTGAGTTAGTGAGTGGGAGAGAGAGGAGGCCGAGGAGTGAGGAAGGGAAGTGAAGGGCACGTGCCGGCTCTGTTCTTGTACACTTTGCATGACAGCTCAAACATGCTCTCAAAATTCGCTTTAGAACCCCCTTCTGGTCAACTAGTGAAAACTTTCTACCCAAAGTAAAACTTTTGTTTAATTTCAGATATCGTATCTGTCTTCTGAAGCTGTATGTTTGTAAAAGTTCAGGAAGATGCGCCACATAAGAAATCAGTTTACAAAGCGCAAACATTATTATTATTTTGTTCAAAGAAGAATGGTGCTTGTTTATGCTGAGCTAGGGAGCAACAGGGAAAAAGGCCATGCATATGTGATTTCCGTGCCCATAGCAACAGAAGTAGAGGACATCACATCTCTCCTTTTCCAGTTCATGTTCTGTTCTTCTACTTTTGGTCCCACATTCAGTCACTTGCTACTTTGAAAAAATATGCACATTATGCTTCTGGCGTTTGTAACTAGAGTATCACCCAAAGCTCACCAAAGCAAAGAAAGCCATCCATAAATAGGAGCATGCATGTATGTTCTTGTTTGTCTTTCTGTTTGTTCTAAAATTCTGAATATTTACTAGTTGAAACTGAATTTGTTCTAAAAACTGAATGTTTAACTGAACTGACAGCACAAACGAAGTCTCGGGGACAGCAGTGAACTCAAGTACTCAACTGGTTTCAGACGCCACATGTATGGTCAGATAGATCTAGGTGCTCCAGCGACGCCATCTCATCTAGTCTGGATCAAACGTTCTGGTGCGCGCCACCTGCGACCAGTTCCTGCGTGGCCATCACTTACAGAGGAGCGCCACCGATTGATGAATGTCGTCAGGTATATACAGCAATGCATCAAGAACACAGACTCTCATCGCAATACATTAGTTTCCTTCTTGGTACACTCCCTCCGTCCGAAAATACTTGTCATCAAAATGGATAAAAAAGGATGTATCTATAACTAAAATACATCTAAATACATCCCCTTTTATTCATTTTGATGACAAGTATTTCCGAACGAAGGGAGTATGAACCTATCAGGAATCAACGCTGAATTTATCGCCTGCACCACATGACAAATGAAAGGTACTCCCTCCGTTCCTAAATATAAGTCTTTGTAGAGATTTCACTATAGACTACATGCGAAGCAAAATGAATGAATCTACACTCTAAAATGCATCTATAATTCTATATACATCCGTATGTGGTTCATAATGAAATCTCTACAAAGACTTCTATTTAGAAACGGAGGGAGTACTACTGTATACAGTATGACTGTCATCATAGGCCTGACAATTGTCCAGTTTTCTACACCCAACAACGGATCAGTCAGTACAAAAGGATTGATTACCTTGACAAGGGCCGTCGACACCCAGCTCCACCTCCGCATCTCGACATAGACTTTCGCCCCGCTATATAGATATAGCAACCACCCGATACATCTGAGAACTCATTGCTGGGGCAGACAGCACAAGCACGTCCAAAAAAAAAAGCCGGAACCGAATCATGCCCCGTACACCTTGGGGCCCTTCATGTGCCGCACGTCATCAACAACTACTAACTACTGTCCTGGGTGCACTCTGCACCAGCCAGTTTCAGACGTGACATGCCATTTGTGGTGGCCAAGTCCAAGTGCACTGAGCATGCATGGAGTTGACGATCTTTAGCTCACCGTGCCCCAACCTTGCTTTCCACAAGACCGACGAGGACGCCACTTCACAAGAGTTTACTCCGCCGCAATGTCGAAAACGCTCTTATATTATGGGACGGAGAAAGTAGTAATCAGTCCTACCAATTCTCACTAATACTAAAAAAAACTCACTAAACAGATACTCCCGACTGTCTACTACAACAAGGTCTGCTCGACTCCAGTGAGGGAGGGGCGATGACGGCGGCGCGCCTTTGGCTCGCTCTAGTGTTTGTAGTCGTCGGCGTGTCACTACATGGTTCATGGACCTGGTTGTAATTTTTACCTCTAGTCTTCCTTGTATTACCGTTATTGATTATGAATAGATCGGAAAGTTTTCTCGCAGAAAGAAAAACTCCGTCTGCCTCAAAATGTGATAGTGTTAAAAAAACATCTTACATTTTGAGACACAGAAGTATGTAAGGTAAAATGATAATAAAATGGACTTGGAAATAAGAGATGTCAATGGGTCCAAATACCCAAGGATTCCACCAGCCAAGATACAATTTTCTAGAATAAAAAATATATTTCTTTATTGTGCATATGGGTCAATAAATCCCCAAAGATATAGACACTTCTAAACTTCCCTATATATTCACACATGAGTCACATTGGGTTCCTTGTCATGTAGTAAAAAGTTGAGAACAATTTGACCATGGTTTCTTGAAACTTAGCAAGACAACTTCTAAAATTCCATTGTAGAAGAAGAAGCTGATGGGTAAGACTGCACGGTTTGGTGGTTTACTGCGGGAACCGGGCGAAAACTTGTACTCCCTCCGTCCTGAAATGCTTGTCGAAGAGATGGCTACAATTGAGTGTATCTATAACTAAAATACGTCTAGATTCATCCATTTGTCCGACAAGTATTTTCGGACAGAGGGAGTACAAAGGACACAATATGCAGGTAAACTAGGACTAAAGCACTGCATACGAAAATGCTAAAAGGTCGAGAAAACACAATACAGATAGAGGCACAACGCCAACGAAAGCGACATCATTATACATCGCCAGTTGCACTCCCAATCTAACAACTTCAATTTCCCCACAACTTCATGGAATTGCACCTATTCACCGCATCAGTCTTGTCCACAACAAGCATGTTCGATTTGGCCGGAGAGAAAGTGCATATCCGAAGAGAGGCGGCCATGTGCCGCTTTGGTCCCAAGAGGACGACCAACATGACTCTACTGACGAAGCTTGCAAGTCGAGGGTGCTCCAACTACCCAATACCGCCGGCCAGCGACTGGCCCCAGATGAATGCACACCCATCCGCCGTTGGCGACTCTAGGCCAGCCACATCGCCACATACCGGGGATTCCCGCCAAGAGGTCGAGTCTTCGAGAAAGATGCTTACATCGAGTGACGGTACGAGGATGCTGCTGATGAGTGATATTTTTACACTCATTCCACCACTTTTTAATCCTTATAATCCCAGAATATCCGAGAGAATTACCCCGATATTGCCACTAGTGACTAACGAATGCAAGAAATTGTGAAATCCATTATCGAATGTGTTTCAACATGAAAAAATGGACCCAAACATGAAAGAAAATCATCACACAGAAACGTGAGGACCCAAACATGGCGTTCCTTATTGCAGATGTTGGTTTTTAGCCTGTTTTTCCTCAACCAGACCCAACTGGGACAAGCATGCAGTGCAGGAAAAATAGATGAGAGCAACCAAACACGTCCTAGTAGATGTTGTGTGAGTGCATGTGTGGGTCTGGAGGGAGGGAGTATTTTGGGCATCTTCAACAGTGACCCTCAAACTGCCAGCATCCGTCCGGACCCCGTTGTCCGGACGTGTTGTGCCATCCGACTCGGGCCTGTATTGGTCCGCAGCGCGGTCCGGATGTACTTTCTCCCGCAAATCGGAGACAAGCGTGTGGGGCTTTGCAGGCGTCTGGATCGCTCCCAAGCCCACGTCTGTCCGCCTTGGCCCACCGAAACCCCCTCCCTCAGCCCCATGCATCTCGCCCGAAACGTTCAGTGCCGCTCCAGAGCGTCAATGCTGCATTCATGTCTGGTCAGAGCAGACGCGACCTCTCACTGGCGCCGGCTTTGAAGCGGCGCGCCAACCGAGAGAGCGCTGAGGGAGTACTGGATTAAAGGGTCCTCGGACAGCCCGATTATATCATGTGCCGGACTGTTGGGCTATGAAGATACAAGATAGAAGACTTCGTCCCATGTCCGGATGAGACTCTCCTTTGCGTGGAAGGCAAGCTTGGCGATTCGGATATGAAGATTCCTTTCTCTGTAACCGACTCTGTGTAACCCTAGCCCCCTCCGGTGTCTACATAAACCAGAGGGTTTAGTCCGTAGGACAAGAACAATCATAATCATAGGCTAGCTTCTAGGGTTTAGCCTCTACGATCTCGTGGTAGATCAACTCTTGTAATACTCGTATCATCAAGATCAATCAAGCAGGAAGTAGGGTATTACCTCCATCGAGAGGGCCCGAACCTGGGTAAACATTGTGTCCCCCGCCTCCTGTTACCATTAGCCTTAGACGCACAGTTCGGGACCCCCCTACCCGAGATCCGCCGGTTTTGACACCGACATTGGTGCTTTCATTGAGAGTTCCACTGTGTCGCGACCGTAAGGCTTGATGGCTCCTTCAATCATCTACAACAACACAGTCCAGGGTGAAGTTTTTCTCCCCGGACAGATTTTCGTATTCGGCAGCTTCGCACGGCGGGCCAACTCGCTTGGCCATCTGGAGCAGATCGACAGCTACGCCCCTAGCCATCAGGTCAGGTTTGGAAGTTTGAACTACACCGCCGACATCCGCGGAGACTTGATCTTCGACGGATTCGTGCCCATGACAGCCGCGCCCTGCCGCCACGATGAATATGATCTAAATCTTTCATCAGACTGTATGCAAGAGATAGCGCATGTAATCGCTCTGGCCCTAGATCCAGAGCAGAGCGCGCCACCCAAGGACGGGAAGCTCAACCTCGCCACGGAGGCCACAGACTCAGCGGCGCTAGAGCCGAACACAAATCTAACCTCCAACGAGGCCTGTGCCATCGGGACCTCGGACTCGTCTCCGGCCATAGGCTCCGAACCGCGCGTATCCGCACCCGTCGAATTTGACCGGGCGCCGATCTTAGAGTTCAACTCCGCGGACATCTTCCAACACTCACCCCTAGGTGATGTGTTAAACTCATTAAAGTCCCTCTCCTTGTCAGGAAATTTTTGGCCGAACTATGTCTGGCTTGAGTGGGAAGCGGATGACGAAGAACTTCGTTACCAACCCACCACCCACTTGATAGCCATTGTCGACGATTTGACCGACATGCTTGATTTTGACTCCGAAGATATCGACGGTATGGGCGACGATGCCAGAGAAGAATAGGAACCACCGCCCATAGGGCGCTGGACAGCCACCTCCTCATACGACATATACATGGTGGATACACCCAAAGAAGACAATGGCGATGACAAAAAGGATCCAGTTGAGGATAAACCTACTGAGAAGCAGCCAAAGCGCCGACGTCAGCGGCGTCGCTCTAAATCACGCCATGGTAAAAATAGCGATACCGGTACAAGAGAAAATAGCACTCCGGACGATGCCGAAGACAACGAAGACCCCGCCAAGCCAAGTTTTGAACAGGCTGAACGGGAAGACGGGCGAGCTAGCCCCGATGAACAGGCCGTGAACGACGACTCAGAGGACAGCAATTACATGCCCCTCTCTGAGGACGAGGTGAGCCTCGGCGACGAAGAATTTATCATGCCTGAGGATCCCATTGAGCAGGAGCACTTTAAGCACCGGCTTATAATCACGGCAAAGAGCCTGAAGAAGAAGCAGCAGCAGCTTCAAGCTGATCAAGATTTGCTCACTGATAGATGGACTGAGGTCCTGACAGCCGAGGAATACGGACTCGAATGCCCAACCAAAAGTTACCCGAAGCGCAAATTGCTGCCTCAATTCGATGACGAGGCACTGGAGCCAGCACTACCAGCGCGTAATGTGGCTGACCGACCACCGCGTGGCCGAGATAAAATGACAACTCAGCCCGAACACCAACCCACACTGCCTTGCCGAACAAGTAGAAACACAACAGCTCGGGGATACACACATGACCTGCGGTACGACTTGGAAAACAGAGCATGACAAACCAGATCGATCTATGATCACGGGGGTGCGCTCCAACGTGTAACAACGGCCACCACGCCGGATATAACAAATACACACCTGTCCGGGCCGAATACCGCAGACCGGCTCCATCCGAGCTGCGTCCCGACTTAGCCCGACACAGAGGCACCGCACACCCCCTATGCTTCACTGATGAAGTAATGGAACATGAATTCCCAGAAGGGTTTAAACCCGTAAACATTGAATCATATGATGGAACAACAGATCCCGCGGTATGGATCAAGGACTTCCTTCTCCATATACATATGGCCCGCGGTGATGATCTCCATGCCATCAAGTATCTCCCGCTAAACCTCAAGGGAGCAGCTCGGCACTAGTTGAACAGTCTGTCCGAAAACTCCATCGGCAGTTGGGAGAACCTGGAAGATGCATTCCTTGAGAACTTCCAAGGCACTTATGTCTGACCTCCAGATGCCGATGACTTAAGTCATATAATCCAACAGCCCGGAGAGTCAACCAGGAAATTTTGTACTCGGTTCTTAACTAAAAAGAACCAGATCGTCGACTGTCCGGATGCCGAAGCCCTAGCGGTCTTTAAGCATAACATCCGCGACGAGTGACTTGCCCAACACCTCAGCCAAGAGAAGCCGAAGTCCATGGCAGCCCTTACGACGCTCATGCAGGGCCGGCCCTGTGTTTCGGGAGGCCCTAGGCGAACTCGACGACATGGGCCCCTATGTCCTAAGTCCTAAGACAATATATATGTATGCGTGTGTTATATATATAACTTATTAAAAGTATCTTTCAATCACACATCTTTAGTTTAAAATATGACTACAATAATTCAAATGACTCCATCGAGAACAATAATAACCAAATTCAAACCGACTCCATAAAAAACAATGGTACTAAAAAGATCGCAAAATGAAACTAACATGACATGATTACCTCAAATAAGAACGAAATTAGACTGACTCCATCAACAACAATAATACTTCAGTGCTTCAAAAAAAGTTTCTTCGGGCATTTCTTGATGCGAAGTCATTAAGGGCACAATCAAGATCAACATTGTCCAAGATATCCTTCTCAATGCAGCACATAGCCAGGCCACTCAATCTATCTTGCAACATAGTTGACCTCAAATAATTTTTGAGTAGTTTCAGTTTAGAGAAACTTCTTTCAGCTGAGGCTACAGTCACAAGCACTGTTAAGAGGATTCGATAGGCAACAAAGACATTTGGATGGCAATCTACAGCCATAACAAACTGAAGAATCTCAAGCGCTGACATCAAACCATCTGGCAAAGTTACCTGCAACACTTTTAACTCCGAGACAAAATCATGAAGATCAACATCAGATGATTTATCATCAGAAAAAGCTTTTGCAAAAGTAGCGCAACATTCCTGTAGTTTTCTATCATCCAAGGACTTCAGATTTTTTGAATTGAATAAGAAACCAAACACCTTTTCAAATTTCTTCAACTGATCAAAGCGACTGGTCAATGAAAGAATTGCATTGTCAACGATGACTAGAAAGTAATTAACTCTGAAGGACTCCATAGCTGACAATTGTATTTCTTCTTCTTGATCATTGATTTCATTATGATGCCTCTTTCTTTTCCATTGACGTTTTGAAGGAAATTCTGGCTCTGTGTCCATATCAGATGCAATGGCTTTTTCTATCTCAATACTAGCTTGAAGGCCTTCATCTCTATACTTATTAAAATATAATATGACCCTGTCAATGTGTTTTATAGTAGCATCAATGCACACCATCTTTTCCTGCAATTTTTGGCTCACCATATTTACAGAGAACAAAACATCATGCCAGATAACCATGCCAACTAAAGTTTCAAAATTCTCAAGTGCACTGACCAAAGATTGAGCATCACTTACAGCTGCTGGGTCATCAGTAGAAGTCTCCTCCAATTCCTTTAAAGCTGAAATTACATGGATAGTTTGGTACCTAATAGGCTGCACACTCTTTATTCGACTCTCCCAATGAGTACTGGACATAGGCTTGAGAGTTAGTTTTGTTCCTTTTGTAAGATTGTCAAGTAAAATCTTCCACCTTTTAGTAGAACGTGAAAACAACACGTATATCTGTTGTATAATACCAAAGAATGTAATAGCCTGTTTGCAAGATTTTGCCATATCACAAAGAGTGAGATTCAAACTATCACATGCACATGGCATATACAATGCTTTGGGGTTTTCTTTAAGGAAGCGACTCTGAACACCTTGGTATTGTCCTTTCATGTTGGAACCACTGTCATAACCTTGACCTCTCACATTAGCAGCATTCAAATCAAAAGAACTCAATGTATCCATCAATACCTTCAAAAGCCCCAACCCCGATGTGTCCTCAACCTTTAGGAACTCTAGGAAAAACCCCTCCACTCTCGGAAGGTTGCTTGACATATTGACACAACGCACAATGAGAGTGATTTGTTCTTCATGGCTCACATCCGGGGTACAATCCAGAATAACTGAAAAATACTTGGCATCTTTGATGATCTTTAAAATTACATTTCTCACGGCATCAGCAAGAACTGAGATCAACTCGTTCTGGATTTTGTGGCCAAGATAGTGATGATGGATTTCACTATTTTGAATACGTCAGATGTGTTCTTGCATAATGGGATCAAATTCGGCAATCATTTCAACCGTGCCCAAAAAATTGCTATTATTATCTTGATACAACTTCTCATTTGATCCACGAAAAGCCAAAGTATGTTTTGCAAGAAACTTCACAGCTGAAACTATTCTTACCAGAACTTGTCTCCAACGCTCCTTCTCCTTTGCAATCCCCCTTTGCATATCATCATCAATTGTCTGATTTTTGCTTAGTCTCAACCTAACTTCATTCCATGTATTCATGTTTGTTAAATGATCAACACTATTCTCATGATCTTTGAGACGCGCACTCAAATGTTTCCAGTCATTCAATCCATCAGATGCCAGCATAGACTTGCTCAGTTTTGATTTGAACAACTTGCAACAAAAACAATATACTTTGTTTGCACCTTTGTGGTAAACCAACCACTTTCTGTCAACAAACTCACCATTACTTAACTTCCTGGAGTAAAAAGCATATGAAAAGTGTCTACCAATGGTGTCCTTCTCGAACTCCAGATCCGGCACTCTAATAGGTCCCTTCTCAATTAAAATATCCCTTTTGCTATTGTCAAGAACTTCCCATGTTCTTGGATAAAAAATAAATGAAAGGGAATCTTCCTGTTCATCATTAGAGGAAGGCTGCAAATTTTCCTCCTCCATTGTACTGTCAGCATCAACTTCAAAATTTCTTTGCTCCCTTGTGCCATCTTCATTCACCTCAACATCTGGATTTACATGCTCAGAAGTAGTTTCTTGCCCTTGTTCTTCACTGACATCAACATTGCTTGAAGATGTAAAGTAGTTATTCAAAGAACCCTTCAGTGCTAGAATTTTCAGATCACTTTCTTTCTTTTTCCTCCTTTTTTCAGCACCCAACAATTGCTTCTTCTTAGGTAACATGGCAGGCTAATGTCCTAAAATCATGAAGAAAATATCAAAAGAGCATAATTTTTTAGGAATTTATAGATCGGATGATTGGAACCCTGGACATGTTACATAGAATGACAAAAAATTGATAGATTGGATTAGAATACGTACATACTAAATAAAGAATAAATAAACTACTGAGATTGTCAAATTGAGGTTTGAGGATGGACAGGAACATGGATGCGTACTTCTTGACTTCCAGTCGGATGCGTACTTGACTACTTGTATAGGTATTACCGTATTGCCGTGGTGCCGGATGCCGGATGGCCGGCCTGCCGCCTGCCTGCCAGACTGCTGTGTGGCGGCGATGGCGAGCCAGCGACGCGAGGGCGACGCGGTAAGGGCCAAGGGGCAAGGCTCCGAGCGAGCGAGAAGGCTGACGGGTGGGCGAGGGCGATGAACCTACGAAGGAAACGTCAAAACGAGCGTGAGTCACGGCACCGCTTCGCCTTCGCATATCTATCAGCGATCGCTAGCTAGCTATATCTGGGCCGCCTAGCCCATCCTATTTATTTTCTTTAATTATTTTGTAATTTTTTACTTTCCTTTTGCTGGGCTATAGTATATGTATATACTCCATCATGTGCCCCCCTCGCCTGGGCCCTGGGCTGTCGCCCCATCGCCCATGCCCCAGGGCCTGCCCTGCGCTCATGATCCACTTTTGCGCGGGTGAGGATAGCTGGCTAGCTCGTAGCAACAACACCTCAAGTAAACCTGGCACTTTTGAAGCCAGAGATAGCAATGGCAAGCCCCAACGCAACAGACACAAGCGTCGAAATAATGGCGATAACGCCGAAGACACGACCATCAATGCCGGATTCAGTGGCTCCAAGTTCGGTCAGCAGAAAAAGCCATTTAAGAGAAACAATCTAAGCCCGTCCAGTCTGGACCGCATACTCAATCGTCCATGTCAAATCCACGGCACCCATGACAAACCAGCCAATCATACCAACAGTGAATGTTGGGTCTTTAAACAGGCCGGCAAGTTAAATGCCGAAAACAAGGAAAAGAGATCATAAAGTAATGACGACGAGTAACCCCGTCCATCAAACATAGGGGGGCAGAAGAAGTTTCCTCCCGAAGTTAAGACGGTGAGCATGGTACATGCTACCCATATACCCAAAAGGGAGCAGAAGCGCGCACTAAGGGACGTCTATGCGATGGAGCCAGTCGCCCCGAAATACAACACGTGGTCCTCCTGTTCGATCACCTTTGATCGAAGGGACCATCTGACTAGTATCCGTCATGGCGGTTCAGCCGCACTGGTGCTCGACCCTATCATTGACAGATTCCACCTCACACGCGTCCTCATGGACGGTGGTAGCAGCCTGAACCTGCTCTATCAGGATACAGTGAGCAAAATGGGTATTGATTCCTCAAGGATCAAGCCCACCAAAACCACCTTTAAAGGTGTCATACCAGGTGTAGAGGCCTGCTGTACGGGCTCAATCACACTGGAAGTGGTCTTCGAATCCTCGGATAATTTCTGAAGGGAAGAATTAATCTTCGATATCGTCCCCTTCCGCAGTGGTTATCATGCACTGCTCAGACGAACCGCATTTGCTCATTTCAATGTGGTGCCGCACTATGCCTACCTTAAGCTCAAGATGCGCAGACCTCGCGGTGTTATAACAGTCAACGGAAATATGGAGCGCTCCCTCCGTACTGAGGAGCACACCACGGCCCTTGCAGCGGAAGTACATAATAGCCTCCTTAGGCAAAACCTCAATTCGGCAATAAAGCCCCCGGACACCGCCAAGCGAGTCCGAGCTACTCTGCAGCAGGACCGTCCGGCTCCTCCAGAGCTCAGCTAGCAATCCGGTCTCCGTCCCAGCCCCAATAAAGCGGTGAAATTAGTGCCGCACGTACACAACTACGCACTTAAAATACCATGGGCATGGACGGAGGCACAGTTAGACCGCGGTCCACAATGCGGCTCAACCGCTCCTGGATCCGCAGACCTTCACTTTTTCTCTTTCTTTCAGGTTTTTTCTCTTCTCGAGGCTTTTTCCGATAAACCTTATCATCGGACCCACTGCGGGACGGATACACCAAGGAAGCTAGGGGCTTGGACGTCCAAGGGAATACCCAGGTGGTCTCTGCTAATGATCATCATACTTGTTTTAAATACCCGTACGCAGCTCGCTCTTGGTCGTGGCATGTTAAATAGCCTTATTTGCTTATTGCACTACTTATACACATATGCCTTGACGTATTAGTCAAATTACAATGAAAAATAATTTGCAGTGTCTGCTTATTACTTAATTTTTTCCTTGTATATTTATTTTCAATTGCACCCGTACATTCTGGTATGCCTTAATTCGCCAGGGGCTTCATTGTACCCCATAACACGACAATAAAGTCTGAACACTTTTACAGTACAGTTCGACACCCGAACTTATAGCATTATATGCATCGGCTCCGAATCATGTCTTTGGTCAATAGTTGGGTTGCCCAGCTCCTGTGCTTGCTACCTTACCTTCCGCTATATCGGCTAGGGTAGTAAAGGGAGAACTACTGCGATTGTGGTCTCGGTTCATCCGGACGAGCACTTCAGTAGAGAAAGCCGAAAACTGACTGTCATGATGCGGCGAGAGCTGGTCAGCTGTTTGAGAGGTTTTCAAATCCTTAGAGATTTTTTTTCCGCTTTATGCGAGGAATCGGTTTTTATCCGATTAGGCATGTATAGTGCCCCAACTTTGGCCTTCCGAATACCAGGGGCCATGCCAAAATTTAAAATTATAGAACTCCTATGGCTAAGTGAGGGTGATAAAGCTGTATAGTCCGATTGCCTTGTTCGTTGCGCTAAACACCTCCTTAAAGGACCAAAAATTTGGATAAAGAGTGTTTAGATTTATCTCGAACACCCCTGCACTAGCTACGTGGGGGCAGAAGCCGACGACTGGCCAACTCTCAGATTTCATAAACGGCCGCACAGGAGGTAAAATTTTAAATAACAAGCATTATATTACATAAAGATCTTGTTCCATATTACAGGACAGGACAATGCTTTCATGGGAAAATGATATCCTTGTCACATTGCTCCGCCACAAGGCGGGATCCTCCATGACACTGTCATAGTACATCTCGGGCTTGCGATGCTCCTTGCCCACGGTTGGACCCTCGGTCATTGACCTCGTGGCATCCATCTTCGCCCAATGCATCTTGGCGCGGGCGAAAGCCATCCGTGCACCTTCAATACAGACCGACCGCTTGACGGCATCAAGCCGAGGGCAGGCACCGACCAGCCGCTTCACGAGTCCGAAGTAGCTACTGGGCATGGCTATTAGGTCCTTCATGGCTAGTTCGGCCGCCTTGTGCAGCTCGACCAACTGTTTCAGCTGGTCGCTAAAGGGCACCGAATGTTCTGGTCCAAGGTATTGAGACCAAAACAGCTTCTCTGTAGAGCTCCCTTCTTCGGCTCGAAAGAACTCTGCAGCATCTGATATGCTGCACGGCAGATCCGCAAACGCTCCCGGAGAACTCCAAATTCGGGTAAGTAAAACGAATATTTCCTTCACATACTTGCTTTACATAATAAAAGCCTTACCCGCCGCGATCTTCTTGGCCGCCTGGATTTCCTGGAGGGTGCTCTGGGCTTTGGCTCGGGCATCTTGCGCGCTCTGGTGGGCCTTGGCAAGTTCCGACTCTTGAGTCTTAGAATCACGCTCCAAGGACTCGCACTTTTTGACGGCATTCTGGAGCTCTTGCTGGACCTCGCTGACCCGGGCCTCCTGCTTCTCGCGCGCGGCGTGTTCCATAGCCGCTTTGTCCTCGGCCTCGGCCAACGCCTTCTTGAGGGACGCTACTTCGGTCGTGGCCCCTAATAAAGTTCATGACACTTTAGTCAGTACGAACGTTTCATCCTTCCTAAATATAAGCACCGGTTAGTGCATACCTTGGATGTCCTCCAGCTGCTTCTTCACGAGGCCGAGCTCTTCCTCGGCTCGCTCCAGATTTTGCTTTAATCCGGAGACCTCCGCAGTACGAGCGGCAGCAGCCAGCAGCGGCGCCTACTTATTCACATAGACATGTTATGTTAGACTCCTGCAAAAATTATTTTGATCCTCTGTTCGGTTGTTCTTTCCGAACACCGAACAGAGCATCAGGGGCTACTGTCTACAAGGTGATATTCTTTTACAACTATATTACTTACCTCAAAGCCTGTTAGAAGTCTAATGCAGGTTTCAGTCAGTCCATTTTTGGCGGGTTGGACTTTCTCAATCACCGTACTCATAAGAGTACGGTGTTCTTTCACAATGGAAGCGCCTTGTAGCGCTTCCAGCAATCTATCCCGTGCCTCTGGATGGACAGAGGTCACCGGTGGAGGCGGCTTGCCCCCCTCGTTCGGGAGAGGCTGCCTGCCTGAATCCGAAGCCACTTGGGTCTCCGGAGTTGTATTCAATTGAGGGCCGAACTGGATGCGGCCCCCATCGTCGGGGTCCGTAGGGGCCTTTCCCCCCATGTGTTCGGCAACCTGGAGTTTTATCCTCCGGCATCACCGGAACGGTCTCCCCTTGGCTTGATATCCTTCGAGACAACACCTCGGTGTTGTCCGCGGCCTTGGGGGAGGAGGCCGTCGGAAGGGACCCGCTGTTCATCGCCGACGGGTCCAGTGACCCCTCCGAAGAGGAGGATAGTTCGATGTTGGACTGGGCCGGACTGCAGATGCATGGTCTAGCACATTAAAAAACAATAAAGTGAAAAGGCCGGAAATATTACCATGTCCGGATACTTATGATTTGGCCAGGGGCTTGTGTGACGCCAGGATAATTAAGCTACAATAATACTCGGCTAATGGTGCATTGTCATCACATTACTGTAGCTAATCCTCGCTTGATCTAGATTTTAATTCGAATTCAAGTTCAAATTAAAGTCCATTTTCAAATTTGTCAAACATGCAAACTAAAATGTCCAAGTGGTTGCAAATAATCATTTGGTAATATTGCTGGAGAAACCAAAATTTTATAGAATGTTTAGATGCTCTATAGTAAATAAAAGCAGAAAGGAAATAAGCTAAATAAAAGTAAAAAAGGAATGAGAAGACCCCCCTGGCTTCCCCTGGGCCTCGGCCCACCTTGGCCAGCTGGCCCACCTAGCCCCAACCGGTTGCTTAGTCCTCCTGTTCCCCTGGCGCGGTCGCAACAGGAGCGACGCCCCGCCGAACCACCTCATCGGCGCCGGCGTGGGGATAAGGCAGGCGCCCTCCTCCTCTCAGCCTCGTCAGCTCCACTCCCCCCTGCGCAGATATTTCCCACGCCCCTTCTCTCCCTCGTCACTCTCCCTCGCGTCCAGATCCACCTTGTCCTGCGCCCGCATCGCCGGCCATCTCGTCCTACGGCGGCCACCATGCCACCCACCGCCTAGGACCGCGTCCTCCGCTTCGCCATCTTCCTCTGCATCCACTGGTGCCACCCGTTGGAGCTCCTCACGCTGCAGCGCCGAGTCAAAGGTTCTTCCTCCTCGGGTCGCCGACGAACCACAACGACGTCGGCCACCTCTGCTGCTCCTAAGCCACTCGATGGGCCTCCTTGCGCCTGCTCGGTGAGCACCATCCCGTTTCCCCTTTCCCTCGTCGCCATAGTCGCCGTAGCACCGTTACATGCGAGCTTCGGCTCCGCAGTGCGCCGTGATCGGAGCTCTCCTCCCGCGCATGCTCGCACGCCGCCCGCGCACGCATAGTCTGTCCCGTTGCTACCGCACTGTTGTCTGTTGCTGCTGCAATGCTACTGCTGCTGGCTGTCGCTGCCGTAGGCTGTTGCTGCTGCCATACGCCGCAGCCGACGCCTCCACCGTTGGCTTCGCCTTTCCCCCGCAGCCTCACCCGTGCTCGCGCGCCACCGCGCCCAACGCCCGTCTCCGGTCGCCTCCGCTCAGGGCCGCCGCCCCCTCGGCCCCCTGCGCCGGCGCCCCGCTAGCCGCGCGACCTGCTCCTCCCCTTCGCCTCCCCTCTCACATGCCCTTGGCGCCGCCGTCGCTGGCAGCCCGGCGGCCTTCATCTGCGCGCCCGGGTTCGCCCCTACGGGCGCTCGACGCCCGTACCCGTAACCCACGCCCCCATAAGGCCTCTGGGCCGCTGACTACCGGGGCCCAGCGCCCTGCCCTTTAAAAAAAGGATAAAAAATATATGTTTTTAAAGTAATAATAATGATTAAATTGATTAATTGATTAGTTTAATCTAGTTTAATTAGGCTAATTACCTAGTTTAACTAATTACACTAGTTAGTTTATCAAATAGTCTATGACAAGGGCCCCCACCCCGTGTTGACCAGTCAAACGTTGACTGGTCAAATGGGACCCCCTGGCCCACCTGTCAGCCACTGGGTACAGTTCTGTGTACCCTGTGCTGGGTGCGTCTAGCATTTTAGCATTTAATTTTGAACTATTCATAATTTCAGAATATTGATAAAACTTTAGAAAGTCATAGAAAATAATCCGTAACTCGGATGAAAAAGTTTTCTACATGAAAGTTGCTCAGAATGACGAGACAAATCAGAACACATGGTACGTTCTTCCGCCACACGTCCCTAGCATAGCGAACATGCAACCTTTCCCCTTCGGTTCATCTGTGTGACAGACGTCCGGAACCGGGAAAACTTTCCCGGATGTTGTCCCCCTTTACCGGTATCGTGTAACTCCGCGTCAGAACACCTCTAGCATCGCTTATTGTCATGTTATGCATATGTTTGCGTGTATTTATTGTTTCTTCCCCCTCTTCTCTCCGGCAGACCCTGAGACCACTGCTGATGCCAGTATGATCGACTACGTCACCGACGACCCTCCTTCTTGTCTGAGCAACCAGGAAAGCCCCCCCTTTGATCATCCCGATATCGCCCATTCCATTCTCTCATGCTTGCATTAGATTTTGCTATTGTTATTGTTTGCTCCTATTCTGATGCATAGCCTGCTTTTGTAACCTGCTCATTGTACCTTACCTGCTTATCCTAAACTGCTTAGTATAGGTTGGTTAGTGATCCATCAGTGACCCTCAGTACTTGTCCTTGTTGCCCCTGCTTCATCATCAATGACTCGATCAGCGTGATTGACGAACAGAGCCCGACACCTCATGTCACATCACGCCCCTTTTGTTGCTCGACTCTGTAGAGCTACTATCGAGTGCCGAGGGTGATCCCTCATAACACACTCCTGATGATAATTCTATAGTGTACCTATTCGGTCGTGGTCATCGAGGGTGATTTCCTCTTGCACCATTCCCGATACGGCTTTGTTATTCAACACCTCAAGTGTGAACCTCGAGGGTGGTCCGTCTTATGTTAACCTTGATGATTACATTGAGTGGAATCCACCGGGTGTGATTCCTCGGGTTTTCCCCTTGATGTTTGGACACACGGTTACCTTGACTTTACTTGAGACCATTGATGAAGTCGGGTCGGCCTTGAGGGGTACCCGCGAGTTGATGTGAAAGTCGGGCGGGCCCATTGAGCACCCGCGGGTTTTCCATGTGGCACGGTCGGGCAGTCTGGGCCCTTGCCGTATGTCCACGACACGGGGCGACGGGGTCACATTAACGTGAGTCTCTGCTCATTTCCGCGAGCCCCCAATGCACTAAAAGGTTTGGGTATTTGTTCTGAGTTGGCCTCTGGCCTTTACGCGCTAACCACCACGCGAGAATAGTTATGGGCCTCGATGTCGTGGTATCAGCCGAAGCTTTGTCGGATGTCCAGCTCAGCATTGCGGCACGGCCTGGTCGGCGCCCCTGTGGAGGTGGCCTGGATCACCCTGCCCGCAATGATCCAGAGTGCAACGAGCGATGGTCCCAGACCCCGGAGTGCTTAGGATGTAGACCGGCAGGGACCTCTCTGCTGAGCTGAGGTAGGGCTGCAACGTGTTGATCTTCCGAGGCCGGGCATTGACCCCAGAAAGGTGTGTCCGCCCAGAGTGATCGAGCGTGTTGGGTAACATGGTGCACCCATGCAGGGAAGATATATATTCGAATACCATGTCCACGGTAATGGACGTTCAGACTTATATCCTGGTCTTATATAACTAGATATGGATACTTGAGATATGTGATGGATATGTGGCTCCGGGATTGCTTTCTCGCAGGGAGTCGAGGAAGGATCTCTGGGCGTTGGTTCTACAACATGTTTGTTAAATATTAAATTGCTATTCTTTACTCTTCTACATGCTGCAAGATGCTCGGAGCTGCTTGAATATGCTAGTCTTTGATAGGCTAGGCCTTCCCCTCTATTCTGGCATTCTGCAGTTCAGCCCACAGATACAAACCTTCCATTTGATACCAATGCATACTTAGTATAGATCTGATGCTTGCGAGTACTTTGGATGAGTACTCACGGTTGCTTTGCTACCCCCTTTTCCCCCTTCTTTCTTCCTTCCGGTTGATGCAACCAGATGATGCGTCCCTGGAGTCAGATGCCACCGCCGACGAATGCTACTACATGGAGACCGCCGACGACCAGGAGTAGTTAGGAGGTCCCATGCAGGAGGCCTTGCCTCTTCGATCGTTGTTTCTCTTGTGCTAGCCTTCTTAAGGCATCCTTGTTTAACTTATGTCTGTACTCAGATATTATTGCTTCTGCTGACTCTTGTGTATCGAGCTATGTATTCGAGCCCTCGAGGCCCCTGGCTTATAATATAAAGCTTGTATTATTTCAATTTGTGTCTAGAGTTGTGTTGTGATATCTTCCCATGAGTCCCTAATCTTGATCGTACACATTTGCCTGTATGATTAGTGTACGATTGAATCGGGGGTGTCACAAGTTGGTATCAGAGCCGACTGCTTGTAGGATCCCCCTTTCCAACTCCTTGGTTGAAGTTGAGTCTAGTCTTTGAAAAACTGTTTTACTAATATGGTTGTGTGGCTTACGGGCCCATGTCGCCATCGGGTGGTATTAGGATCTTTTACTCCTCGACCTTTACTCTGGGACTCTGATCGCTCTTCCATTCAGGTTAAATGATTTTGTTAACTAGGTTCTCGTAAATACTTTCTCCTAGAGAGCCCCACACTCCAGATGATTACTTGGTGCACCAGAAGATTCTGAAGATACTCTCCGAAGTTTTCTAGAGACCCTTGTGCCCTTCGCTGTTGCGATCCCTACCATCGATTAATCCTTATGGGTAACTACCTACATGTCGTTCCTACTTCTATCCCCAGGTGATCTTGTTATTACAAGATACCCCGAAATTCTCTCTTTTGTTCTGAGAATACCTTGTGCCTACCGCCTTGCAGTTCTTTGCCACTTGAATACCACTACGGATAATTACTCGCGCTTGCCGAGTATCCATTTGTCCACAGCTGTTCATTTGTTTCACAAAATTCATTGGAATACTATGCGATCTTTCCAAAATCCTCAGTAGCCTATTGCTCTTGTTCCTCCTTATCTTCTTGCATTATGGTTGCTTCCATATGTGTAACAATACTCATTAGCATCCTTTGTCACCGTAATTTCGAGCATTTGATTCGATATGTTTGTGAATGATCGCGATCATCAGTCCTAATTAGAATTTTTCCCTTGGCTCAGACGTCACTCCAGACATGAGCTGGCGTTCGACAAATCAAACCTTGATTGATTGCCGATCTATGTCTATTCTACTTAATTGTCTTTGATCAGAGCCTCTGCTTCTGATCCCCCGATTTGGTAATCATAATTCCGTTACATTGAGCTTTGATTTGGTCAGTTGTTTCTATAACCTAACCTCCTTGCATTCTTTCTTCTTCTGGTTGAGTACCGATACTCACATCAGATCCATTGTGGACCTCCAGGTCCTTTGTTAGGTTTTATCCGACAACATCCTTCATATTCAGTATCCTTGTGAGCCTTTCCTCGGATACACAATGCCTTTGGTAAATTGTATCCCCCGCTCTCGTCAACCATACTCTGCTTTCGGGCTTTTATCTACTCGTGAAGTTTGTGGTATATGTTCCTAAGATGTCCCTATTGGTTGAATCTATGTCTTCCCTAAATCTGTGTGAACCCGAAAACTGCTACGGCTCATACTCTACTGGTGTTATGCCAGATAAAATCTCAATACTACGACTTCGTCGAAAATGAGAAGTAAATGGAAGGTAAATGCATTGATGAAGTGGGAGTCGACCTTGAGCCTTTGTGTTCATGCCCATGGACCCGATGTAGATCTGAAAGCACAAGTGCTCCCTGGGTGATTTTGGTAATTAATGTCAACATATCTCTTGTTGGACTAACACTTTTACCTAGTATATTTCAGATGAGTTCAACAATGAAGTGGCATGGACTAGAGGATGTGGAACTCCTTCAAGATGCTAAGGAAAAATGATTGGCTCAAGCTCCAAGAACAAGACTCTACATTTTCTATTTTAGTGATCCAAGATCACATTGAGTCTATAGGAAAAGCCAATACTATCAAGAGGGGATGAGGTGTCGCTTAATGGCTTGCTTGCTCAAAGTGCTTAGTGATATGCTCCAAAGCCCTCAACTACCTTCTCACATCCACATATGACCTAAACCAAAAGTCAAAATCGGCCCCACCGATTCTTTCCATCCGGCGCCACCGAGTTCAGATGTCATAGCCACTGCCATAAACCCTAAGCAAATCGGTCTCACCGATAGGGATCTCGGTCTCACCGAGATGGGGTTGTAATCTGTCGTGGGAACGAACACCTATGGGGCAGGGCCCCTTTCGGTTCGGCGGGGGGCGGAGATCGCACGAAGAGCAGATCGAGGCGAAGCACACGAGCGATTTACCCAGCTTTGGAGCTCTCCGGAGAGATAATACTCCTACTGCTGCATGTCCGATTGTATTGAGTTCTTGCTCGGGAGCGTTGAGTGCTACAGTACACCCTAGCTGCTAACGAGACCTAGCGTGAGTGCTTTCTGGCTTCCGAACCCCCTTCTACGTTGCGCATGGGCCTCCTTTTATATGCTCAAGGGGTCACTGACAGGTGGCAACGCAGGCAAGGGTAAAAATGGAAAAGAGGTGCGGTTGGTACACCTACTTGTACAGTGCATCATACCTAACCCTGACGGCAGGGGACAAAGGCATTAAATGCCCGTCTGTGTCGCCCAAACAGTGCAGAAAAGTGACCGTCAGGGGCGCCACCGCTTGCCACGATGGCAATCTTGTCAGCGCCGCTTGCCACCTCGCACTGCTGGCTGCACAGCCTCTTGCCACGCGCGCCTGGAACGGTCCCAGGGCGACACGTTGGTGGATGTGCTGGAGCGTAGGTACAGCGTGGTAGCTTGCCGCGGCAAGCGCCTTGCCGCGGCCGTTGTCTTGTCGCGTCCGGAAGCTTGTCGCTCACCGGGCCTTGCCGGGACGCGAGGCGCGTCGCGGCAAGTTCCTTGAAATGCCTTGGTTGGCCTTCCCGGCAAGCTCCTCTTGCCGGGGTCTTGTCTCCTTGGCTTAAACACTTTGTTCTTGAATGGCTCCAAAGGAACCACGGAGGACCTTGGCGGTCACCCGGCAAGCCTTGCCGCGGGGTGCTGCAACCGCCTATGCACAAGTTCGGGATACTAGGGTACCCCTACTCTAGTACACCGACAGGAGCCCCCGGACCTGGGCCACACACGGTGCCGAGCGCTGTTGGGCCAGGCCCAAAACAGGGCACGGGCACGCGCGGCCTGGGTTACGCCGTATCTCACTCCGTATCCACCGCGCCCTTCCTTAACGGCACGCGTCGAATGCGGTGTCGTGGGAGAGATCGTGGGTGGTTTCTTTATTCGGAAAAAGCGTAACGTTCGCCTCCTCCCTCTTTATAAGCAGGGGAAACAGGGGTAGTTCCCCCATCTCGCCAGTTACTGTTCCAATCTCAGAAATCTCCGCCGCTCCCCCCTTCCTTCCCAGAGCAGAAAGAGAGCAGCGCTCCGCCCCCCATCGCCACCGGCGCCACCAACGCCGTCGATCTCCACCACCTCCGCCATGGCTCCAAAAGCCGGGAAGGCCGTGAAGTCGGCCGAGGCGCTGCGGCTCGAGGCGCTGCGAAAGGAGCGGGCAATCTTCCTCCCCGAGCTCGCCGCGAAGGAGCTGAGGGAGTACTACTACCTCTTCTGGTCGCCGGAGACGCGAGCGCATCCGCGCACGAAGGTACTCTCCGCCGCTGCTTCGGAACGGGCTCCAAATGGATATCCCTTCTTTGCGCTGTTCTTCTACTGCGGGCTCTGCCCGCCCTTCTCTGAATTCTTCTGCGATATCATGAACACCTACGGGTTCCACCTCCTTGACTTCACCCCCAATGCCGTTCTGACCATGGCAGTTTTCGCACATCTCTGCGGAAACTTTGTCGGAGTCCACCCAAACGTAGCTCTTTTCCGCCACTTCTTTATGCCCAGAGTTGAGAGAGGAGAGCCTCTATCCGGCGGGATCGCCTGGATCTCGAGGGCCAGCAAGAAGGAAGCTTATCTGGAGGAGACCCGCCTGGGAGTTCGGGGGCCCGACGGACATCATGAGGCTGCGCCCGGGCCTCAATTTCAACTTCACTGTCCTGGAACTGGACGCGATGCTCAAGGAACTGTTCAAGCACGACCGTCAACATCCCGAATGGTTCAGGTTGCCGAAGGGCGTCGTTCCGCTGTGCAACAATTCCTCGCTCGACCGCATCCGTGCAATGATGCCGCTGTGCGATTCGCATGGAATTGTCCCCACTAGGCAAGAGCCTGCAGATGACGTCGTGCAGGAGTTCTTTGACGGCTTGGTGGAGGTGGAGGTCCGCTCCGACGAACAGAAGAGCCTCACCCGCGACACCACTGATGCGGAGATGGAGCGCATCGCTACTAGGGCGGAAGAGGCGGCGGCAGCCGCTGCCGCGGGTGAGTTTGGATTCACCGTGGAGGAGGCAGAGGCAGCAGAGGTGGCAAGCCTTGCCGAGCGAGAGTGGCTTGCCGGCGAGGAAGAGCTTGCCGGGCCTGACGCCGAGTCGAGCGAGCCCACTGAGGGTGCGAGCAGCCCGCCATCTTCAGGCAGCTTGCCGCAATCGGAGCCTCCAACGCAGCCCCCAGCTCCACCAAGAAGGCGTCTCCGCAAGGCCGGGGACGTAGCAGGGTGGCAGGTGAGTCAACAGCCATTGCACCGCGCGACACGCTCCACCGCGACAAGCACTGTTGCCGCGGGAGCGCCTCACGCCGTTGCTGCAACTGGAGCGGGGTCCTCCCGGACCACCGCTTCTGCTCCCGCCGCTGCCCCCGCCAAGCGGTCAAGGGAACCCACTCCTCCGCCTCGTCGCACCGAAGGTGGGCCGGACTTCGACCTCTCCTCGCTCAGCTCCGACGAGGAAGAAGAAGAGTAACATTCTTTGCTGTACTTGTAGTTCTTCAATTCTTGCTGTTTTTGTCTTGTATCTGATTTGCTTTACTCTGAACTCATTCCTTTTTAGGACCTTGGCCCAGAGAGCGGCGAAGAGAGCCAAGGCTCCGGTGATTGTCGTCGAGGACGAGCCCACCGCGACAGCAGGGGGCGCGCCCGAGACTACCTTGTCGGACCCGGCAATCATTCTCCAAAGCAGCCCCCAGCGCAAGTATATGGTTTACTTCTCGCTGTTAGGCGCGCATGGGTGCTCTTTCTTTGCTGATATCTGACTGTTGGTTTGTGTAGGAGCAGAGCAGCCTCACTAGGAGCACCCGAAAGCCACCCCCGAGATGCTATCTGCTTCGACTACACCGCCAAGGGAGGATTCCCCGGCAAGGGAGCATTCTCCGGCAAGGGAGAAGTCTCTGGCATGGGACAGTTCTCCGGCAAGGGACGGTTCTCCGGCAAGGGACAGCACCGGCGACCCCCCGGTGGTGGAGCCCATGACTGCAGATCCCAATACAGGTAACCCTTCTTGCTTGAAAACTTCCCTTGGGTTCTTCTTCTTCTGATTTTCTTTTTGGACATTTGCTTGACTTTTCTCCCTTTTCCGGCCTTCAGATCCACCTTCCACGGACCCGATGGAGACCGAGGCCGCCGGCGAGGAGAACGCGCGCGGCAACACCGACGCCGCTGCCGCCACCGAAGAAGAGGCCGGCGCCGACGATCCTGCCGGCGAGGAGGCCGCCAGGGCTGCTGCCGCAGAAGCCGGCGAGGGGTCCGGCAATCGCACTGACGACCCTGAGGCCACAGGAGCGCAAGGCGCTTCGCCGACCGCCGATCCCTTCGCCGCCGCTGCCACCGAAGAAGAGGCCGGCGCCGACGATCCTGCCGGCGAGGAGGCCGCCAGGGCTGCTGCCGCAGAAGTCGGCGAGGGGTCCGGCAATCGCACTGACGACCCTGAGGCCGCAGGAGCGCAAGGCGCTTCGCCGACCGCCGATCCCTCCGCCGCTACCGCGGTGCCAGGCTCCGAGGAGCCCCAGCCCGGCGCCTACTTGAAGGCCGGCGATGGCGTCTTCATCAAGCTCCCCTGGGCGTCAAGCTCCAGGGCGCCGGTCGAAGGAGAAACTTTTGACGGAGAGATGCTCGCCTCCGCTGGGCTGACGCTAGTTGACGCGCCGAGCAGCAGCAGCGGCGAGTCTGAGGAGGAGCAGCTGCTCCGGAAGCTAGTGTCGCTCTACCGCGCCCGACAAGCCAAGGTGGAATCCCGGGAAGCGCTTGTCGCGCAGGCGGGAGTGGACATCGAGAAGCGCGCGGAGGAGCTCCGGAGTCACAACCAGGAAGCTCTCCGGTCCCTGGCAGAGGAGCGGGAGCAACTTGCCGAGGCGCGGAAAGCCTTCCTCCTCGAGAAGGCTGAAGCCGAACAGCAACTGCGGCTTGTCGCTGAGGAGCTGTTTGCACGGGAGGGCGAATTGGTGCAGCGGAAAGTCAATCTTGACAACCACGAGGAGGAGCTTGCCGCGCGCGAGCAAACATTTGGCGGGGCTCTCAAGGAAGCAAAGGACGTGGCCGCAGCTGCCGAGGCCGCCAAGAAGGAGCTGGAGACGAAGGTGGCGCAGCTAGAGGCCGATCTCAAGGCGAGGAGCGAAGAGCTTGCCGCGCTCAAGCACGAGCGTGAGAAGGACGCCTACGCTCATGGCGAGCTGCAGGGTCGTCTCATCGAGAAGGGCAAGGAGCTTAGCGCCGTCAAGGACTCCAACGCAGATCTTGAGTTGAAACTGGCTACTTTGACCGAGACGCTGGATGGCGCCAAGGAGCAGGAGGTGGCCTTGAAGGAGGAAATCAAGGCCAATGAAGCGCTGCTGACGAGGGCCGCCGAAACCCAGAACACTTTTAGGGAGACTGTGGAACTCTGGACAGAGGGTCTCGTGAACATCACCGCAGTCATCGACAGTGAGCTGGCGCAGCTGGGGATGGAGGATTTCGGGTACTCCTCCGATGAGAACCTCCAACCCAGCGCCAAGCTCACTCTGTTCTTCAAAGGCGTGGCGACGGCCCTCCAGCGACTCCGAGAGAAGATCCCAAAGCAGCCGGCCGACGAGTCACGCGCAATCTGCGCGGGAGTTCTTCAAAAGGTGTTGGTGAAGGTGGCCTTCCGCAACCCGGGCCTCAACCTCACCAACGTCCTCAAGAAGCTGCCGCCGGATGCTGATCTGGAAGTGCTCAAGACCCTTGTCGCACCCATTGTGGACAAGGTGAGCGAGATCAAGAGGGTTGAGGGCGGTCGCGTAGATTAGGCTACCCGTTTTCTCCTTTTCTTGTCGCTGCTGGTCATGTTACGGGAACAATCTATTAGAGCTGCGACAAGCTACCTTGTAATATAACTTTATTTTGGGTATCGATTGCTATGTTATTTCCTTTACTTGATCCCTCCCTTTGTATGTTTTTGCCCTACGCTTTTGGGGAACTTGCCGGTGCAGGCACCTTAGCCGCGAGCGCTGAGTGCGGGACGTCAGCAGCCTGCTGGCAGTGCCGCTACCGACAAGAAACCTTGTCGCAACTAGTCGCAGCTCACTTAAATTGTTGAGCGGACTCGAAAAAAAGTAAGGGCGCAACTAGCTACGAGTTGGTTCCTCCGCGCACAGGTTTTCCATACAAAGCATGGTCGTTCGAGGAAGATAACTTAAAATTTTTAAAACTAATTGCTCAAACTTTGACAACTTAGCTTTTTTGTCGTTTGCTTCCCGGTAAGGCGAAACTTTCTTGAACGACGCCTGGTCCACACCATTATCTTCTCCTTTCCCCCCGGCAAACTTGTGGGCGAGGGAACTTTCCCTTTCTTTGAGAAAAAGAAAGAAGAGAAAATAAAGATATGGAGCCTTATGGCTCGCTATTGCTTACCGGGGGTAGGTGCTGCACAAAGTGTCAGATAATGCATGCAACAAGTAGAAAGCATGAAATTGACAAGATGTGCGGAGCACATGAGCTTTATTTATGCACGGGGTCTGCGCCCGGCTTTGTACAAAGTATTACATGCAACAGCGGCAAGACTTGTACAAAAGGTGGTTGCCGGAACAGGTTCCGGCAATCGCGCCTTATGGGTAAAACTTATGAAGATGCTCAATGTTCCAGGAGTTGCTCACCGGAAAGCCATCTTCGGTCTCAAGGCGGACAGCGCCAGGCCTAGTGACTCATTTCACCCGGTAAGGGCCTTCCCACTTCGGCGTCAACTTGTTGGAATTCTCGGCGGAGTGAACGCGCCGAAGAACAAGGTCGCCTTCCTTGAGACTTCTGGCACTAACTTTGCGGCTATGGTAGCAGCGCAAAGCTTGCTGGTATCGAGCAGCTCGTACAGCAGCCTGAAGACGGTCTTCCTCAAGGAGCAGCGCGTCATCTTGTCGCAGCTGCTCTTGCTCAAGCTCATCATAAGCGAGCACTCGAGGCGATCCATATACGAGTCCCGTGGGGATAACTGCCTCTGCTCCATAGACGAGAGCGAAAGGTGTCTGGCCAGTGGCTCGATTTGGCGTCGTCCTGATCAACCAAAGAACCACCGGCAGCTCCTCAATCTAGTTCTTTCCGCACTTGCGCAGCCTGTCAAAAGTCCTGGTCTTGAGCCCGTGCAGCACTTCAGCATTTGCCCTCTCCGCTTGACCGTTACTTCTCGGGTGAGCAATAGAAGAGAAGCAGACCTTGGCGCCAAGATCTTGGACGTATTGCATGAAGGTGCGGCTCGTGAATTGTGTGCCGTTGTCAGTGATGATCCTGTTAGGGATCCCGAAACGGCAAACAACCGACCTGAAGAACTTGACTGCTGACTGTGCTGTCACCTTCCTCACTGCTTCCACTTCCGGCCACTTTGTGAACTTGTCGATTGCAACGTACAAGTACTCAAAGCCCCCGACAGCTCGAGGAAAGGGGCCGAGGATGTCGAGCCCCCAGACCGAAAATGGCCAGGATAAAGGGATCGTCTGGAGAGCTTGAACTGGCTGGTGTATCTGCTTGGAATGGAACTGGCACGCTTCACACTTGGTTACTTGTGTAGTTGCATCCTGGAGGGCTGTCGGCCAAAAGAAACCTTGCCGGAATGCTTTTCCGGCAAGTGCTCTTGCGCCAATGTGGTGACCACATATGCCTCCATGTATCTCCGCCAACAGCTCTTGTCCGTCTTCCCGAGGAATACACTTCAATTTCACACCGTTGAGCCTTCTTCTGTACAATGCGTTGTCGACAAACTGGTACATACTTGACTGCCGGGCTACTCTTTCCGCTTCTTCTTGCTCTTCGGGAAGTTCTCCTGTCTGAAGGAAACGGACAATCTGCTGTGCCCATGCTGGAGCTTGCGGCTCGACAACAAGGACTAAAGGCACATATGCTGCTGCGGGAACATCCGCTTCTATGGCGAGAACCTGCGGCTCAGCCGGAGCTTGACATTCCCCGGCAAGCTTGCCGGAGCAAAACTTGTCGGGAGCGTCTGCTTCAACGGAACAAACCCTAGGGCTTGCCGGAGCAGACTGCTCCTCAGCACCCTTGGTGTTGATCTTGGGGACCTTCTTGGCGGCGGCTTCGGGGAGCTCTGCCGGAAAATAGTCACCAGAGACCAACTTCCTCTTCTTGCTCTGTCCAGTCGATGGCGTTACAGACGGTTGAGTCAGTTTGAGCACAAAGATCCCTGGTTCCACAGGTAACTTTAGTGCAGCGCACTTTGACAGGCCATCATCAATGTCGTTCTGAGCTCTCGGAACATGTTCCATCTGTAGGCCGTCAAAGTGCTCTTCTAACTTCCTCACTTCATCAACGTAAGCTTCCATCAATGAACTTTGATAATTCTTGTTCACTTGGCAGATGACAAGCTGCGAGTCACCCCTGACAATGAGCTTCTTGATCCCAAGGTTTGCCGCGATCCTGAGACCGGCAAGCAAACCTTCATACTCTGCGGTATTGTTTGTTGCTTGCTCCTTGGGAAAGTGCATCTGGACTATGTACTTGAGGTGCTCTCCGGTGGGCGCGACAAGCAGCACGCCCGCACCGGCGCCTTCCAGCGAGAAGGCACCATCAAAGTACATGAGCCACTCTTTGCTTGCTTCCTTGACGGGGATGCTCGTTTCTGGAATTTCTTCATCTGGTATTGGCGTCCACTCTGCTATGAATTCTGCCAATGCTCGGCTCTGGATAGTTGAAGTGCTTTCAAACTTGAGGCCAAAGCTTGACAGTTCCAGTGCCCACTCGACAATCCTGCCTGTTGCTTCTGGATTCTGCAGTATCCTCTGCAGCGGAAAACGAGTGACAACTGTGATCTCATGTGCTTGGAAGTAATGGCGCAGCTTTCTCGAGGCCATGAGAAGGCCGAAAAGCAATTTCTGCACACCAGAGTACCTCGACCTAGCCCCCTGCAGGAGGGATCTGACAAAGTAAACTGGGCGCTGTACCATTTTCTTCTACATCTCCTCACGCGCCTGCGCAGATCCACCCTTGTCGGGACCAGAGCTTGTCGGCGAAGCCCCCTGCTTGTCGCTGGATGCATCTGCCGTGGTTGCTGGCTCATCATCCGCCTCCCTCTCCGCTACTAACGCAGCACTAACCACTTGATTGGTTGCCGCTATATACAGCAGCAACTTCTCTTGTGGTTTAGGTGCGACAAGTGTTGGAGTGGAGGACAGGTATCTCTTCAAGTCCTGCAGTGCAGCCTCCGCTTCCGGAGTCCATTTCATTGGACCTGCCTTTTTCAATATTTTGAAAAATGGCAGGGCGCGCTCAGCAGACTTAGAGATAAATCTGCTGAGAGCAGCCACGCAACCGGTAAGCCTTCGTACATCCTTGACACGCTTTGGTGCTTCGATCTGCTCAATGGCCTTGATCTTGTCGGGATTGGCTTGAATTCCCCGTTGAGACACGAAGAACCCGAGAAGCTTGCCGGAGGGGACTCCAAATACGCACTTCTCGGGGTTAAGCTTGAGGTTGATCTTGCGCAGATTTGCAAAGGTCTCGTCTAAATCTTGAATCAGAGTTGCCTTGTCCTTGCTCTTGACCACTATGTCATCCATGTATGCTTCTACATTTCTGTGTATTTGTGGTTCAAAAGCGTCATGGACTACCCTTGCAAATGTTGAACCAGCATTCTTTAATCCGAAAGGCATCCGTACAAAACAGTATGTGCCACATGGAGTGATGAATGCGGTCTTCTCCTCATCCTCTTCTGCCATGAAGATCTGATGGTATCCTGAATATGCGTCAAGAAATGAAAGCAAATCACATCCGGCCGTGGAGTCAACAATCTGGTCAATGCGTGGCAAGGGAAATTGGTCTTTGGTACAAGCTTTATTAACATCAGTAAAGTCGATACAAAGCCTCCATTTCCCGTTTGCCTTGCGCACGACTACAGGATTGGCCAACCACGTAGGATGGAGCACTCCTCTGACAAGGCCTGCTGCTTCCAACTTCTTGATTTCTTCTGCAATGAATTCTTGGCGCTCCACTGCTTGTTTCCTGACTTTCTGCTTGACGGGCCGCGCATGAGGACAAACGGCAAGATGGTGCTTGATTACTTTCCTGGGAACACCGGGGATGTCAGACGGTTGTCATGCAAACACGTCGACGTTCGCCCGCAGGAAAGCAACGAGCGCGCTTTCCTATTTAGGGTCGAGCGTGGCACTGATGGTGAAGGTACCACCAGTGCCGTCCTCCTTGGCGGACACCTTCTTGGTTTCTGGTGAAGCTGTCATCGTCTTCTTACACTTGCCGGTGGAGCTCGATGGTGCGTCCTCGACGGTAGCGCAACACTCCGAAGAGGTGCGCTTGACGGAGTGGGCATCAGAACTCTTGTCGGACTTGGTCTTCTTCTTCCCCCCGGGAGCTTCAGCGGCAAGTGTCTTGCGATCTGCTGCGGCTGCTGCATCCCAGTAGATCTTGTCGGCACAGATAAGAGCATCCTTCTTGTCGCCAGGGACAGAGATGACACTTATCGGGCCTGGCATCTTCAGCATGTTGTATGCATAGTGAGAGGCTGCCATGAATTTGGCGAGTGCTGGACGGCCGAGTATTCCATTGTAAGGCAATGGAAAGTCAGCAACGTCAAAAGTGACCCTCTCAGTCCTGAAGTTCAACTCGCTGCCAAATGTCACCGGCAACGTGATCTTCCCCTTTGGCTTGCTCCTTCCCGGATAGATTCTTTGGAATGTGCCGGTCTCTTCGAGCTCGCTGTCAGGGATCTGGAGTTTCTGGAGTACCGCGGAGGAGATCAGGTTCAAGATGGCCCCGCCGTCAACTAGCATCTTAGTGACCTTGAGGTTGCGGATAGTTGGTGAAACCAACATCGGCAAGCACCCGACCGCAGTTATGCGATCAGGGTGGTCCTCAATATCAAAGATGATAGGCGTGCTGGACCATTTCAGAGGCTTGCGTGACTCGACGGGTGGTTCTGCCGCATTGACTTCCCTCACCCACTGCTTGAGCTGGCGGTGTGAAGTATGCAGAGAAGCACCGCCATCAACGCACAAGACCTCTATATCTTTCTGGAACTCCTGCTCATCGGCCTCATCATCATCCATATCTTCATCTTCGTCGTCAACTTCATCCTTGTCGCGGCCGCGGGGAGGTCTGTCTCCTTGCCGCTGCTTGGCCTTGCCGCGGCGTCCTCCTCGACCGGGATGTTTCTTGCCGGATCCTCTAGTACCTTCTTAGGCCTTCTCCTTGTCGCGTCGCTCGTACTCTGCCTTTTGCTGCTCGACAAGCTGCTCAACCTTCTTGCAACTCTGGAGGTCATGGCCCTTGGTGTGGTGGATCTTGCAGTACTGCTTGCCGATGCCGTCCTGCTTGTCGGCGGCCGCCACAGCTTCGGCTTCCTTGGCGCCACCTCCATTGCCGGACTGCTCAACGACTTGCACATCTTTGCCCTTCTTCTTCCCGTCGTTCCACCGCCGGTTTTTCCTTGCCGGGGCAGCATCTTCGCTGTCAGATCCTCCTGCTCCTGTATTCTCTCCGGGGAGTTTCCTCCCTTCCTCAGCACGTGCACACTTGTCGGCCAGGCGGTATAGCTCACTGACGTCTCTGATCTTGCACATCGCCATCTCCTCCCGCATCCTGCGGTTTCGCACGTTCTGATGGAACGCGCTGATGACCGCGGCAGGGTGGACATCTGGGATGTTGCGCTGTACCTGGCTGAATCTCTGAATGTACTTGCGCAGAGGCTCTCCTTCCTTCTGGGCGAGCAGATGAAGATCGCTCTCTTGGCCATGAGGCTTGTGGCCGCCTGTAAAGGCGCCGACAAACTGATGGCATAGATTTGCCCAGAAGGATATGGAGTTATCCGGCAAGTGCATGAGCCAGGATCTGACATTGGGCTTGAGCACCAGCGGGAAGTAGTTGGCAAGGATCTTGTCGTCCCGCCCCCCAGCAGCTTGCACCGCGATGGTGTAGATGCTGAGGAACTCCGACGGATGCAACTTGCCGTCGTACTTCTCTGGTACATCTGGCTTGAAGTTCTTCGTGCTGGGCCACTGGACTTGCCGCAGGTCACGAGTGAACGCAGGGCAACCTACCGCGTACGGCAAGTCGCCTGGTTCTCCTGGCGCATGGATGTCGACAGCGGGCCCATCGCGTTGGTCGGATTGACGCCGCGCTTCTCTTCGGCGCTCGATGTGAGTACGAGCGTCTTCTTGCTGTTGTTCGTGAAGAACTTGGTGCTGATCGCGATGAGCTCGTGGATCTGATGACGCAGTGAAGTCGCTGTCGAGGTTGATCCGGCGAGTTGGCGATCTTGGCCTTCGGGGTGGAGAGTGCATGGTGGTTGCACCCCCACCGGTCTTGTCGCCATCGGCTCGCGCCTGGCAGTCTTGCCGCGGCTGCGATGTACTCGGCTGCCGTGGAGTGTCGCCGTTGGCGAAGCCGATGAGACTCTGAATGGTGGCCCTCCATTCGTCGATCTTGTCTGCCGTTGGAGGGTAATCCAGGAGTAGTTGAGCTCGGGCCAACGCTTTTGCTGGAGTCTTCGGTGGCGGAGGCGAACGGTGCGAGGAGCGGGATATGCTCGGACTTCCAACTGGGTTGGAAGGAGCAGTATCCCGTCCAGGCGACCGTGTCTTGCTCGTGCCAGCATGTTGGCGTGCATGCTGGTCTTGAGCACCCCGAGATCCACCAGCTCGATCTTGGTCCAACGAACGTATGGTACCGCGAGTACCATGACGCTGTTGGTCCCGCGCCTCCTGGGATGGGCGCGGTGCATGTACGGACGCCGAGGTCCGCGCAGCCTTGTCCTTGGACCTGGCAGCACCCTGAGCTCCCTCGTCGACGCCCGTTCTTCCGCCGGCGTCTACCCCACCACCTATCTACTCCGGTGGTGGTGGGTTCGACGCGGACGGAGCAGCCACCTCCGAAGCCTTCTTCTTCGGTGGCATGTCGATGAAGAAGATGAAGATCTAGCCCGTGTGAACACCGGATCAGGTTCACACAGCCTCGACGCCCACCACCTGGCGCGCCAAAGATGTCGTGGGAATGAACACCTATGGGGCAGGGCCCCTTTCGGTTCGGCGGGGGGCGGAGATCGCACGAAGAGCGGATCGAGGCGAAGCACACGAGCGATTTACCCAGCTTCGGAGCTCTCCGGAGAGATAATACTCCTACTGCTGCATGTCTGATTGTATTGGGTTCTTGCTCGGGAGCGTTGAGTGCTACAGTACACCCTAGCTGCTAACGAGACCGAGCGTGAGTGCTTTCTGGCTTCCGAACCCCCTTCTACGTTGTGCATGTGCCTCCTTTTATATGCTCAAGGGGTCACCGACAGGTGGCAACGCAGGCAAGGGTAAAAATGGAAAAGAGGTGCGGTTGGTACACCTACTTGTACAGTGCATCATACCTAACCCTGACGGCAGGGGACAAAGGCATTAAATGCCCGTCTGTGTCACCCAAACAGTGCAGAAAAGTGACCATCAGTGGCGCCACCGCTTGCCACGATGGCAATCTTGTCAGCGCCGCTTGCCACCTCGCACTGCTGGCTGCACAGCCTCTTGCCATGCGCGCCTGGAACGGTCCCAGGGCGACACATTGGTGGATGCGCTGGAGCGTAGGTACAGAGTGGTAGCTTGCCGCGGCAAGCGCCATGCCGCGATTGTTGTCTTGTCGCGTCCGGAAGCTTATCGCTCACCGGGCCTTGCCGGGACGCGAGGCGCGTCGCGGCAAGTTCCTTGAAATGCCTTGGTTGGCCTTCCCGGCAAGCTCCTCTTGCCGGTGTCTTGTCTCCTTGGCTTAAACACTTTGTTTTTGAATGGCTCCAAAGGAACCACAGAGGACCTTGGCGGTCACCCGGCAAGCCTTGCCGCGGGGTGCTGCGACCGCCCGTGCACAAGTTTGGGATACTAGGGTACCCCTACTCTAGTACACCGACATAATCTCTCTGTGTATGTCCATTACCCATATCGGTCTCACCGAGCTTGAGTAATCGGTACTACCGAGATTACAATGCAAACTCTCTATTTCTGTTCGTAACATTTCGGTCCAACCGAGATGAGCGAATCGGTCTCACCGAGTTTTCCTGACCAACTCTCTGGTTAGCTTATTACCAAAATCGGTCTCACCGAGTTTGTGTAATTGGTCTCACTAAGATTACGTTATGCCCTAACCCTAACCATATCGGTCCCACCGAAAATCCTAACGGTCACTAGATTTGCTGAATCGGTCCGACTGAGTTTCTCAATTCGGTCCCACCGAGATTGGCAAGTTGTGTGTAACAGTTAGATTTTGTGTGGAGGCTATATATACCCCTCCACCTCCCCTTCATTTGTGGAGAGAGCCATCAGAACATGCCTACACTTCCAGCATACACTTTCGGAGAGAGAACCACCTAACTTGTGTTGAGTCCAAGATATTCCATCCCTACCATATGAATCTTGATCTCTAGCCTTCCCCAAGTTGCTTTCCACTAAAGTCTTCTTTCCACCAAATCCAAATCCTGTGAGAGAGAGTTGAGTGTTGGGGAGACTATCATTTGAAGCACAAGAGCAAGGAGTTCATCATCAACACACCATTAGTTACTTCTTGGAGAGTGGTGTCTCCTATATTGGCTAGGTGTCACTTGGGAGCCTCCGACAAGATTGTGGAGTTGAATGAAGGAGTTTGTACGGGCAAGGAGATCGCCTACTTCGTGAAGATCTACCGCTAGTGAGGCAAGTCATTCGTGGGCGACGGCCATGGTGGGATAGACAAGGTTGCTTCTTCGTGGACCCTTCGTGGGTGGAGCCCTCCGTGGACTCGCGCAACCGTTACCCTTCGTGAGTTGAAGTCTCCATCAACGTGGATGTACGATAGAACCACCTATCGGAACCACGTCTCAAAAACATCCGTGTCTCCAATTGCGTTTGCACACTCCAATCCCATCCCTTTACATTCTTGCAAGTTGCATGCTTTACTTTCCGCTGCTCATATACTCTTTGCATGCTTGCTTGTTATGTATTGTGATTGTTAAACTTGTGCCAAAACTCCACTTAAACTTAAATAAGTTAAAAACTGCAACTTTTGGCACTTAGTGTCTAATCACCCCCCCTCTAGACACCTCTTCTCGATCCTTTCAAGATCCTATCATGGAAGCTCCTTGAAATAATAACTATTTCCTTGATATAATATCATCTGATATCCGTGAATTGGTCCTTTGCAACCATGGTTCCGACCATGATTGTTCTTCTTTGATTCCATTTCTCGCACAAGTTAAAGTACTTGTCTTCTGCAGATCTTTTGACATGTCCAACCTCTATCTTGTTCTACCTTCGAGTATTACCCTCTGGTATCTCGAGAATATCACGGAACTACATAACTTCTTATGAGTTCTTCATCAACTAGTATTTATCGTTGGTTCCAATTTTCCATGGGTTCTGAGTTGTTAGACACTCGAGAACACCGATAACTGATTCGAGTCTACACTTTTCTCTCCATTGTTCTGATTAAACTTTATTGTAACCTAACATATTTGAGCAGTGATAATTCCCTGCTTATGTATACCCCTCGGTGTACAAACTCTGTCAGTAAGACCTTGTTACTATTGTTGATGACATTCCTGTAGCCACCGATGGATGAGAACTTTGCCTATTGGTCCGCCTCGTCTTAACGAGCAGGAAAATGGTTCTCTTCGTTCCTCGCCCTTGGTACCAACATTGTTGCCAACATAACTGATAGGTTGTCCTCTGACCTGCCTTGCTATCATGACCGTACAAAATCTTAGCACCCTTCTTGCTTTTAACCCAAATGGTGGGCCCATAACCCACAGTTCCACAGGATCGAAACCTGACTCTCCTGTACAACCTTGACTCCGAAATATTCTTTGCACTTGGCTTCGTATGTAAATCATGAGCCACCTTCCTAGTGATCTATTCCGCTATCAGATGCAATACTTATTACCATTGCTCTGAACCCCTTTCACCCTCTATTTCAGGTAACGTATGGTTGCCTACCCGTTTGAAGCTTCTTATTGCTCCTCCTTACCTTGCTCTCGATGACTTTCTTGAATTTCAACTAGAGAGATGCCTCTATGCCACGTTCACCAAGATAGCCCCCAGGTACCTATCTTGTGTTCAGCTCTGTCCTTCCCGAGTCTTTCCCCTTACTCCACCCCTTAAATATCGGGACGAGATTTCTTGTAGTGGAGGAGAATTGTCACGCCAGGATAGTTAAGCTACAGTAATCCTCGGTTAATGGTCCATTGTCATCACATTACTGTTGATAATCCTCGCTTGATCCAGATTTTAATTCAAATTCAAGTTCAAATTAAAGTCCATTTTCAAATTTGTCAAACATGCAAACTAAAATGTCCAAGTGGTTGCTAATAATCATTTGGTAATATTGGTGGAGAAACCAAAATTTTATAGAATGTTTAAATGCTCTATAGTAAATAAAAGCAGAAAGAAAATAAGCTAAATAAAAGTAAAAAAGGAAACAGAAGACCCCCCTGGCTCCCCGTGGGCCTTGCCCACCTTGGCCAGCTGGCCCACCTAGCCCCCCACCGGTCGCTTAGTCCCCATGTTCCCCTGGCGCGGTCACAACAGGACGCGACGCCCCGCCGAACCACCTCATCGGCGCCGGCGAGGGGATAAGGCATGCGCCCTCCTCCTCTCAGCCTTGTCAGCTCAACTCCCCCCTGCGCAGATATTTCCCACGCCCCCTCTCTCCCTCGTCACTCTCCCTCGCGTCCAGATCCACCTTGTCGTGCGCCCGCATCGCCGGCCATCTCGTCCTACCGCGGCCACCATGCCCCCCACCGCCTAGGACCCTGTCCTCCGCTTTGCCGTCTTCCTCTATATCCACTGGTGCCACACGTTGGAGCTCCTCACGCTGCAGCACCGAGTCAAAGCTTCTTCCTCCTCGGGTCGCCGACGAACCACGACGATGTGGGCCACCTCTATTGCTCCTAAGCCACTCGACGGGCCTCCTTGCGCCTGCTCGGTGAGCACCACCCCGTTTCCCCTTTCCCTTGTCGCCGTACTCGCCATAACACCATTACATGCGAGCTTCGGCTCTGCAGTCCGCCGTGGCCGGAGCTCTCCTCCCGCGCATGCTCGCACGCCACCCACGCACGCGTAGTCCGTCCCGTTGCTACCGCACTGCTGTCTGTTGCTGCTGCACATGCTACTACTGCTGGCCGTCGCTGCCGTGGGTTGTTGCTGCTGCCATACGCCGCAGCCGACGCCTCCACCGCCGGCCTCGCCTTTCCCCGATAGCCTCACCCGTGCTCGCGCGCCACCGCCCCCAGCGCTCGTCTCCGGTCGCCTCCGCTCAGGGCCGCCGCCCCCTCGGCCCCCTGCGTCGGCGCCCCGCTGGCCGCGTGACTTGCTCCTCCCCTTCACCGCCCGCCCCCCTCACATGCCCTTGGTGCCGCCGTCGCCGGTAGCCCGGCAGCCATCATCCGCGTGCCCAGGTTCGCCCCTACGGGCGCCCGACGCCCGCACCCGTAACCCACGCCCCCATAAGGCCTCTAGGCCGTTGACTACCGGGGCCCAGCGCCCTGCCCTTTAAAAAAGGATAAAAAAATATATGTTTTTAAAATAAGAATAATGATTAAATTAATTAATTAATTAGTTTATCTAGTTTAATTAGGCTAATTACCTAGTTTAACTAATGATGCTAGTTAGTTAATCAAATAGTCTATGACAAGGGCCCCACCCCGTGTTGACCAGTCAAACGTTGACTAGTCAACTAGGACCCCCTGGCCCACCTGTCAACCACTGGGTATAGTTCTGTGTACCCTGTGCTGGGTGCATCTAGCATTTTAGCATTTAATTTTGAATTATTAATAATCTCAGAATATTGATAAAAATTTAGAAAATCATACAAAATAACACGTAACTCGGATGGAAAAGTTTTCTACATGAAAGTTGCTCAGAACGACGAGACGAATAGGAACACGCGGCCCGTTTGTTCGCCACACGTCCCTAGCATAGCAAACAAGCAACCTTTCCCCTCTGGTTCATTTGTCTGACAAACGTCCGGAACCGGGAAAACTTTCCCGGATGTTGTCCCCCTTTACCGGTAAATCGTGTAACCCTATGTCAGAACACCTCTAGCATCGCTTATTGTCATGCTATGCATATGTTTGCGTGTATTTACTGTTTCTTCCCCCTCTTCTCTCCGGTAGACCCTGAGACCGCTGTTGATGCCACTGTGATCGACTACGTCACCGACGATCCTCCTTCTTGTCTGAGCAACCAGGCAAGCCCCCCATTTGATCATCCCGATATCGCCCATTCCATTCTCTCATGCTTGCATTAGATTTTGCCATTGTTATTGTTTGCTCCTATTCTGATGCATAGCCTGCTTTTGTAACCTGCTCAGTGTACCTTACCTGCTTATCCTAAACTGCTTTGTATAGATTGGTTAGTGATCCATCAGTGACCCCTAGTACTTGTCCTTGTTGCCCCTGCTTCATCATCGACGACTCAATCAACGTGATCGATGACCAGAGCCCGACACCTCACATCACATCACGCCCCTTTTGTTCCTCGACTCTGTAGAGCTACTATCGAGTGCCGAGGGTGATCCCTCATAATGCACTCCTGATGATAATTCTGTAGTGTAGCTATTCGGTCATGGTCATCGAGGGTGATTTCCTCTTTCACCATTCCTGATACGGCTCTGTCGTTCAACACCTCAAGTGTGAACCTCGAGGGTGGTCCCTCTTATGTTCACCTTGATGATTACATTGAGTGGAATCCACCGGGGGTGATTCCTCGGGTTTTCCCCTTGATGTTTGGACACATGGTTACCTTGACTTTACTTGAGATCATTGATGAAGTCGGGTCGGCCCTGAGGGGTACCCGCGAGTTGATGTGAAAGTAGGGCGGGCCCGTTGAGCACCCGCGAGTTTTCCATGTGGCACGGCCGGGCAGTCTGGGCCCTTGACGTAAGTCCATGAGACGGGGCGATGGGGTCACATTATCGTGAGTCTCCGCTCGTTTCCGCGAGCCCCCAATGCACTAACAGGTTTGGGTATTTGTTCTGAGTTGGCCTCTGGCCTTTACGCACTAACCACCACGCGAGAATAGTTATGGGCCTCGATGTCGTGGTATCAGCCGAAGCTTTGTCAGACGTCCAGTTTAGCATTGCGGCACGGCCTGGTCGGTGCCCCAGTGGAGGCGGCCTGGATCGCCCTGCGCGCAACGATCCGGAGTGCAATGGGCGATGGGCCCAGACCCCGGAGTGCTTAGGATGTAGACCGCCGGGGACCTCTCTGCTGAGCCTAGGTAGGGCTGCGACATGTTGATCTTGCGATGCCGGGCATTTACCCCAGGAAGGTGTGTCCGGCCAGAGTGATCGAGCGTGTTGGGTAACGTGGTGCACCCCTGCAGGGAAGATATATATTCGAATACCGTGTCCACGGTAATGGAAGTTCAGACTTATATCCTGATCTTATATAACTAGAAATGGATACTTGAGATATGTGATGGATACGTGGCTTCAGGATTGCTTTCTCGCAGGGAGTCGAGGAAGGATCTCTGGGCGTTGGTTCTACAACATGTTTGTTAAATATTAAACTGCTATTCTTTACTCTTCTACATGCTTCAAGATGCTCGGAGCTGCTTGAAGATGCTAGTCTTTGATAGGCTAGGCCTTCCCCTCTATTCTGGCATTCTGCAGTTCAGTCCACAGATACAAACCTTCCATTTGATACCAATGCATACTTAGTATAGATTTGATGCTTGCGAGTACTTTGGATGAGTACTCACGGTTGCTTTGCTACCCCCTTTTCCCCCTTCTTTCTTCCTTCCGGTTAATGCAATCATATGATGCATCCCTGGAGCCAGATGCCACCGCCGACAGATACTACTACATGGAGACCGCCGATGACCAGGAGTAGTTAGGAGGTCCCAGGCAGGAGGCCTTACCTCTTCGATCGTTGTTGCTTTTGCGCTAGCCTTCTTAAGGCATCCTTGTTCAACTTATGTCTGTACTCATATATTGTTGCTTGCGCTGACTCTTGTGTATCGAGCTATGTATTCGAGCCCTCGAGGCCCGTGGCTTGTAATATAAAGCTTGTATTATTTCAATTTGTGTCTAGAGTTGTGTTGTGATATCTTCCCGTGAGTCCCTCATCTTGATCGTACACATTTGCGTGTATGATTAGTGTACGATTGAATCGGGGGCATCACAGCTTGACCCTGGGCTCCCACTTCCCGCCGCTGTTGGTGGCTGCGGCGGAGGAGTCCGGAAGGAAGATTTTTCCTTTCTTGGACGCCTTGGCCTCCCCATGTGTGGAGGCCTTCCTCTTATTTCTCCATTAGTAGGGGGGGGGGGGCAGATTTTCTCCTCCTTCGCCTCATCGTCTTCGGTGGAGGAGTGCGTCTCGGCGTCTTCGGACGTCACGTCTGAAGCACACTTGCGTCGGACACCATCTCTGGTCCCCTTGGCCGTCTTCTTGGCTTTCTTATCCGACACCTCATAAGGCGCCGGAAACAGCATCTTCGTTAGAAGAGGCGTTTCTGGATCTTCGGGTAGCGGAGCCGGACAGTTAATCTGCTCCGCTATTGTTACCCAGGCCTGAAAGATTGGCATGGAGGCTTAAGTTCCTCCCGCAGATATGCCGGTAAAAGGTATACCTTGCAAACATAAAAGAACTTACCGGATTAGCCCGGGGTTTTGTGCTAAGCCCGTGATCTTCGATCGTGGGCGGTGGTACCTCGCTAGCCTTAAAGAGCACCTTCTAGATGTCTTCGTGTGTCGTACCAAAGAGCTCCAGCAGCGTCTGGTGCTTGGCCGGATTGAACTCCCACAAATTACAAGTCCGACTCTGGCACGGAAGAATCCGGCGGAAGAGCATAACCTGGACCACATTGACAAGCTTGATTTTCTTGCTTATCATTTTCTGGACACATGTCTGGAGCCCGGTCAATTCTTTCGCTAAGCCCCAGGTTAAACCCTTCTCTTGCCAGGAGGTGACCCGCATGGGGACTCCGGATCGGAATTCGGGGGTTGCTGCCTAGTTGGAGCCGCGTGGCTCGGTGATGTAGAACCACCCTGATTGCCACCCCTTTACAGTCTCCACAAAGGAGCCTTCAGGCCAGGTGACATTGGGCATCTTGCCCACCATGGTGCCTCCGCACTCCGCTTGTTGGCCGCTCACCACCTTTGGCTTCACATTGAAGGTCTTCAACCATAGGCCGAAGTGAGGTGGAATGCGGAGGAAGGCCTCACACACAACAATAAATGTCGAGATGTTGAGGATGGAGTTGGCGGCCAAGTCATGGAAGTCCAGCCCGTAGTAGAGCATCAGTCCATGGACAAACGGGTGGAGGGGAATCCCAGCCCGGAGCCGAAGTGGGAGAGAAACACCACCCTTTCTTGGGGCTCCAGGGTAGGGACGATCTGCCCCTTGGCCGGAAGCCGATGAGCGACGTCTTTGGACAAGTACCCGACCTCCCGGAGCTTCTTGATGTCCTCCTTGAAAGAGGAGGCCATCCACTTGCCTCCGGCTCCAGATCCGGACATGATTGGAGTGTGTTTTCGGGCGAAGAAGGTGATGGCTTGGGCGTTGGAGCTCAAGAATGAATGGGCAGAGGAAGGAGAAGGCGTTGGTGAACCAGGATGAATCCTTATCCCCTTATAAAGACAGTCAAGGTCGTGCGCCTCCCCCCTCGCCTTAAAATCCGCCTATTCCCCAAGCAGCATGCAGATGGCACGGTTGAGTTACCCATGCCCGTATTGATGAGAATCCCGTGATAAGGGGACACGATCTTTGCTTTAACAAGACATGCCAATGAAACCGCGCCTCGAAATACGGAGGGGCAGGATAAAAACGGTTTGAATAAAGACTGGGCTGTGGCGTGATGTCACATGTTGAGTTGTCAGCAGATTGGACTCGTGGGATATTATACTCTCTACAGTGGTATGTGGAATTTGTTTTGCAAAGCCGAACAAAATCTACTTTGGAGTATTCGGAGAAGGAACCCGCCTTGCAATGCCAAAGACAATCTGTGCGCCGGACTCATCGTCATTGAAGCCTGGTTCAGGGGCTACTGAGGGAATCCTGGATTAAGGGGTCCTGGGACAGCCGGATTATATCATGTGCCAGACTGTTGGGCTATGAAGATACAAGATAGAAGACTTCGTCACGTGGAAGGCAAGCTTGCCGATTCGGATATGAAGATTCCTTTCTCTGTAACCGACTCTGTGTAACCCTAGCCCCCTCCGTGTCTATATAAATTGGAGGGTTTAGTCCGTAGGACAAGAACAATCATAATCATAGGCTAGCTTCTAGGGTTTAGACTCTACGATGTTGTGGTAGATCAACTCTTGTAATACTCATATCATCAAGATCCATCAAGCAGGAAGTAGGGTATTACCTCCATCAAGAGGGCCCGAACCTGGGTAAACATTTTGTCCCCTGCCTCCTATTACCATTAGCCTTAGACGCACAGTTTGGGAACCCCTACCCAAGATCCGCCAGTTTTGACACCGACAAGCGCCGCCTGCGCTACTTCTCGGTGTAGGCGACTACTCCGCGTTCAAACGACATGATGACCATACGTTCGTCCGTATTTCACCCAAATTAATGCCATGCGGTTGCCGAGGCGGCTACTCTGGCGCCACCCGTCCGTCCCTTTGCCACCCACCATTTCTATATAAATTGCTGGCCCGGCCATAGCTGCAGTCATCCGCCTCCGATCCTTTCTCCTCTCCACACCACTCCCAGCATGACTTCTCGCGCTCCAAAGCTCTCTGGGACGGGCTGACGACATACCAGAAGAAGGAGATGACCGCCATTGCTTCCGGCTGGCTGACCGATAGGTGATACGTCTCCAACATATCTACAATTTTAAATTGTTCCATGTTGTTATATTATCATTCTTGGATGTTTTAGAATCATTTTATAGTCATTTTATATCATTTTTTGGTACTAACCTATTGACGTAGTGCCCAGTGCCAATTGCTGTTTTCTGCATGTTTTTTACATCGCAGGAAATCAATATCAAATGGAGTCCAAACGCAACGAAACTCCTGGAGGTTTTTTTTGGGCTAGAAGAAATCCAATGGGCCAAGAAAGCACCTGGGGGCTGCTCGAGGGGAGCAGCACCCACCAGGGCGCGCCAGGAGGCCCAGGCGCGCCCAGGTGGGTGCTGCCCACTTCGGGTGCCCCTAAACCGCCTCTTCGCTCTATAAATACAACAATATTCTAGAAACCCTAGGGGAATCAACGAAATATTGATCTAGCCGCCGCAGAGTCCAGAACCACCAGATCCAATCTAGACACCGTCATGGAGGGGTTCACAACTTCCATTGGTGCCTCTCCAATGATGCATGAGTAGTTCTTTGTAGACCTACGGGTCCATACTTAGTAGCTAGATGGCTTCCTCTCTCTCTCTCTCTCTCTTGATTATCAATACAATGGTCTCTTGGAGATCCATATGATGTAAGTCTTTTTGCGATGTGTTTGTTGGGATCCGATGAACTTTGAGTTTATGATCAGATCTATGTTTTTATCCAAGAAAGTTATTTGAGTCTTCTTTGATTTCTTATATGCATGAATGCTTATAGCCTTGTATTTCTTCTCTGATATTTGGGTTTTGCTTGGCCAACTTGATCTATTTATCTTGCAATGGGAAGAGGTGCTTTGTAGTGGGTTTGATCTTACGGTGCTTGATCCCAGTGACAGAAGGGGAACCGACACGTATGAAACTTTTCTACTAAGGATAACAAGATGAAATCTATATCTCCGCAATAGATAAATGGATCTCGTCTACATCATGTCATCATTTTTATTGCATTACTCCATTTTCTCATGAACTTAATACACTAGATGCATGCTGGATAGCGGACGATGTGTGGAGTAATAGTAGTAGATGCAGGCAGGAGTCGGTCTACTAATCTTGGATGTGATGCCTATATAATGATCATTGCCTGGATGTCATCATGATTGTTTGAAGTTCTATCAATTGCCCAACAGTAATTGTTTTCCCACTGTTTGATATTTTTCTCGAGAGAAACCACTAGTGAAACCTATGGCCCCCGGGTCTCTTTTCATCATATTTGCCTTTGCGATCTATTTTCTCTTGCATTTATTTTCAGATCTATTAAACCAAAAATACAAAAATACCTTGCTGCAATTTATTTGTTCCGTGATCTATTTATCCTATCAACCACTTTTACCTCACGTTATTTGCCTATCTTGAGGCCATACCCGAAAGGGATTGACAACCCCTTTAACACGTCGGGTTGCGAGTGTTTGTTATTTGTGTGCAGGTGTTGTTTACGTGGTGTGAGGAGGTTCTTCTACTGGTTCGATAACCTTGGTCTCATCACTGAGGGAAATACCTATCGTCGCTATACTCCATCATCCCTTCCTCTTTGGGGAAATACCAACGTAGTTCTAGCATACATCAAAAGGAATTTCTGGCGCCGTTGCCGGGGAGGATTTTCAACTTCAACCAGGTTCCTACTCACAAATCTCATCTCCTCGCATTTTACATTATTTGCCATTTGCCTCTCGTTTTCCTCTCCCCCACTTCACAAAATTTGTCGTTTTATTCGCCCTCTTTTCCGTTCGCCGTTTTCTCATCAGATCTTTTTTGAGTGCAATCTTGTTGCGTAGTCATCATGACTCAAGAGAACACCAAGTTGTGTGATTTCTCAAATACCAACAATAATGATTTTATTAGCACTCCGATTGCTCCTCCCGCCACTAGTGCAGAGTCTTGTGATATTAATACTGCTTTGCTGGATCTTGTCATGAAAGATCAATTTGTCGGTAGTCCTAATGAGGATGCCGCATCCCACCTTAACACATTTGTGGAATTATGCGATATGCAAAAGAACAAAGATGTGGACAATGATGCTGTGAAGTTGAAATTGTTTTAGTTTTCTTTGCGAGATCGTGCAAAAATTTGGTTTTCTTCTTTGCCTCGCAATAGTATCGATTCTTGGAACAAGTGCAAAGGTGCTTTTATCACTAAGTATTTTCTGCCCGCAAAAATTATTTCCCTCACAACCCAGATCATGAATTTCAAGCAACTTGAACATGAACATGTTGCACAATCTTGGGAAATGATGAAATTGATGCTAAGGAATTGCCCAACTCATGGGTTTAATCTTTGGATGATCATACAAAAAATTTATGCGGGATTGAATTTTGTTTCTCATAATCTTTTAGATTCCGCTGTGGGGGGTACTTTTATGGAAATTACTTTGGGTGAAGCTACTAAAATGCTAGACAATATTATGGCAAATTACTCACATTGGCATACCGAAAGAGCTCCTACTAGTAAAAAAGTAAATTCGGTAGAAGAAATAAATTCTTTGAGTGAAAATGTTGATGCTCTCATGAAGTTGGTTGCTAATAAAAGTGCTTCTATTGATTTTAATGATGTGCCTTTGTCTACTTTGATTGAGAAAAATAGTGATGCCATAGATGTGAATTTTGTCTCGCGAAATAATTTCAACAACAATGCTTATAGAGGTAATTTTAATCCTAGGCCTTTTCCTAGTAATTCCTCTAATGATTATGGTAATCCCACCTACAATAATAATAGAAACACCTCTGATCTTGAGAACAATATTAAAGAATTTATCAATATGCAAAAGGGTTTGAACACTTCGATAGAAGAAAAGTTGACTAAAATTGATGATTTTTCTAGAAGTGTTGATAGAATTACTCATGATGTAGAAACTCTCAAGGTGAAAATTTTTGTGCCTAAAGTTGAAGAATCAATTGAATTCTATGGATGAAAGTAAGAAAAGAATCGCTATGCTTATAGCTAAAAGAGAATTTTTAGAAAAAGCGTTTTCTAGCGATTACTATCATAAAAGTGATGAAGATCTTAAAGTGATTGGTGTTTCTTCTATTGATACTTTGTTTAGTAAAGTTAAGATTGATGAAAAAGGGACTCGAGAAGAGTCAACTTAGTTATAAGGCGTCCCTATGATTCGAAGGGTGAAAATCTTGTTGATTTTTTTTTGTAAAAGTGGGTTTGAAGAGGTCAAGACTTTAACTAGTGATGTGCCCACTATTTTGGATTACAAAGACTTTAATTATGATAGTTGCTCTTTGATTGATTGTATTTCTTTGTTGCAGTCCATGATAAATTCACACCATGCTTATGAACAAAATAAAGCATTTACTAAACATATTGTTGATGCCATGATGAAAGCTTTTGAAGAAAAGTTGGAACTAGAAGTTTCAATTCCTAGAAAATTGCATGATGAAGGGTGATACGTCTCCAACGTATCTATAATTTTTGATTGTTCCATGCTATTATATTACCTTTTTTTGGATGTTTATGGGCTTTACTAAACACTTTTATATCATTTTTGGGACTAACCTATTAACCAGAGGCCCAGCCCAAATTGTTGTTTTTTTGCCTATTTCAGTGTTTCGCAGAAAAGGAATATCAAACAGAGTCCAAATGGAATGACACCTTCAGGAGAGTTATTTTTGGAACAAACGCAATCCAGGAGACTTGGAGTGGACGTCAAGCAACAAACGAGGAAGCCACGAGGCAGGGAGGCGCGCCCAAGGGGGGTGGGCGCGCCCCCACCCTCGTGGGCCCCTCGTGGCTCCCCTGGCCGACTTCTTTCGCCTATATATATCTACATACCCCGAAAACATCCAGGAGCACCACAAAACCCTATTTCCACCGCCGCAACCTTCTGTACCCGTGAGATCCCATCTTGGAACCTTTTCCGGCGTTCCGTCGGAGGGGGAATCGATCACGGAGGGCCTCTACATCATCTCCAAGGCCTCTCCTATGAGTTGTGAGTAGTTTACCATAGACCTTAGGGTCCATATTTATTAGCTAGATGGCTTCTTCTCTCTCTTTGAATCTCAATACTATGTTCTCCTCGATCTTCTTGGAGATCTATTCGATGTAACTCTTTTTGCGGTGTGTTTGTCGAGATCCGATGAATTGTGGGTTTATGATAAAGTTTATATATGAGAAATATTTGAATCTCCTCTGAATTCTTTTATGTATGATTGGTTATCTTTGCAAGTCTCTTCGAATTATCAGTTTGATTTGGCCTACTAGATTTGATCTTTCTTGCATTGGGAGAAGTGCTTAGCTTTGGGTTCAATCTTGCGGTGTCCTTTCCCAGTGACAGCAAGGGCAGCAAGGCACGTATTGTATTGTTGCCATCGAGGATAAAAAGATGGGGTTTATATCATATTGCTTGAATTTATCCCTCTACATCATGTCATCTTGCTTAATGTGTTACTATGTTCTTATGAACTTAATACTCTAGATGCATGCTAGATAGCGGTCAATGTGTGGAGTAATAGTAGTAGATGCAGAATCGTTTCGATCTACTTGTCGCGGACGTGATGCCTATATACATGATCATGCCTAGATATTCTCATAACTATGCATTTTTCTATCAATGGCTCGACAATAATTTGTTCACCCACCGTAATACTTATGCTATCTTGAGAGAAGCCACTAGTGAAACCTATGGCCCCCGGGTCTATTTTCCATCATATAAGTTTCCGATCTACTTTATTTTGCAATCTTTACTTTCCAATCTATATCATAAAAATACCAAAAATATTTATCTTATTATTATCTCTATTAGATCTCACTTTCGCAAGTGGCTGTGAAGGGATTGACAACCCCTTTATCGCATTGGTTGCGAGGTTCTTGTTTGTTTGTGTAGGTACGAGGGACTTGCGTGTAGCCTCCTACTGGATTGATACCTTGGTTCTCAAAAACTGAGTGAAATACTTACTCTACTTTGCTGCATCACCCTTTCCTCTTCAAGGGAAAACCAACGCGGTGCTCAAGAGGTAGCAAAGGGGAACCTACTATCAAATTCAAGATTAAAAATTATGAGTGTTTTGCTTTATGTGACTTGGGTGCTAGTCTTACCGATATCGAAGAATGCTCTTTAAATGTGCACTTAGAAAATTCTACTATTAAAAAGCCTATGGGAAGAATTAATGATGTTCTTATTCTTGCAAATAGGAATTATGTGCCCATAGATTTTATTGTTCTCGATATTGATTGCAATCCGTCTTGTCCAATTATTCTTGGTAGACCGTTTTTGCGTACTATTGGTGCCGTGATTGATATGAAAGAGGGCAATATTAAATTGAAATTTACACTAAGGAAGGGAATGGAACACTTCCCTAGAACAATAATCAGGCCACCATATGAATCAATCATGGGGGCATCTTATGGATCTAGAACCAAAGATGACAAAACTTAGATCCTACGTGTTATGCCTAGCTAGGGGCGTAAAACTATAGCGCTTGTTGGGAGGCAACCCAATGAATAAAATTTATTTTTGCTTTTTGCTTTCGGTTCTTGAGTGTTAGCACAATTATGCTACTGTTATGATTGTGTTGTGTTTTATTTAGTGTTTGAGCCAAGTAAGACCTTTGAGAAGACTTGGGTGAAAGTTTATTTGATCTTGCTGAAAAACAGAAACTTTTGCGCTCACGAGATTATTTGTCATTTTTATAGAAGAGTGATTTTAAGTTGATTATTTTTCCAGAGGATTAATAGACAAATTCATCATGTCCACCAATTTATTTCATAATTATTGTAGTTACATAAGTATTCGAAATATTTAGATTGCTACAGACTATTCTGTTTTTAATAGATTCTGTTTTTCTTTGCGTTTTGTGCTTGTTTCGATGATTCTATGGTTTTCTTTTATGATTTTTTCATAGAAAAGGTGGAATACAGTAGATATAATGCGAGAAAAAAATAAGAATAGGTTTACTACAGTACTTATACTAGTGGTTTGGTTTCTTATACTAACGGATCTCACAAAGGTTTTGTTTGAGTTTTGTGTGATTGAAGTTTTCAAGTTTTGGGTTATCTTACGATGGATGAAGGAATAAGTATAAGCAAAAGGCTAAGCTTGGGGATGCCCGAGGCACCCCAAGATAATATTCAAAGAAGTGGCAAGCAACTAAGCTTGGGGATGTCCCCGAGTGGCATCCCCGCTTTCTTCTAACAACCATCGGTATTTTACTTGAAACTATATTTTATTCGTCACATGATATGAGTTTTGCTTGGAGCGTCTTGTATGATATGAGTCTTTGCTTGTTTTGCCTTGTGTTCTAAGTCTTGAATCCTTTTTGGACACACCCTTTTGAGAGAGCCAAAAATTACGCTATGCTTGATCCTATGCTTCACTTAAATTTTTAGAGGCATGGACTTGCTCTAGTACTTCACTTATATCTTTTTGAGAACGGTGTACTTTGTTAATTTTGAAGAAATGCTCTCATGCTTCACTTAGATTTATTTGCGAGTTAAGAAATTCTCTCTTGCTTCACTTATATTATTTTGAGAGAAAGAAAAAAAATTATGCTCATGATCTTCACTTAAATTTGTTTGAGCTTATCAAAAGCAACATATGAAAATAGTCCCAAAGTGATAGATATCCAAGGAGGATATAATAAAAACTTTCATGAAGATGATTGAAAAAAATAAACTTGATTCTTAGTAATAGTTTTGAGATATGACGATATGATATGTGAGTCATGTTGATGAGTAATTGGGCTTTAGTAAGAATATTGATGTTAAGGTTTGTGATTCCCTATGCAAGCATGAAAATCAATAGTTATGCAATGAAATTTACATCCTACTTATGGTGCATTATTTGGTGTTACTTATGCTTAATGCTTGGGTACGAGATTTTTCGCTTTTTGGTTGGTCGCTTCTCAATCTTTTTGCTAGCCTACATTTTGCACTAAGTATGATCACTACTTGTGCATCCAAAACCCTTTAAACCAGTTTTGCCTTATGAGTCCACTATACCTACCTATATGTGGTATTTCCATGTCGTTCTAAGCAAATTTGCATGTGCCATCTCTAATGTTCAAAATAATTCCTCTTTTGTGTGCTCTACTACTCGCGAGGCGGTAAAGGGTAGCCAATATTTTCCATGCTAGATGTGTTATTCTCACGATGAGTGTTTATTCACTTGTCATTGCACGAGAGTACGGCAAAGGTACTAGGGATGCCCAGTCCTGAAATGAATAAATGAATTTAATTTATGTTGTCAAATAATAAATTCCTTGGAAAGTCTTGGTATGGAGGGTACCCGTGGATACGGTTAGCCATGGAAAGTGAAAGTTATGGTGGAAAAAGGAATAAAATTTATTTTCTGTTTGGGAACCGCCTATGATGTATCTAGTATGGAAAGTGTTGGGATGCTCCAAGTCGTTTTCATTGGTAGGAAAAGTATGACTCTCAAAAATATTTTTATCTCTCAATTTAAACTTTGAGCTCTGGCACCTCTACAAATCACTACTTCCCTCTGTGAAGGGCCTTTCTTTTACTTCTGCAATTTTTATTTTGAATTTGAGTCTCCATCTTCTCTTATAAAGCACAAACTAAGGGGCACTATGATCGTATTTGAGCATTGGGTGTAGCTAATATTCAAGTGTGCTTCATGAATGGATCAATGATTGAGCATGATGGGCTAGGGATAACTTGCCTTAGTGTTGATATTTTGAAAGACATGGTTGCTTGTTGGTATGCTTGAGTATTATAGTCTTCATGTCAAAACTAGACTATTGCTTTGAATCATATAAAAGTCCATATGTCCATGCTATAAAGAAAAGAAATATGATGAACATGTTAGGCAGCATTCCACATCAAAAATTCTGTTTTTATCATTTACCTACTCGAGGACGAGCAGGAATTAAGCTTGGGGATGCTGACATGTCTCCAACGTATCTATAATTTTTGATTGTTCCATGCTGTTATATTATCATTCTTGCGTGTTTTACAATCATTTTATAGTCATTTTACAATAATTTTTTGGTACTAACCTATTGACATAGTGCCCAGTGCCAGTTGCTGTTTTCTGCATGTTTTTTACATTGTAGGAAATCAATATCAAACGGAGTCCAAACGCAACGAAACTCATGGAGGATTTTTTTTGGGGCTAGAAGAAAGCCAATGGGCCAAGGAAGCACCTGGGGGGCTGCTCGAGGGGAGCAGCACCCACCAGGGTGCGCTAGGAGGCCCAGGCGCGCCCAGGTTGGTGCTGCCCACCTCGGGTGCCCCCTGAACCACCTCTTCACTCTATAAATACCACAATATTCCAGAAACCCTAGGGGAGTCAACGAAATATTGATCCAGCCGCCGCAGAGTCCAGAACCACGAGATCCAATCTAGACACCATCATGGAGGGGTTCACCACTTCCATTGGTGCCTCTCCTATGATGCGGGAGTAGTTCTTTGTAGACCTACGGGTCCGTAGTTAGTAGCTAGATGGCTTCCTCTCTCTCTTGATTATAGATACAATGGTCTCTTGGAGATCCATATGATGTAAGTTTTTTTTGTGGTGTGTTTGTTGGGATCCGATGAACTTTGAGTTTATGATCAGATTTATGTTTTTATCCAAGAAAGTTATTTGAGTCTTATTTGATCTCTTATATGCATGATTGCTTATAGCCTCGTATTTCTTCTCTAATATTTTGGTTTTGTTTGGCCAACCTGATCTATTTATCTTGCAATGGGAAGAGGTGCTTTGTAGTGGGTTCGATCTTACAGTGCTTGATCTCAGTGACAGAAGGGGAACCGACACGTATGTATTGTTGCTACTAAGGGTAACAAGATGAGATCTATATCTCCGCAATAGATAAACGGATCTCGTCTACATCATGTCATCATTCTTATTGCATTACTCCGTTTTCTCATGAACTTAATACACTAGATGCATGCTGGATAGCGGTCGATGTGTGGAGTAATAGTAGTAGATGCAGGCAAGAGTTGATCTACTAATCTTGGACGTGATGCCTATATAATGATAATTGCCTGGATATCATCATGATTATATGAAGTTCTATCAATTGCCCAACAGTAATTGTTTTCCCACCGTTTGCTATTTTTCTCGAGAGAAACCACTAGTGAAACCTATGGCCCCCGGGTCACTTTTCATCATATTTGCCTTTGCGATCTATTCTCTCTTGCATTTATTTTCAGATCTATTAAACCAAAAATACAAAAATACCTTGCTACAATTTATTTGTTCTGCGATCTATTTATCCTATCTACCACTGATGTCCCACAAGTGTTGGGGATCTATCGTAGTCCTTTCGATAAGTAAGAGTGTCGAACCCAACGAGGAGCAGAAGGAAATGACAAGCGGTTTTCAGTAAGGTATTCTCTGCAGGCACTGAAATTATCGGTAGATAGTTTTTTGATAAGGTAATTTGTAACGGGTAACAAGTAACAAAAGTAAATAAGATGCAGCAAGGTGGCCCAATGCTTTTTGTAGCAAAGGACAAGCCTGGACAAACTCTTATATAGAGAAAAGCGCTCCCGAGGACACATGGGAATTATAGTCAAGCTAGTTTTCATCACGCTCATATGATTCGCGTTGGCTACTTTGATAATTTGGTATGTGGGTGGACCGGTGCTTGCGTACTGCCTTTTCTTGGACAAGCATCCCACTTATGATTAACCCCTATTGCAAGCATCTGCAGCTACAAAAGAAGTATTAAGGTAAACCTAACCATAGCATGAAACATATGGATCCAAATCAGCCCCTTACGAAGCAACTCATAAACTAGGGTTTAAGCTTCTGTCACTCTAGCAACCCATCATCTACTTATTACTTTCCAATGCCTTCCTCTAGGCCCAAACAATGGTGAAGTGTCATGTAGTCTACGTTCACATAACACCACTAGAGGAGAGACAACATACATCTCATCAAAATATCGAACGAATACCAAATTCACATGACTACTTATAACAAGACTTCTCCCATGTCCCCAGGAACAAACGTAACTACTCACAAATCATATTCATGTTAATAATTAGAGGGGTATTAATATGTACATAGGATCTGAACATATGATCTTCCACCGAATAAACCAACTAGCATCAACTACGAGGAGTAATCAACACTACTAGCAACCCACAGGTACCAATCTGAGGTTTTGAGACAAAGATCGGATACAAGAGATGAACTAGGGTTTGAGAGGAGATGGTGCTGGTGAAGGTGTTGATGGAGATTGACCCCCTCCCGATGAGAGGATCAATGGTGATGACGATGGTGACGATTTCCCCCTCCCGGAGGGATGTTTCCCTGGCAGAACAACTCCGCCGGAGCCCTAGATTGGTTCCGCCAAGGTTCCGCCTCGTGGCTGCGGTGTCTCATCCTGAAAGCTTGCTTATGATTTTTTCCAGGGTAAAAGACTTCATATAGCAGAAGATGGGCACCAGAGGCCTGCCAGGGGGCCCATGAAGCAGGAGGGCGCGCCCAGGGGGTAGGGCGCGCCCCCACCCTCGTGGATGGTGGGTGGCCGCCCTCTGGTATCTTCTTCGCTCAGTATTTTTTATTAATTCCAAAAATGACTTCCGTGGAGTTTCAGGGCTTTCGGAGTTGTGCAGAATAGGTCTCCAATATTTGCTCCTTTTCCAGCCCAGAATTCCAGCTGCCGGCATTTGATATGTCTCCAATGTATCTATAATTTTTTATTGTTCCATGCTATTATATTACCCGTTTTGGATGTTTATGGGCTTTACTTTACACTTTTATATCATTTTTGGGACTAACCTACTAACCGGAGGCCCAGCCTGAATTGCTGCTTTTTTTGCCTATTTCAGTGTTTCGAAGAAAAGGAATATCAAACGGAGTCCAAACGGAATGAAACCTTCGGGGCGATCTTTTTGGAACAAACGCCATCCAGGAGACTTGGAGTGGACGTCAACAGGTAGTCGAGGCGGCCACGAGGCAGGAGGGCACGCCCCCCACCCTCATGGGCCCCTCGTGGATCCACCGACCTACTTCTTCCTCCTATATATATTTACGTACCCCGAAAACATCCAGGAGCACCACAAAACCCTAATTCCACCGCCGCAACCTTCTATACCCATGAGATCCCATCTTGGAGCCTTTTCCGGCATTCCGCTGGAGGGGGAATCAATCACGGAGGGCCTCTACATCATCTCCAAGGCCTCTCCTATGAGTTGTGAGTAGTTCACCACAGACCTTCGGGTCCATAGTTATTAGCTAGATGGCTTCTTCTCTCTCTTTGAATCTCAATACAATGTTCTCCTCGATCTTCTTGGAGATCTATTCGATGTAACTCTTTTTGCGGTGTGTTTGTCGATATCCGATGAATTGTGGGTTTACGATCAAGTTTATCTATGAGAAATATTTGAATCTCCTCTGAATTCTTTTATGTATGTTTGGTTATCTTTGCAAGTCTCTTCGAATTATCAGTTTGGTTTGGCCTACTAGATTGATCTTTCTTGCAATGGGTGAAGTGCTTAGCTTTGGGTTCAATCTTGCGGTGTCCATTCCCAGTGACAGCAGGGGCAACAAGGCACGTATTGTATTGTTGCCATCGAGGATAAAAAGATGGGGTTTATATCATATTGCTTGAGTTTATCCCTCTACATCATGTCATCTTGCCTAATGCGTTACTCTGTTCTTATGAACTTAATACTCTCGATGCATGCTGCATAGCGGTCGATGTGTGGAGTAATAGTAGTAGATGCAGGCAGGAGTCGGTCCACTTGTTGCGGATGTGATGCCTATATACATGATCATGCCTAGATATTCTCATAACTATGCACCTTTCTATCAATTGCTCGACAGTAATTTGTTCACCCACCGTAATACTTATGCTATCTTGAGAGAAGCCACTAGTGAAACCTATGGCCCCCGTGTCTATCTTCCATCATATAAGTTTCCAAACTACTTTATTTTGTAATCTTTACTTTCCAATCAATATCATAAAAATACCAAAAATATTTATCTTATCTTATTATGTCTATCAGATCTCACTTTTGCAAGTGGCCGTGAAGGGATTGACAGCCCCTTTATCACGTTGGTTGCGAGGTTCTTGTTTGTTTGTGTAGGTACGAGGGACTTGCGTGAAGCCTCCTACTGGATTGATACCTTGGTTCTCAAAAACTGAGGGAAATACTTATGCTACTTTGCTGCATCACCCTTTCCTCTTCAAGGGAAAACCAACGCAGTGCTCAAGAGGTAGCAAGAAGGATTTTTGGCGTCGTTGCCAGGGAGGTCTTCGCACAAGTCAAGACATACCAAGTACCCATCACAAATTCATCTCCCTTGCATTACATTATTTGCCATTTGCCTCTCGTTTTTCTCTCCCGCACTTCACCCTTGCTGTTTTATTCGCCCTCTCTTTTCCGTTCGCCTCTCTTTTTTGCTTGCCTCTTGTGTGCTTGTTTGTTGGATTGCTTGTCATGATGGCTCAAGATAATACTAAATTGTGTGACTTTTCCAATACCAACAATAATGATTTCCTTAGCACTCCGATTGCTCCTCTTAACGATGCTGAATCTTGTGAAATCAATGCTGCTTTGTTGAATCTTGTTATGAAAGATCAATTCTCCGGCCTTCCTAGTGAAGATGCCGCTACTCATCTAAACAACTTTGTTGATTTGTGTGATATGCAAAAGAAGAAAGACATGGATAATGATATTGTTAAATTGAAGTTATTTCCGTTTTCACATAGAGATCATGCTAAAACTTGGTTTTCGTCTTTGCCTAAAAGTAGTATTGATTCATGGAATAAGTGCAAAGATGCTTTTATCTCTAAGTATTTCCCCCCGCTAAGATCATCTCTCTTAGAAACGTTATTATGAATTTTAAGCAACTATATCATGAGCATGTTGCACAATCTTGGGAGAGAATGAAATTAATGATTTGCAATTGCCCTACACATGGTTTAAATTTATGGATGATCATACAAATTTTTTATGCCGGATTGAATTTTGCTTCTAGAAATCTTTTAGATTCGACCACGGGAGGCACTTTTATGGAAATCACTTTAGGAGAAGCTACTAAACTCCTAGATAATATTATGGCTAATTATTCTCAATGGCACACCGAAATATCTACTAGTAAAAAAGTTCATGCGATAGAAGAGATTAATGTTTTGAGTGGAAAGATGGATGAACTTATGAAATTTGCTAATAAGAGTGCTCCTATTGATCCTAATGACATTCCTTTGTCTACTTTGATTGAGAATCATAATGAATCTATGGATGTGAATTTTATTGGTAGGAATAATTTTGGTAACAACGTGTATGGAGGAAACTTTAATCCTAGGTTGTTTCCTAGTAATTCCTCTAATAATTATGGTAATTTCTACAACAAATCTTATGGAAATTTTAATAAGATGCCCTCTAATTCTGATATTAGTGTTAAAGAATTTATGATTTCCCAAAAGAATTTCAATGCTTTGCTTGAAGAGAAATTGCTTAAAGTTGATGAATTGGCTAGGAACGTGGATAGAGTTTCTCTTGATGTTGATTCTTTGAAACTTAGATCTATTCCACCTAAGCATGGTATCAATAAGTCTCTCAAAGCCATGAGAATTTCCATTGATGAGTGCAAAGAAAGAACCGCTAGGATGCGTACTAAGAAAGATTGCTTTGTAAAAGCGTGTTCTTCTAGTTTCCATGATAATAATGATGAAGATCTAAAAGTGATTGATGTGTCCCCTATTAAATCTTTGTTAATGATGGGACTTGAGATGAGTCACCTTTAGTTAAAAGGCGTCCCAATGATTTGGAGTTTTTAGATCTTGATGCTAAATTTGGTAAAAGTGGGATTGGCGAGGTCAAAACTTTACATAGCAATGAACCCACTATTTTGGATTACAATGAATTTAATTATGATAATTGTTCTTTAATAGATTGTATTTCCTTGTTGCAATCCGTGTTGAATTCTCCTCATGCTTATAGTCAAAATAAAGCTTTTACCAAACATATCGTTGATGCTTTGATGCAATCTTATGAAGAAAAACTTGAATTGGAAGTTTCTATCCCTAGAAATCTTTATGATGAGTCGGAACCTACTAGTAAAATTAAAATTAAAGATCATGAATGCTATGCTTTGTGTGATTTGGGTGCTAGCGTTTCCACAATTCCAAAAACTTTATGTGATGTGCTAGGTTTCTGTGAATTTGATGATTGCTCTTTAAACTTGCACCTTGCGGATTCCACCATTAAGAAACATATGAGAAGGACTAATGATGTTCTTATTGTTGAAAATAGGAATTATGTGCCCATAGATTTTATCGTTCTTGATATAGATTGCAATCTTTCATGTCCTATTATTCTTGGTAGACCTTTCCTTAGAATGATTGGTGCAATTATTGATATGAAGGAAGGAAATATTAGATTCCAATTTCCATTAAGGAAAGGAATGGAACACTTTCCTAGAAAGAAAATCAAATTACCTTATGAATATATTATGCGAGCCACTTATGAATTGAATACTAAAGATGGCAATACCTAGATCTATTCTCCCTTTTATGCCTAGCTAGGGGCGTTAAACGATAGCGCTTGTTGGGAGGCAATCCAATTTTATTTTTGTTCCTTGCTTTTTGCTTCTGTTTAGTAATAAATAATTCATCTAACCTCTGTTTAGATGTGGTTTTATGTTTTAATTAGTGTTTGTGCCAAGTAGAACCTATGGTGATAGTTAACTTGATCTTGGTGAAAAACAGAAACTTTTGCGCGCACGAGAATAATTTTAATAAATCACAGAAATGTGATTTTTAGTTTATTCTTTTTGCAGTATATCAGTAGAAAATTTCCTAGGACTTCATATTTTGGTAGGAGTTTTAGAGTTCCAGAAGTATTCGAAAGTTATAGATTGCTACAGACAGTTTTGTTTTTGACAGATTCTGTTTTCCGTGTGTTGTTTGCTTATTTTGATGAATCTATGGCTAGTACCGGGGGGTATGAACCATAGAGAAGTTGGAATACAGTAGTTTTAACACCAATAAAAATAAATAATGATTTCATTACAGTATCTTAAGTGGTGTTTTTTCTTTCTTGCACTAACGGAGCTTATGAGATTTCCTGTTGAGTTTTGTGTTGTGAAGTTTTCAAGTTTTGGGTAAGATTTGATGGACTATGGAATAAGGAGTGGCGAGAGCCTAAGCTTGGGGATGCCATGGCACCCCAAGATAATTCAAGGACAACCAAAATCCTAAGCTTGGGGATGCCCCGGAAGGCATCCCCTCTTTCGTCTTCGTTTATCGGTAACTTTACTTGGAGCTATATTTTTATTCACCACATGATATGTGTTTTGCTTGGAGCGTCTTGTATGATATTAGTCTTTGATTTTTAGTTTACCACAATCATACTTACTGTACACACCTTTTTAGAGAGACACAACATGATTCAGAATTTATTAGAATACTCTATGTGCTTCACTTATATCTTTTGAGCTAGACAATTTTGCTCTAGTACTTCACTTATATGTTTTTAGAGCACGGCGGTGGTTTTATTTTGTAGAAATTATTGGTCTCTCATGCTTCACTTATATGATATTGAGAGTCTTTTTGAATAGCATGGTATTTTCTATGAATTGGTCCTAATATGATGGGCATCCAAGTTGGGTATAATAAAAATTATCATAGAAGTGAATTGGATGCTATGATCAATTTGATGCTTGATAATTGTTTTGAGATATGAGGATGGTGATATTAGAGTCATGCTAGTTGAGTAGTTGTGAATTTGAGGAATACTTGCGTTGAAGTTTGTGATTCTTGTAGCATGCACGTATGGTGAACCGTTATGTGATGAAGTTGGAGCATGATTTATTTTTTGATTGTCTTCCTTATGAGTGGGGCTCGGGGACGAGCGATGGTCTTTTCTTACCAATCTATCCCCCTAGGAGCATGTGCGTAGTACTTAGTTTTGATGACAAATAGATTTTTGCAATAAGTATATGAGTTCTTTATGACTAATGTTGAGTCCATGGATTATACGCACTCTCACCCTTCTACCATTGCTAGCCTCTCTTGTGCCGCGCAACTTTCGCCGGTACCATACACCCACCATATACCTTCCTCAGAACAGCCACCATACCTACCTATTATGGCATTTCCATAGCCATTCTGAGATATATTGCCATGCAACTTTCCACCGTTCCGTTTATTATGACACGCTCCATCATTGTCATTGCTTTTGCATGATCATGTAGTTGATATTGTATTTGTGGCAAAGCCACCTTGATAATTCTTTCATACATGTCACTCTTGATTCATTGCATATCCCGGTACACCGCCGGAGGCATCCACATAGAGTCATATTTTGTTCTAAGTATTGAGTTGTAATTCTTGAGTTATAAGTAAATAAAAGTGTGATGTCTTCATTATTAGAGCATTGTCCCAAGTGAGGAAAGGATGATGGAGACTATGATTACCCCACAAGTCGGGATGAGACTCCGGACAAAAAAAAGAAGAAGAGAAAGGCCATAAAAAAGGGAGAAAGGCCATACAAAAAATAAGAGAAAAAGAGAGAAGGGACAATGCTACTATCCTTTTACCACACTTGTGCTTCAAAGTAGCACCATGATCTTCATGATAGAGAGTCTCCTATGTTGTCACTTTCATATACTAGTGGGAATTTTACATTATAGAACTTGGCTTGTATATTCCAATGATGGGCTTCCTCCAAATGCCCTAGGTCTTCGTGAGCAAGAAAGTTGGATGCACACCCACTTAGTTTATTTTGTTGAGCTTTCATACACTTATAGCTCTAGTGCATCCGTTGCATGACAATCCCTACTCACTCACATTGATATCTATTAATGGGCATCTCCATAGCCCGTTGATACGCCTAGTTGATATGAGACTATCTTCTCCTTTTTTGTCTTCTCCACAACCACCATTCTATTCCACATATAGTGTTATGTCCATGGCTCACGCTCATGTATTGCGTGAAAGTTGAAAAAGTTTGAGAACATAAAAGTTTGAAACAATTTCTTGGCTTGTCATCGGGGTTGTGCATGATTAAATACTTTGTATGATGAAGATAGAGCATAGCCAGGCTATATGATTTTGTAGGGATAGCTTTCTTTATCCATGTTATTTTGAGAAGACATGATTACTTTGTTAGTATGCTTGAAGTATTACTGTTTTTATGTCAATATGAACTTTTGTCTTGAATCATTTGGATCTCAACATTCATACCACAATAAAGAAAATTACATTGAGAAATATGCTAGGTAACATTCCACATCAAAAATTCTGTTTTTATCATTTACCTACTCGAGGAAGAGCAGGAATTAAGCTTGGGGATGCTTGATACGTCTCCAACGTATCTATAATTTTTTATTGTTCCATGCTATTATATTACCCGTTTTGGATGTTTATGGGCTTTACTTTACACTTTTATATCATTTTTGGGACTAACCTACTAACCGGAGGCCCAACCCGAATTGATGTTTTTTTGCCTATTTCAGTGTTTTGAAGAAAAGGAATATCAAATGGAGTCCAAACGGAATGAAACCTTCGGGAGCGATCTTTTTGGAACAAACGCAATCTAGAAGACTTGGAGTGGATGTCAAGAAGCAATCGAGGCGGCCACGAGGCAGGACGGCGCGCCATAGGGGGGTGGGCGCGCCCCCCACCCTCGTGGGCCCCTCGTTGCTCCACCGACCTACTTCTTCCTCTCTATATATCTACGTACCCCGAAAACATCCAGGAGCACCACAAAACCCTATTTCCACCGCCGCAACCTTCTGTACCCGTGAGATCCCATCTTGGAACCTTTTCCAGCGTTCCGCCGGAGGGGGAATCGATCACGGAGGGCCTCTACATCAGCTCCAAGGCCTCTCCTATGAGTTGTGAGTAGTTTACCATAGACCTTAGGGTCCATATTTATTAGCTAGATGGCTTCTTCTCTCTCTTTGAATCTCAATACTATGTTCTCCTCGATCTTCTTGGAGATCTATTCGATGTAACTCTTTTTGCGGTGTGTTTGTCGAGATCCGATGAATTGTGGGTTTATGATCAAGTTTATCTATGAGAAATATTTGAATCTCCTCTGAATTCTTTTATGTATGATTGGTTATCTTTGCAAGTCTCTTTGAATTATCAGTTTGGTTTGGCCTACTAGATTTGATCTTTCTTGCATTGGGAGAAGTGCTTAGCTTTGGGTTCAATCTTGCGGTGTCCTTTCCCAGTGACAGCAAGGGCAGCAAGGCACGTATTGTATTGTTGCCATCGAGGATAAAAAGATGGGGTTTATATCATATTGCTTGAGTTTATCCCTCTACATCATGTCATCTTGCCTAATGCGTCACTTTGTTCTTATGAACTTAATACTCTAGATGCATGCTAGATAGCGGTCGATGTGTGGAGTAATAGTAGTAGATGCAAGCAAGAGTCGGTCTACTTGTTGCGAACGTGATGCCTATATACATGATCATGCCTAGATATTCTCATAACTATGCACTTTTCTATCAATTGCTCGACAGTAATTTGTTGACCCACCGTAATACTTATGCTATCTTGAGAGAAGCCACTAGTGAAACCTATGGCCCCCGTGTTATCTTCCATCATATAAGTTTCCAATCTACTTTATTTTCTAATCTCTACTTTCCAATCTATATCATGAAAATACCAAAAATATTTATCTTATCTTATTATCTCTATCAGATCTCACTTTCGCAAGTGGCCGTGAAGGGATTGACAACCCCTTTATCGTGTTGGTTGTGAGGTTCTTGTTTGTTTGTGTAGGTACGAGGGACTTGCGTGAAGCCTCCCACTGGATTGATACCATGGTTCTAAAAACTGAGGGAAATACTTACGCTACTTTGCTGCATCACCCTTTCCTCTTCAAGGGAAAACCAACGCAGTGCTCAAGTGGTAGCATCATTCTCCCTCTTCATGTAAACCTTGTAAAATAAGAGAGAAAAGACATAAGTATTGTGACATAATGTGTAATAACAGTCCATAATGCAATAAATATCAATATCAAAGCATGATGCAAAATGGACGTGTCAACTCCCCCAAGGTTAGACATCGCTTGTCCTCAAGCGAAAGCTGATAACGAAAAATATGTCCACATGTTTAGATATGGAGGTGTCGATAAAACAAAATACGAACATGAGGGCATCATGATCATTATTATAAAAGCAACATATATATATATATATATATATATATATATATATATATATTGTCATATGATTTCTTATGCTCAAGTAACAATCTATTCACAATGTCAAGTATGCATCAGAAACTTCATTGAAAACTAACAAACTAAAATCCCAGTCATTGAAGCTATTACAATTTATCGTAACATCGGAAAGAGTCAATATAAGAGTTTTTCAACAAGTTCACATACTCAACTATCATTTAGTCTTTCACAATTGCTAAAACTCACGCAATACTTATGGGTATGAAGTTTTAATCGAACACAGAGAAAGATAGGGGCTTATAGTGTTGCCTCTCAACCTTTTACCTCAAGGGTAATGTCAACAATAATAGTTCATGCTAACTTACATCCAATTGGATATATATATCAGGATCTTTCCAACACAAGGTGCTTGCCAAAGGATAAAATGTAAAAAGGAAAGGTTAAGATCACCATGACTCTTGCATAAAGTATAATACAAGAATAAAAGATAGGCCCTTCACAGAGGGAACAGAGGTTGTCATATGCTTTATGGTTGGATGCACGAAATCTTAATGCAAAAGAACGTCACTTTATATTGCCACTTGTGATAGGGACCTTTATTATGCAGTCTGTCTCTTTTATTGCTTCCATATCACAAGATCGTGTAAAGCTTATTTTCTCCACACTAATAAGTCATACATATTTAGGGAGCAATTTTTATTGCCTACAACAATGACAACTTACTTGAAGGATCTTACTCAATCCTTAGGTAGGTATGGTGGACTCTCATGGAAATACTGGGTTTAAGGATATTTGGAAGCACAAGCAGTATCTCTACTTAGTGCAAAGAATTTGGCTAGCATGAGAGGGAAAGGCAAGCTCAACATGTTGGATGATCCATGACAATATACTTTATTTCGGATATAGGAAAACATAACCCATTACGTTGTCTTCCTTGTCCAACATCAAATCTTTAGCATGTCATATTTTAATGAGTTCTCACAATCATAAAAAATATCCAAGATAGTATATTTATATGTGAGAACCTCTCTTTCTTTATTACTTCCTATTAATTGCAACAATGACCAAAACTATGTTTGTCAACTCCCAACAACTTTTATTCATCATACTCTTTATATGTGAAGTCATTACTCTCCATAAGATCCATATGATCTCTTTATTTCTTTTTATTCTTTCTTTTCTTTTATTCCCTCAAGATCATAGCAAGATAATCCAGCGCTTGACTCAAAACTAATATTTATTATATATAGCTCATGGACTCGATTACATAGAGGAATCTTAAAGCAAAACTCAAAACTAAATCATTCTAAAACTTTATTCTACTAGATCAAGATATTACCAAAAGGATCAAACTAAGAAAAACAGTAAAGATAGGAGTGTGATGACGATACGATACCGGGGCACCTCCCCCAAGCTTGGCAGCTGCCAAGGGGAGTGCCCATACCCAATACTCAATTCATCGGAGGTGGTGATGATGGAGTTGTTGATGATGAAGGCTTGTCGTCCCTCTTCCAAGGGATAGGCTCACCATCATAGAAAGATGATCGAGTCTCCGGGATCCTTAAATCTGCAGCCAAACTCATCCTCTTGAATCTATATTCATACTCACAGTTTTGGTTTTGCAGGTCATAGATCTGGGCTGGGAGGTGCTCGATTTTCTCGTGAAGCTTGAAGATGGCCTTCCCAATGTTCTTGGCATCCAGCTTGTGGTTGTTGGTGAACTCCGTGATCATCATGTGGTTGGCATCGAGTCCGCGTTCCACCATCTCTTGGCCCTTGAAAACCTGCTGCTCCATTGCTTCGAGTCTTGTCTCCACGCTTCCGGTTCTCCTTGGTCCCTCGACATTGCGGATGTGCAGCACCCCCTCATGCATCTCAATGGTTTGAGGGTGTTGCAGCACCTCGGCAAGGTAGGGGTTGATTACCTTCTCGAAGAACTTGTCCTTGGGTGCACTCGAAGACGTCATGGTGATCTAGATCTGTCAGAAAAATAGCTCAAAACAAAAACAAGAGATATTTGCATGGTGCGGTGGACAAAACCTTCGGGAGATTATATAATGAATTTTTACCGACTAAAAGAAGTATCGTGGAAAAAAAACAGAGTCTGAAGAGCACACGAGGTGCCCACGGGGTAGGGGCATGCCTAGGGGGTAGGGCGCGCCCTCCATCCTTGTGGATGCCTCGTGTCCTTCCCGGACTACTTCTTATTTTCCTATTTTCTTAAATATTCTGAAACGGAGAGAAATTGCCATTAGAACTGTTTTGGAGTCGGTTGACTTACCATACCATATACCTATTCCTTTTCGGAGTCTGGAATTAACATATTGGAAAGTGTCCCTTATGTATTCCTCCGGGGTCACGGTTTCAATAACATTAGTTTCAACATTTATTTTGTTACCTGAGATATACTGCTTGATTCTTTGGCCGTTCACCACCTTCGGATTTGTGCCTTCGAAGTTGTTGATTTTTATGGCACCGGAACGATAGACCTCCTCGATAACGTAAGGACCTTCCCATTTAGAGAGGAGTTTTCCTGCAAAAAAACTTAAACGAGAGTTGAAAAGCAACACATAATCACCTACATTAAACTCATGCTTTTGTATCCTTTTTTGATGCCACCTTTTAACTTTTTCTTTAAATAGTTTGGCATTCTCATAGGCCTGGGTTCTCCACTCATCAAGTGAGCTAATGTCAAATAGCCTCTTCTCACCGGCAAGTTTGAAATCATAATTGAGCTCTTTAATGGCCCAATATGCCTTATGTTCTAGTTCGAGAGGTAAGTGACATGCTTTTCCATAGACCATTTTATATGGAGACATACCCATAGGATTTTTATATGCAGTTCTATAAGCCCATAATGCATCATCAAGTTTCTTGGACCAGTTCTTTCTAGATCTATTAACAATCTTTTCGCAAAATCAATTTAAGCTCTCTGTTACTCAGTTCTACTTGGCCACTAGACTGTGGGTGATATGGAGATGCAATTCTATGATTAATATCATACTTAGCAAGCATTTTACAAAAAGCACCAAGAATAAAATGTGAACCACCATTAGTCATTAGGTATCTAGGGACTCCAAACCTCGGAAAAATAACTTCTTTAAGCATCTTAATAGAGGTTTTATGATCAGCACTACTGGTTGGAATAGCTTCTACCCACTTAGTAACGTAATCAACAACAACTAAAATATGTGTATACCCATTAGAGGAAGGAAACGGTCCCATATAATCAAAGCCCCAAACATGAAATGGTTCAATAACAAGAGAATAATTCATAGGCATTTCTTGACGTCTTCTAATATTACCAATTCTTTGACATTCATCGCAAGACAAAACAAACTTACGGGCATCCTTGAAGAGAGAAATAAAAACAGCGCAGACAAGGCCAATTAAAACCAGATTGCCATACCTTATGCGCAGTTCTATCTCCAGCGTGGTGTACTCCATAATCCTTGGAGTGACACTTGCGTAGTATCTATTCCTATTCATGCTCAGGTACACAACGTCTAATAACACCATCTACTCCTTTATAGAGGTGTGGGTCATCCCCAGAAATAATGTCTTAAATCATAGAAAACCTTTTTCTTTTGCTGGTATGTGAAAGTAGGTGGTATAAATTTAGCAACAATGTAATTGGCATAACCAGCATACCATGGAGCAGTATGAGAAGCATTTATGACAGCTAACTGTTCATCAGGGAAGCTATCATCAATAGGTAGTGGGTCATCAAGAACATGCTCTAACCTAGACAAGTTGTCTGCAACGGGGTTCTCAGCTCCCTTACTATCAATAATATGCAAATCAAATTCTTGTAGTAAGAGAACCCATCTAATAATTCTAGGTTTAGCATCTTTCTTTTCCATAAGATATTTAATAGCAGCATGATAAGTGTGAACAGTTACTTTAGAGTCAACAATGTAAGGTCTGAACTTATCACAAGCAAATACAACTGTTAAAAATTCTTTTTCAGTAGTAGCATAATTTCTCTGGGCACTGTCTAGAGTTTTACTAGCATATTGGATACCATTTAGTTTCTTATCAACTCTTTGTCCTAGAACAGCACCTACAACATAATCACTAGCATCACACATAATTTCAAATTGTAAATTCCAATCAGGTGGCTGAACAATAGGTGCAGAAATCAAAGCTTTCTTAAGTATTTAAAATGCTTCTACACAATCATCATCGAAGACAAAAGGAATATCTTTTTGTAAGAGACTAGTCAGAGGCCTAGAAATTTTAGAGAAGTCCTTAATAAACCTTCTATAAAAACTGGCATGACCAAGGAAACTTCTTATACCTTTAATGTCTTTAGGACGCGACATCTTTTCAATAGCATGAACTTTAGATTTATCAACTTGAATACCTCTTTCAGAAAATTTATGCCCCAAGACAATGCCTTCATTAACCATAAAGTGGCATTTTTCCCAATTCAAGACAAGATTAGTTTCTTCACATCTCTGCAAAACTCGATCAAAGGTTGCTCAAGCAATCATCAAAAGAAGATCCATAAACGGAGAAATCATCCATGAAAACCTCAACATCTTTTCTCAAAAGTCAGAGAATATAGCTATCATGCATCTTTGAAAGGTAGCAGGTGCATTACATAAACCAAAAGGCATACGTCTATAAGCAAAAGTATCGAAAGGGCAAGTAAAAGTGGTCTTTTCTTGATCCTCTTTTGACACAGGTATTTGAGAGAAACCAGAGTAACCATCTAGAAAGCAAAAATGTGTATGTTTGGATAATCTTTCTAGCATTTGATCAATAAAAGGCAAAGGGTAATGATCCTTTTTAGTAGCTTTATTTAATTTGCGGAAATCAATTAGCATCCTATAACCTGTAACAATTCTTTGCGGGATCAATTCATCTTTATCATTAGGAACGACAGTAATACCTCCCTTCTTAGGGACACAATGGACAGGACTTACCCACTGACTATCAGCAATGGGATAAATTATACCTGCCTCCAAAAGCTTTAGTATTTCTTTTCTTACCACTTCTTTCATCTTAGGATTTAACCGCCGTTGGTGATCAACAACTGGTTTAGCATATTTCTCCAATTTTATTTTGTGTTGGCATAGAGTGGGACTAATGCCCTTAAGATCATCAAGAGTATATCCAATAGCCGCACGGTGCTTCTTCAGAGTTTTCAATAATTTCTCCTCTTCCTGCTCTAAAAGGTTAGCACTAATAATGACAAGATATATCTTCTTTTCATCAAGACAAGCATATTTAAGAGTATCAGGTAGTGGTTTAAGCTCAAACACAGGATCACCCTTGGGTGGTGGAGGATCCCCTATAATTTCAACATGCAAGTTGTGTTTCAAAATAGGTCCCTGTTTAAAGAATACTTCAACTATCTCCCTTCTTTCATTCATAAACATATCATTTTCATGGTCTAGCAAATATTGTTCTAAAGGATCATTAGGAGGTACGGCAATTGAAGCAAGACCAATAGTTTCATCCTTACTAGGCAATTCTTTATCATGGGGTTGTCTACGGAATTTAGCAAAATTAAACTCATGAGACATATCCCCCAAACCAATAGTAACAACATCCTTTTTGCAGTCTATCCTAGCATTAACAGTATTCAAGAAGGGTCTACCAAATATGATGGGAGAAAAGTTATCTTGTGGGGAACCAAGAACAAGAAAATCAGCAGGATATTTAACTTTCCCACACAAGACTTCAACATCTCTAACAATCCCAATGTCGGTGTACTAAAGTAGGGGTACCTTAGTATCCCGAACTTGTGCACGGGCAGTCGCAGCGTCCCGCGGCAAGGCTTGCCGGGTGCCTGCGCCGGCAAGTTCCTCCATAGTTCCTATTGGAGCCATTCAAGAACAAAGTGTTTTAACTGAGAAGGATAAGGCCCCGGCAAGAGGAGCTTGCCGGGAAGGCCAGTCAAGGCATTTCAAGTAACTTGCCGCGACGCGCCGCGCGTCTCGGCAAGACCCGGGGAGCAACAAGCTTTCGGGCGCGGCAAGACAACGACCGCGGCAAGGCGCTTGCCACGGCAAAGCCACCATTCTGTGCCCACGCTCCAGCGCATCCGTCGACGTGTCGCCACAAGATCGTTCCAGGCGCACGTGGCGAGAGGCTGTGTAGCCAAGCGGTGCGAGGTGGCGAGCAAAGATGACAAGATGGCCATCGTGGCGAACGGTGGCGCCCCTAACGGTCGCTTTTCTGCACTGTTTAGGCGACGCGGACGGGCATTAAATGCTCTTGTCCCCTGCCGTCAGAGTTAGGTAGGGGGCACTGTAGAAGCAGTTGTACCAACCACACCTTTTACTCTTTTACCCCTGCATGCGTTGCCACCTGTCGGTGACCCCTTGAGCCTATAAAAGGAGGCCCATGCGCAACATAGAGGGGGTTCGACTCATTCGAAACTAGAACACACCCACACTCTCAAGCAAGAACATAATACAACCACAAACCAGTAGTAGGAGTATTATCTCTCCGGAGAGCTCCGAAGCTGGGTAAAAATCGCTCGCGTGCTTCGCCTCGATCCGCTCTTCGTGCGACCTCCGCTCCCTGCCGGACCGAAAGGGCCCCTGCCCCATAGGTGTTCGTTTCCCACGACATCTTTGGCGCGCCAGGTAGGGGGGCGTCGAGGTTGTGTGAACCCGATCCGGCGTTCGCGCGGGCCAGATCTTCATCATCTTCATCGACATGCCACCGAAGAAGAAGGCTTCGGAGGTGGCTGCTCCGTCCATGTTGATCCCACCGCCACTGGAGCAAACCGGTGGTGGGGTAGTCGCAGGCGGAGGAACGGGCGCCGACGAGGGAGCTCACGCTGCCACCAGGTCCAAGGACAAGGCCGCGCAAACCTCGACGTCCATACATGCACCGCGCCCGTCTCAGGAGGCGCGGGGCCAACAGCGTCATGGTACTCGCGGTACCATACGCTTGTTGGATCGAGATCGAGCTGGCGGATCTCGAGATGCTCAAGACCAGCATGTACGCCAACCTGCTGGCACGAGCAAGACACGGTCGCTCGGATGGGATCCTGCTCCTTCTAACATAGTTAGAAGTCCGAGCATATCCCGCTCCTCGCACCGTTCACCACCGCCACCGAAGACTTCAGAAGAAGCGTTGGCTCGAGCCCAACTGCTCCTGGATTACCCTCCAACGGCGGACAAGATCGACGATTGGAGGGCCACCATTCAAAGCCTCATCGGCTTCACCAACGGCGACACTCCACGGCAGCCGAATGCGTCGCAGCCGCGGCAAGATTGCCGGGCGCGAGCCGATGGCGACAAGACCGGTGGGGGTGCAACCACCGTGCACTCCCCACCCCGAAGGCCAAGATCGCCGACTCGCCGGGTCAACCTCGACACTGAATCCACAGCGTCATCAGATCCGCGAGCTCGTCGCGACCAGCGCCAAGTTCTTCAAGAACGACAACAAGAGGATGCGCGTACTCGCATCGAGCGTCGAAGAGAAGCGCGGCGCCAATCAGACCAGCGCGCTGGCCCCACTGTCGATATGCATGCGCCAGGGGAACCAGGCGACTTGCCGTACGCGGTAGGTTGCCCTGCGTTCACTCGTGAGCTGCGGCAAGTCCAGTGGCCCAGTACCAAGAACTTCAAGCCAGATGTACCGGAGAAGTATGATGGCAGGTTGCATCCGTCGGAGTTCCTCAGCATCTACACCATTGCGGTGCAAGCTGCCGGGGGGCGCGACGAGAAGATCCTTGCCAACTACTTCCCACTGGTGCTCAAGCCCAATGTCAGATCCTGGCTCATGCACTTGCCGGACAACTCCATGTCCTCATGGGCGGATCTGTGCCATCAGTTTGTCGGCGCCTTCACAGGCGGCCACAGGCCCCATGGCCAGGAGAGCGATCTTCATCTGCTCACCCAGAAGGAAGGAGAGCCCCTGCGCAAGTACATTCAGAGATTCAGCCAAGTGCAGCGCAACATCCCTGATGTCCACCCTGCCGTGGTCATCAGCGCGTTCCATCAGAACGTGCGTAACCGCAGGATGCGGGAGGAGATGGCGATGTGCAAGATGAGAGACGTCAGTGAGCTATATGCCCTGGCCGACAAGTGTGCACGTGCTGAAGAAGGGAGGAAACTCCCCGGAGAGAATGCAGGAGCAGGAGGATCTGACAGTGAGGATGGCGCCCCGGCAAAGAAAAACTGGCGGCGGAACAACAGGAGAAGGAAAGGAAAAGATGTACTAGCTGTGAGCAGTCCGGCAACGGAGGTGCCGCCAAGGAAGCCGAACCTGTGGCGGCCGCCGACAAGCAGAGCGGCTCCGACAAGCAGTACTGCAAGATCCACCGCACCAAGGGCCATGATCTCCAGAGCTGCAAGAAGGTTGAACAGCTTGTCGAGCAGCAGAAAGCTAAGTACGAGCGACGCGACAAGGAGAAGGCCCAAGAAGGTACTGGAGGATCCGGCAAGAAGCACCCCGGCCGGGGAGGACGCTGCGGCAAGGCCAAACAGCGGCAAGGAGACAGACCCCCCCGCGGCCGCGACAAGGATGAAGATGAAGACGACGATGAAGAGATGGATGAAGATGAGGCTGACGAGCAGGAGTTTCAGAAAGCCACAGAGGTTCTGTGCGTTGACGGTGGTGCTTCTCTGCATACTTCGCACCGCCAGCTCAAACAGTGGGTGCGGGAAGTTAATGCAGCAGAACCCCCAATTGAGTCACGCAAGCCTCTGAAGTGGTGCAGCACGCCTATCGTCTTTGATGTTGAGGACCACCCTGATCGCGTAACTGCGGTTGGGTGCTTGCCGATGTTGGTCTCACCAACCATCCGCAACCTCAAGGTCACTAAGATGCTAGTTGACGGCGGGGCCGGCTTGAACCTGATCTCCTCAGCGGTACTCCAGAAGCTTCAGATCCCTGACAGCGAGCTCGAAGAGACCGGCACATTCCAAGGAATCAACCCGGGAAGGAGCAAGCCGAAAGGGAAGATCACGTTGCCGGTAACATTTGGCAGCGAGCTAAACTTCAGGACTGAGAGGGTCACTTTCGACGTTGCTGATTTTCCATTACCTTACAATGGGATACTCGGTCGTCCAGCGCTCGCCAAGTTCATGGCAGCCTCTCACTATGCCTACAACGTGCTCAAAATGCCAGGTCCGATAAGTGTCATCTCTGTCCCCAGCGACAAGAAGGATGCCCTTATCTGCACCGACAAGATTTACCGGGAAGCAGCAGCCGTAGCAGATCGCAAGACACTTGCCGCTGAAGCTCCCGGGGGGAAGAAGAAGACCAAGTCCGGCAAGAGCTCTGATGCCCACTCCGGCAAGCGCACCTCTTCGGAGTGCTGCGCTACCGTCGAGGACGCACCATCGAGCTCCACCGGCAAGTGTAAGAAGGCGAAGGCAACTCCGCCAGAAACCAAGAAGGTGTCCTCCAAGGAGGACGGCACCGGTGGTACCTTCACCATCAGTGCCATGCTAGACCCTAAATAGGAAAGCGCGCTCGTTGCTTTCCTGCGAGCGAACGTCGACGTGTTTGCATGGCAACCGTCTGACATCCCCGGTGTTCCCAGGAAAGTAATTGAGCACCACCTTGCCGTCTGTCCTCACGCGCGGCCCGTCAAGCAGAAAGTCAGAAAGCAAGCAGTGGAGCGCCAAGAATTCATTGCAGAGGGGATCAAGAAGTTGGAAGCAGCAGGCCTTGTCAAAGGAGTGCTCCATCCTACGTGGTTGGCCAATCCTGTAGTCGTGCGCAAGGCGAACGGGAAATGGAGGCTTTGTATTGACTTTACTGATGTTAATAAAGCTTGTCCCAAAGACCCATTTCCCTTGCCGCGCATTGACCAGATTGTTGACTCCACAGCCGGATGTGATTTGCTTTCATTTCTTGATGCATATTCAGGATACCATCAGATCTTCATGGCAGAAGAGGATGAAGAGAAGACCGCGTTCATCACTCCATGCGGCACATACTGTTTTGTACGGATGCCTTTTGGATTAAAGAATGCTGGTTCAACATTTGCAAGAGTAGTCAGTCACGCTTTTGAGCCACAGTTGCACAGAAATGTGGAAGCCTACATGGATGACATAGTGGTCAAAAGCAAGGACAGGGTAACCCTGATTCAAGACTTAGATGAGACCTTCACAAATCTGCGCAAGATCAATCTCAAGCTTAATCCCGAGAAGTGCGTGTTTGGAGTCCCCTCCGGCAAGCTTCTCGGGTTCTTTGTGTCTCAGCAGGGAATTGAAGCCAACCCCGACAAGATCAAAGCCATTGAGCAGATTGAAGCACCGAAGCGCGTCAAGGATGTACGAAGGCTTGCCGGCTGCGTGGCCGCTCTCAGCAGGTTTATCTCTAAGTCTGCTGTGCACGCCCTGCCATTTTTCAAAATATTGAAAAAGGCAGGTCCAATGAAATGGACTCCGGAAGCGGAGGCTGCGCTGCAGGACTTGAAGAGATACCTGTCCTCCACTCCAATACTTGTCGCACCTAGGCCACAAGAGAAGTTGCTGCTAAATCTAGCGGCAACCAATCAAGTGGTTAGTGCTGCGTTAGTAGCGGAGAGGGAGGTGGATGATGAGCCAGCAACTAAGGCAAGCGCATCCAGCGACAAGCAGGGGGCTTCCCCGACAAGCTCTGGTCCCGACAAGGATGGATCTGCGCAGACGCAGGAGGTGCAGAAGAAAATGGTGCAGCGCCTAGTTTGCTTTGTCAGTTCCCTACTGCAGGGGGCTAGGTCAAGGTACTCTGGTGTGCAAAAATTGCTTTTCGGCCTTCTCATGGCCTCGAGAAAGCTGCGCCATTACTTCCAAGCACATGAGATCACAGTTGTCAGTCGCTTTCTGCTAAAGAGGATACTGCAGAACCCAGAAGCAACTGGCAGGATTGTCGAGTGGGCATTAGAACTGTCGAGCTTTGGCCTCAAGTTTGAGAGCACTTCAACTATCCAGAGCCGAGCATTGGCAGAGTTCATAGCAGAGTGGACACCAACAGCAGCTGAAGAGATTCCAGAAACGAGCATCCCCGTCAAGGAGGTGAGCAAAGAGTGGCTTATGTACTTTGATGGTGCCTTTTCGCTGCAAGGCGCCGGTGCGGGCGTGCTGCTTGTCGCACCCACCGGAGAGCACCTCAAGTACGTAGTCCAGATGCACTTTCCCAAGGAGCAAGCAACAAACAATACTGCAGAGTATGAAGGTTTGCTTGTCGGACTCAGGATCGCTGCAGACCTTGGGATCAAGAAGCTCATTGTCAGGGGTGACTCGCAGCTTGTCATCCGCCAAGTGAACAAAGATTATCAGAGTCCATTGATGGAAGCTTACATTGATGAAGTGAGAAAGTTGGAAGAGCACTTTGACGGCCTACAGATGGAACATGTTCCGAGAGCTCAGAACGACATTGCAGATGGCCTGTCAAAGTGCGCCGCACTTAAGTTACCTGTGGAACCAAGGATCTTTGTGCTCAAGCTAACTCAACCATCTGTAACACCATCAATTGGACAGAGCAAGAAGAGGAAGTTGATTTCCGGTGACTACTTTCCGGCAGAGCTCCCCGAAGCCGCCGCCAAGAAGGTCCCCAAGATCAACACCCAGAGTGCTGAGGAGCAGTCTGATCCGACAAGCCTTAGGGTTTGTTTCATTGAAGCAGACGCTCCCGACAAGTTTTGCTCCGGCAACCTTGCCAGGGAATGTCAAGCTCCGGCTGAGCCGCAGGTTCTTGCCATAGAAGTAGGTATTCCCGCAGCAGCATATGTGCCTTTGGTCCTTGTTGTTGAGCCGCAAGCTCCGGCACGGGCACAGCAGATTGTCCATTTCCTTCAGATAGGAGAACTTCCCGAAGAGCAAGAAGAAGCGGAGAGAGTATCCCAGCAATCAAGTATGTACCAGTTTGTCAACGACATACTGTACAGAAGAAGATTCAACGGAGTGAAATTGAAGTGCATTCCCCGGGAAGATGGACAAAAGCTGTTGGCGGAGATACATGGAGGCATATGTGGTCACCACATTGGCACAAGAGCACTTGCCGGCAAAGCGTTCCGGCAAGGTTTCTTTTGGCCAACAGCCCTCCAGGATGCAACTGCACAAGTAACAAAGTGTGAAGCGTGCCAGTTCCATTCCAAACAGATACACCAGCCAGCTCAAGCTCTCCAGACGATCCCTTTATCCTGGCCATTTTCGGTCTGGGGGCTCGACATCCTCGGCCCCTTTCCCCGAGCTGTCGGGGGCTTTGAGTACTTGTACGTTGCAATCGACAAGTTCACAAAGTGGCCAGAAGTGGAAGCAGTGAGGAAGGTGACATCACAGTCAGCAGTCAAGTTCTTGAGGTCAATTGTTTGCCGTTTCGGAGTACCCAACAGGATCATCACCGACAACGTCACGCAGTTCACGAGCCGCACCTTCATGCAGTACGTCCAAGATCTTGGCGCCAAGGTCTGCTTCGCTTCTGTTGCTCACCCGAGGAGCAATGGTCAAGCGGAAAGGGCAAATGCTGAAGTGCTGCGCGGGCTCAAGACCAGAAATTTCGACAGGCTGCTCAGGTGCGGAAAGAACTGGATCGAGGAGCTGCCGGTGGTTCTTTGGTCGATCAGGACGACGCCAAATCGAGCCACTGGCCAGACACCTTTCGCTCTAGTCTATGGAGCAGAGGCAGTTCTCCCCACGGAACTCGTATACGGATCGCCTCGAGTGCTCGCTTATGATGAGCTTGAGCAAGAGCAGCTGCGGCAAGATGACGCGCTGCTCCTTGAGGAAGATCGTCTTCAGGCTGCTGTACGAGCTGCTCGATACCAGCAAGCTTTGCGCTGCTACCATAGCCGCAAAGTTAATGCCAGAAGTCTCGAGGAAGGCGACCTTGTTCTTCGGCGCGTTCAATCCGCCAAGAATTCCAACAAGTTGACGCCGAAGTGGGAAGGCCCTTATCGGGTGAAGCGAGTCACTAGGCCTGGCGCTGTCCGCCTCGAGACAAAGATGGCTTTCCGGTGAGCAATTCCTGGAACATAGAGCATCTTCGTAAGTTTTACCCATAAGGCGTGGTTGCCGGAACCTGTTTCGGCAACCACCTTTTGTACAAGCCTTGCCGCTGTTGCATGTAACCCTTTGTACAAAGCCGGGCACAGATCCCGTGCATAAATAAAGATCATATGCTCCGCACATCTTGTCAAAATTCATGCTTTCTATTTTCTGCATATGTTATCTGACACTTTGTGCAGTACCTACCCCCGGTAAGCAATAACGAGCCTTAAGGCTCCATATCTTTATTTTCTCTTCTTTCTTTTTCTCAAAAGGAATGTTCCCTCGCACACAAGTTTGCCGGGGGGGGGGGGGAAGGAGAAGATAATGGTGTGGACTAGGCGTCGTTCAAGAAAGTATCGCCTTGCCGGGACGCAAGCGACAGAAAAGCTAAGTTGCCAAAGTTTGAGCACGATCAGTTTAAAAAAAATTTAAGTTATCTTCCTTGAACGACCGTGCTTTGTATGGAAAACCTGTGCGCGGAGGAACCAACTCGTAGCTAGTTGCGCCCTTACCTTATTTCGAGTCCGCTCAACAACTTAAGTGTGCTACGACTAGCTGCGACAAGGTTTCTTGTCGGTGGCAGCACCGCCCACAGGCTGTTGACGTTCCGCACTCAGCGCTCGCGGCAAGAGTGCCTGCGCCGGCAAGTTCCCTAAAAGCGTAGGGTAGGAACATACAAAGGAAGGAATCAAGTAGAGGAAATAACATAGCAATTGATGCCCAAGATAAAAGTTATATTACAAAAATAACTTGTCGCAGCTCTAACAGATTGTTTTTCATAACATGACTAGCAGCGGCAAGAAAAAGGAGAAAACAGGCGGCCTAATCTACGCGGCCACCATCAACCCTCCTGACTTCATTCACCTTGTCCACAATGGGTGCGACAAGGGCTTTGAGCTCTTCAAGATCAGCACCCGCCGGCAGCTTCTTGAGGACGTTGGTGAGGTTGAGGCCTGGGTTGCGGAAGGCCACCTTCACCAGCACCTTCTCCAGAACTCTGGCGCAGATCGTGCGCGACTCGTCGTTCAGCTGCTTGGGGATCCTTTCCCGGAGTTGCTGGAGGGCCGTCGCCACGCCCTTGAAGAACAAAGTGAGCTTGGCGCTGGGCTGGAGGTTCTCATCAGAAGAGTACCCGAAGCCCTCCATTTCCAGCTGCACCAGCTCCTCATCGATGACCGTGGCGATGTTCACGAGCCCCTCCGTCCAGAGCTTCACAGTAGCCCTGAAGGTGTTCTGGGTTTCGGCGGCCCTCGTCAGCAGCGCCTCATTCGCCTTAATCTCCTCCTTCAAGGCCTCCTCCCGCTTCTTGGCGCCGTCCAGCGTCTCAGTCAGCGTAGCCAGCTTCAACTCGAGATCGGCATTGGAGTCCTTGGCGGCGTTCAGCTCTTTGCCCCTCTCGAAGAGGCGACCCTGCAGCTCGCCGTGGGCGAGGGCGTCCTTCTCGCGCTCGCGTTGGAGCGCGGCAAGCTCCTCATTTCTCGCCTTCAGATCGGCCTCTAACTGCACCACTTTCACCTCAGCTCCATCTTGGCGGCCTCGGCAGCTGCGGTAGCATCTTTTGCCTCCTTGAGAGCCCCGCCAAGTGTCTCCTCGCGCGCAGCAAGCTCCTCCTCATAGCTGTCTAGATTGACCTTCCGTTGCGTCAACTCGCCTTCGCGCACGGACAGCTCCTCGGCGGCAAAGCGTTGTTGCTCTTCGGCTTCAGCCTTCTCGAGGAGGAAGGCCTTCCGTGCCTCGACAAGCTGCGCGCGCTCCTCCACAATAGACCGGAGGGCTTCTTGATTGCGTTCCCGGAGCTCCTCCGCGCGCCTCTCGATATCCACTCCCGCCTGCGCGACAAGCGCTTCCCGGGATTCTACCTTGGCTTGTCGGGCGCGGTAGAGTGACAGCAGCCTCCGCAGCAGCTGTTCCTCCTCGGGCTCGCTATTGCTGCTGTTTGGTGCGTCGACAAGTGTCAACCCGGCGGAGGCGAGCACTTCTCCGTCAAGAACTTCTCCTTCGACCGGCGCCCTGGAGCTCGAAGCCCAGGGGAGCTTGATGAAGATACCGTCGCGGGCCTTCAAGTAGGCGCCGGGCTGGGGCTCTTCGGAGCCTGGCGCTGTGTCAGCGGCAGAGGGGTCGGCTGTCGGCATAGTGCCTTGCGCTCCTGCGGCCCCAGGGTTGTCAGTGCGATCACCGGACCCCTCGCTGGCTCCTGCGCCGGCAGCCTTGGTGGCCTCTTCGTCCGCAGGATCATCAGCACCGGCCTCTTCTTCGGTGGCAGCGGCATCGTCAGTATTGCCGCGCACATTCTCCTCGCCGGTGGCCTCGGTCTCCATCGGCTCCGTGGAAGGTGGATCTGGCAGACAGAAGAGGGAGAAGAGTCAAGCAAATATCCAAAAAGACAAATCAGAAAAAGAAGACCCAAGGGAAGTTACAAGCAAGGGAGATTACCAGTACTGGGATCCACGGTCATAGGCTCCACCACCGGGTGGTCGCTGGTGCTACCCCTTGCCGGAGACTCCTCCCTTGCCAGGGACTTTTCCCTTGCTGGAGAACGCTCCCTTGCCGGGGAATCCGCCCTTGGCGGCGTAGTTGAAGCAGATAGTATCTCAGGAGCGGCTTCAGGGGGCTCTTGGTGAGGCTGTTCTGCTCCTACACAAGCAAATCCACAGTCAGATGTCAACAAAGAAGAAAGAACACCCATGCGCACCCAACAGCGGGAAGTAAGACTATGCACTTACACTGGGGGCTGCGCTGGGGGCTGCTTCGAGGAGTAGTTGCCGGGTCCGACAAGGTGGTCTCGGACGCGCCCTCTGTCGTCACAGCAGGTTCGTCCTTGATGACAACCACGGGGACCTTGGCTCTCTTCGCCGCTCTCTGGGCTAGAGTCCTGAAAAGGAACAAGGTTCAGAAGAAAGCAGCTCAGATACAAGACAAGAAACAGCAAGAATTGAAGAAATATAAGTACAACAGAAAAACTTACTCCTCTTCTTCCTCCTCGTCGGAGCTGAGCGCGGAGAGGTCGAAGTCCGGTACTCTTTCAGCGAGACGAGGCGGAGGAGTAGGCTCCCTTGGCCGCTTGGCGGGGGCTGCGGCAGGATCAGAAGCGGCGGCCTGAGAGGACCCCGCTCCAGTTGCCGCAGCGGCGTGTGACGCTCCCACGACAACGGTGCTTGTCGCGGTGGAGCGTGTCCCGCGGCGCGGCGGCTGTTGACCCGTCTGCCGCCCTGTTACGTCCCCGGTCCTGCGGAGGCGCCTTCTTGGTGGAGCTGGGGGATGCACTGGGAGCTCTGCTTGCGGCAAGCTGCTTGAAGACGGCTGGCCACTAGCACCCTCGGCGGGCTCGCTCGATTCAGCTTCAAGCTCTCCCTCGCCGACGATCTCCCCAACGAGCTCGTCTCGATCGGCAAGGCTTGCCGCCTCGGCTACCTCTGCCTCCTCCACAGTAAACCCGAACTCGCCCGCGGCGGTGGCCGCCGCCGCCTCTTCCGCCCTGGTGGCGATGCGCCGCATCTCATCTTCGGTGGTGTCGCGGGTGAGGCTCCTCTGCTCGTCGGCGCGGACTACCACCTCCACCAAGCTATCGAAGAATTGCTGCACGACATCGTCGGCGGGCTCCTGCCAAGTTGGGATAATTCCATGCGAGTCGCACTCCGGCATCATTGCGCGGATGCGATCGAGCGAGGAGTTGTTGCACAACGGGACGACGCCCTGCGGCAGTCTGAACCACTCGGGATGATTGGGGTCATGCTTGAACAGCTCCTTGAGCATCCCATCCAACTCCAAGATAGTGAAATTGAAGTTGAGGCCTGGGTGCAGCCTCATGATGTCCGCCGGACCCCCGAACAGCCAGGCAGGTTCCCCCTCTCCTGCAGAGGGGCGATGCGGCGGCGAAGAAAGTCCGCGCCAACAGCGCCTACAGTGAGCCCGGCAAGCCTGAGCCGCAAGATCTGGGTGGTGGCGATCTTCAGTCTAGCATCGTCCGCCGCCAGGGCGCTCCAATCGTTGCCGCGCACTGCTGGAGTTTGGCGCAGGGCAGTGAACGACTGCGGGTTCTCATCAACGATCCAACACCATTCCGCTCTCCACTCCTCCCATTTGCTGCAGAGCTCCCCCTCTAGATAGACCTCCTTCATGCCAGCTCTCGAGATCCAGGCGATCCCGCCAGCTAAGGGCCCTCCTCTCTCGACCTGGGGCATGAAGTAGTGGCGGAAAAGGGCTACGTTTGGGTGGATTCCGACAAAGTTCTCGCAGAGATGTGCGAAAACCGCCATGGTCAGAACGGTGTTGGGGGTGAAATCAAGGAGGTGGAACCCGTAGGTGTTCATGATGTCACAAAAGAATTCAGAGAAGGGCGGGCAGAGCCCGCAATAGAAGAACAGTGCGAAGAAGGGGTATCCTTTTGGAGCCCGTTTCGAAGTGGAAGCGGCGGCGAAAAGTACCTGCGTGCGCGGATGCGCTCGCGTCTCCGTCGACCAGAAGAGATAGAACCACTCCCTCAGCTCCTTCATGGAGAGCTCAGGGGGGAAAGTTGCCCGCTCCTTCCGCAGCGCCTCAAGCCGCAGCGCCTCGGCCGATTTCGCACCCTTCCCGGTCTTCGGAGCCATGGCAGAGGCGGTGGGGAAGATCGAGGGCGTTGGCGGCGGCGGCGGCGATTGGGGGGCGGAGCGCTGCTCTCTTTCGGCTTTGGAAGAGAAGGGGGGCGGCGAAGATTTCCGAGATTGGAACCGCAAGTGGCAAAGGTGGGGGAACGGCCCCTGTTTCCCCTGCTTATAAAGAGGAGGAGGCGAACGTTACGCTTTTTCCGAATAAAGAATCACCCACGATCTCTCCCACGACGCCGCATTTGACGCGTGCCGTTACGGGAGGGCGCGATGGATACGGAGTCAGATACGGTGTGGCCCCAGGCCGCGCGTGCCCGTGCCCTGTTTTGGGCCTGGCCCAACAGCGCTCGGCACCGTGTGTGGCCCAGGCCCGGGGGCTCCTGTCGGTGTACTAAAGTAGGGGTACCTTAGTATCCCGAACTTGTGCACGGGCAGTCGCAGCGTCCCGCGGCAAGGCTTGCCGGGTGCCTGCGCCGGCAAGTTCCTCCGTAGTTCCTATTGGAGCCATTCAAAAACAAAGTGTTTTAACTGAGAAGGACAAGGCCCCGGCAAGAGGAGCTTGCCGGGAAGGCCAGCCAAGGCATGTCAAGTAACTTGCCGCGACGCGCCGCGCATCCCGGCAAGACCCGGCGAGCGACAAGCTTCCGGGCGCGGCAAGACAACTACCGCGGCAAGGTGCTTGCCGTGGCAAAGCCACCACTCTATGCCCACGCTCCAGCGCATCCGTCGACGTGTCGCCACAAGATCGTTCCAGGCGCACGTGGCGAGAGGCTGTGTAGCCAAGCGGTGCGAGGTGGCGAGCGAAGATGACAAGATGGCCATCATGGCGAACGGTGGCGCCCCTAACGGTCGCTTTTCTGCACTGTTTAGGCGACGCGGACGGGCATTAAATGCTCTTGCCCCCTGCCATCAGAGTTACGTAGGGGCACTGTAGAAGTAGTTGTACCAACCACACCTTTTACACTTTTACCCCTGCATGCGTTGCCACCTGTCGGTGACCCCTTGAGCCTATAAAAGGAGGCCCATGCGCAACGTAGAGGGGGTTCGACTCATTCGAAACTAGAACACACCCACACTCTCAAGCAAGAACATAATACAACCACAAAGCAGCAGTAGGAGTATTATCTCTCCAGAGAGCTCCGAAGCTGGGTAAAAATCGCTCGCGTGCTTCGCCTCGATCCGCTCTTCGTGCGACCTCCGCTCCCTGCCGGACCGAAAGGGGCCCTTCCCCATAGGTGTTCGTTTCCCACGACACCCAACTGGTGAAATAGTATCTCTATTGGCAAGCTTAATTGTAACATCAATTTCTTCTATCTCAGCAGGTGCAATATCATACATAATTTCTTTGTATAAGGAATGAGGTATTGCACTTGCACTAGCACCCATATCACATAAGCCATGATAACAATGATCTCTTATTTTAACAGAAATAATAGGCATACCTACAACAGGTCTATGTCTATTTTAGTATCGGGTCTTACAATTCTGGTAGATTCATCACAGAAGTAAATAACATGCCCGTCAATATTATCAGCCAAGAGATCTTTAACCATAGCAACACTAGGTTCAACTTTAATTTGCTTAGGTGGTGTAGGTGTTCTAGTATTACTCTTACGAACCACAGTTGAAGCTTTCGCATTATCCTTTATCCTAACAGGGAAAGGTGGTTTCTCAATATAGGTAGTAGGAACAATAGGATCATTATAAGTGATAGTCTTTTCTTCAACTTTAATAGGTGCAACTACTTTTACTTCAATGGGAGGATTATATTTAAACCACTTCTTCTTAGGGAGGTCAACATGAGTAGCAAATGATTCATAGAAAGAAGCTGCTATCTCAGAGTCAAGTCCATATTTAGTGCTAAATTCACAAAAAGCATCGGTATCCATAAAAGATTTAACACAATCAAACTTAGGTGTCATACCTGACTTCTTACCTTTGTCGAGATCCCAATCTTCAGAGTTGCGTTTAATTCTTTCCAATAAATCCCATTTGAATTCAATAGTCTTCATCGTAAAAGAACCAGTATAAGAAGTATCGAGCATGGAGCGATTGTTGAGAGAAAGCCGAGCATAAAATTTTTGAATAATAATTTCTCTTGAGAGCTCATGATTGGGGCATGAATATACAATTGACTTAAGCCTCCCCCAAGCTTGAGAAATGCTTTCTCCTTCACGAGGCCAAAATTTATATATATAATTACGGTCTCGATGAACAAGATGCATAGGATAAAACTTCTGATGAAATTCAAATTTCAATCGGTTGTAGTTCCATGATCCCATATCATCACATAGCCTAAACCATGTCAATGTCTTTCCCTTCAAAGATAAATGGAAAACCTTCTTCTTGATAACATCCTCAGGCATACCTGCAAGCTTAAATAATCCACAAACTTCATCCACATAGATTAGGTGCAAATCGGGATGCAATGTTCCATCTCCTGTAAAAGGATTAGCTATAGCAGTTTCTCTATCATACCCGAAGGATTTTCAAAGTAAACATTTTCAGTAGGTTCAGTAGGTTGAGGAGAAACTCTTTGCTCTACTGGTCGGGGCGAATATACCCCAAACAAGCCCCTCAAAGGATTACTTTCTATAGTAACAAGTGACAGTAAATTTCAGCACACTTATAAATTTTTCCTTACCAAATTCCACCTACCAAAGGTGCTTCACTCCCTGGAAATGGCGCCAAAAAAGAGTCTTCATGACCCACAAGTGTAGGGGATCTATCGTAGTCCTTTCGATATGTAAGAGTGTCGAACCCAACGAGGAGCAGAAGGAAATGACAAGCGGTTTTTAGTAACGTATTCTCTGCAAGCACTGAAATTATCGGTAACAGATAGTTTTGTGATAAGGTATTTCGTAACGGGTAACAAGTAACAAAAGTAAATAAGATGCAGCAAGGTGGACCAATCCTTTTTGTAGCAAAGGACAAGCCTGGACAAACTCTTATATAGATAAAAGCACTCCCGAGGAAACATGGGAATTATCGTCAAGCTAGTTTTCATCATGCTCATATGATTCACGTTCGCTACTTTGATAATTTGGTATGTGGGTGGACCAGTGCTTGGGTACTGCCCTTTCTTGGAAAAGCATCCCACTTATGATTAACCCCTATTGCAAGCATCCGCAACTACAAAAGAAGTATTAAGATAAACCTAACCATAGCATGAAATATATGGATCCAAATCAGCCCCTTACGAAGCAACTCATAAACTAGGGTTTAAGCTTCTGTCACTCTAGCAACCCATCATCTACTTATTACTTCCCAATGCCTTCCTCTAGGCCCAAACAATGGTGAAGTGTCATGTAGTCGACGTTCACATAACACCACTAGAGGAGAGACAACATACATCTCATCAAAATATCTAACGAATACCAAATTCACATGACTACTTATAGCAAGACTTCTCCCATGACCTCAGGAACAAACGTAACTACTCACAAATCATATTCATGTTAATAATCAGAGGGTTATTAATATGTATATAGGATCTGAACATATGATCTTCCATCGAATAAACCAACTAGCATCAACTACAAGGAGTAATCAACACTACTAGCAACCCACCGGTACCAATCTGAGGTTTTGAGAAGAAGATCGGATACAAGGGATGAACTAGGGTTTGAGAGGAGATGGTGCTGGTGAAGATGTTGATGGAGATTTACCCCCTCCCGATGAGAGTACCGATGGTGATGAGAATGGTGACGATTTCCCCCTCCCGGAGGGATGTTTCCTCGACAGAATAGCTTCGCCAGAGCCCTAGATTGGTTCCGCCAAGGTTCCACCTCGTGGCAGCGGTGTATCATCCTGAAAGCTTTCTTATGATTTTTTCCAGGGTAAAAGACTTCATATAGCAGATGATGATCACCGGAGGCCTGCCAGGGGTCTCACGAGGCGGGGTCGCGCCCAGGAGGTAGGGCGCGCCCCCCACCCTCATGGATGGTGGGTGGCCCCCCTCTGGTATCTTCTTCGCTTAATACTTTTTATTAATTCCAAAAATAACTTCTGTGAAGTTTCAGGGCTTTTGGAATTGTGCAGAATAGGTCTCTAATATTTGCTCCTTTTCCAGCCTAGAATTCCAGCTGCCCGCATTCTCCCTATTCATCTAAACCTTGTAAAATAAGAGAGAAAAGGCAGAAGTATTGTGGCATAACATGTAGTAACAGCCCATAATGCAATAAATATCAATATCAAATCATGATGCAAAATGGACGTGTCAACCACTTTTACCTCACGTTATTTGCCTATCTTGAGGCGCCGTGCCCGAAAGGGATTGACGACCCCTTTAACACATCGGGTTGCGAGTGTTTGTTATTTGTGTGCAGGTGCTGTTTACGTGGTGTGAGGAGGTTCTCCTACTGGTTCGATAACCTTGGTCTCATCACCGAGGGAAATACCTACCGTCGCTATACTGCATCATCCCTTCCTATTTGGGGAAATACCGATGTAGTTCTAGCAGACATCAGTAGGCAGCCGGAGGACGACAATGTCCCAATGGAGGATGCGACCGACAATGAGCTGGCACCACCCTCCTTGTCCGTGCCACCCTCCTCCTCCTCTTCCTTCTCCGTGCCACCCCTCACTAGTGCATTGCACCATGACCATCCGCGAGGCCTGTGCCCATTACACGGACATGGTGCGGGAGGAGTGGCAGGAGGAGTTCCGGGAGGCACGGGCTGACGCCGCCTACAACCACCAGCTCCTCCAGGAGCAGCTCGTCGCCGGTAGGGCGATCGCGCCGAAAGTAGACATGGAGGAGCAGCGCCGCGGAGGCGGAGCTGGAGAGCACCAAGATGGAAATAGAGAAGGAAAGGCTTCAGTTCTTGGGGCTCATGGCTGGACACGGGGAACGGGTGCCGGTGATCATGGATTAAGTGTATTAATTATACTTCCAGAGCCGGATGAGCACTGATGTCTACTACACAACTTTTATTCTTGTCGACTGATACGTCCATTTTGCATGATGTTTTCCTACTGTTATTTATGTTGTTTTATTGTATAATAATGCTTTTTGTAGTAATTCTAATGCCTTTTCCCTCAAATATGCAAGGTATGCACCAAGGGGAAGAATTCCGGCAACTGGAAATCTGGACCTGAAAAAGCTACGTCAAGCTACCTATTCTGCACAACTCCAAATGAGCTGAAACTTCCCGATGAATTTTTATGGAATATTTAATAAATATTGGAGCAAATAAGTACCAGAGGAGGGCCACCAGGTGGGCACAACCCACCTGGGTGTGCCAGGAGGCCCAGGCGCTCCCTGGTGGGTGCTTCCCTCCTCGGCCCACCTCCGGTGCCCATCTTCTGGTATATAAGTCATTTTGACCTAGAAAAATCAGAGGAGGACATTTGGGATGAAGCGCCGCTGCCTCGAGGCGGAACTTGGGCAGGAGCACTTTTACCCTCCGGCAGAGCGATTCCGCCGGGGGAACTTCCCTCCCGGAGGCGGAAATCATCATCATCATCATCACCAACAATTCTCCCATCTTGGGGAGGGCTATTTTCATCAACCTCTTCACAGCACCAACTCCTCTCAAGCCCTATTTCATCTCTTGTGTTCAATCTTTGTATCAAAACTATAGGTTGGTGCTTGTGGGTGACTAGTAGTGTTGATTACATCTTGTAATTGATTACTATATGGTTTATTTGGTGGAAGATTGTATGTTCAGATCCATTATGCTATTTAATACCCCTCTGATCTTGAGCATGTTTATCATTTGTGAGTAGTTACTTTCATTCTTGAGGTCACGGGAGAAATCATGTTGCAAGTAATCATGTGAACTTGATATGTGTTTGATATTTTGATGATATGTATGTTGCCATTCTCTGGTGTCATGTGAACGTCGACTACATGACACTTCACCATATTTGGGCCTAAGGGAATGCATTGTGGAGTAGTTATTATATGGTGGGTTGCGAGAGTGACAGAAGCTTAAACTTTAGTTTATGCGCTATTCCGTAAGGGACCGATTGGATCCAAAAGTTTAATGCTATGGTTAGAATTTATTATTAATACTTTTCTTGTAGTTGCGGATGCTTGCGAGAGGGTTAATCATAAGTAGGAGGTTTGTTCAAGTAAGAACAACACCTAAGCACCGGTCCACCTACATATCAAATTATCAAAGTACCGAACACGAATTAAGCCAACATGATGAAAGTGACTAGATGAAATTCCCGTGTACCCTCAAGAACACTTTGCTTATCATAAGAAACCGTTTTGGCCTGTCCTTTGCTTCAAAAGGATTGGGCTACCTTGCTACACTTTTGTTACTACTTTCATTACTTGCTCGCTACAAATTATCTTGCTATCAAACTACTCCACTACTTACAGTTTTAGCACTTGCAGACAATACCTTGCTGAAAACCACTTGTCATTTCCTTCTGCTCCTCGTTGGGTTCGAGACTCTTACTTACCGAAAAGGCTACATTTGACCCCATATACTTGTGGGTCATCATCGACGTTGTTGGGCCTCCAAGTGCAGAGTTTTGTAGGACGGTACCAAATTTCTCTCAAGTGGATGACCTAAGATTTATCAATTTGTGGGAGATGTAGGATGAAGATGGTCTCTCTCAAACAACCCTGCAATCAAATACAAGAAATCTATTATGTCCCCAACATACCCAATACAATGGTAAATTATATAGGTGCACTAGTTTGGCGAAGAGATGGTGATACAAGTGTAGTATGGATAGTAGATATAGGTTTTTGTAATATGAAAATATAAAAAGAGCAAGGTAGCAAGTGATAAAACAGAGCACAAACGGTATTGCAATGCTGGCCTAGGGTTCATACTTTCTCTAGTACAATCTCTCAACGATGCTAACTGATACATCTCCGTCGTATCTATAATTTTTGATTGTTTCATGCCAATATTCTACAACTTTCATATACTTTTGGCAACTTTTTATATTATTTTTGGGACTAACATATTGATCCAGTGTCCAGTGCCAGTTCCTGTTTGTTGCATGTTATATGTTTCGCAGAAACCCCATATCAAACGGATTCCAAATGGGATAAAAACGAACGGAGACTATTTTTGGAATATTTGTGATATTTGGGGAGAAGAATCAACGCGAGACGGTGCCCGAGGGGGCCACGAGGCAGGGGGCGCGCCTCTGACCCTCGTGGGAACCCCGTAAGGCAGTTGCCGCTCTTCTTTTGCTGCAAGAAAGCTAATTTTCGGAGAAAAATCTGTGCGAAGGTTTCAATCCAATCGGAGTTACGGATCTCCGGATATAAAAGAAACGGTGAAAGGGCAGAACGAGAGAACGCGGAAACAGAGAGAGACAGAGAGACAGATCCAATCTCGGAGGGGCTCTCGCCCCTCCCACACCATGGGAGCCAAGGACCAGAGGGGAAACCCTTCTCCCATCTAGGGAGAAGGTCAAGGAAGAAGAAGAAGAAGGGGGGCTCTCTCCCCCTTGCTTCCGGTGGCGCCGGAACGCCGCCGGGGGCCATCATCATCACCGCGATCTACACCAACACCTCCGCCGTCTTCACCAACATCTCCATCACCTTCCTTCCCTCTATGCAGTGGTGTAACCCCTCTTTTACCTGCTATAATCTCTACTTAAACATGGTGCTCAATGCTATATATTATTTCCCAATGATGTATGGCTATCCTATGATGTGTGAGTAGATTTTCGCTATCCTACCGGTGATTGATGAATTGCTATGATTGGTTTAATTTGCTTGTGGTTATGTTGCTGTCCTATTGTGCCCTCCGTGTCGCGCAAGCGTGAGCGATTTCCGCTGTAGGGTGTTGCAATATGTTCATGATTCTCTTATAGTGGGTTGCTTGAGTGACGGAAGCATAAACCCGGGTAAGGGGGTTGTGGCGTATGGGACAAAGGGGACTTGATGCTTTAATGCTATGGTTGGGTTTTACCTTAATGATTTTAGTAGTTGCGGATGCTTGATAGAGTTCCAATCATAAGTGCATATGATCCAAGAAGAGAAAGTATGTTAGCTTATGCCTCTCCCACATAAAACTTGCTATCAGTCTAGTAAAGTAGTCAATTGCTTAGGGACAATTCCGCAACTCCTACCACCAATTTTCCACACTCGCTATATTTACTTTATTGCTTCTTTATCTAAACAACCCCTAGTTTATATTTACGTGCTCTTTATTATCTTGCAAACCTATCCAACACACTACAAAAAAATACACTTCCGTGATGATACATGTTTGTCATAGTAGGTCGCGTTTTTTGTCATGCATGTACATCCATGATGATTTTATGACAGAATAAAGATAGTCATACCTGTGCTGTCGTAGAAGTGTTCCATGACATTACCAAAATTATCATCACGGAAGTGTCCACTTCCATGACAATAAATCACGCGTCATAGAAGTGCTTTCGTCAAGGGTGACCGACACGTGGCATCCATCGTAACGGAATGCTGTTAAGCTATCGGGTCCAGTTTCGGATCCGATAACCCGTTAACAGCCCGGACCATTGGGGATTTTCCACGTGTAAAATCATCTTTGGCCGCAGGAAACATGTGTTACCTCACCATTGGGGCAGATGTCATCCACTCATTGAACAGGAGGCGCCTATGATAGGTCGACACGTGGCACGGCCCAACAGTGGCCCATTCCGGTGAAAAAGGCCGGCCCAGTAAAAATTAGCAGGCCGGCCCATATAAGGCCTACTTGTGTCAGGTCCATTTAAGCCCACGACCCATACGAGATGTGCCAATTTGGCCCGTCAACGGCCCGTTAAAGATTTGACACCATTGCAGCCCATCGTCAGTTCGAGCCCGTTAACAACCCGCTATATATTTGGGCTCAATATCGGCCCGATGAGATTTCGGCCTGTTAACGGCCTATTTAATGGATGGGCCAATTTTCAGGATGTACATCTTTCGCCTTTTAGCGACCCATTTAAATGTTGGGCTAATTTCCGGCCCGGTGTGTCTTTCAGCCTGTTTACGGCCCATAAATCTGATGGGCCATTCATAGTCGGACCTGAGTTTCGGCCTTTTAGTGGCCCATTTAAGTGTTGGGCCAATTTCTGGCCCAGTGTCACTTTCAGCCTGTTGACGGCCCATAGATCAGTTGGGCCATTTGTAGTCGGACCTAAGTTTTGGCCTTTTAGCGACCCATTTAAGTGTTGGGCCAATTCCCGGCCCTGTGTGCCTTTCGGCCTGTTAACGGACCATAAATGAGTTGGGCCATTTGTAGTCGGACCTTAGTTTTGGCCTTTTAACGGCCCATGCCCTTCATGGTCCAATACCAGCCCAGTTTCTCTTTCGGCCTGCTAAAGGCCCACAACACAGTTGCGACATTTACAATACGACCTGACTTTCGGCCTCTTAGCAGCCCATGCTCTTCATGGTCCAGTACAAGCCCGCTGTGTCTTTCAGCCTGCTAAAGGCCTACAGTATAGTTGGGCCATATGGAGCCCAAACTTAGTAACGACATGTTAACGGCCCGTGAAATAAATTGGGGCCACCTGTTGCCCGCTTGGATGTCGGCCTGTTAACGACCCGGGAGGTAAGAGGGCCGGCCATTAACTTTCGGCCTAGTAACGGCCCATTAACTTAATGGGCCCACTAAAGTTCGTACATGTCTTTAGGCCAAATTAGATAATTTGAGCCCATTACGATGAGCAATTATGCACAGGACCAAAACCGATCAAGCAAAGGTACGGCATACAGGGAATAACGTTGCACATCCAGCATATATTACAGGAAATTACATCCACTGGGCAATCAAAGATTGATGCCAGCACAAATAAATGAGCAGAACCTAACCATCTACAACGTCACAATCTGCAACCTTAGCACAGATGACGCCCATAAGCATGTGGGCAAGTTCTTGCTGCTTTGCTACACTGTCTCTAAAAACATTGATCAGTTGTTGTGTCGCACGACTCTGCACCTCTGATTCATCCACCATTTCCATCATTGCTTCAGCCATTAATTGGTTCACAAACATACATTTATTCCGTTGCATTCGAGACAGAGGATACTGAACAGATTCAGATGGCGATTTTGGCAGGCTTGTATTATTGATAGTGGAGAGTGTCTCGACCACTGCATCATAACATAAATTAGGACGGGAACCAAACAGATTAATCATGAGTTATTGCCATATTACCTGGCCTAGATTTACTGGAAAGAAACAATGGGGTTGCCTTGCTGTTTTGAGAGTTTGTCTTCTTATCTTCAGCAGCCTGCACAAAATTAACACACTAACATTGCTATCATTGGCCATGTCAGATAATAGAAAAGCAACATTGACACAACGAACGTTTGGGCAACTAGCCTACACCAAATTAACACAATATGGCACAGCTATCATCAGCCAGGTAAGGTAGTACGAAAGCAACATTGACACAATGAATGAATGGGCAACCAGAGAAGCACTACAATTCAGTAATGTGCGTGATATGAGATAGTACATTCATGCAGCTCAGTATGCAAAACTACCAGGCAGTTTTCCTTACAAAAATCAACATTGGCGCATTTAACATTTTGCTACAACTAATTTTAGATCAGATAAAGGTTAGATTCACGCTGATTAACAAAATACATGTTGATATAAAAATATAGTGATATACAACAGGTACTTACATCAGCATTGGAGCACAGAGAATTCCTGCAAGATATTTTCCTCGAATACGATCCCAATGGAGTAAGTCTTCTATCGTTTAACCTTATTTTCTAAAAGAGAGATCGGTAAGAAACATGTAGAAAATATGATCAGAATGCTATAAAATTACATGATGCGAGGATACGCACACGCTTCTTAGAATGGAGTTGACATTCTTTTGCTGGACTGGAGCGGACTAGTTCTTTGGCCACTGGAATCTGCTTATTATCAGTGGGAGTTGGGTTTCTCTGTGCTGGAGCAGTATCTATGAAAAATGGAGTTGGTTTATTATCTCCTGGAGATTGGATCTTTTGCAAAGACCTGGTTTGTAACTCTTTAGATTCTAACATAGCCGTCTTCCCCTTGCATGCCTTATATAGAAGAATTGTGATTCTGTTATAAAACATGCTACATCAGAGATGGAATAAGTACTGAAGAATAGAAATGCATGACATAGTGACATGTATTCCCTGCATCCGGAAATAAATGGATGGGTTTAGGCGTATTTCAGTTCTAGATACATCCAGTTTTATCCATTTCTGCGACATTTAATCAGGACGGAGGGAGTATGATGTAAGAGCTAGGGATACGACAGGACAACACGGTAAAAAAATAATTGAAAAACCCACTGCAAAACCAAAGTATTCAAACCCACTGATATGAGATAGTACACTCATGCAGCTTGATACATCTCCGTCGTATCTATAATTTTTGATTGTTCCATGCCAATATTCCACAACTTTCATATACTTTTGGCAACTTTTTATACTATTTTTGGGACTAACATATTGATCCAGTGCCCAGTGCCAGTTCCTGTCTGTTGCATGTTTTATGTTTCGCAAAAACCCAATATCAAACGGAATCCAAACGGGATAAAAATGGACGGAGAATTATTTTGGAATATTTGGGATTTTCTGAAGGAAGAATCAACGCGAAACGGTGTCCGGGGTGGCCACGAGACAGGGGGGTGCGCCCTCCCCCCTGGGCGCGCCCTGGACTCTCGTGGGCCACCCGTAAGGCGGTTGACGCTCTTCTTTTGCCACGAGAAAGCTAATTTTACAAGAAAAATCGGGGCGAAAGATTCACCCCAATCGGAGTTAAGGATCTCCAGATATAAAAGAAACAGTGAAGGGGAAGAATCCGAGAACGTAGAAACAGAGAGATAGATCCAATCTCGGAGGGGCTCTTGCCCCTCCCACGCCATGGGAGGCAAGGACCAGAGGGGAAACCCTTCTCCCATCTAGGGAGGAGGTCAAGTAAGAAGAAGAAGAAGGGGGCTCTCTCCCCCTTGCTTCCGCTGGCGCCGAAACGCTGCCGGGGGCCATCATCATCACCGCGATCTACACCAACACCTCCGCCATCTTCACCAACATCTCCATCACCTTCCCCCATCTATATCCAGCGGTCCACTCTCCCGCAACCCGATGTACCCTCTACTTGAACATGGTGCCTTATGCTTCATATTATTTTCCAATGATGTGTTGCCATCCTATGATGTCTGAGTAGATTTCTATTGTCCTATCGGTGATTGATGAATTGCTATGATTGGTTTGAGTTGCATGTTTTATTATTGGTGCTATCCTATGGTGCCCTCCATGTCGCGCAAGCGTGAGGGATTCCCGCTGTAGGGTGTTGCAATGCGTTCATGATTCGCTTATAGAGGGTTGCGTGAGTGACTGAAACACAAACCCGAGTAAGGGGATTGTTGCATATGGGATAAAGGGGACTTGATGCTTTAATGCTATGGTTTACCTTAACGAATCTTTAGTAGTTGCAGATGCTTGCTAGAGTTCCAATCATAAGTGCATCTGATCCAAGTAGAGAAAGTATGTTAGCTTATGCCTCTGCCTCAAATAGAATTGCAATAATGATTACCAGTCTAGTAATATAGTCAATTGCTTAGGCACAATTTCACAACTCCTACCACCACTTTTCCACACTCGCTATATTTACTTTATTGCTTCTTTATCTAAACAGCCCCTAGTTTATATTTACTTGCTCTTTATTATCTTGCAAACCTATCCTATCACACCTACAAAGTACTTCTAGTTTCATACTTGTTCTAGGTAAAGCGAACATCAAGCGTGTGTAGAGTCGTATCAGTGGCCGATAGGACTTGAGAGAGTATTTGTTCTACCTTTAGCTCCTCGTTGGGTTCGACACTCTTACTTATCGGAAGAGGCTACAACTATCCCGTATACTTGCGGGTTATCGCAGCTCAGGATGCAAAACTACCAGGCAGTTTTCCTTACAAAAATCAACATTGTGGCCTTTAATCATACATTTTGCTACAACTAAATTTAGATCAGATAAAGGTTGGATTCACGCCGATTAACAAAATACATGCTGATGTAAAAATATAGTGATATACAACAGGTACTTACATCTACATTGGAGCACAGAGAATTCCTGCAAGAATCTTTCCTCATAAACGATACCATTGCAGAAATTCTTCTATCTTTTAAGCTTATTTTCTATAAGAGAGATGGGTAAGAAACATGTAGAAAATATGATCAGCATGCTATAAAATTTCACGATGCAAGGATACGCACACGCTTCTTAGAATTGAGTTGACAGATTTTTGCTGGACTGGAGCGGACTAGTTCTTTGGCCACTGGAATCTGCTTATTATCAGTAGGAGTTGGGTTTCTCTGTGCTGGAGCAGTATCTATAAAAACTGGAGTTGGTTTATTATCTCCTGGCGTTTGGATCTTTTGCAAAGTCCTTGTTTGTAACCCTTCAGATTCTAACATAGGCATCTTCCCCTTGCATGCCTTGTATAGAAGAATGGTGCTTTAATTATAAAACATGCAACAGCAGAGAGATGGAATAGGTACTGAAGAATAGAAAGGCATGACATATTGACATGTATTCCCTCCATGCGGAAAAAATGGATGGGTCTAGGCGTATTTCAGTTCTAGATACATCCTTTTTTATCCATATCGGGAACATGTAATCCGGATGGAGGGAGTATGGTGTAAGATCTAGGTATACGACAGGACAACACAGCAAAAAAATACTAGTTGAATGTAAAACTATATGCTAGCGGAATACATACAGAAATAACTAAGGCAACATACACGTGTATGATTGGGAAAATAAGATGGCATTGCAACAGAGCACTAGAACAGCACTTAAATGTAAAAAAACATGGTATGGCAGACAAATGAAGTACATACTGATGAATAACAATGCCTAAGATATTCAGAAGCATGATGTCCAAATTAAGCAGATGGCATTGCGATAGAGTAGAATGACAGTATTTGAATTTGAAAACATGTTATCATGAATGGAATAGGTACTGAAAAACAGGAAGGCATGACATATTTACATGCATGATCAGCATGCTAAGCACATGGCATTGCAACAGAGTAGATACACTCCAGGACATTATATGCATGTTGTACCCATATCACAGGCCAAGTTAGAGCAAGGACCTTGTGGGGTGAAGAGGATTCATCATTTTTCTGCAAGTCTTCTGAAGAACTGGCTTTACATGTTCCATGATATTGGGTATCATTGACATCAAGTTTATTGGCCTTTACATTGCTCCATGAGGTTCTTGTGGATATATCAGTGTGTGCAATTATATCTGACATGCATGGAAGACAATTAGTAGTTAGATTTATGTAATGAGTGCCTGTAGGAGACGACATAAATAGTAGGACTGGGGTTAACTAGCAGCAACAGGTCTCATAAACTAAAGGGAGAACACAGATGAAAGCTACAGAATATGTATCGTTTGTACTCGAGATTAACTAGATGGCACACAAAAGTACTAAAGAACAACATAGGTAATAATAGAAGTGGTATAATACTATAATCACTAGCCTGTGGGATAGCATTGGCTGATGGATGATAACTATGGAACATCGTTACCTAAAGAACAAGTATCTTACTCTGGAACAGCGTGGACTCCTGAACAAGACCTGTAAGAGATCAACATGAATATACAGTGAAATGTGATGATCTATTTTCCATGCTTAGATGAATAACAAAGCCATAAATGTTGCACACAAGTAAGATGAGGGTACAACCTATCTGGTTGCCATCCATAGGAGTGAGCATCATGTGCTGACTTGTCGATGGCCCTGCACTTGTTGTGGCTGTCCATGTCGGGCAAACGCATTCGATGCAGGGAACGGTTGAGTGGGGACTATAGCTCCCTTCTGGTGTATGCTTCCCTTGTTGGAGCAGCTGCGGTGAGTCGGAAGACGGTGTGTCTGAAGATGCAGATAACGCATAATGTTAAGAACGACATATCTCTTTAATCTGAAGAAATACACTAAGAGAACAATAGCAAGGTACGAGAGCGGTCACACGTCTGTTGCCTGAAGACTAAATTGGGGTCACACGATTTTATTTTATTTTGATATTGTCCGATCTACACCGGATGGCTTGATGGCCGTCTTGTGACTCCCGGCTGACACTGTTCGGAATCTTCCCCGAAGAGCCAGCCACCAACGGCAGAGCAGCCTTCCTCCGCTGTCCGTGGCCCTGGCCAAAACCCCGCTTCCAGCCCCACCGCACTACCGTGGTTGCGCTGCCCCCGGACCAATCCACAAAGACTCCCCATCATCTAGATCCGGCGGCGGCAGTACCTTCAACCCACGCAACTCTAAAAGATAGCCATCTAAGCGCTGCTTCCGCGGCAAACTTGCGGCCCCACACCCTTACGTTAGACACCAGCCAACCGGCAGCCTAGGATCTCCGCCGCCTCGAGGGGTGCTGCTTCCCATTGGAAATCGATTGGCCCAGAATAAAAATTCAGACAACTGACGCCTAAATAAAGTGATTTGAGATGAGGGTGCGACCTATCTGGCGGCATGGTGAAGTAGGCAGGTCCAGCTGCCAAGTCGGTGAGGCCAGCGCGGTTGCGGTGGCGACTAGCGGCAGGGAAAGAGCAATGTCGTGACGGTCGACGGCTACACAGAAGCAGCGCCAGGACTCTGGACGGATCCGAAGTTGGAGCCGCTCCGGTGCCGTGAACAAAGGCAGGGGTGAATCGGCTCCGGTACGGTTCACACGGCCGTCGTCGAGGCAGCACCAGCAGCACGGAGTAAGAGGCACACGGCCCAGTGCATGACGGAAAATGGATGACGTCTCCGGCATTAGGGAGGAGGGCGGCTGTGAAATTGGTGCGGTGAGGGCGCCATGGAGGTGGGGCTGAGGTTTCGCGGCTCGGGAGAAGGGAGCTTCCTGGGAAGAAAGTGATTTGGCGCCCACGAGGTATGAATGGGGGCGGGCGGGGCGGGGGGGGGGGGAATTGGGAGGGGAGTGGAACCGTGGAACCATGTCTTACGGACGCATTTGTCTGAAAGACAGAGGGGGAGTTACAGTTCTACCCTTGCCTATACGCTTCTCAGCTTGGGTCTGTGTACTGAGGGTCGGGGATAGTAGAGTAACTTTGCTTCTCCCCAAATAGTGGGCGGGAGCGAGGAGGGCGAGGAGGGCGTGTTTTGAACTATAGTGGGCGCGAGCGATTTCGGGCAAGGAGAGCGTGTTTCGAAATAGTGGGCGCGAGCTATTTCGGGCGAGGAGAGCGTGTTTTTTCGACCATGGTTTATGAATTATTCGGCACATGTCATTTCGACCGAGGAGAAGGCGCGCTTGGATGAAGTTACGAACCTACCCTCGATGTACAACGGGCCAACTGATGTGTCTCCCACATAGGACGGTAATTTCACGTCTCCCATTTATTTGCTCGGTCGAATTCCACCGAGCAGAGAGGATGTTTAATGGTTCGTTCAAATTTTGGGAGAACGAGCATCCACGTCTACCTTACCAAGTCGATTCGAATCAAATTTTGAAATATTAGCTTGCCGCTTCTTTTTTAGATGGAGAGATGATGCTCCGGAGTAATGTGTTTTTACATGCTCCTTGCTAGCGATTTACTATATGACAAATAGTTGACCCACTCAAAAACGCGAATCAAACCCAAAATGAAATATCTCGATTCAATGAAATATCTCGTTCAGAAGGTCAAAATAGTGAACTAAATCCAAAATTGAACACCTCAATCGAGTAGCATGTTGTACAGTATTATGGTACTCCATGAACATGTTGAAAGTCAAATTAATAAACTTTTTTGATATACGCATATATCTGTTCATGTGTGGATTGCAGACAACATGTTCTCCAATTTAAATATTTGAATGCAAGTTTATATCGAAACATGGTTTATATCAGTCTTTGATGCATAAAACGCGACCTCCCCCTCTCCCGGACTCCTGTTCTCTCTCTCTCTCTCTCTCTCTCTCTCTCTCTCTCTGACAATCTTCAATTCTGTCGCACGCATCCGACACAAAAACCTTGTTGGTCCCTCTCCCTTTCTCTCCATCTCTCTCTCTCTTTGTGTGTGTGGGGGGGTCTTTCTAGTTCGCATGCATATATGCACCATCTATAGGTCTCTCTCGCACACTATGTATGATACTCTAGCTAGTCCAATCTAGATATCTTGGGTGCACTCATCGTACGCACACAAATTCCTTGGCTCTTTGCCGGTAACTCTCTCACGCACCGCTATGTCATCTCGGAGCTCTTCCCCCCCTCTCTCAAACTCTCCATCCACCTGGGTCACACATACACATGCATATCTCACTCACACTCGATAGGCCCATCTAAAACTCTATCTCTCTCCCTCGTTCTCTCTCCATCTCACACGCACACACACACAATCTCATGCCCAGCTAGCCAAGTATGATTGTCTCTCACTCAATTGTAGGCACACGCAGTCCCCCCTATATGTATATGACTAGCTAATCTTAGTCTCCATCACAAACATGTGCATGGTCTATCTCGATTTCTCTCAGGGCATCTTTCTATCGCGCACGCACTCCCTCAATCTCCCACCCATATAGTCCCCTCACGGTCTTGAGGGGATCTCTCTATCACAAACACACCCTCTCTCCCTCCCCATGCGTCCATGCCATCCACGTGTCCCTCTCGACCTTTTTTCCTTGTTGGCCAGACCTCTATTGGACATGTGCTACAGGGGTGTCTCTCTTTGTTGCAAACAATCACACACTAGCTATCTTCGTGTATCTCCTCGCCTCGCTTTTCCATCTCGGAGATGCATGCGTGATATGTTCGCATAAGAAACGAAAAAACACACACTCTCTCTAATTTATCGTTTGTTGTCACTTTCTCTTTCACACACATACTCTTTTTGCACAATCATTCTCCTTCACACACACACTTGATCTGTCTTGACTGAGGCACTCTCCTCGGTCCATAGCATATAGATTTATTGAAAAGTCAAACATCACAAAGTTTGACCATGTACGTGGAGAAAAAGAATTACATCTAGTACGGCAAACATATACCATTAGATTCACCCTGAGATGTAGTTTTGTATGATGTATCTTTGGTATTGTAGATATAAATAACATTTGCATAAAACTGATCAAAGTTTCCAAAGTTTGACTTCTAAAAAATTTACATGCACTGCATTATCGAGCGGATGGAATATCTCTTTTCCCCTCTCATCTATCTGACGCACCACTCAGCCTTATCGGGGCTCCTCAATCTCTCTCAAACTTTATTGGTCAGTTTGGTTCGTGACCTGAACCTCATGCCTTGATGGCTGGTACTGCCTGGTGTGGACGTGAGATGTAAAATATTTCTGCTTGGCTAGGCTTGTGTGGTGTTGAAGCGTTTGGTTCATGCCTGGGCCAGGCAAAGCATCAACGTCCCATCAATCAATCCATGCATCAATTATTTAATGCTAATATACATCCATGTTGCTGTTAGCCTCGTGGCCGCACGACCAGGCACGGCGAGGTGTTCGAAATCGGTCGCCTGGGCCAGGCTACTTGCAGTGTCTGGAGTTCAGCCAGGCTAATTAAAGTGCAAGGGAACCCAGGCCAGGCAGGCTTTCTTTTTCACAGGGTAGCAACCAAACAAGCGTGCATGAAATCCAGACACAACCCCAGGCCAGGCAAAAGATGCTCAGGACGCAAGCCAAACTGGCCTTATATCTCCCTGGTTCACACATACACATGTCTCGCTCGCGCTATACATATAGACCCATCCAACACTCTCCGCCCTTGTTCTCTCTCCATGTGACAAGCACGCCCCTAAGTACCATAATCCCTCACTCCATCATAGGCGCAAGCACTCCCCCCCCTAAGTATGATTATCTCTTACTAGCCATCAGGAACACACGTATCTCTTATTATCTCTTATTCTCTCTCTCTCTCTCTCTCTCTCTCTCTCTCTCTCTCTCTCTCTCGCTGACAATCTTCAATTCTGTCACACGCATCCGACACAAAAACCTGGTTGGTCCCTCTCCCTTTCTCTCCATCTCTCTCTCTTTGTGTGTGTGTGGGGGGGGTCTTTCTAGTTCGCATGCATATATGCACCATCTATAGGTCTCTCTCGCACACTATGTATGATACTCTAGCTAGTCCAAGCTAGATATCTTGGGTGCACTCATCGTACGCACACAAATTCCTTGGCTCTTTGCCGGTAACTCTCTCATGCACCGCTATGTCGTCTCGGAGCTCTTCCCCCCCTCTCTCAAACTCTCCATCCACCTGGGTCACACATACACATGCATATATCACTCACACTCGATAGGCCCATCTAAAACTCTATCTCTCTCCCTCGTTCTCTCTCCATCTCACATGCACACACACACAATCTCATGCCCGGCTAGCCAAGTATGATGGTCTCTCACTCAATTGTAGGCACACACAGTCCCCCCCTATATGTATATGACTAGCTAGTCTTAGTCTCCATCACAAACATGTGCATGGTCTATCTCGATTTCTCTCAGGGCATCTTTCTATCGCGCACGCACTCCCTCAATCTCCCACCCATATAGTCCCCTCACGATCTTGAGGGGATCTCTCTATCACAAACACACCCTCTCTCCCTCCCCATGCGTCCATGCCATCCATGTGTCCCTCTCGACCTTTTTTCCTTGTTGGCCAGACCTCTATTGGACATGTGCTACAGGGGTGTCTCTCTCTGTTGCAAACAATCACACACTAGCTATCTTCGTGTATCTCCTCGCCTCGATTTTCCATCTCGGAGATGCATGCGTGATATGTTCGCATAAGAAACGAAAAAACACACACTCTCTCTAATTTATCGTTTGTTGTCACTTTCTCTTTCACACACATACTCTTTTTGCACACTTACTCATTCTCCTTCACACGCACTTGATCTGTCTTGACTGAGGCACTCTCCTCGGTCCATAGCATATAGATTTATTGAAAAGTCAAACATCACAAAGTTTGACCATGTACGTGGAGAAAAAGAATTACATCTAGTACGGCAAACATATACCATTAGATTCACCCTGAGATGTAGTTTTGTATGATGTATCTTTGGTATTGTAGATATAAATAACATTTGCATAAACCTGATAAAAGTTTCCAAAGTTTGACTTCTAAAAAATTTACATGCACTGCATTATCGAGCGGATGGAATATCTCTTTTCCCCTCTCATCTATCTGACGCACCACTCAGCCTTATCGGGGCTCCTCAATCTCTCTCAAACTTTATTGGTCAGTTTGGTTCGTGACCTGACCCTCATGCCTTGATGGCCGGTACTGCCTGGTGTGGACGTGAGATGTAAAATATTTCTGCCTGGCCAGGCTTGTGTGGTGTTAAAGCGTTTGGTTCATGCCTGGGCCAGGCAAAGCATGAACGTCCCATCAATCAATCCATGCATCAATTATTTAATGCTAATATCCATCCATGTTGTTGTTAGCCTCGTGGCCGCACGACCAGGCATGGCGAGGTGTTCGAAATCGGTCGCCTGGGCCAGGCTACTTGCAGTGTCTGGAGTTCAGCCAGGCTAATTAAAGTGCAAGGGAACCCAGGCCAGGCAGGCTTTCTTTTTCACAGGGTAGCAACCAAACAAGCGTGCATGAAATCCAGACACAACCCCAGGCCAGGGAAAAGATGCTCAGGACGCAAGCCAAACTGGCCTTATATCTCCCTGGTTCACACATACACATGTCTCGCTCGCGCTATACATATAGACCCATCCAACACTCTCCACCCTTGTTCTCTCTCCATGTGACACGCACCCCCCTAAGTACCATAATCCCTCACTCCATCATAGGCGCAAGAACTCCCCCCCTAAGTATGATTATCTCTTACTAGCCATCAGGAACACACGTATTGTCTCCTTCCATCCATATGTCTATCTCGATATCTCTCGGGGCATCTTCTATCGCGCACACACCTTGTCACTCGATCTCCCACCCATGTAGTCCCATCACGATCTCCAGGGGATCTCTCTATGACAAACATACACTCTCTCCTCCCCATGTCTGCATTTTCTCCGTACGTCTCTCTCGACCTCTCTCCCTTGTTTGTCAGACCCCTCTTGGCCACGTGCTAGGGGTCTTGCTCTCTCGGTTCCAAACAACCACACACTATATCCTCACCTTGCCTCCGTTGTCGAAGATGCATGTGTGATATGTTTGCATAAGACACGCACGCTTTTTCTCTACTTTTATCATGTGTTGTCCATGTCTCTTTCACACACGCACACACACTTCTCTCTCTCTCTCTCTCTCTCTCTCTCTCTAGTTAGGGACTCTGTCACGTCCATAAGCATATGGATGTTTTGAAAAGTCAAACCTTAGAAAAGTTTGACCAGGTATATGTGGAGAAAAACATTTACATCTGGAACTATCATTAGATTCATCACAACATGTACTTACTTCATACTATCATTTATCTTTGGTATTGTAGATATAAGTAATTTCTTTATAAACTTGGTCAAAGTTTCAAAAGTTTGACTTAAAAAAATGTTGGAACTACATTATCAAACGGAGGGAGTAGCTCTTTCTCTCTCTCTCTGCTATCTCTCACGGGCCTCCCCTCTCACTCGAACTCTCTATATCAACGGATTATACGCTCACTGTGTCAGTCTATAGCTCCGTATATTGTTTAGTTGACCGGTTAACCAATCCACATGCTGCCTTGTCAGCTCGTGTTCTGTATCTTCGTGTGCTGGCCCATGTGGCAGTGGGTGAAAATAAGTAAACTAGAGGCCCATATGACATGCGGTGAAGTAAACAAAGTTGAAATCACTCGGGGTAGCACCCTGCACGCTAGTAAATTGAGTGCGCATTGAGGACAAACTTCTTGCGTGCAAAGGACGCACCCGCGCACAATTCACCACTGTGCGGCGGCATGCACAGAAGGACGCACTCGTGCACACCCAGCACACAACAAACACCAGCACACGTGTACACCAGCGTCACCAATGGTTGATATGGACAGCGAGGCAGCCAACAAGCGGAGGCAGCTCGAGCCAAAACCGCATCCAGTAAGCTTGGACTTCATCAGCAGCCTCCCCGACGACATGCTGCTCATCATCATCGGCCTCCTCCCCACCAAATTTGCCGTGCGGACCGCCCTGCTCTCCCGGCGGTGGCGCCCCCTCTAGCGTTGCGTCCCCCTCAACCTCGTCGTCGACAGCTGCCTTTGCGATGGGGATTGCAAATGCATGGCTGCAGTCTCCAAGATCCTTTCATCGCACCCTGGGCCAGCCAGACGCCTTGACATCCGCATGTTCAGTACCAACTGCAAGGTCCAACCCAATTTCGACGAGTGGTTCTTATCCCCCGCCCTAGATCAGCTCGAGGAGCTCAGCTTTGAAGCTGGACGATGTCGCTCTCTACTGCCGTCTGCCCTCCGCCTCACTCCAACGCTGCACCGCGCCAGCTTCAGCTCCTGCTATCTTCCCCAGATTAATGCCACGCCCGCCCTTCTTCTCCCTCAACTCAAGCAGCTCGACCTCTTCGACGTTGTCATCTCGAAGAAGGCTATGGAGCACCTGCTCCGCAGTTGTACTATGCTCGAGTACCTTCGTCTTGAGCAGATCCACGGGTTCATTAGCCTCCACATCGCCTCGACGAATCTCTGATGGATTTATGTGTCTTGTTGGCCCCGCAACAAGACATCAATTGGGAAGAGTCACTCTAGCTGTTCCACGTTATGGTCATTGAGAATGCGCCTTTCCTTGGGAGATTGCTTGTATTGGATCTAGAAGGTCCAACCAAAATTAGGGTCATTGACGCGCCGAAATTGACAGCATTGGTGTACTCGTCTGCCAAATTCTCCAAACTCTTTATTGGATCCGTAATCGTTCAGGTACAGCACTCATCTTCTTCTCCATCTTCTTGAAATTCACATTTTTAAATTTCTTCTTGATGTATTTACGACCGTCTTCCAGAAAATGATTCCCACAAGCTTGACCCAGTCCATGCGCACAGTGAAGATCTTAGCACTAAAATCTATCGGCCCCAATCTGGATCAAGTTGTTGGTTTCCTTACATGCTTTCTGTGCACAGACAAGCTACTCATCAAGGTGAAACTTCTTTCCTATAAGTAAACGGTAATCACAATGTAGCTCAATTTTTTCGTAATTTTCCCAAATTACGATGACAAGTGTAGTGTTCAAAACTGCATCTATGCACTGCACCGAAAGAAATTTTTTTAGTATTTTTTTCTCACGTGATTACCTACATCGTTTTTATGCTGTACTACTATAGTAGCCTATGCTAGTCATAGTGGAAAGTAACTTAGACTACTCCAGTAACTCTATGGTTACCCTAAGAGCAAGTACTACCTCCGTCCTAGTTTACTCTTCCAATTTTGTAGTATCAAAATTTGACCATAGATTTAACTGACAAAATGTTAATGCATACCACTAAGAACTATATCGTTGGATTCGTATTTGAACATAATTTCAAATGGTGTAATTTTTAGGGACATGCATTGGCATTTTATTAGGTAAATCTATGGTCAAAATTTTATACTAAATACGAGGTAGTATTCCCTCTGTCCCAAAATTCTTGTCTTATATTTGTTTAGATACGGATGTATCTAACACTAAAATGTAACTAGATACATCCGTATTTAGACAAGTTTAAGACAAGAATTTTGGGACGGAGGGAGTACAAAAGTGCGCTATGTAGGCCAAAACATGTGCCAAATTCACTTGTGATGCATTTGGCATCGATGCCCCTCCATTGCTCACCTGGTGCCCCAATCTAGATCACCTACTTTGCTCCGGTGCCAAATTAACTCACGCAATGAAAAAACACTGCATGGGAGAGAGAGGACTGAGGCAATAAAAAAACACTTGTTTGGGAAAGTGAGAGGCTGGTGTAGTTGGTTTGATTGATTTGTTTATACATGTGGGTCTGTGTGCACAGCGGTGCCAACTCTCTCACATCACGAGAGCGGTGCCAAAATCTTTTGATTTGACATCGATGCATATTATGTGGCATACTTTTGCGAAATATGGCATCGGCCACATAGTGGAAGGCAACAAATGCCCAGGCTCTTCACGTGCTCCTAGTTAAATGAGAGGAAACAAAAAGAGAGAGAGTGAGATAGTGAAAAAATATCACTAGCCAGCCAACCCTATCGTATGAGTGAATGATATTGGTACCTCTTGATGACACAGCACTCTTATGCAGCCAGCTGCTCTAATATGTTCTCTTCTTTTGCAGATAAAAAAAGACCCGAAAGTGAAAAATGTGCTACACTATAACAATCTCATCGAATGCCTTGATCTCCATCTTACAGAAATTGATTTGATCGACTATCGAGGCAGCACATCTGAGATTAAATTGGCCAGGTTCTTGTTCTGGAGGCAAGTGTGCTCAAGGTAATGAGGTTTGGCATTCTCTGGCGCAACAATGAATGGCGTGCTGATCACCACAAGCGTCTAAGCCTAAATGACAAAGTCTCCGCAAAAGCTGAATTTGTTTTGAAACATCAAGTGGCCAGAGACTCGAAACCTTATTTTCCCATTAGTGACTTGTCAGGGCGGTGGATTTTAGTTTGTACAATAATGCTGCATCCACCTAAAGTAACAGAAGTTCTTACGTAAACTTCCTAGTAATTCCCTCTTCGTAGGTGCAGCATTACTCCTAACATTTGTAATATCAGTTTGAAACTTGTAATATTGTTGTGTCCTATTCCTGCATTTTCAAAATCCTGTGAATCAAACAGTTCCTGAGTTGGTGATGATGTTGTGCCTCCCATCTTTCACCAATAGCCGTCGGATCTAGATCTGACGCATACAAACCAAGCTTCTCCATTTTTGCAAAAAGATGCCCGCACTTGTTCCCTATTTACAAACAACTCCTTATCTCTCACAATCAGCCTTATCTCCTCGCCACCACATCTAGAAGGCCGTGGAAAAATCTGGCGTGATGGCCGCTGTCGGAGCCGTCCACCCCCAATCTTGGTGTTCCGTGCAATGCACGGGCATTTATGCACGGGAAATTATGTCGAACAGGGCTAGTTGTAAGCAGGCTAGCTCTGCAGCCATGATGATAGTGACTGCAGACGGTGAGGCTGACTATGGTATGCCGAACATGGCACCTATACTCAGGTGTCATCTCCGGTGCAGGGTCTTGTCACTTCACTATGAGGAGCAGCACGTAGTAATTTGACCAACGGGTAGTACAGTGCTAGTACTCCTACTACTACATTGGTAGTACTACTACTAGTACTAGTAGCACCACCGTCTGGATTTAGGAGTACTGCCACATCCATCTAGATTTTAGTATTTGACTAGCAATATCTAGTAATGCATGTCACAGAAAATGTACTAATCCCTTTGTAAATAAATACATGGTGTTTTATTCCTATCGGCGAGAGAACTTAATGTTTTTTGCTAACTAGAGTACTAATAGGATTACATGCAATGAACTAAACACTGCATGTCATGTTTGGTAGTCTCAAGTCATTGAAAGCATGCACGGCCCACATCTCTCATTGGTTGATATGTCATGAAATAAGAAACAAGGAGGGAGTTAATGTGTCGTGCCTAAGTGTTTTGGGATTATTTGGTTTTCGTAAGGTGACTTACACAACATTTTTGTTTACATGCCTTAACATTTTATTAGTTAAATAAAAGGTCAAAACTTGGCGCAAAATGCAAAGGGGACCAACAAACCAGTAAACATCAAACTTCTCTCGTTGGCCCCAACTAGAGGTCCGGTGAGATGACTATACTGCACCAGCACGGAGGGGGACGCGGCTTCATTAACTTACGGCAACTGCCTTTGGGTGAATGACACGTGGGCCCAGGGGGTGGCTAGCCCACCTATCATACATCCAAAGGCAGGTGCGGTAGAGGGCCGAGGAGTAGTACGAAATCCTACGCACCTATGCACGCTAACCAAGGGCAAGAGTGATCACTCGAATCGCAAGATCAGTTGACTAGAAGCTAAGCTAGACCCATGGAGGCGATGAGCGCGAGCATCAGCCGGCTGTGCCAGATGGTCCACGACGCCGGCCTGCGGCCCGGCACCGAGGAACTTCTCCAGGTAGTATTGCTTGAGGCCGCCAGGGCGAGGGGCCGCTTGGACGACAGCTTCGTCTCCTTGTTCGACGAGGTCCTCGTCGGTTTCCTCGACAAGTTCACCGTCGTCAAGAAACTCGCGGACGACTTTGACGTAAGCCTCCAGCTGACGCACCCAGGCTCTGCGATGCCCGCCACCCTCAACGGCCACTATGGTGACAACCTCTTCGACGCACTAGTGGCCCTGCGACTGCCTGCCGTCACGCCGGAGAATGTCCACCTCGAGGTCGCGCTCGCCACGCAGCGCCTGGCGCAGCAAGACACCATCGACATAATCACCCACGTCTACGCGCAAATCGTTCACAAGGACTACTACATGCAAGAGGAGGACGATCGGACGCTGGCTTTCTTGGACCGTAGGGCAACCTTGGACGGCACTATTCAGAAGCATGTTGAGCTCGCCGCCACCGCCGCTGCTCCTCACACGTCGGTTGGTGACCCGGTGCACTAGGGCGTGAGGATGTCGTTGATGGATCCATTTGTATTTTTATATTTCCGTCAAATCCATGTAGTAGTATATGATACTACAGTAATTATCTTACCTTTCGCATCAACTTCATAATTTTCATACGTACTCCATGCATGAACGGCGCCAGAACCAAACTTCTCATTACTCTAGGCAAAAACGTTATTTTCTATCTATCGGTCACGCCATGGAGCAGAACCAAATTTTACAAGTTACGAGTTCAAAAGGAAAAGCCTGTCATGTTCATGTCGCACCCCCACATGGTTGGTCCAGCACGCCGCTCAAGCGGGAATGCGTGCGGTGTTGCATTTTCACTTACAAGTGGGACCGCAGTTGAGCAAACCGACTATCGGCAAACCCCCACCCCACCCACCACGCGATGGCTGAGAAAACGGGAGGGAGAAGAGATGGCTGTAGCACGGACTCTAAGAAAATTGGTGTCGGATGGGACTCGTGAGGGTGGCGTGTGCCGTACTGCTAGACGTGAATGCTAGTTATGGCCCATGCCACCCCACTATATCGATCCTATATCGAGGTACGTAGAACAAATTTCCTGCAGTCCATGCTCAGCCCCCCTCTATCTTTCTTCTCAGCCAGCCAGCGGACGAGCGGAGCCCATCGTCTGTTTGCTCACATGCGGTCCCACATGTCAGTGAAAACACAAGCGGACCCACTGAACCTGCACATCTTTCACCTCGACGTGCTGGTGATGAAAAACAAATCCAATAAAGATCTACGATGGCCGCTTTTGGAGTTACTCAAGAGTAGCAAGATTCTATTTACAATTTAACCCAAGATGCACATCTCGTGGCTTCAACTACCACTCTATTTTCTTTCATGACACGACCTAGATGCTGGATGTCCCACGTGTCGGCAAAAGGAGGAAGAACCCGACCAAATCTTTAGTTGTGCTCTCAGATTAGACTAGTTGTGCTAACTTAAAAAATTTATTGTGTACTCCCTCCGTTCCAAAATACTTGACTTCCATTTGTCCAAAAATGGATGTACCTATATACTAAAACATGTCTAGATATATATATATATTTTGACAAATAGAAGGCATGTATTGTGCAACGGAGGGAGTAGAATGGATGCAAGTTTTTGTATTGGGAAGAAGAGTACATCCATATATTGATAGAGCGCAATTTAGTAGATGTTCTATCACTTTTAGCTAGCACAGAGGCTAGAGATGAGATTTGTGCACTTGTTGATACTCCTACTAGAATATAGGCTAGACATGAGACTAGATGCGAGGAAGCAATGTCTACTTCTTTACACTCGAAGAAGAAAGAAGCACGCAAGATCGAGCCTCCGCAGATCAACAATGAATGCATCGAGAAGGCACTAATCCAACTTACAAGAGTAGTAAAATGTATTCTTGTGGTTCTTGTTTTCTTTGGTCTTGCTTTTCTAGTCAAAATTATCGTTGGAGTTCGTGCAAAACGGAGGTCCGTTTGGGGTCGTGCGTTGGAGTTGGCCTTACAAGTGGGACCGCAGTTGAGGAAACCGACTATTGGCAAACCCCCACCTCGCCCGCTGCACGATGGCCGAAGTTAGAGAAACGACGAGGTTGAAGAGATTGCTCTAGCATGGACTCCAAGAAATAATATGGTTTCAGATGGATGTCGTGGTGGTGGCGTGTGCCGTACTCCTGGACGTGAATGCTTGTTCTGGCCCATGCCACCCTACTACTCCTACTACTTACTCCTACTATATAGTACTAGTATCGAGGATTCGAGGTGCTGGTTACGTACAGCGAACACATTAACATATGGCTACAGTAAAAACACCCGCCCGATGCGCGAAGCATGTGAAGCTAGTACAAATAGTGTACTACTATTGTTGATTGGCCTCATCCGATAACCTGTTGCAATGCACGTACAATTATGTATTCGGAAAATATTTTTTTGCCTCGTTGCACCACTCACTCAGAGAAGCGACTCGAAAGCCATTCATAAATTTAGTAAGTTTATCACAGGCATATCATTTTATTACATACGACAGGTCATCAACCCACATCGACAACGAGGATACATTATAAATACTAAAGTTTTCACCACACAACAAATAACAAGCAATGAAATGAACTTCAACTCTACCATTCCTCGGCGTTGGAAACGCTTGCTTTGAACCACAAGTGATTCTCTGGGACGGGCCATCCATTGTCGATCTGGAAACCAACGTAGGACTGATCATCCAGGCTGAAGCGGCCTACTATATAAGTACCAGGGTAGGGAACCACCCAAATGACCGAGGTATAGACATAGTTGCTTCTCATAAATGGTAGTAACATTGTGTCAACAGCAGTTCGATCGCCTTTCACCATCATTGGATAGTTTTGTCCAAGGAAGAGCGAGTTTTCTCCAAGACTATCAATTCTGTACCAGGGAGAAGGTGTTGGCGCTAGCACACTAGTATCCATCCCGAATACCATGCAACGGGTGTTGGAATAGGTCCGGAGAGTGCGGCCATGGGAGACTACACCTGCTTCCTTAGCAGTAACATCATCAGTGGGCTGTATACACACAAGAAGAGGTGATCCATCGGAATTAGTTGCCAGGCGCCAAAGAGTATATGGGCGCTGCTCGTCCTCATGCTCGTGATCATCACCATCGTCATCTCCCCCATGGTTATAAAAATTTTCAAGTATAGGTGGTGGAATGTTCATAGGACCTTGGAAACACAAGAAGAAGGTTAATTAGTAAAGGGAAACTTGCTAACCCGCATGCATGTGGATGAAACAATTATAATTACGGTGGAAGACAAACGTACCGAAACTACGAGGATGCCATGCAAAAACAGTGCCACGAGTGGTGGCAGCAAACACAAGGCCCTCGTATTGAATTGCTTCACAGTACTCATCCGTGTACAGAAACTGATTTTTGAGCAATATCCATCGAGTCAAACCACCAAGGACGGCAACAAGCTTGTCGAAGATAGCAACAACTTCATCGTTGTTGTAATTCCAAGAGCGGTTGGGAACTCGACAAATTGCTATCTTCCGTAGAAGACAGTCACCATGATCGTATTTTAACGTGCGTACAATACCGGTGTGCTCAACCTCTGGGCAGTCTGCTGAAATTTTTGGAAGTGGAACCCGGTCATGAGTGTACACATTCACAAGTTCCCACTCGCAGTTGGACCCAGTGTAAACAACTCAATCTCCATTTGCGCCTGCCCAAGCCTTGCATTCAAGCGATGGCATCTTAACATCATACGTATCATTATCAAGCGGCATCAACTTGCACAGGGCGAGGCCTCCTCGTGCCGGCGCCAGTCATCAGGGTCACGGCGAAGAAGATAGGGGAGATCAAACCGCTCCTTGACTCTTGGGTTCCTTGTAATGATGTTATTAGTTGAGTCGAGAATGGGCTTGAACGAACCTGCCATGCTAGCCGAGGTGATGACATCGCACCGATCAATGAATTCCTCCACCACATCATCTTTCAGATCGGGGCAAGAATAACGGGGTCATTTCCGACCTGTTCCCTCCATGGAGAAGACGGTCGAACAATGGCAGAAGAAAGGGTGAAGGGCTAAAGGAAAATGGAGGAGGGAGAGGAAGAGCGTGCGACAGCAGTTCCAAATCGAGAGGGAAAGGCGAAGAGTCGGTGGACGGTTGCCAGTTTGCCACTGTTCATGAAGAGGCACCTCGACCTACACGTCCGTTCGGAAATACTCCTACTACTCGCCGTCGTCTCGCTGATATGTTTGAACGGGACCACATGTCAACGAAACATGGTGTGTAATTTCTCGTGCAAAATGCGAACTGGCCGCGTTGGCCCGAGGTTCCGCATTAGTTATCGACCTTTATTTGTTTAATGGTGTGCCGTTCAGTTTTGAAGCACGACTAACTGGTACTGTACGCAGAGAAAATATAAACTACTCTACCACTACTCCACCTCCAGTACTAGTAGTATAAAAAAGATATACAGGTTGGAGCTTCAGCGCTTTGTTTCCAAGGGCTGCCACTTGCTTCTCACACTACCACCATCTCTCCAGATCTAAAAAAGACGGCCCCTCTCTCCCTCCTCCTGGTGGTCATAGATCCGCCAAGGAAGAAAAGGACGTGCAGCATTGACGCACTCGTCGTCGGCAAGCGAGGTCACGCACTGACGACAAGGCCGTCCTCTCAGACCTAGCGCCCGCGTGGGATGGCCTCCATCCCCAAGCTTGCTGCCGTAGTGTGTGCAGAGGACGACGACAACGAGCGAAGCCACTTCCCGCCGACCCTCAGGTATGCTACCTCTTTTCGAACCATACCCTTGTTCTATTGCCCCATCTGCCACGTCGTTGCATGTGGATCTTTTTCCACTCCACCATCTTCCCAATTTGCTATCCTCTGCTCTGCTGGCCACGCAAACGAAAACCATAATTTGCACTATTAAAGGAAACCCTACTTCATGCAGACTAATCCATGTCTGGGTTGAATAAGGAAAGGAAGGGAGACTGTACTGTCCAAGAGAGTAGGCATCGAACCCGCATCTAGGTTGAAAAGGGGAAAATTAGTAGCTAAGGAACGAGCCTCGTGTCTCTTGGTTGAAGAAGGGTAGAAAGGCATGACAACGCAATAGAGAATGACCAGGTCGATCAGTTTGTTGTCCTCACATAGGAAAAAGGTGGCTAAAGAGAACAAAAATGGGACGTAATCCACATATGCTGCCTGGATATTTGTTGCTCTGGGCAACCATACCTCCCTCACCACTCTGCGTCCGTGGAGGTACATCGTACTGGTGCGCCCACTATCCGAATGCGCCTCCCATGCTCTTATTGCCACTTTTTTGCTGTTAGTATAACGCCAGCAGTCAAGTCAAGCAATGCTACTGCTAAAGTGATGCCACATTTAACTAATGCCGCTCTCAGTCTAATGCCACCGATAAATTTAAGCAATGCCATTTAATGTCACTGGATTATTTCAGGGTTAGCTGTTGATTGTGGATGTATTAAAGATTTTTCAGCTAAGGCATTCTAATGCTGTTGCACAGCCAGTATACCAATGATGAAACTTGTTACTACCTTCAGATTTTTGCACTGTTAATGCTTATAGATTACATACCTCACTTTCATGAGATAAGTTAATTTTTTTGTACGGTGTCACCAAAATGCCAAGGCGCTGATGTCATTTTATTTTGGTTAAACTGCACAGACAATTATGAAGACAAGAGGAAAGGTCAAGAGTGGGCACCTCCTCCTCCGGCTGTTCTCTTGATTCGTTCGATCAAGTTTTTATTTTTGATCGATTATCAAGATTGGAATAGCAATTTTTAAGATCCCCCCGAGTTTGAAATGATATTTACCTTGGAGGTACATGGTTTGTAATTTTTTTATACTGTCATTAGTTAATAATGCTAGTTACCTTCAGACTTTTGTATTTGGTTTAATGCTCATGCACAGCTAGTATACCAATGCTGAAACTTGTTACCTTTACATTTTGTATTGTTAATTCTTATAGAAACCTTCCAGTGCTAGAGTTTATTGAAATCTGTTCAGTAAAACCATTGTACTGTACCATGTAATAAACTAACTACTCTACTGTTGTACTAGCCACTGGATTAGTGTATATTTGTAGTATTCGAATGGTGTTGCATTAGCGTATGGACATAAATAAAGTGTGGCAAGCTTTCCCAGATATGTGCTCAAGAAAACTACTACCTGTTTTTCTAAATACTAGACATTTGGGTACATTAAATTGAACCGCGAAAACATCTTATATTAAGGAACAGAGGGTGTAGAGTTCACTCAAATTATCCTGGTAAAGCTAGTCACACCTTTGTTAAAATTAATGTTCATTACGTTATCGGAGGAGGTCTGTATGTTTGTCTCTAATGCCTGTCGACTACATACCTGACATCATGATGTAATGTTAAGTCATTTCCTTTTGTATAGTGTCACTGAATTGTCAAGGCGGTGATGGCATTTTATTTTAGTAGAACTGCACAAAATTTGCTTAAAAGAAGAGGAAAGGTCAGGAATGGCTCAGTTTTTCAAAAAGGGATGCTCGATTTTAGTGGAACTGCACAAAAAGTCCAACTGGTTCAACATTAGGCGCATGTCTTTTCCAAACCTTTATATCCAATTGGTGGCACTATGAGTTGTTCATTACGAAGGTACATGGTTTGCTACTATCTTGCTACTCTTTTTGTACTGTCATTAGATAGTAATACTAGTGGTTTGCATGTGAATTTATTGGCAGGGTGGACCTACATTGAAGATGTCTGCCCGTTGCTATTTGGCAAACAAACAAAGTGTCCACAATTTTGGTTGAACTGCACATGAGAATATTATAGTCACTACATGCAGTGCCATTTGAAAATAGACACAAAGATTGGATAGTCACTTCATGGACTGCAGAAAAGTAGTACTGTACTATTTACTGGCCAACACTAGGTGCTTCACTGCTTTGGTCTGATTATACAATGGGCATCATTTTGCCTAAGTTAAAGTTTGTATTCCAAAAATAGTCTCGCGGTGTGATCGAGAGAAGACCAAATCATATTGCAATGGATGTTCCTCCATCATGTGTGGTTCATTCTCATGGTTCCACCTGTTGGTGAAACCACTTACGTTTGCAAGAGGAATTGTAGACTTCACAAACAAATTTGTCTTTCAGTCTGTACTGAATGTTGGCCAAGAGAAGCATCCATGTTAGTAGGAAGAACAGATGTTTTTTCTAGATCTTTGCTTTTGGAGCTACATATTTGTATATGATCTGTGAATCATTGAGATGCATTAACATGTTGATCTTATGTATGGGAATCGTACTAGTTAGTTTTAGTTGCGACGCAAGATCCGAAGTGGCTGATCTTTGCTTTTGGAGCTACATATTTGTATATGATCTGTGAATCATTGAGGTGCATTAACAGTTACTTATTTATGTTCGCTTAGTGTTTACAAGTTGCTGATCGATCACTAGCTAGCCTACAAATGCGCTCCTGGCAGTTTTATTTGCGACGCAAGATGCGAAGTGGCAGTTTTTTGAATAAAAATGCCTACCTCTGAAGAAACTGACAAGGTACACCATCAATCCGACACGGATAAAAATGCCTACCTCTGAAGAAACTGACAAGCTACACTATCGATCCTACACGGATAAAAATGCCTACCTCTGAAGAAACTGACAAGCTACACTATCGATCCTACACAGATAAATAGCGGATCACGCACGTACTACCTCCTTTCTGGTTTGCAGGGCTCAATTCAAGAAACGACCTACTCGATCCTACACGAATAAATAGCAGATCACGCACATACTAGTACCTCCTTTCCGGTTTGCAGGGCTTAATTCAAACCTCTCACCAACCAAGGTACTCCCTCCGTCCGGGTTTATTAGTCAAGTGAGCAAAGCAGCAAGACCAAGGCATGGCAATAATTAATGGCATGCAGAAGTTTAAGCCTAATTAATTCCAACGATTTAAGTGGCTGCATGCGTGCCCTCGGCTGCGACTCGCTGCATGCTACTTCGCGTACTGCCTGCGAGCGATTCTGAGTGCCTGCATGCAGCCGGCTGTAATTAAGGCAGCTAACTGATGCGAAAAAAGATACTCTTTAATTGACAAGGAGGGAGATGATTCGAGTGCACTCGTTTGACCGCCATGCCAACGTGCGACCCAGACGGGACGGGATGGCACAGTCATAATTTCAGTTTCTCTAGTTTTCCACGGCAAGCTGGCGCGCTAAGCCATTATGCATTGAATTCTGATGATCGTCGCACTACCTTCCCACTATAAGTACTATTTCCCGGCCTTCTCCAGTGCCACCGTGACCCAACTCGCCATATCCTCAAAAGCCCCCACCGGCCCGACGTCGCTCGCCACGTCCGCCATGCCCCTGCCCGTCCGTGATAGGCGACGCTGGAGGCGGTCACCGCCGGAACTAGTGTTCGGTTTTTCACCGGAAGGCAGACAGAGGGAGGAGGCATTCTATCTGTCTTTAGATGGCAATGCAGAGATCGAGGAGTTGTTGGAGCGCGACGCATGGGGGAGGAGCAGGAGTTGCTGGAGCGCGACCGCCTGGCGGAGGAGCAGTGTATCGCCGATTTGCACCGCCAGCGGGACATGGAGCAGTAGCGCACCGACGCTCTGAGTTGCGAGCAGAGTGCCCGCAACTGGGCCAACTACATGGAGGCCGGCGCCCGGCAAATAGCCCTGGAGGCTGTCGGGCACGCACGCGTTCGCGATGCCGATTTTTACTACCAGCTCGTCAAGTGGGTTTCCCGCTTGGAAGCTGAAGCTTTGGTGGACCACGCTGACATGGAAAGGGCCAATGCACGCGAGCAACGCGCCCTATCGCACCTCTTGCAAGTCCGAGGCGAGGCGGAGGACGCCGGTGCCGGTGTTTAGCGTGTACCACAGATGGCGGCCGGCATCGTCTAGTTATCTAAGAGTAAGTTAATACTTATACGCTACTAGAGTATTAGTGGGAGTAGATACTTAACTTGGCTATGATGGTTGTCAACGTGGAAGCTCAGTACTCTATATGTGGATCAGACCTATTACTTTGCTCTGAATGTAGAACTTTCCGTTTGAACGTATGGAATGGGCTGTTATTTTTTTTTAAATGGGTTGTATTTGTCCTCCACGGGTTTAGAGGCTGACTTGTGGGCCTAGCAAGTTGACGCGTACACAATCTGGAGATGATTGTACGTGGAGAGGATGACAGCAGGGACCCGCCAAGGTCATGGCAGTACGCAAGCAAGTGCCCTCCTTATTTCAAGCCAATAAAAAAATGGCTCCTCCTAGTGAATTTCTGACATCTGGGTCCCATGCCATTGTCAACGTAGTTAATAAACGAGAGAATTGCACAACGAGCGGCTGACACCCGGGACCCGGCAGCTCGCCCAGTTATTTTTGTTTTGGGTTAATTTGATAAATGCCACTCCAAATCTGGTGTATCCGAGAAATACCACTGCAATTTCCAAACTTTTTAAAAATGCCATTTCTAGTGGCATTTTTTGAAGTCTGGAGTGGCGTTTTTCAAAGTTTGCAAATTGCAATGGCGTTTTTCAAAGTTTGCAAAAATTGCAGTGGCATTTTTCAAAGTTTGGAAATTGCGGTGGTATTTTTATGAATCACCATAATTGGAGTGGCATTTATCTAATTTGTTTTTGAGACGGAAGCAGGGTGTCAACTGGGCTGTGCGGGACACTCTGGCCTGTCTAGACAGCCTTTTCTTTTATGTTTACCACAGACAAGCCCAGTAGTTTTTTTTTCTTTCTGAAAATGGCTAGCCCAGTTTTTTTGTGATATGTCAAGTAAGTCGCTTTATCAGGCCTGTTGGGCTGCAAATCTTTCAAGACGAGGAGAGATTCATTCAGCTGGCCGAGAAACTGGCCTATCAGTAATGAGAAATGGGATGTACATTTTTAAAACACATCAAACCAGCAATTAGTTTCAGATATCTTTTTTTCATTTCGAGATTTTAAATTGCATTGATTTTTATGCGTGGACAATTTATTGGATTTAATATTGATATACATTTATTTTTAAAATTAGTCTGAATGTGACTCTAAATTTCGGGATTAAAAACAGTTCAGACCGCACCGACATATAATTTTTTAACCGTGGCCACAATATGGGCTGTAATGCTAACAAAAAGAATATGGGCTCCAAAAAAACCCATAAGAATTAGCAAATGGGCTGTAAATTATTTGAAATAATGGCGGATGGGCTGTATGCTATTTTCCACAGATTTGAGGCTTTCTACAGATGCATGTATATTGTTGGATGTCCATCCAACAGTCGTCATGCTTCTTCAATCTCTGCTCTTCCTACTCTAGCCACTCAAACAAGCGCTGGCGGGACTGCCTGCTCCCTCCTCCCCGTGGCCGGTTGTGCTGCCGCGCAGGCCTCCCGCCCCATTGTACTCCCATCGCTGACCTAGCCATCCCTCTACTCACCCACAGTCCCACACCTGATGTTATTCTCTGGCGACGGCAGACGAACCAGTAAACCCTCGTACAGTCGTACTCCCCTCCGCATGGGAAACAACTACTGAGTCTTCCCTGCCTCCATGTCGTTCCCTTCCTAGGCCTCACCGTCGTCCACCGCCCTGGTGCTCTCGGCGTGGTGTGGTCAACGTGGTCAACGACCGACATGCATCTGAAGTGGACTGTACGTGGAGAGGCTGACAGCTGGGTCCACGGCCGCACGCAAGGAAATGCCTCCTTATTACGCGCAAAATAATGATTCCTCCATCTAACATCTGGGACCCACCAAAAGGGTCTCTCTATTTCACGAAAAAAACGTTACCGCCGCTGACAGCTCGGACCCACCAGCTATATCTTCGCACGCAAGGAAGTGCCTCCTTATTACGCACAAAAAATGAATGCTCCCCCTGCTAGCTGGGACCTAGTATAGTGGGCCTACTAAGTTGATGGGGATGAAGGGCTTTGTCAACTTAGTCAATATGCACGATTCTAGCTCGACTGACCGTACGATGTCCATCCAACGGCCGTAGTGCTTCTTCAACCTCTGGTCTTCTTGCTCCAGCCGCCTAAAGCAGCGCCGGTCGTGTTGCCTGCTCCTGCCTCTCGTGGCCGGCTGTGCTGCCGCGGAGGCCTCACCGCCCCCATACTACTCCCACCGCTGGCCAGGCCATCCCTCTACTCCACTCACCCACACGCCCTGTTATTCTGTGGCGACGGCTGCGCAGCCGAACCAGTGAACCCTCGTACTCCTCTCCGCGTGGGCATCCACTGCCGCGTCATCCCTGGCTCCGCGTCGTCCCCTTCCTAGGCCTCGCCATCGTCCACCACCGTGGTGCTCTCGGCGCGGCGTGGTCAATGTGGTCAATGACTGAATTCCATCGAAAGAATACTGTACGTGGAGAGGCTGACAAATAGGTCCACGGCAGCCGCAAGGAAGTGCCTCCTTATTACGCGGAAAAGAATTATTCCTCCACCTGACAGAAGGGACCCACCGGACAGGCCACTAGTATTTCGCGAAAAAAACGTTTGCCCCTGACTGCTGGGACCCACCCGATGGGCCATCGTATTTCGCGAAAAAAAATGTTCCCCCTGCTGTCAGCTCGGACCCACCGGAAGTGCCTCCTTATTACGCACAAAAAAATGAATACCCCCCTGGTAGCTAGGACCCACCTTGGTGGGAGGCTGACTTGTGGGCCTACTAAGTTGACGGGGACAGAGGGCTTTGTCAACTTAGTTAATGTAAACGATTCTAGCTCCAGTGACCGTACGATGTTCATCCAACGGCTGTAGTGCTTCTTCAACCTCTGGTCTTCTTGCTCCAGCCGCCCAAAGCAGTGCCGGTCGTGCCGCATGCTCCTGCCTCCCGTGGCCGGATGTGCTGCCGCGGAGACCTCACCGCCCCCTACTATTCCCACCGCTGGCCAGGCCCTGCGGCGACGGCAGCCTCACACCACAGCCGAACCAGTGAACCCTCGTACTCCTCTCCGCGAGGGCTTCCACTGTCGCGTGTTCCCCGGCTCCCCGTCGTCCCCTTCCTAGGCCTCGCCGTCGTCCACCGCCCTGGTGCTCTCGGTGCAGCGTAGTCAACATAGTCAAGGAACGACTTCCATCGGACATGGACTGTATGTGGAGAGGCTGACAGCTAGGTCCACGACCGCAGCAAGGAAGTGCCTCCATATTACGCGGAAAATAATTATTCCTCCACCTGATAGCGGGGACCCACTGGATGGGCCACTGTATTCTGCGAAAAAACCTTTCCCCCAGACTGCTGGGACCCACCAGCTACATCTTCGCACGCAAGGAAGTGCGTCCGGGCAAAAAAAACGATTCTCCTCCCTAACTGCTGGGACCCACCAGCTACACCTTCGCAGGCAAGGAAGTGCCTTACAGTCAGGACCCACCTGGTCGAAGCGTACGTAGCATTTTCATTCTGGTCGCGAACGTGTACGTACATATATATTGGTCGATGTAGAGGCGCGCACGTGTCGTAGTAGAGGCGTGTACGTGTCGTAGTAGAGGCGCGCACGTAGCATGTACACGTACGTACAGCGGCCAGGGTGCAAGAAATAAAATACGGCTATGTACGTACATACGGGCAGGGTCTCGAACGCCTACTCGCGCATACTTATGGCCAAGGCTAGTGTACATGGCTGGGTCGGAACGGAGAAATAGCATCGTCGTCATGTTCATGGGGAGGCAACGGAATGCTTCGTGTTCATGGGGAGACAACGGAATGTGTCGTGTTCATGGGGAGGGGTGTGGCGTACCGCAAAACAGAGGAAATGGACCTCCTACGGTCGAAATGGGGGTCCTGTTGATCGGGAGGGGTGTGGCGTACCGCAAAACGGAGGAAACAAACCTCCTACGGTCGAAACAGGGGTCATGTTGATCGGGAGGGGTGTGGCGTACCGCAAAACGGATGAAACGGACCTCCTACGGTCGAAACGGGGGTCCTATTGATCGGGAGGGGTGTGGCGAACCGCAAAACGGACGAAACGGACCTCCTACGGTCGAAACGGGGGTCCCGTTGATCGGGTGGGGTGGGGTGTACCGCAAAACAGATGAAATGGACTTGTGTTGGAGCGCTACGGTCGAAACGGGGGTCCTGTTCATCGGGAGGGGTGTGGCGTACCGCAAAACGGGACTCCACGGGATACTGTTCATCTCCACCGTCGACCTCCTCCAGCCTCCACGGGCTCCTGTTCATCCAGCTTCCACCGCGCGCTACTCCACCGGCTACTATTCAACCACCCCTCCACGGGCACCCCTCCATCGTCTACTGTTCATCCAACCCTTCACACCACGGGGTCCTGTTCAACCACCCCTCCACGGGCACCTCTCCACCGTCTACTGTTCATCCAGTCCTCCACCACACCACGGGGTCCTGTTCATCCAGAGGCAACGCCACCGCTCACTGTTCATCCAAACCCCTCCCCCCCCCCCCCCCCCGCAACGCTCACTGTTCATCCCAGAGGCAGCATCGATCGGCTTCAGTTAGCAGCAGTAGCGAAGGAATCGCTCGATCGGGTTCAGTTAACAGCCATCGATCGATCGCTCGAGTTCAGTAATGCGTAGCCTGCAGTGCAATCGCTTGGGTTCAGTTCGAGCCCAACGCTTCGCTCGGGTTCAGTTAGAGCCAACGCCTCGCACACACGCGCGTACCTGTATGAGAGAACGTGCATCGCTCGGCCCCCGACCTCCCACCGTAACCGGGAACTCCCCGATATTTTCCTCCCCCTCGCTGCTACCACGGTTTTTTCCATCATGGACGGCCCAAAGAATGTCATGCAGCTACGTCTCCGGCCCACCCAAGACGAAAAGCCAATTTTCTGTCATGGTTTATTGTGATAGAAGTAGGAGCCCACCACATCTATGATGATACCAGGTTTTGTCACAATTATCGTCATAGAAGTGTCATATGTATGACAGAAAAAAATTCGTTCGGCCCAAAATGTCACGGATGTGTCTTTTTTTTTGTAGTGACAACACCTACAAAGTACTTCTAGTTGCATACTTGTTCTAGGTAAAGCGAATGTCAAGCGTGCATAGAGTTGTATCGGTGGTCGATAGAACTTGAGGGAATATTTGTTCTACCTTTAGCTCCTCATTGGGTTCGACAATCTTACTTATCGAAAGAGGCTACAACTGATCCCCTACACTTGTGGGTTATCAAGACCTTTTTCTAGCGCCGTTGCCCGGGAGTCATAGGGTGGGGTGAATATTCTCGTGTGTGCTTGTTTGCTTTATCACTAAGTAATTTTTATTTGCTGTTCTAAGTTGTTCTCTATCTTTAGTTATGGATATGGAACACGAAATACCAAAAAAATAGGTTTACTTGCTACTCCTGGAGATGGGGAACCTCCTAAAACCCTCGATGCTGGTTATGTGAAAAATATTATGTACTACTTTGATAATCCTGAGAAAAACCCATTCAATTATGTTATGGGAGACATGTTGGATCAACGTGAATACTTTAGGGATTATCGCTTGACACAAAAAGGGAAACTATTACGGGATCAAATTCATATGTTGCATTGGTATGCTCAGGAACTATGCTTGAGATATGATTATACTTGTTGCTCTAGGATGAAGGCTCCACACCTTTCCTTTTCATGCAAATTTAATGATAATAAAACCTTGGCTTCTTATGCTAATGGTATATATGATTACTATGATGTGGAACAAATAGAAGAATTCATTTCTTTTATGGGCGCTTATGAAATTGAATCTTTGTTTAAAACGTGTGAAAATCTTGATGATGCTATTTACAGATCTGATAATTTTTCTATACTTAAATATTGTTATGCGAATTGTGAATATAATGCTGATATTGATGCATTTATTGAGGAAGTATCCGCTGTCCAAGAAGAGACTAATATTTTGCAGGAGTCTATGGAAGAAGAAATTGATGAAATTGTGAGCTCATTGGATGAAAAATATGATGAGGAGAGCGAAGAACAAAAGGAGGAAGAGCGGATTAGCTACCCATGCCCACCTTCTAATGAGAGTAACTCTTCAACTCATACATTGTTTAATTCCCCTTCGTGCTTACCGAAGGATGATTGCTGTGATGATTGCCATGATCCCTTTAATTCGTTTGAAATATCCCTTTTTGATGATGCTTGCTATGCTTGTGGCCAAGATGCCAATATGAATGATGCTTATGGAGATGAACTTGCTATAGTTCCTTATGTTAAACATGAAATTGTTGCTATTGCACCCACACATGATAGTCCTATTATCTTTTTGAATTATCCAAACTACACTATATCGGAGAAGTTTTTGCTTATTAAGGATTATATTGATGGGTTTCCTTTTACCGTCGCACATGATAATTTTGATGAATGTAATATGCATGTGCTCGCTGCTCCTACTTTCAATTATTATGAGAGAGGAACTATATCTCCACCTCTCTATGTTTCCAAGATGATAAAATTGCAAGAAACTGCTTATACTATGCATTGGCCTTTACTTGGTGTGCATGAATTGTTCTTTATGACATGCTGATGCATAGGAAGAGAGCTAGACTTCGTTGTTTCATGATATATGTTACTTTGTGCTCACTACTAAATCACAAATCATTGTTAGAAGTGGGAGAGCTCCTTGAACTTTGTTCATGCTCACGGAAACTTTGTGAACCTTAATTACAGAAAATTTTCATCAAAAATAATTATCCCCTTGTACAATTCCGTTGTATTATAAAAATAATGTGCTAAGGTTTGCCTTTAGGATGTTTACAATGCTTGTTGGTTTGTGCGGTGTAGGACAGAAACTTTGGCTGTAGTGCGCGATTTTACATTTTTTACTGGAACGTCAAATGGTTCTGAAACTTTTTGCACTGTATTTCTGTACAAATTTTTTATTTTTCCTAATTTTGGTATAATTGTTGGGGTACCATAACTATCGTGAATGTTCAGATTGCTACAGACTTTTCTGTTTTTGACAGATTCTGTTTTTGATGCATAGTTTACTTGTTTTGATGAAACTATCAATTTCTATCAGTGGATTAAGCCATGTAAAAGTTATATTATAGTAGACACAATGCAAAAAAAATATGAATTGGTTTTCAACAGTACCTAGAGTAGTTATTTGCTTTATTATACTAACGGATCTTACCGAGTTTTCTGTTGAAGTTTTGTGTGCATGAAGTGTTTGATCGAGGAGGTCTCGATATGAGGAAAAGGAAGAGAGGCAAGAGCTCAAGCTTGGGGATTCCCAAGGCACCGTACCCCAAGTAAATATTCAAGGAGACTCAAGCGTCTAAGCTTGGGGATGCCCCGGAAGGCATCCCCTCTTTCTTCAACAAGTATCGGTATGTTTTCGGATTCGTTTCGTTCATGCGATATGTGCAAGTCTTGGAGCATATTTTGCATTTAGTTTTCATTTTTATTTTATGCACCATGCTGTTATGAGATAGTCCTTGGTTGATTTATAGAATGCTCATTGCACTTCACTTAAATCTTTTGAGTATGGCTTTATACAATGCTTCATTTGCTTCACTTATATCTTTTGAAGTTTGGATTGCTTGTTTCTCTTCACATAGAAAACCGCCATTTGTAGAATGCTCTTTTTCTTCACTTATATTTGTTAGAGTGTGGGCATATCTTTTGTAGAAAGAATTAAACTCTCTTTCTTCACTTATATCTATTTAGAGAGATGACATGAATTGGTCATTCACATGGTTAGTCGTAAAATCCTACATAAAACTTGTAGATCACTGAATATGATATGTTTGATAACTTGCAATAGTTTTGCGATATAAAGGTGATGATATTAGAGTCGTGCTAGTGGGGTAATTGTGAAATTGAGAAAATACTTGTGTTGAGGTTTGCAAGTCCCGTAGCATGCACGTATGGTAACCGTTGTGTGACAAATTTGAAGCATGGGGTGTTTCTTTGATTGTCTTCCTTATGAGTGGCGGTCAGGGACGAGGATGGTCTTTTCCTACCAATCTATCCCCTTAGGGGCATGCGTAGTAGTACTTTTCTTCGAGGGCTAATAAACTTTTGCAATAAGTATATGAGTCCTTTATGACTAATGTGAGTCCATGGATTATACGCACTCTCACCCTTCCATCATTGCTAGCCTCTTCGGTACCGTACATTGCCCTTTCTCACTAATACGTCTCCAACGTATCTATAATTTTTTATTGTTCCATGCTATTATATTACCCGTTTTGGATGTTTATGGGCGTTACTCTACACTTTTATATAATTTTTGGGACTAACCTACTAACCGGAGGCCCAGCCCGAATTGCTGTTTTTTGCCCATTTCAGTGTTTCGAAGAAAAGGGATATCAAACGGAATCCAAACGGGATGAAACCTTCGGGAGCGGTCTTTTCGGAAGGAATGCCAACCAGGAGACTTGGAGTGGACGTCAAGCAACAAACGAGGCGGCCACGAGGGTGCCCGGCGCGCCGCCCACCCTCGTGGGCCCCTCGAGCGTCAACCGACCTACTTCTTTCTCCTATATATACTCCTGTACCCTGAAAACATCAGAGGCGACCACGAAAACCTAATTCCACCGCCGCAACCTTCTATATCTGCGAGATCCCATCTTGGAGCCTTCACCGGTGCTCCGCCAGAGGGGGAATCGACCATGGAGGGCCTCTACATCATCTCCAAGGCCTCTCCGATGAGTTGTGAGTAGTTTACCACAGACCTTCGGGTCCATAGTTATTAGCTTGATGGCTTCTTCTCTTTCTTTGAATCTCAATACAAAGTTCTCCTTGATCTTCTTGGAGATCTATTCGATGTAACTCTTTTTGCGGTGTGTTTGTCCAGATCCGATGAATTGCGGGTTTATGATCAAGTTTATCTATGAGAAATATTTAAATCTCCTCTGAATTCTTTTACGTGTGATTAAGTTATCTTTGCAAGTCTCTTCGAATTATCAGTTTGGTTTGGCCTACTAGATTGATCTTTCTTGCAATGGGAGAAGTGCTTAGCTTTGGGTTCAATATTGCGGTGTCCTTTCTCAGTGACAGCAGGGGCAGGAAGGCACGTATTGTATTGTTGCCATCGAGGATAAAAGGATGGGGTTTATATCATATTACATGAATTTATCCCTCTACATCATGTCATCTTTCTTAATGCGTTACTTTGTTCTTCATGAACTTAATACTCTAGATGCAGGCAGGAGTCAGTCGATGTGTGGAGTAATAGTAGTAGATGCAGTCACGGACGTGATGCCTATTGCTACATCTTGAGCTTGCGTTGGTTTTCCTTGAAGAGGAAAGGGTGATGCAGCAAAGTAGCATAAGTATTTCCCTCAGTTTTTGAGAACCAAGGTATCAATCCAGTAGGAGGCTCCTGAAAAGTCCCACACACCTACACAAACAAACAAGAACCTCGCAACCAATGCAATAAAGGGGTTATCAATCCCTTCACGACCACTTGCGAAAGTGAGATCTGATAGAGATAATATGATAAGATAAATATTTTTGGTATTTTTATGATATAGATTGGAAAAGTAAAGATGCAAATAAAAGTAGATGGTAAACTTATATGATAAAAGATAGACCTGGAGGCCATAGGTTTCACTAGTGGCTTCTCTTAAGATAGCATAAGTATTACAGTGGGTGAACAAATTACTGTCAAGCAATTGATAGAAAAGCGAATAATTATGAGATTATCTAGGCATGATCATGTATATAGGCATCACGTCCGTGACAAGTAGACCGACTCCTGCCTGCATCTACTACTATTACTCCACACATCGACCGACTCCTGCCTGCATCTAGAGTATTAAGTTCATAAAGAACAGAGTAACGCATTAAGAAAGATGCCATGATGTAGAGGGATAAACTCATGCAATATGATATAAACCCCATCTTTTTATCCTCGATGGCAACAATACAATATGTGCCTTGCTGCCTCTGCTGTCACTGGGAAAGGACACCGCAATATTGAACCCAAAGCTAAGCACTTCTCCCATTGCAAGAAAGATCAATCTAGTAGGCAAAACCAAACTGATAATACAAATAGACTTGCAAAGATAACTTAATCACACATAAAAGAATTCGGAGGAGATTCAAATATTTCTCATAGATAAACTTGATCATAAACCCACAATTCATCGGATCTCGACAAACACACCACAAAAAGAGTTACATCGAATAGATCTCCAAGAAGATCGAGGAGAACTTGGTATTGAGATTCAAAGAGAGAGAAGAAGTCATCTAGCTAATAACTATGGACCCGAAGGTCTGTGGTAAACTACTCACAACTCATCGGAAGGGCCTTGGAGATGATGTAGTGGCCCTCCATGCTCGATTACCCCTCCGACGGAGCGCTGGCGAAGGCTCCAAGATGGGATCTCGCGAATACAGAAGGTTGCGGCGGTGGAATTAGGTTTTTGTGGTGCACCTGGATGTTTTGGGGTACATGGGTATATATAGGAGGAAGAAGTAGGTTGGTGGACGCTCGAGGGGCCCACGAGGGTGGGGGGCGTGCCGGGCACCCTCGTGGCCGCCTCCTCTGTTGCTTGACGTCCACTCCAAGTCCCCTGGATCACGTTTGTTCCAAAAAGATTGCTCCCGAAGGTTTCATTCCGTTTGGACTCCGTTTGATATTCCTTTTCTTTGTAAGTTAGTCCCAAAAAAGATCGCTCACTGAAATAGGCAAAAAAAACAGCAATTCAGGCTGGGCCTCCGATTAGTAAGTTAGTCCCAAAAATGATATAAAAGTGTAAAGTAAAGCCCATGAACATCCAAAACGGGTAATATAATAGCACGGATTGATCAAAAATTATAGATACGTTGGAGACGTATCAAGCATCCCCAAGCTTAATTCCTGCTCGTCCTCGAGTAGGTAAATGATAAAAACAGAATTTTTGATGTGGAATGCTACCTAGCATAATTCTCAATGTAATTTTCTTTATTGTGGCATGAATGTTCAGATCCAAATGATTCAAAATAAAAGTTCATATTGACATAAGAAATAGTAATACTTCAAGCATACTAACTAAGCAATCATGTCTTCTCAAAATAGCATGGCTAAAGAAAGTTCATCCCTACAAAATCATATAGTTTGGTCATGCTCCATTTTCGTCACACAAGAATGCTCTCATCTTGCACAACCCCGATGACAAGCCAAGCAATTGTTTCATACTTAAGTAATGTCAAACTTTTTTCAACTTTCACGCAATACATGAGCGTGAGCCATGGATATAGCACTATGGGTGGAATAGACTATGATGATGGAGGTTGTGTGGAGAAGACAAAAAAGGAGAAAGTCTCATGTTGGCGAGGATAATCAATGGGCTATGGAGATGCCCATCAATTGATGTCAACATGAGGAGTAGGGATTTCCATGCAACGGATGCACTAGAGCTATAAATGCATGAAAGCTCAACAAAAGAAATTGGTGGGTGTGCATCCAACTTGCTTGCTCATGAAGACCTAGGGCATTTTGAGGAAGCCCATCGTTGGAATATACAAGCCAAGTTCTATAATGAAAAATTCCCACTAGTATATGAAAGTGACAACATAAAAGACTTTCTATATGAAGAACATGGTGCTACTTTGAAGCACAAGTGTGGAAAGGGATATTAACATTGCCCCATTTTTGTTTTCTTCTTTTTTTTCTTTTCTTTTTGGGCCTTCCTTTTTTTCTTTTGGCCCTTTTTTTCTTTTTTCTTCTTTGGCCTTTCTTCTTCTTTTTTTGGCCTTTCTTTTTTTATTTGGGGACAATGCTCTAAAAATGATGATCATCACACTTCCATTTATTTACAACTCATGAATTACAACTCAAAACTAGAACAAGATATGAATCTATATCAATGCCTCCGGCGGTGTACCGGGATGGGCAATGAATCAAGAGTGACATGTATGAAAATTATGAAGGTGGCTTTGCCACAAATACAATGTCAACTACATGATCATGCAAGGCAATATGACAATCATGATGCGTGTCATGATAAACGGAACGGTGGAAAGTTGCATGGCAATATATCTCGGAATGGCTATGGAAATGCCATAATAGGTAGGTATGGTGGCTGTTTTGAGGAATATATAAGGAGGTTTATGTGTGATAGAGCGTATCGTATCACGGGGTTTGGATGCACCGACGAAGTTTGCACCAACTCTCAAGGTTACAAAGGGCAATGCACGGTACCGAAGAGGTTAGCAATGATGGAAAGGTAAAAGTGTGTATGATCCATGGACTCAACATTAGTCATAAAGAACTCATATAATTATTGCAAAAGTCTACAAGTCATCAAAAACCAAGCACTACGCGCATGCTCCTAGGGGAATAGATTGGTAGGAAAATACCATCGCTCGTCCCTGACCGCCACTCATAAGGATGACAATCTAAAAACACCTCATATTTCAAATTTGTTACACAACGGTTACCATATGTGCATGCTACGGGACTTGCCAACTTCAACACAAGTATTCTTTAAATTCACAATTACCCAACTAGCATGACTCTAATATCACCACCTCTATATCTCAAAACAATTATAAAGCATCAAATTGATCATAACATCCAATTCACTTCCTATGATAGTTTTTATTATACCCAACTTGGATGCCCATCATTCTAGGACCAATTTTATAACCATAGCAAATACCATGCTGTTCTAAGAGACTCTCAAAATAATATAAGTGAATCATGAGAGATTAACAACTTCTACAAAATCTAACCACCGCCGTGCTCTAAAAGATTTAAGTGAAGCACTAGAGCAAAACTATCTAACTCAAAAGATATAAGTGAAGCACATAGAGTATTCTAAGAAATTCCAATCAAGTGGGTTTCTCCCAAAAGGCGTGTGTAGCAAGGATGATTGTGGTGATCTAAAAAGCAAAGACTAATATCATACAAGACGCTCCAAGCAAAACACATGTCGGGTGGTAGGTGCGACATATGCCAACGGGTGGCTTATCATTATGGGAGCCAGTAAGACGTCGCCGGTGCCTGGAAACGCGATAAGGCGAAGACATGCACGCCGGCGAATCTTACCCAGGTTCGGGGCTCTCCTAGGAGATAACACCCCTACTCCTACTCAGCGGGGTCTCTGCATGATCACTAGATCAAAACAAGTAGCTACAAGAGGCTCCTTGAGCTGTTTAGCTAGAGGAAGGAGGAGGGCAAGGATAACTCTCCTCTTCCCTCTATGTTGTGTCTAAAACTCCAAGAGATCAACCCTTTGCATGGGTGCCCTAGGGGATTTATATAGGCCTACCCCCTAGGGGTACAACGGTAATCCGGCCGGATGTGGGTCCAGGCCGTCAGTGTCTGTAGTCGTCGGCTTCTCCACCGGCCGCTGGGACACGCCGACTGGTGGGTCCTGCCGGCTGCTGGCCTCTTGGCCGACAGGTTGGTCCCACCGCCTAGGGGTCTTGTCGGCTACTGGTTACTGTGGCCTCGCTCCTGATGATGATGGCTTGGTCGGGGTAAGCATGGCTGCAGTGCCGCGGCCTGGTGGGCTTTTGATGTAGCCTTACCCCATCTTATCTGTTTAATGGCACACAAACTTCCAGGGTGGGGGTGAGCCGACTGTTGGGAGCCGGCCTTCCCCCAGGCCGACTGGTGAAGCTTGGCTACCTTCTAGTATCTCTTTGGCAGGAGGGGCCCGCCGCCTGCGGGCCGTACTGACGGCCTATCGTGGGTGATGTCATGGTCAACATGGCAATAGTACCGCACCGGACGGGTAGTGGCCGCCCCGTATGGCGCACTATGGCCACGCTTGCTCCGGGATTCGAGGGTGGCAGGCTTCACTGTAGCCACGCCCCATCTTATCGCCGTTATGTGGGTGCAGACTTTGAGGGTGTGAGCCAGGCCGCCTGCTTGGAGCCGGCCCTCTGGTGACCGGCTGCTAGGAGTCGGCTGTCGTTGTGTGGGCTCGCAGAGCCTTGCCTCCTTCCAGCAGCCGGCCGGTGGGACAGACAGCCAAGAGAAGGGGGCCCTGCGTCTTGGATGTTTGAGGGCCCAATCGACCCGATATTTTTGAAGAGCCGGGGGGAGCTGGTTAGGCTACCCGTGGTCATTTACTCCGACAGTAGTCCCTGAAGTTAGCCGGGCTTCACAGCTGAAAAGGGGGATGAGAAGCCGGGGCAGCTTCCTATCTTGGAGAGCCGACAGCTAGGAGTTGGCCCCGATCAGGCATGCCGTCTGGAAATATTTTGGAGTCCAAAGGCAGGAACCAGCTGGCGCGCGCTCCGGGCGACGGGCCGGCCGCCCGCTTGTCCGCGCACCATGTGGCACTCTTCGGCCGGACCAGCCTGCCAGCCCACGCGCGCGATGGGACAACGCCGCAAGCTGGGGCCCGCCACTACTTTGTCTAGGCCCACGCGCGGATCCTCTATGGCCGAGGCGGATGGTTTGCCTTCCAGCGGCAGTTGCCGCACGCCTTTAAGGCGCAATAAACGCGGGCCATGGGGGAGTGGGCGCAGTTACCCACGTCCCCCATGTCCCGCCCCCTCGGCTTCGTTGCACCGTGGCTATAAGTAGGGGGAGGGGGAGCGGCAGACGCACGTGTGCTTGCCTTACTCCGCCATTTTCTTCTTCGTCTTCTCTCTGTCGTCGTTGTTGCGCTGCCGCTCCAGCCACCTTGCTGTGTCGCAGCTTTGCCACTGTGGGGTCATGCTCTCGCTGTCGTCGCGCCTTCTTCGTCAACCTCTCGCCGTCATGGTGTGCCCCGGAGCCTGGGACGGCTCCAACGTGCATGAAGATCACATCGACTTCCTCCACAAGACACGGCACCTGCCCGGCGAGGAGTACATGCGGGTTCGCCTTGCACCGGAGCGGGAGATCTCGCCGGCGCTGGAGGAGGGCGAGCGGGTCATCTTCTGCTCTCACTGCCTGCGCGACTTTGGCCTGCCGGCGAGTGGCTTCCTCTGCTCCTTCCTCAACTTCTATAATCTCCAGCCACACCACCTCACCCCGAACTCGGTGGTGCTATTGTCCGCCTTCGTCACTCAGTGTGAAGGCTTCCTCGGCGTCCTCCCCACCATCGAGCTCTGGGGGGAGTTCTTTTACTCCAAGCTCGGCACCATCGTCAAGAGCGTGTCGGCTCAGTGCGGCGCCTTCATCACGGTGCGGAGGTCAGCGGTCGACAACCCCTTTCCGCCCATCGCGCTGATCCAGTCGGTGAAGATGTGGCAACAGTCATACTTCTACGTGAAGAGCATCTTCCCGCAGGGTGACTGGGTCAACCTGCCGGCTTACGTAGCCAGCCCGCCGACTGGGAAACGGCCCAACTGGTCCTATCGGGCCAGGTCACTGTCGCCTTCTAGAGCCGCCGCCGTCGCGCGGCTCTGGGTGTTGATCAAATCAGAGGGCCTGACCGGGCCCAACTTGCTAACCGCCTTCGTGGCACGCCGGGTGCTCCCGCTCCAGGGCCACCCTCAACTGATCTGTCAGATGAGCGGGCACCTCGACCCAAGCCGGCTGTGCACCAAGGAGATGCCTCACGCAGAGGTAGATCACATGGTGAACTACCTTGCAAACTGCAAGCTCACGGAGGAGTGGCAGTTTGGCAAGGAGCTGTACTCACGCGCCGATCCCACGCCTATGGTAAGTTTTCTTTTCTTCTCTTCTTTTTTCTGTGCCGAGTTCTTCTTGGCCGACTTGACCAATCGGCTTGCCTGACAAAGCCCCCTCCTCCAGCCGGCAGCCGGCGTAGCGGGGCCGGAGCGCCAATACCTCCCCGACCGGACGGAGAGCGATGTGGACGACCCCTACTTGGGACCGGCCGCCCTGGATGATGACGCCGTGGGAGGAGGCGACGAGGCAGGCGGCTCCGGGCTCGGAGCCGGCCTCGAAGACTGGCCGGACGACGACGAGGGGGAAGTTGCTTCGCGCCACCAGCTGGCGTCTGACCAGCAGGGTGCGAGCTCGTCTACCGGGCCGGCTGCCTGAGGCGGCGCGTAGAAGTGTCGGGCGGGTCGATCCTATTCGACAGCCGGCCGAAGAAGGCCGAGGGCTCGATTGTGGCGACCAAGCGGGACGAAGTGACCGCGAAGGCCACCCGCTTCCGCAAGGTGGTGAAGGAGCCGCAGATGGTGTCTACATAAGTGCCAACTCCTGCACGTGTTCTTTCTTCCTCCTTGTCAGTTTTTTTCTGATTTTTCTTTGCCTTGGCTTGGAAACAGGGCTCCGCTTTCTCTTGAGCAGACTGTCGCGGCCTCCGTGGTTGGGGCAGCGGGAGGCTCCATCAACACCCACCGCGTGGACCCTCGTGCCGAGCTTCAGGCGGCAACGGAGCGGAACACGTGGGAGGCGCGGGAGGAGCGGGAGGCGGAGCAGCAGAAGGCGGCTGCCGCAAAGGCAGCATAGGAGGCAGCGGCGGAGACGGCGAGGACGCAGGCCGATGTGGCGGCCAAGGCCCAGGCGGATGCTGCAGCCGCCACGCAAGCAAAAGAAGCTCTACGCAACCAGCCTCTGCAGCTCGTCATACCCCTCCGCTCCGTGGCGCCTGAGACCCCGGTGGTGCCGCCGGAGGGAGCCGGCGGCGACCAGACGGTGATGGAGAGGGAGGAGGGCGACGTTGTCGTTCTGGAGAAGGAGGTGGCTCCGCTAGCACCGACTGGGGCAGACCAGGGCGGCTAGCCCAGCGTGTCACTTGTGCCACCGGCTGGAGGCGAGCCGGCTGTAAGGGCGGACCATGTGGTCTGATCTCCGGCTCACCAGGGCGTAGGGAAGGCGACCTCGGCGCCGAACCTACAAACGGGCTCAAGCTCGTCGGCCCAAGATCTGGAGACGGCGAGCGTCAGCTCACCGGGGTGGACGCCGGGTGGTGGGACGGCCGTGCTGAACGCAGCAGCGCAAGATGTCCGGACCCGGCTTTAGTCTCAGGCCGCCGTGTTGAAGCAGTATAACCAAGAGTTCCTGGCGACGCGGACAGCCGTCCGGGTAAGCTCCTTGCTTTTTTGCTTCTTGCTCTTGAAATCTTCCGTGGGGGCGCGTCAGCGCACCCACTAGGTGTAGTCCCCGAGTTCTGAGTCGACTGCTGAGTAGGCGGCTTGGAACTTCTTAATAGGCTTTGAGTGCTAACTTGTCCTTGTTTGTTTTCTTGTCCCTTTTTGCAGGACTATCATAACCTCCGTGCGGTCGCCTTCAACTCCCACACTCGGGAGCTGACTCAGAAGACCGCCGACTTGTCTGAGAGCCGGAGTAAGTGCTCCATCTTATATCTCTCACGGGGACGCGTCAGCACACCCACTGGGTGTAGTCCCCGAGATTTGTGGCGACTGCTGAGCAGTCGGGCCGGATCTTTCCTCGCGACTTCTTTCTTATTGCTTTTTCTTCTTTGCCGTCTCTGCAGAGGCCAACGCCGACCTGCAACAGCAACTGGGTGAGGCCCAGACCGCCCTGCGTGTTAAGGAGGCCGAGTGCAACACCTTGGCTCAGGAGCGCGACCGCCTGGCCAAGAAGTTGGCCGACCAGGAGGAGAGCCACAAGGCGGCCCTGAAGGCGGTGAAGGACAGCGAAGCCGCCCTCCAAGCAGAGTACGAGACCGAGGCGGCGAACTAGGCCGAGTCGAAGCAGGCGCTAAGTGACGGCTATGGCCAGATCGAAGACCTGGTTGACGGTAAGCTGCCTTCCTCTTCGTCCCTTTGTTCGCCGCCTGCTGCTTGGTCCGACTTCTGACTCTGTGTTTTCTTTCTTTTCTTCTTTGTGCAGAGTACTTCCCCGACTACTCTGTTGCCACCAGCCAAGTCATCGAGGCCCATCACAACGCGCAGAGGCAGGCTGGCACTGAGATTGCGCCGGATGCTCGCCGGTCGCTCAAGGAGCAGCTCCTGGCCATCCAAGCCTGTCTCCAGCCGGCTCACCGCATGCTTCGCCGCCTTCAGTGCACTGGAGCCCAAGTGATGTCCACCCTCTGGCCTGGCGAAGTGATTCCCCGCACCCCCAGTCGGACTGCCGACTGGCGGGAGGTGGCGGTTGGCCACTTCGAGGCCTGGAAGGCTTTTGTAGCTCGGGCAGGCGCCACGCAGGCGCTGGAGTTCGTCCGAGCGTGGTATCCCGGGCTGAACTTGACCCAGCTGGCCACATGGCGGCAGGAGGCCAACGAGTACACCGACACCAGCGCCTTTGTCCCCGAGCTAGACGACGACAGCGTTGCTCTATCGGAGGAGTGGTTCGGGCTGAACCCGGCGGATGGCGAAGACTCGGCGGAGGAGATCGACTCCAGTGACGAGGGTGAGGAGGAGGAGGAAGAGGACAGTGAAAACGTCACGCTGGATGGTGGAGCAGCCGACCAGCCTCAGCTCGACCGTGCCTCCATCAACGAGGCACGCGCAAGTGCGCCGCCTGCCGCTGGTGATGATCAAGCCGAGACTCGCCAGCCGGCCACTCCTTCAGCCAGCGCCGCCATCTCCACGGACCTGTCCAGCTCGCCTGTTGCACCTTTGGCCTGAGCCGCCATCTATATGTTTGATTTCCTGTTCATTACTCTTTGAACAATACTCGTTAAATTCGTGCAGTTCCACCCACTTGGGGTGTATTCAGACTAAGTTAAATGCCGGCCCTTCGAAGGCCTTTTGTGTAAATATAATCTTGCGTGTGTTTGGCTTCCGACTGTGCTTGCTTTTCATCTTTTCCGGCTGTTTACTGTGCCGCCCTCCCCTGGTCGCCGCCTTCCCAGCCGGGCAGCTGCTCTGCAGTCTGTGGCTGGGAAAGTACTTGGCCGTGTGGGAGGGCAAGTACTTTAGCTTTCTTAGATTGTAGCAAGGTGAGTGGGAAGCCGGCCAGCCGGCTGCTTAACAGTTGGTTGGCAGGGTGGGGAGTCGGCTTGTGTTATGTAAGCCCATTGGTCCTTAGTCGTTTTTCGTGTGGGCATCTTTTCCTGCCTTTAACTCTTGCCAGTCGGACAGTCAACTCCGTGACCTGCGACTTTCGACAAGAGGGGGCTTAGGTGCCGGCACACTACTTGTCTGACTGCAGGTGGAACTTAACATAATTCAAGGCGGCAAGTCCCCGGGCCGACTGGTCGAACCCGGTGCCGGACAGAAGAACAAATGTAGTAACACATTCATAGGCGTGATACTCATCATATAGATAAAAGCGGGTAGTCCCCGAGTGCTCCTCGGGGAGCCCGATGTCTTGTACTTAATACAAAAGATAGTGTGGTACATACTCCATTTAATTGTGAAATCTTCGGAGGAGATTGGCGTTCCATGGTCGTTCCGACTCCTTGCCAGAATCATCTCTCTTGCGCGCCTTGGGCTTCTGTGGGTCGATCAGGTAGTAGGATTCGTTACCCAAGGCCTTGCTGATGACGAAGGGGCCTTCCCAAGGGGCTGAGAGCTTGTGTTGGCCGGCTGTTCGCTGGATCAGCCGGAGCACAAGATCACCCTCTTGGAAGGATCTTGGCTTGACCTTCCGGCTGTGGTAACGGCGCAAACCCTGCTGGTAGATGGCGGGCCGACTGAGTGCTAACAGCCGGCCCTCTTCCAGCAGGTAAACACCGTCTTCTCGCGCTTCCTTGGCCTCCGCTTCCGTGTACATGGTGACTCGAGGTGAGTCGAACTCGATGTCAGTTGGGATGACAGCCTCGGCACCATATACAAGGAAGAAAGGAGTGAAGCCGGTTGACTTGTTCAGGTGGTACGCAAGCTCCAGAGGATGGCCGGCAGCTCCTTGAGCCAGCAGCCGGTCGAGCGCTCCAGTAGTACGACCATTCAGGGCTTGATGCCGGACAGGATGAGGCTGTTTGCTCGCTCGACTTGGCTGTTTGACTATGGATGGGCAACGGACGCTAAGTCTAGTCGGATGCCCTGTATCGCGCAAAAACATGCCAATGCTCCTTTGGCAAAATTCGTGGCGTTGTGTGGTATGCCATACCGGGTGGTGATGTCTATGATGAATGTCATAGTAGTCGGCCCATTCTGCTTCTTGATTGGCTTCGCTTCAATCCACTTGGTGAACTTGTCCACGGCGATGATGTCTACTACACAACCTTCTTCTTGTAGACGTTGTTGGGCTTGCAAGTGCACAGGTTTGTAGGACAGTAGCAAATTTCCCTCAAGTGGATGACCTAAGGTTTATCAATACGTGGGAGGCGTAGGATGAAGATGGTCTCTCTCAAACAACCCTGCAACCAAATAACAAAAAGTCTCTTGTGTCCCCAACACACCCAATACAATGGCAAATTGTATAGGTGCACTATTTCGCCAAAGAGATGGTGATACAAGTGCAATATGGATAGTAGATAAAGGTATTTGTAATCTGAAATAATAAAAACAGCAAGGTAACTAAAGATAAAAGTGAGCATAAACGGTATTGCAATGATAGGAAACAAGGCAAAGGGTTCATACTTTCACTAGTGCAAGTTCTCTCAACAATAATAACATAGATAGATCATATAACAATCCCTCAACAT